>CM075470.1:31250000-32450000 GCA_037950665.1 Hypophthalmichthys nobilis | reverse complement strand
TCCCTTTAGCGCCCTAAAGTTTTGTACAGTGTAACAGGAGGAACCTTCTCTTTGTTCGCTTGATTTTTAATCAAAAATACATAAAAAGACAGAAACTGATATACAAAACAAGAACTCTTCTTCCATCCCATTCACCCCCAGCTTCTGCGCTCGGCGTATCAATGCGCGCAGAAGAGAGATAATGGGACAGCAAAACCATGCCGTATATCGCACAAAATAACTCGCCCAACATAACACATTATGCGTCACGTTGGATATTCATTTAATATTGTTGCAAACCGGGGCGAAAGAAGTATTACCGAGCACGAAAGAACACTTAGAAGAAGAGAACTAGTTTATGTAACGGTGCGGCGAATTTATTTCACTTTGCCTAAGGAACGGTTGTAGTGCGCCCCCCATTGCCTAGGGAAAAGCCCCGGATGTAAACTCAGTGAAACTCATGTTGAGTGAAGTTACAATAATGTACATCCAGCGTGGGCCAGAGATATTGTTAGGATAACAGAGAAGAGATTTTCTGTCCACGTATTCAATGAAATAACGGTATTTTTACGTAAGTCTTTATGTTTTATCCATGATAATTTAAGTAAATTCATATTATATCCTTCTTAGACACATTCAAACACAACGTTCCGGTTCGCAATGCTATAAACATAGAAATGTTTTAGCAATTCATTTTTAAAAGTATTTTATTTCTAGTAGCATTGCATGTGATATGTCATATATTTTGGTTATTTCTTATTATTTTGGTGATGTAGGCCTAGCTGAGTACCTGTCTTGTCCAAGTGCTCTTGATGCAGTGCTATTCATTAAACAATATGTTCAATATAATACATTTCCACGGCACACTTCCTTTCAATCATTGTGCAATAAAATAGTTGTTCTTGTGTAGGCTATGCTGTGAATCTGTCGTGTATGGTGTACTTTTGTATAAAGATATATTGGTGATGTGAATACACACTCATTTAACCACAATTATTTTTCTTTCTTACTTTATTTGCCAGTAACTGCCAGAAATGTTGTGACCAGTTTTCTAGTGGCATCAGTCATGAGGAGTGAACGGCAGGGGGCGACAGAGTGCTGTGTTTGTGAGCGATCGATCCTGCTCTCTCAGCACCGTTTTCTTTTCTAGGCCTTTGCCTCCTAAACTGGTCCACACTCTCCGTCATCAGCACCACTGAGTCATCGCAGTTCGCTTTGAATTATCACTCTGCAAAAAAAAGAAAAAGAAAAAAAGAACAACTACGAACCTCAACATTTTTATATCCATTTAATAATGAAATACAGATCAGAAGAGTGACATCACGGTCGAGACAGAGCGAACATAACATGCTGAAGCAGCTGAAAGTAATGTGATCAGATCAGAGAAGAACATTGCATTTTACCAAAGAAAAAATGTTCTGCGGTGGTTGAAAATGTAAACAAAAAGCTGAAAATAATGGCAAACAAGCTATTGATGTTCTAATGAATGTAATTGTGTCAGTGCTTTCCTTGTGTGTTTAATTACAGAGCTCTGATGTTCCTCTATTCCTTTTCATAGCACTCTTGGTTTGGAGGCAGGATGAGTTCAGGCTGGCTGTGTAGTGATCTTATATAATTCACAAATTTCCAGGAGTAAGGTCAGTGAAAGTAGTTGTTTACTATTCTGGGATATGCTATGCACAATGCTTGTTCTCATGAAATGTAGGGAGGGACTTGATTTTGTCTATTGGGAATTGACTGGATCTTGGTTTGCTATTGCTGTAATCTCTTGTGAGTGACAGGTTGTCCCGCCCTTGAGCCAGTAAATACGTCATCAGAGAAAAGATGGCTGTGTCCAAAATCGCATACTTTCTTATTTTGAATAAGTACATACTTTGCGAGCGCTAAAAAATATGTTCTATATTATGATTGTGTTCAGTATGAATGTAATTGGGACGTGCTGCATTCAGCATGTCATTATCATGATAATATACCAGCATCAGTTGCATCACTTCACTGCCATTCACAAATCCTCTTAGTTGCCGCATAATAAAATAAAGTGTCCATCGTATGCACATGTAGCGGTTGTTCCTCTGCGTTGTGTTGATGGTAATAAAAAGGATTTTCCACACAAAGTGACAGGCACTGTCATCTGCAACTTTCTTGCTCTTAGTTGTGCCTCTCCTCTCTAGTGTCATTGCAGGAAAGAGCACAAACTCACTTTACAACACACACACATACACATTATATATAATAATAATAATAATAATAGTATGAGTAATACAAATATTAATAGTAATCAATTCACTACCTTCTCATTCTTATATACCAATAATTCACAACAGCATTACAGTGTTTCTTGGATACCAATTAACATACCTGTGTGGTAAAACACACAAACAGACAGGCACTGTTATCTGCAACTTTCTTGCTCTTAGTTGTGCCTGTTAACTATAAAATATATGTTAAGTACACCAGGTAGTTAACCACAGGACACAAAGAATGCAATGTACAATATATATTAGACCAAAATATATCTCTTTAGTGTACAAAATATATTTAATCATACATTTTCATTTATACCTATCGATCTATTATTTATCAATTGGTATTTCTCTATATATAACTATTACTTGATCGAGATGTTAGCCGCTAACACATCTCTCACACACGTGAAGCACACACTTCGCCGCCATCTCACGCAATGCACTATTCACCCGTTAACAGCACTCAAATAAACTACATTTACTAAGTTGATATTGATAACTCGAACTAATGGTCAAATATAAGATCACATGGAATTCTTTCTCACATTTGATCATTTAAACTTGACATGAACACTTATAACACAATTTAACATTTGATGAACGGAGCTCATGAGATTGAACCTCTCCTCTCTAGTGTCATTGCAGGAGAGAAGACGAACTTCCAATTGCGCTGCGATTTGAACCCCTCACCTACGTATGACGTCAGCCGACGTACATACTGATATTTAATAGTAGCACGCAAATTTTTCAAAATAAAATGCCCTAAAACAAATAATAATAAAAAACAAATAATCTATATATAAAAGAAATAAAAATGATTTATAATCTGGTGTAACAACATATCCCTGCTACATCCACCCCCACTGTTTTACACCAGATTATGCATTACATACAAAGACTTGCCAAATTAGCGAAGGATGTCACATTTTATGAAATCACATTAGATTCATTCAGTTCTTAACTATCTCTTTCGAGATTAAGGAAACCCAGGGGTAGCTAATCAACAAATTACACATAGAAAACCATGCCTTGTATATAGTTCTAATTTTAATATAAATATATAATATAAATATAAATGTACTCGTTACACTCGCAAATCATGTAATTAATGAAAACAAGCAGAAAAAAAAAATTAAATAAAAGTCTTTTAACACTTTAACAAGCCTTTTTGTTGTTCTTAGTTGAACAGTTCAAATTTCATGAATTGCATACACTCCATGAGTAGACATTGACTGTATAACTGGCTTAATCAATCTCCCAAATCTTGACCTAAAGCCATCTTGTAGACCAGAGACCCTTTTATTCCTCTGATCTTGCACACTTGACATTGTCATAGGAGTTTCTGCAACAGTTGAAGTACACTCATCCACTTCAGAAGCACAGTCATCACTTAGAACTGCTGATATAGAAGAATCATCAGACACCAATGAACATACAGATAAAGTAGAGTCGGGCAAGTTGTCTGAATTCATCTTACACACAGGTGCTCCAGTCATCTCAGTGTCACAGTTCACAGCTGTGTCACCAATTGCCTCACTCCAGCATTAGGGCACTCCACAGACTCTATTTGTGTCACATCTGTGGCAGCAGTAAGATCTGCAACCCAGCGAGAGGTTCAATCATCACTCCGAGTTTGATCATCTTCATCACATGATACACAGACAGTGGATCAATACCATCATTCCAAGCTGGCACAGGCAGGAAACTGACAGGCATCAATAGATTACGATGCACCTTTTTGGTACGACCTGTCCCAGGATTCCTTATCTGGTAAGTGTTCAGTGCACCCCTTTTTCCCACAACAACATACACGACTTTTTCCCATCGGTCCGCTAACTTCTTTTTCCCTCGTTCACCCTTGTTTGCAAGGAGTACTCTGTCACCCAACTCAAGAGAATGACCTTTACCTTTTTGATCATAATACTCTGCTTGTTTGGCTTGCTGTCTTTTAGCATGTTCTTGTGTGATTATCATTGCTTCCCTCAAGTCTTTCTCAAGAGACTGCACATATTTGTGAACGTCAACAGTCTCATTATTCAACATGACATTTTCGAACAGGATATCCACTGGTAATCTTGGTGTTCGACCGAACATCAAGAAAAACAGTGGAAACCCAGTGGTCTCGTGTCTTGTACAATTGTACGCGAAAGTAAGAGTGTTCAACATCTGTGGCCACTTGACTTTAGATCTTGGAGGCAGCGAACGAATCATATCACCCAGGGTACGGTTGAATCTCCCTATTTGTCCCTTACCCATGGGATGATATGGGGTTGTGTGCGATTTTCCCACACCTGACAATCTCAACAATTCGATCATAAGGGAGCTCTCAAAGTTTGCACCCCTGTCGGAATATATTCTATGTGGAAACCCATAAATACAAAAAAACTTGTTCCACAAGACACGCGCAGCAGCTTCCGCAGTCTGATTTGGGCACACATAAGCACAAGCAAGCTTTGTGAAATGGTCAGTGACCACTAAAACATCAACCGTCTTGTTGTTAGAATCCTCCGCTGACCAAAAGTCAATACAAACCATTTCAAGAGGGGCACTCGTTTGAATTGATACGAGTGGAGCCCTTGCCTCTGGCTCAGGCCTCTTACTCAAAATACACCTCTTACACTCATTGACGTATGTCTTTATGTCTTCCTCCATAAACTCCCAGAAGAACCGCTGCCTAGCCAACCACAGTGTGCGATGCTGACCCTGATGACCAGCGTTATCATGCACCCCCTTCAGAACAGTACCTTGAAGAGCTGTTGGCACCACAAACTGCTAAGTTTTCTTCTTAGACACTGGATTCTTAGAAACTCTGTACAAAACACCCTACCTTAAGGTAAGTTTACCCCATTGAAGTAGAATCTTCACAGTTCTTTTAGACTCAAACACTTTTTCTCTGCGAGATGGACGTCTTCCTCTTTCAACAAAGAACTTTACTCTGTCAATCGCAGGATCCTGACTCTGTTTTTCCAGCAATTCATCATGAGTCAGGCTACAGAGCTCACTCTGCTCTACGTCCGCCAAACTCTCTAAATGCTGCACATACGACATGCTTCTAATGGCTGCACCATGCTCCCAGTCACGGTGAGAATGAAGAACAGCTGACAAATCTTGGTGACAGACTTTCCCTGTAAGGTAAGTGGACCCTACATAAACATTTCCAACTACATTTGAAGGCTCCGACAGCCCTTCTACCACTTCACCATCCGCACGTTCACACGAAAGATGGAACATGTCCTGCACCTCCTCGACAGCAACAGGCTCGGCCTCATGCAGCAAAATGTCGTAAGGTGTCTTCGTCAATATGTGCAAAATTCTCGAAGTTGCAAACGGTTCTCTGCTTAATGCATCTGCCACTATATTTTTCAGACCAGGGATATACTGAATATCAAAATCGTAAGCGCCAGCTTCGCTACCCACCGTTGTTCACATGCATCCAACTTGGGCTTTATGAGAATGTACTTGAGTGGGTTATTATCAGTCCACACAGTAAATCTGTGTCCCCGCAGCCAGTGACTGAATTTATCACAAATAGCCCACTTCATCGACAAAAACTCAAGTCTGTGTGCTGGGCACTTCGACTGCGCATGATTTAAAGACTTGGACGCAAAGCAATAGGCCTTGCCACGGCACATCCTTCCTGAACCTGTGACAAAACGGCCCCAAGCCCACTAGTGGAGGCATCCACAGACAACAGAAACGGCTTCAAAAAATCTGGGTGCGTAAGCAAGGCCTGACTCACCAAGGCAGACTTCAAACTCTCCAGGGCTGCTCTGCTGTCATCAGTCAAATCTGTTGAACAAAGTGTACGACTTCTTTTCAGTCGTTTCACACCTCTCCCCATTCTGGGTCTTTTCTGTCCTGTCAAAAGCTGAAACAAGGGTTTAGCCAGCATCAAACAATTTTCTATGAAATGCTGGTAGTACACCACCATACCTAAAAAAGGACCTGATCTTACTCGCTGATGGTGTAACACAATCACTCTCCATCAAATCCTTCTCATATATATTCACAATGGCATCATTTTTTGCTGGATCACTGGCCACCCCCTCTTCAGACACAATATGACCCAAAAATTTTACCAACTTCCTCAAAAACCTACATTTTGAAGGAGACAATTTCAAATTGTGGTCTTTTAGACACCGAAACACCATTTCAAGCCTTTCCAAGCTCTCCTCTTCCGTCTTCCCGAAAACTAATAAATCATCTAAAAAAACAAAGAAGACTCAAGAAGTTCTGGTCACCAAACACAGTCAGCATCATTCTCGTAAACGTTGCTGGGCTGTTGCACAGTCCCTGGGGTAAACGATTATATTCATGGAGCCCCATTGGTGAACAGAACGCCGTGAACTTCTTGTCATCTTCGTGCAACGGGATGTTATAGTACCCGGAAGTCAGATCCATAGTACTAAAGTACGTGTTCCCACCCAGCACTGCAAGAACATCCGCTTGGTGAGGAAGAGGATGAGCATCCTTAACCGTGCATGCGTGTGTTCAACCATCGGAAATCAGTGCATATCCTTAAGTCACCATTTTTCTTCCACACTAAGACCAATGGTGACGCATACTCACTGCTCGACTTCTTAATGATCTCCTTGTCCTCCATTTCATCTAAAGTCTCTTTCAACTTCAAGTAATGAGCAGGAGAAAGACACCGGCATGGAAGACGAAAGGGCCAGTCCAAACTGTGCCTGGAAAACACACACTCATATTTTTCAATGAGATCTACCAACTTGTTCTTCCAAAAGGGAGATACTTCACAATCCCTGACATTCAGGTCACTCAGCCCCAGGTCATCCAACCTGCGGTCACCTATCAAACTTGCTCCAGATGTAGAGCCTCCCACCGTTAGACTACCACATGACCTGTCAGAACATATCGCACCTCCATTTTGACTAAACACTCTGTCGGTTTGATCGAGGTCCTCCAAAGCGAGGCAAGGATACACATCAGCCACCTTCGCTTTTACGTTGGTTGGGTTGATCATCTTTACTGGAAGTCAGCCATCGCCCCATAAAGGTGAAACAACCCTCCCAATCAGCACATTCCGATGCGCGCAACGTGAAGTACTTGGTTCAATGACTACTGTGCTCCCTACTGACAGTACTGACCCTGTAGGCAAACGACCCCAAACAAGTTGTTCGCTCCTTGGCTGGAGTGTCACGGCTGACCTCAGTCTCAGAGTACCCACCTGGTCATGTGAATCACCCCTCCACCTCTCAATACACGAAAGTATGCGTAAAAATTGGCCATTTTCAGATTGCATAGTTGAGTCAGGTCTATTTACCACCTTCCAAAATTGGTCTGTACGCTTCAACTGACTTATTAGAGGTTTCAAGACATTTGTACCAAGAATGATCGAGTCCTTTTGACCCCGCACAATCAGAACTGGGACAGTGAAACTGACCCCGTACACTTCAAGTTTCAGATTGCACACACCATCTGGAGTAGTTTGTTTGCCACCACAACCCACTGAGACAATATCTGAAGAGCTCAGGATATCCTGGTCCAGCACCCCAGCGTCTCCAAGTTGAGGAAGTACTTCCGCACTCAGAGTGGTCACCATGGAGCCACTGTCCAACATTCTCTGAAGCTCAACTTTGTCCTGTAGTAACACACTTGCATAAAATAAACTGTTACTTTGATCAACTTGCATGCTGTTCTGAAAAATGACTGTTTTTGTTTTGCCAATACTTTCACAGAAGAAGGAATAAACAGACTCAAAATCATTATCAGAGGAATTACTACACAGCCCCCCCTCGTCCTCTGCCCGAAGGGAGCTGTCTAGTTTCCCTGAAACGTGACTTTGTTATGCTGACCGGAGCCCACCCTGGACATTACTCTGTGACTGTCGCAGTTGTAGCTCGAGCTGCAAAACACTTGAAACACAAATTATACATTTTACAATGAGCAGTCGTGCTGTGCTCACTGCTTTGACACACTCTGCATTCTCAAATCTTATTGCCCGTCCGTTTAGGCCAGGGGCCCCGCACAGACTGAGTGTTGCACACTAACGCTTTTTCAAGCAAAGACAAGACTTTGTCCAATACGTTCTCGTCAGCTACGCCCACACCCTGTTCAGACTTAGAAGACGAGACAGACACATCAACGTCTGGCTCTGAGACAACCGTGGTGGATTGTTTGACCGCGTGATTTGTCATCTACCATTCTCTTAACAACTCGTCAAGCTGCTCTTGCACCTCAGATGCATTCCATGACTGTACAGGTTTACTCTTGAAAACGAAAGCTAACTCTTTGTCAGGGCAGTTACGAATGAACATAACTGCTACCTCTTTGCTCCTGTTATCCAGAGATCTACCTTCCCACCTTAAACTTTGCTCAGCTACATCTGCTGCCTTGTTTAGTCTCATCCAAAAATCCCAAGCGCTCTCTCTGGGATATGGTCTCACCTTCTTGGAACTTCCTAGCAGATGGATAATTAGAAAAATCAGGCCTCATCATACTTTCTCTAATTGATTGCCCGATCTCAATACCAATTTGTTTTATTAGGTTACTCATTTGACCAGACATTTCTGACTCCTGAGGAGCGAACTCATAGTTACTGGCTGCACCGAGTGGACTACCACACATTTGGACTCTGTCATTGGGGGAAAGACCAATTGTTCTACCCTGGCCTGTACTACAGTACTCAGGATCAGCTTTGCTTTGTCAGGCGTATTCAAAAGACTGCCCCGCCCTCTACCAGCTGTAAATGTATTGCCCCACCGTAAATCGCTTCGTTTAGCAGCCATTCCCCTCAGATGTCAGAATACACTCTCAAAACACAAAAATATTAACAAACCAAAATAAATCAATGGTAATAACCCATTTTAACTCAGAAAAGTGAAAGAAAAAAAATATTCAATTGTCCTTAAATCTCCTATAATACGCAATTCACTTCTGTTTCACAGTCCTCCAATCAAAAAAAAAAAAGTCAATTGATGATGCGAAGTACCTTCATTCACACAGTTCAGCAAAACAAGTTAGGTGGCGACACTCCTCGATGATCCAACACGCTGCTCACTTGATCCAGCTTAGTCACAACTCACCAGTCCAACAGTCTGCACTTCGCCCACCTGCATCTTCAGCGTTGAATACCCGCAACACAGTACGTCAGCAGTCTCCTCCTAGACACAGCTCAATCCGTCAGACATCCGAACGCCACTGAAGAAACAGCAACGGATGACAGAAGCCCCGTCTCGCCTCCAGCTCCCCTCATCGCCAGTCACACTCCACGTCAGCAATCCCGGCGGTCAACAACAATCAACCAGTCGATGGGTCACGGCACCAGTTTTGTAGCGGTTGTTCCTCTGCGTTGTGTTGATGGTAATAAAAAGGATTTTCCACACAAAGCTGGTTTTTACCAAAGGTGATTTAATTTCAGTGCCTGTGTGGTAAAACACACAAACAGACAGGCACTGTTATCTGCAACTTTCTTTCTCTTAGTTGTGCCTGTTAACTATAAAATATATGTTAAGTACACCAGGTAGTTAACCACGGAACACAAAGAATGCAATGTACAATATATATTAGACTAAAATATATCTCTTTAGTGTACAAAATATATTTAATCATACATATTTTTATTTATACCTATTGATCTATTAATTATCAATTGGTATTTATCTATATATTTATCTATATATAAATTGGTATTTATCTATAAATATTACTTAATCGAGATGTTAGCCGCTTTTCCGCTAACACATCTCTCACACGCGACACACACACTTCGCCACCATCTCACGCAATGCACTATTCACCCGTTAACAGCACTCAAATAAACTACATTTACTAAGTTGATAACACAAACTAATGGTCAAATACAACATCACATGGAATTCTTTCTCACATTTGATCATTTAAACATGACATGAACACTTATAACACAATTAATTACAATTAACAATTAACACGATTAATTAAATGATTAACTATTTCCCCACAAAAGCTGTTTAATCAGCATAGTGAAACCTCTCATCCATTGACATCCATTGACATCCAAAACAGCCTCTGGTCTCCTTCCCTGCGTACCGCCGGGGGCGGAGCATTAGCATTAGCCGTTACGCTTTTTTGGCTAAAGGTTGCAGGCTTGCCTTCCAGTGGCTTTGGAACCCCTCACCTACGTATGATGTCAGCCGACGTACATACTGATATTTAATAGTAGCACGAACATTTTTCAAAATAAAATGCCCCAAAACAAATAATAATATAAAACAAATAATCTATATATTAAAGAAATAAAAATGATTTATAATCTGGTGTAACAACATATCCCTGCTACACACACTTCAGAATCTCAACGGAAGTAGTAGATCATCCAGGTACTCTTTTATGAGTACTGTGAATTCGGACATACTTCTTTTGTCACATACCGTTTTTCGCCTACTATAAAGTAGGGAAGTATGTGATTTCGGATGCAGCTGATGTCGTTGCAAGAGGGAAGGGGAATTATTTTAATTAAAGATTGCGAGAACACATGAATTAAAAAAAAATATTGGTGTGCATGGATAAATAATTTATAATACTGCAATATTTCATTAAAAAAAAAAAAAAAAAGGAATTGTCAATTTTGATTTTATGGGTACTCAACCCTACTATCCATTACACAGCAATACATGAGGCCAGCCATCAGAATCCAGACTCTGCTATCTAACTTTCTTCTTTCATCTAACACAATAAAAGATCAGCTGGCAGTCAGTGACTCATCCTCTTCAGCTCTTGTGTCATTGGACCTCATTGAGCGGTTTCCTCTATGGCTGATTGTGATTGGCTGTTGCATCTGTGATCTTTGTGAAAGACATTGATAAAGTATAAAAATGGATTTTGCACTGCACCTTCAAACTAATCCGAGGTGACTGAACTAATCAAGAATACATTTATCAGGAAGTCCCATGCTGCCAGAGACTGAGTCAGACATTCTTTTTGTCAACATGTGTTTGCATAAACTAAAGAGCAAAAGAGGCTCCCAGTGTTAATGAAAGGACGCATGATAAGATGCTTAGCATCTTATTCCCAAACAATGTATTTAACACAGTCATTATACAGTTGATTATTTCAACTCAGACACTCTAACAAAATACTATAACTCCTTATCAATAAAAATCAGTCACAACCAAGACATTATGATAAAACAACAGCTTCTTTCTGATAACTGTTTATAATCTGACTATATCTACAGTTTGTGTACTGTATTATGTATTGCACTGTATAGTATTGGTATTGTGCAGTGTTTTGTATCACATTAATAATATATACACTGCCATTCAGTTTAGGGTCAGTAAGATTTTTTTAACTAATACTTTTATTCAGCAAGGATGCATTAAACTGATCAAAAGTCACAGTAAATACATTTATAATGTTACAAAAGATTTCTATTTCAAATAAATGCTATTCTATTGAATGTTTCTTGAGCAGCAAATCAGCATACCCAGGTGAAAAAAAAAGTGCATTAATTTTGTACTTAATATACTAAAAATTCTTCTTTAGTACTTCTTAAGATAATCTTAGGAACATCTAAGCGTACTCAACTGTGCTGTTTTGAGACACCATGAATATGAACTAAAATGTGCTTTTAACATACTCTGTATTAAAAAATGTACTGTTACCACTTGTTATACACTTGAACCCATTTCCATGGCAAACATAAAGAGACTCAGGTGATAATCTTAAGTAACTATAGAAACCAATGAGGATATAATCAGTAACCAAGGAAATTGAAACCAAAAGATCGGGGAAACAGGAACAAAAGGAATCCGAACAGAATTTCAAAATGAAAGGCAACATAACAGAATCTAACCATAACAGCTGTAGCACTACCGAAAAATCATGATCCTAACCTTTATCTCCATAGAGAAATCTCAGTTGGCAGTGGTCAGCAATAGGCGGCCTGCGGGCCAAAATTGGCCCGCCAGCAATAAAATCTGGCCTGCGCCCGCAGCCATGTTCTTTTGATAGCGGCTGGTTCCGAAATAGATCTTCGTCTCGTGGTGCCGTCTAATTTTATCATATTATACCGCAACAGCTAAAAGCTGTCTACACAGAGTGTGTTGTCAGGAATGTGTTGTGTCGCGTGACTCGCGCCGCATCCAGTGTATAGTCAATATTACTGATTATAATGGGTTCTATTATCTTTTGGCGCGTCGCATCGTGCCACTCACGTCCGATGTAGACACGGTGTTATATTCTTTGAAAACAGCGACAACTTCGTTGCAGATAAGACACACCGGCTTTGCATTCACAAAGCTAGGTAAGAACACATAGTTGTCTTTCCATTCTTCTTTGTATGCCCTATTTTCATTGTCAACTTTCCTCTTTAGACTCTTTGATAGTGCCATTTTCTCTCACCAGATATCTTAAATGTTAACATCACTCTGCACATGACGTAATAGCATACCTCCAGCACACAAACAATTTAAATAAATGCAGTTTAGTACATGAGGATGCCAAGGAATAATTCTAAGTGTAAAAGTAGGCTACGTCAAATAATTATTACAATAGGTTAGGCTCCATTGTGTAGCAAGCAAATTTAAATGATACACATTTATTATTCACAATATGGAAAGAGGAAATAAAACACAGTTCGTTAAGAGCATGACTTAAACATGCCATTAATGGGCTTATTCAAGTCCTCTTTTATTTTTTGAGCTATTTTTATCCATTCCGCATCTCCCACATATGTGTGTTATAGCAAGACAGTCTGTTTTGCAAGTTGGTGAGTGAAGATACTTGCCAGGTTATGTGTCACTACTCCACTTTATTAAATTATCCAGTGTAAAACCCGGACACCGCCACACAAATATGTCTTTTTGTTAATGACTGTCCTACTACAGGATTTAACACAGAGTAACAGCTTAATACCAGTTACAAAAGACACTATAACAGTCTGTCACAGGCAATTCTAGTTACATTTTTCATTAATTAATTCAAATTATCCTTTGACTATGTTCTGGCCCGCCATCTAGTGGTGAAAATTTTTTTTTGGCCTGATGTCAAACTTAATTGCCGACCCCTGCTGTAGAGGCTTGGACCCAGAAACAGCATCACAACGTAACAAGCAGATACATATTTTCCTCTGAGTAGATTGCAATATTGAGAGAGATATGTGTGGTGTTAATTTGAGTGGCACAGAGTAAGCAAAGCTACATTCAGCTGCTGAGAGTGATGTGATCTGACATATGCTATACTACACTATAGCTGAACCACAGCATCACTGCTGTCTTAAACCTCTCATCAGGAATACCACATCCTTCACTCTCAACTCCATTCACTGACCCAAACCCTCTGACCTTACTACACAGAGAGAAAAGGAGAGATAGAATTAGGAAAAGAGATGGTTTCCTTCCATCTTGCCTACCACAGGGCCCTTTTTGCATACTGTATGTTTCTGTCTCTTACATACCCTGTAATCACTGTCTGCCTGTTTGCTTGCTTTGTTTCTCTCTCTCTCTCTTTTCTCATTTTCTTTTTAGAATGATTGCAGAACAAGAAATATAACTGTAACAGGAGAGTATTAAAAAAAAAGAAAAACAAAAATGAATAGTGATGAGCTACACTGTAAAACAATAAGGAAACAGCCTTTTGGAGTTGAATTCATCTACTTAATTTTTCTAATTAAACATAAAATGCAATACACGTTTTGTACAAATAGTTTCCTTTATTTATATTGTTTTATATTGGCCATAATTATGTGCATCATCATGTCTTTTTTAAAGGTAGGTTAGGCCATTTTTGGAGAAAGCCCCAACACCCCCTCTCCCCTTTAGTTTAGAGCAGAGCCATATGGCTCTGGTTTAGAGTGTCTCCAAAGCCACACCTCCTTTAAAACACATGAACGGCTACAGGGAGCAAACGAAAGTGTCACGAGAGACTGCGTTAAACAACCTCATGTCTCAAAGCACGTAACATTACAATAATAATGAACATAAACAATTTAAAGAGCACTGACCTGTACCAACTGACTGCTGCAGATTCATTTCGGTGTTGATAGTGTTGCCACTGAAACACAGTCACGAACCGCTTCGAGTATAACGTCACGGGTTTCCATCTCTTCCAATTTATAGTAGTTATGGTGTGAACGCAGCATAAGCTAATTGTTTTGGTTGAGGAGGAACTGTAAAAGGTGGCTGACGTCTGTCTACTCTACATAGCATAAAACGCTGAGATGTCTGTATGAACAGGGTACGCAGAGGTGTGAAAATACATACGTTGACAGGCAGGAAGGACATCGTATCATTGCATTTGGACCGAATTACACTAAAATAGAAACAGTTCTATAAAAACTGTGTTATGCCAATGCACAAATTGGCCTCCCACAGAACATTTTAAACAGTAACCGGCAGGAATCTTACCAATGCCAGCAATTCCCCAGAGATTTTCCAGTGTGAATTGTGTGAATTTTAGGGCACAATTAAATTACTCATATTTCATCCTTAATGTTTGCAACAGACTTAATGAATATAAATCCCAATAGCTAAAACTCTTTACAAGCTGTATGTTTGAAACTCAAATGGGAAAGGCTGCTGTGAAGTGGTTTTTGGATAGAAATCAGACACATGCAAAAAAAAACAAAAAAAACAATATGAAATCATTCTAATTCTTCACATGGAAACTGACACATCTCTTGTGAATGTTTCTGCTAGAACAAATTATATTGCTTCTACACATTCATTTATCAGTTCTTTCTTTCTGTGTGTTTGGTTCGTGCACTTCTTGATTTTTTCCATTAATGTTTGTATGTACATAAGGGTCTATGTCCCACTGTTTTAGACTAAAGTGTTTGTATGTTGACCCAACTTAACTTTTTTATGTATTCTGCATTAGAAGATAAAACAAATTATTACTTTGCTCTCTACTGTTCATAAATAAATCTTCCAAGTCCTGTCGATGTCTGAATAAAATTACCATAATAAGAGCAGTGAGAAAGTCCTGATGACTTGGACAGAGATCCAGGCATCCCTGAGGAATATGCAGTGAAACTTCCTCTGTAAGGCCAGGGATCCCTCTTGTGGGAGTCATTTCTGACTCATTTTACAGGGGTGACACACTGGATCATGTCAGTGTGTGCTAACATACAGCAGGAGCTACTGGTATAGATTGTGTGTGTAGGTGTATGTGCATGTGTGTTAATGTTGTGGGTTTAACAGACACACTTTGTGAGTGATGTTCGTCTTGCTATGCTGGGAGTAATCATGCAAACCCTCACACAAATGGCACCAGGGATGGGCAGTGTTTATGATACATGTATTTCAAATACAAAATAGTATTTTGTAATTTGTATTTGATAGGGTTAATGAAAATGGCTTTGGATTTTGTATCAAAATACTTTAGTGTTTTGTATTTTTGTAGTTTTAAAATACTGGAAAATACTTTGTGAGTCTACATGATGACATCATAAAAATGCGGCCTCTGATTGGTGCTTACTCAGAAGTTTGCCCAGACTTGTTGAGTTCAGAACAGATGTTAAGTTTTGGTGTTTATTTTAGTAAGCTAGGCTAAATAGTTGACCAATTTACATAATGTTCTTGAACACTATTATACCGAGCAGCAGCCCTAACTAACAACTAACCTTCATCTAGGAGATCACAGGGATATGTGAATATTTGTTAAAGCCACAATATGTACATTTTCACCACTAGAGGTCGCTTATTCAGTCGCTTATCCTTGATTTTGTGGAATGATGGGAGGTATTGTCTTCACGTCTACAGCCAGTGGAAAAGAATTGGAACGGGACTCAGTCAAAAATTATGTTCATGGATGAGAGTATTAACGTTACTGTAGTATGAAGCAGAGCAGGGTCGAGTGCTGTGCGAGCACAAACGAGGCCGCTGGAGCGATTGCTAATGAGAGACGACCGCAACACACGTCTTGAGAGCAGCGGAACTTTTATTATGCCACAGTCGCCGCTTCCACTTCTTCTGCTCAAGCGTATATGGGGTAAAGCAGCGCTGTCCTATCATATTAGATACATATGTGTGTTGAAAGTTGTTATAATGCTACTCTGCGTTTGTTCAGCGGCTACTATGAGACACTTGTTGCACACTGCAGTAAGCTAGATTGATATTAGTCATGGTGAAACATGGTACTCGTAAATCAAGAAAACGAGATTTAAACAGTAAGCTATATAACATGATTAGTTTTCTGGCGATGAATGAGTGCAAACAGTTCCTCATCTGTCTAATAATGTTTTATTAGACAGATGAGGAATATAAAGCGTCTTTGGTGTTTCCATGGTTTCTACAAAATAAAAACATGGGTATGATGTCATTGATGGGACACATGGACACAGCTTTAAACATTCTTGGAAACATCTGGGATAATGTAAGTACACAAGTCAACAAAATATATAACATTGTTCTAGTGGTTTTTGGATATTTTAATCCAAAAATCCTACTGTACATATTGTGCCTTTCATTGGTTGCATATGTCAGATTTATTGCATGACTCAGGCAGAGAAAAGCTATCAAACATTGTTTACTTAATCAGCTGAGTCAGTGTAATGGTGAAGGGATAGATCAAATAGGCCGATTAATGGAACGTATGCAAAGAAATTTCATGCTCTTGTAAAAGTATTTTTTAGTATTTTTAAAATACAATACAGTAGTTTATTTTGATACATGGTGTGGCTTCTGTATTTTGTAGTTTATTTTGATATACTTAAAATTAAGGTATTTGGTATTTTATTTTAAAATACATTTTGATGTATTTTTGCCCAACCCTGAATGGCACTGTAGCATATACCATCCTGAAAAGAAGAGGGGAAGTCTGAATCATAACATTGCAGAATAGTCAGGTATCTGTGTGGTGTGTGTGTGTAAAGAGAACTGATAGCTTTATTACTAGTCATTTCTCCATCTGTTCCTAAATGTTGCCCAGACTTGCGCTGAGTTCATCTACATTTGTTTGCAGCACACTGACTAAGAAACCAGATCAGACAAGACCAGAATTCAAATAAAAATCTCCAGACCCCACACACCATGCTCAGATGAGTTTGTCATAATAGATCAATTGTAGTGCTTCCTCACAGCACATTGCAATGTTACACATGTAATCGAATGCTTCAGGGAGGCTAAATAGCATTGTTAGCTGCTGGACATAATGTGGTCCGTTTGGTGTGCAGGGAAAAGAGGTATAAAACTAAGATGTTTCTTTTTTGACCAAAAAGTCGGAAAGCTTTTGAGGCTGAAAGAAATTTAGCACTTATGTAGTTTGAATAGGCTATTTAATGTATTTTAATTAGAGATTTGAAGTTTTTATAATAACAGTATGTCGGCTTTGTCATGGCAACAAATTTATTTGTAACTCTTTCAAAACACTTGTGATTATTGTAATCATTTCCATAATAATCAGTTTGTTTCAGTTTATTTGTGAGTGTGTACATGTTTGCAAAGACTTCATATGGTTTTTTATGCATCTGACCAGTGATTGAGTTTGTTACGCTGAATCAAGTGCGACCAATTTCTGCGGTTTTGTTACTGAGAGTTTTTGTGCCTGCGTTTTTGGAAGAGATTAAAATATGATTTGATAACAGTTAAATTCTGTTATATTTACACCGTACTGTAAATAGCGATGTCCAGTAAAACTAGACAGAAACCTAATTTAAGTTACGGAAATCCAGACACCACTTTCCTCACGCTGAGTATTGAAGGAAAAAAACTATCACTGAACTAAAAGAGGAATGGAACACAATGCCTTGATTAAAAAGGGAGCCGAAGCTTTATTATTTTAAGAATTATTCTCATGGTTTGGTGGACACTGTGGTTCGTGAATCACTTAGGAAAATGACAGAGCTCAGAGTGAAGTGGACTGTTTCTGGGTCAGTGTGCAGTGCTGTTTTAGTGGGGGTTTTAGCCTCCTCATGGCATCCTCCTCATACAAACCAACCCCCAGTCTTCTGCTATTACCCCCAACACACACACACACACAAACCACATCAGAACCGTGCGGTCCTGCGCTCTGTTCTCCACCCTCAGAAGTGTGTATGGTAGTGCTGCTGCTGAACAGGACTGTGGGAGCAGAGGAGTAGACACACCCTTCTCTCTTTCTTTCAGACAGGCAGACACACTGACCCCATGGATTGATATAAATATCCCTCTTATTGCTGGCTGCTTCTGGGGTTGCTGCCTAAAGCGTCTCATTTTGGCTTCTGACCGAAATAACCAGTAAACCTCAGAGAATAAAAGACACAGAGAGAGAGCAAGAGAAAGAGAGGTAAGGTGTGCTTCTGAGACGATGAAGAATTTGGACAGAAGAGGGAATTCACTCCAGCTGAAAGCACACAAACATAAAACTCTAAACATAACACACGCTTTTTGTTCACACATTTCCATATAGCTGTATTGCGATTCACAGGGTCCCAACACACATATATAGCTATATGGAAAAGTGAGGTCAACATTTTGGAATAATTATGATTTTTTAAACGTTTTTGAAACAAGTCTCTAATGCTCACCAAGGCGGCATTTATTTGATCAAAAATAAAGTAAAAACTAAAATCTAAATTATTCTGGTGATGGCAAAGTAGGCTATATGTATGCTATTCATATCCTATAATAATTTACAATAATGCAGGGAATTTTATGTGTGTGTGTATATATTTATTAAAAAATAATATATTGTTATACATTTAAAATGTCCACATTCATGTGTATTTATTAAACAAAAACTATTTTAATACATAAAATTATCTTAATTAAAATATATAAAACATGATTGTTAAATTATTTTAATATATTTTGTCAGATTTGTCATTTGAAAACTTATAAAGGCAATTGGAATATACTTTAAGTGTTTTTAACATATGAGATTTCAGTCCCTGAGGTCTGAAAAATGAGTCACTTGTCTCTTTGGTTCAGGGAAATATCCCACCCCCTCCAATGACAAAGTCACATTAGAATATTGCATGTTGTTTATGTGAGAATCATTGAGATCCGCCTCGTTTGGTGAGTTTGTTTATCAAACTGCTCCTTTCTCACAGGCATCATAGGGAAATGTCAGGATCACACGCATCCACACACAAATGAAAAGGTCACCCCCTCACAGTGCATTCTGTGACATCTAAGTCTGATCTGGCTCTGTCCTGCTGATGATTACATTTACATTATCATACTGATCACACACAAACCATAACTTCACATAGAACACAGTAGTTAAACTCGCACAATGATATATGTGCCGAATACACAAAACCACACTGTACAACACCATACATTAACATAACATTGGACAACTATATATAGAAACACTTTGTAAATCTCACAAATATATGTGGTGACATTTCAGCAAACATGCATTTTCTGTCAAGTCCCCCCATTTTAATGAAATCAAAACACAACTTATAATAAAAAGGATCTCACTGTATTCTGTATGTTTTGCTGAATTATACATAACAAGCACATCTACTTTACATACAAATAAACACATGAACACATACACCAAATTGTAAATCTGAGACATTATTTAGTACAGTTGATGATTCCACATTTTTCTGTCTTCTGTTGATCTTCTTGCTCTATCTCACTCTGCTGTGGATAAGTGTTCTCACACAGTCACAGTGTGCACCTTAGGTGGCAAAGTTACTCTAAAGCATGTTAAATATGGTTACACTAATTCTAACACCCTTAATTTAGTACTTACATTTACCTCAATACACACTAAACACAAACTCAGCAGTCATACAGTCCATATGAAACAAACTTTTGGTTGCAGGTTCATGAGATTGAAAGGATTTAATTTCATATTGACAATTATCATTTATCATAACATTTTATCACCTGACTGAATTCCATTGAATTCCATAGAGCAAAACAAACTATTCAACTCAGATAAATATTGCTGGGCAAAGAGGACACATTGAATGTAAGATATTTTATGCAGAATGTTTATATAATATATAATAACATACAAAACTTTTTTGACATGACATTATTTATAATGATTTAGCACATTTTACTCCACAGTTTCTCATTACTGTACATTGTCTGCTTTAATGATACTTTAATGATGATTCTCATTACTATCCAAAAGTTTGGGATTGCTAAGATTTTATGTTCACCAAGGCTGCATTTATTTGCTCAAAAATACTGTAAAAACAGAATGTTTTCAATTTATAAAGCTGCACCTTGTGAAAAAGAGAGATATCAGCAGGATATTACTGGTCTGAACTGAATCAGGAGGCAAACAGAAGACAGGGGAGTATGTTAGCAGATTTATCTGGCATCTATGTATGAATGTGATTATGTGCAAATATCTCCAGGCCCCTAACAGAAATCCAAGAAATCTCAGGTCACTGTGCATTACCCTGTGGGAATACATGTTGTGATGCACTGAAATTAAACTGTGTCTAGGTCGCAGCATAATGTTGTTAAAACGTTACAATATTCCAAGGATCTGGCTTAGGGCATGTACAAAGCTACAAAGCTGTCACCATTACTCTTTCTCTATCTGTTTTTTTTTTTTTTTTTTTTTTTTTTTTTTTTTACATATACAACATTGTTTTCTTTGTTCACTCATCTTGTCACAGCACCCCCTATGTGTTGCGTACAAATAACAACATTTTTAGCAATTTCATATTGTTCTCAGATCGTCTGTGATAAGAGTGCTTGTCTACAACAAGGATTTTTCAGAACAATGTTTTACCCTAAAAAAACCTCCCTGGTGATGACTAACAGACTGACTCACTGTTGTGCACACATTGCAACCCGGCTAAAAGATGCATAAATCAGAGGCAGCAGAACAGAGGAGTATGTTCTTTCCCTCCACAGATTGATAGTCTATTTTTAAACAAGTGATGTAATGTTTAGCCCTACAAGTTTCTTGCATTAGAAAATTGGTTCTGAAAATGACCCAATATAGTACCAAAATGATTTATCATACAGAAGTTAGCAAAAACACCCTTAAAATTACACATTGAAATCTATTAAAATGTACATGGACTGTATGGGTAAATGACAAGAAATGTAATTTACCCATAGGTCATTATTTAACAGTTGTGCTGCTTAATATTTTTTGAAACCATGATAATTTTTTTGGGACTTTCAGGACCTCCAAGTAGAATGTCCAACAAACCATCTGAATCAAAAACTGGAAGAATGTTGTCTAATGTTCAGTATTTTATCTCTGGTAAAACTGAGGAAAAGAAGGACTAAACAGAACAAACAAACAATAACAGCAGACGAAATGAAGAGCTCCACACCGAGGCGGCCAAACGCAGTGCCATCTTGATTTTTTTTACACAGTTACAAATTATGCGTTAATCTCCTAAACACTTGTGTGATATCTTTTGTGAATACACATCATTTCTCTTTTGCTCTGTCTTCTTTATTTCATCTTCTTTTTCTTTCTCTCTCTGTACATTTTTCTTCTCATTTCATGCTTGAATGTTCATTCATCAGTCCTGCTCTAGCTGTTGTCATAGTATCACTGGCTCTTCTTACACTGGACTGCTTTGTAAACTACGTAAGTACGATACCAGCTAGCAGCTTCGGTCACGACATTGTGAGTCAGGTACGGTCAGCTTGTCACCTGCTTCCAGACGTCATGGAAACACTGATTATTACTGCAGCATACGTGAAATGAATGCTTGACATGAGCAAAATATTTTCTTCTCCCTCTTAATGTCTTTTTGTTTTCTTTCCTCTGTCAGTATTTTACTCTGTTGCTCTTGTTACGGTGCAGTTGACTGCACAGCACTGCAGTTTCTCTGACCCTCTCAGTACAAACAGATCCCATGTTCCTTAATGCAGCGTGGTTGTCATGGATACAGTAGCTAGATAGCCTGTCATGGATTTTGAACACTGCTCAGAATCACAGAACGGCACCTCAGAGGCAAGATCATACCAGTGCAGCTATTAACAGCGCACCTGTTAGGTTTCATTAACTTTGTTTGAGTCCTGTGTAATGCAATGCTGCTTTTGCCAAAGGATTCAGCCTCCACATAATTACAGACTTTCACTGAATCAAAGCCAGAAAACCTAAAATAATCGTAAAATCATGTTCTTCATATGAAATGTGGGGCAAGATGTCAGAACATCAACACAGAAAACTATTGAGAGGTCTTTGCCTTTTTTAGAGGACTATCCTTTTTTACATTTTCAACTTCCTTTAGTGTGTAATGTTGCTGTTTCAACATGAAATAGGTCTGCAAAGCACAAAGTCCACTCTAAAGGGAGTTATTCTCTATATCTGTACTGTTTCTAAACTCAATGCCTCGATTGCGGTCTCGAGTTCCCTTTCTAAGTGGAACTTGACAATGCGTCATGGAGTTGACACCAGTGCTTCAGACACCAGTGACGCTGATGGTGTCAACGGAAGAGGCCTGGTTGAGTTGTGTTAAGTCTTAAAATTCGCAGCTATGGTAAGGGCCGTGACATTTCCAAAACACCCTTGAAGCGGTTGACCAATCACAACACACTGGTCCGGCAGACCAATCAGAGCACTTTGCTCTTTTCTGAGGTAGGGGTTTCATAGAGACAGGAACTAAACAGAGTGTTACAGACAGACTGGGAAGAGAGGTGCTGCACCAATGTAAAATATATGAAAACATTTTTTTTTTTTTTTTTTTTTTTATTCAAAAGCATGATAACCTTTGTAAAAGGGCATAATATGGCTTTTTTTTAAAGGTGTCATGAAATTAATTTTTCCTTGATCTTTTGACATATAAGAGATCACTGTACTATAAAAATATACTGTAAATTTCAGAACTCAAAACTTCCTTGTTAGTCCAAAAACAGCTTTTATTGAAACCAAGCTCAGAAAACAACTTGTTTCTGATTTTTTATTATTTTTTTTTTTAAAACAAGTGTTTTTACTATGTGTCCAGGGCTTGACATTAATACCTGCCAAAAGGGGGTGAATTTCAAAGCTGGTGTGTAGTCACTCTAGCCACTTTGGCAGGTTGAATTTTATATTTAATATACACATTTTTTAATTGTAGTCTTTTAAAAAGGCATCTAAAATAATAAAGTGTTGTCAAAAAAGTTGATTTTTCAATACATAGATGAATATATGATACTGGAATATCTGAAATGCTTTTAATACTCATTTTCCGCAGAACAGATACTTGATACCAGCTGCACTTTCTCACTCTCTCATGTCTCCAACAAAAGTTGACACAAACCCGCCTCTCCTTACTCATTTCATTTGCTCTGGATGACACAGGATTGTGCATAATTTTACTCATTCCAGTGGATTTTGTGCTCACACCCAAAAATGTGCACACATAAAGCTGCCTCCAGTACTAAAATGAGTTTTTTCCCGCTGCTTATTGTGCTTAAACAGCCAAATACACACAAAAAAAGATGTCAAAATGCCGGTCTTGGTGAGTATTCACGTAAACACAGTCAATTATGTTTTAAGTGAACGTAAACAGTTGAGAAAGAAAACACGTTTAACAGTATAACGGGTCAGTGCGTCAGGTCTTAACGTGACAGCAGCCTAATATACCTGCTGCCAAATCATGAAATATTAAAAATATCTATATGGAAGTTTTTCCCCATGGTACTGATGTCAAAATTATGGCCAGTGAAAATGCTGAGTGGCTAGTAATTTTGGAAAAACACTTGCCACAGTGGCTGGTGAGCAAAATAGTTAATGTCAAGCCCTGCATGTGTCACTATTGCATTGATATGTACTAAATATGTACTAAATATTTATATGTACTAAGTATATGTAGTGCTTCAGTCAAACTGAATACTTGTGATAGTCGTGATTTGCTGTTCTTTCCTTTCCTTCAGAATTTATGGGGTTGGATTTATTGGCTTTTGTTATTGTTTTGATCTAAGCCATTTGCTGTAATCTTGAATAAAAGCTTCAGTGAGTGACATCTGTAAGACATTACAACAATTTTCATTTTATTTAAAGGGATCCTATTATGCTTTTTCACTTTTTCAACTTTAGTGTGTAATGTTGCTGTTTGAGCATAAAAAAGATCTGCAAGGTTACAAAGCTCAAGGTCCCCTCCAAAGGGAGATATTTAACACTTTTTGAGAACTACAACAAACGGCTTGTTGGGACTACAATGTGCTTCTTCCAGATCTTTTGAAGTCACAGTGTCACTCATTTAAATAATCCCCGCCCACAGTATACGCAAAAAAATGGGACGAGGCCTGGTTGAGCTGCACTAGAGAAGATGAAGAAGAACTGTTTTAGTAACGTCTAGGCCCAATTACACCCTATGTCTTCAGAACATTTCCAAGGAGGCTCACAGAGAGCTTATCCCCGGAATTAGCCCAAGCTCTAGAAAGCAGAGGCCTCACAGGTGGACTCTTATATCGAGACGAAGCCTAACAATGCTCCAGACCTAAAGCACTGGAGAAGGAGGCTCACAGAGCGCCTAACAGTTTGGCATCACTACCTGGTCCAACTCAAAGGAGGGAAGCCTCACCTTGATGACTCTCAAAGCAAGAGGAGGCCTAAGTACATCCTTTGCCCAAAACAGCTTCACGAGGAGGCTCGATGAGCCTAAAAACTTTGATGAGCCTAAGGCATTCCCCATAGCACCCTCTAGGGGACGCAACGTCTCGTTCCCTATTCTCAGGGAACCATGGTTACATGCGTAACCTGAGACATATTTATGTACAAATTTTTACATTATAAGTGGACCTCAGAAAACTTTATAAAATTTTTCAGTTCATGACCGCTTTAAACAAAAACTCAAATTAAATTCATTGTTATCCTCATTGGATTTAATCTGAAATCTTGTGAAACTTAAATATTTGTAGATTGTTCTGATCTAAGCCACACCTGCCCTGGCTGTTGTAGGACATTTCTTCTTTTCTCTTTCAATGACCCTCTCACACCCGACTCACTGAAATATTGAACTACATTGATGGCTATCGGCCCTGCTTGTTTCAGCAAGAAAGGCTGGGTTTCACAGGCCTGCTTTGTCAGAAGGCCCAGAGCTGTGATAGGCAGTACAGAAGGATTGTTCTCGGAGGCTGCTCGCTGATTGTGTGTCCTGACCTTCCTGTCTTCAGTACCCAAGCTCAGTTATCTGGTTTCAGTAGGTATATGGAAACTCCTTCACCTGTGGCTATGATGTTACATACAGTAAAGAATCGAGAGATTGAAAGAGGATTTTACTCTGTTTATCTGAACACTGGGGCATTCAGATTGAATAAGTGTGTTTGTTTTGAGTGTGTGCAAAATTTGCACTTCTGTTATTTAAGGTGAAAACTTGTATGTAAAGGTGGGTGTACGTAAAATGTATGTAAAGGTGGGTGCACACTGTACGGTCTTTGCCTCGATTTGGTCGTCTGAGACAAATTTTAAGAATCCTAAAAGATTCCTATAATCCTAGGCTAAAATCTGTAGCCTCTGGTTGTTAGTTTGACATATTCACCAACAGCCGATTAATGACTGTTGCAATCAAATTTTACCTTCGACGAAATTCTGGCAGTGCCAGAAGATTTGGCGTACAGTCCTGCAGTGTAACTTTTTCTACGATGAACGTCAAATTGTCTTTGTTTTTTTCAAGACAAGCCGTGATCAAAATTAATGCTAGAGATTTCTTTGTTAGCCACCATTTCAGTCCCGTGTGTAATGCAGCTCAAAGTCACCAAACATGTATGGGTTGATGGTGTAAAACTCTAGATAAGTTTTCATGCGCACATCTGTTTTTAATGTGTCTTGACTGTCGTACAGTCTGTCATAAATGACAGCTGAGATCCCACAGTGTGACATGAGGATCAGGTTTGTACAGTCTGACAAGCAACGATCCTAAAGTATAAAAATAGTTTATAGTGTATATACAGTTTTAAACAAGTGAAAATAGAAAACAAGTGGAACTCTTAAGGCTAGTTCAAACTGCACTGACAGACACCTTCAAACTACAACAAACATGTTCCATTTGTCAGGTTTTGTCAGATCAGTGTATTACCCCTGTCGGCATCTGTTGCCATTGGTCGGCGCTTGTTTTCGGCAATCTGTCAGTGCAGGGGATAATAAGAGAGAGATAAACTCTTTCAAACTTTGGAAGGAAATTCACTATTGTCATCTTATTTAACCATATTTAACCTAAAGGGTCATCTTACTCTCTGGCACTGTGATGTCATTTTAGTGGTTTCCCTTAAAGAATTGTAATTAGAGCTGGTTTGTATGACACTTTTGAGATATATTTCAAAGTATATTTAATAGTATACTATACAGTGAGTACTTCAGCAAGACTGAAGAGCTGCTGATCAGAGAGGCGTGTGTGGGGATGAGTGAATGAATGCAGGTCAAAGTCACCAAACGTGTATGGGTTGATGGTATAAAACTCTAGACAAGTTTTCATGCGCGCGCCCGTTTTTAATGCGTACAGTCTGACATAAATGACAGCTGAGATCCCACAGTGTGACATGAGGATCAGGTTTGTACAGTCTGACAAGCAACAATTGTAAAGGACTATTATAATTCGCACAGCGTGTACCCGGCTTAAGAGACATACACATATAAACTGAAATTTGAGCAGCAAGTGTCCACCCTCTGATCAGCAGATCAGGAGCTTTCTGATATTTAATACCCCCTTCCTAAAAAAAGGATAATGGATTAATAAATTGAATTAATAAATTCAGTTAGAATAATACGATTCTACAGGTTGTTGTTACCAATCATCACATGTAATCAGTATCAACAAATGCCATCTTTGCCTTGCCAAGGTGGCACAGAAGTTTTATTTAGGCGTATTTACACAGACTGTTTAAGTGACAAATGCATTTAGATTGCATAACATTTCAAATACAGAAATATGAAATTATACTTTAAATAGGAAACTAAAACCACCTGTCTTAATCATTGATTCATTAATTCAACAGATTACTTTAAAATGCTGATTCATTTAGAAACAAATGCCTTTTTCATTTAGGAACAAAAGTCTTTTTAAATGGCTCATTGAATCATTCCCTCAGTTGATTTGTTAAAAAATGCTGATTTATTCAGCAACGAAACACCACCATGAGACACATCTGTGAGACAGGTATTTTGCAGGTATTCCCGTTAGTGTAATAGAGCAACAACAGAAAATATTGTGTCTAAAATGTAAGTTGCTAATATTAACTTTTTGTTTATTGAATTGTTGTTTAAAATCATTACTACATTTGCAATCGTGCTGATATTTGTCAAAAAAAATTATATTCATTTTGGTGGCACTTTTGCCCCAGTTTTTTCCAACCCTGGGCAGTTATATATACAGTAGACCTATTTATACATATGAGAGGAATGTTAAGAGTGGTCTTTCTAAATTAGATAATTGGCTTTTATGTTGTTTTTGCCCTAAAGCAAATGATTATAATATAACCTGGTTATTAAATTATTGAATATTATAATATTTACTTATTACTGTAATAAATTGACAATGTATCTTTCTTTCTTTCTTTGTTCACTATTAATGTCAGATGTATAAAGTTAAAGAAAGACATATTTCTCATTCACTTGAACTTTATTTTTCACAATGCATATTTTACTTAAAAAAATGTATTAAGGTCTTGCAGCCCTTAGTTTAAAAACCTCTGTGTTAGAGGGCTGAATGATTTTGACTTTGATCGCTTGTGCTGGGGTTAGTTTTCAAAGATGAGGTTGCTGTGGTGTGCCTGTATGATATTTGTGCATGTTTGTCCACATAAGATTCATCCTGAGATGCTTTGGAAAACCTAATTTGAGTCCTGTGTGATTCGCTGCTCACCTGACAGGTGATCTTGAATATTCTGTTGTATCTAAATAACTGAGTGACAGAGTTCAGGGTGATACAGGTGCAAAGAGAGAGGGGAAAAAAAGGAGTGCTGCCACTCACTCATAACACACACAGACATAGAGAGTAATGCTATAATCACATGCCACTCAGAGTGTACACTCTAGTCTGTAATTATGGAGTGAAGGCCCAACGGTGCTTTTTGAAAAAGGGATGATCATCTCTGCATCGTTTCTCTCTGCGTTGTGCGTCGCAGTGTCACCCGTGCCCTCTGGATAGCAGTGCGTGTGAGCGTAAATGGCTGTGCGTGATTAGTGAAGAATATGAAGAATGGATGGAGGGGAGATAATGAATAAATAAGATGAAGCTGTGGGAACGGAGAGCAGAGACGCTGATGCCACTGTCAGCTGTATTGTACTCTCAAGCCCTTTCATCAGCACATCCCTGCAAACATGCACAACCATAACCTTACTCCTCGGCAACATTAGCCTTAGCAGAGCAGTGAGCATATTAGTCATCTAATTAGTTAATCAAGAGACAAAAAATGTCTGATTGGATTATGCATTGAGTGTTCACCTTTATTTCCTGTCCCTGACATTCACTACTGTCTACCGGTTGTGCTGCAGACATAATGAAATTTAACTGATTTGAACTAGATCAGCTAAACCAGTACAATGGTGCTTGTATTATAAAACAATCTGCTTTTTTTTGTTGTTATTACAACAATATTAATGTTTTTGTTCGAGTATAGTGCTCATAGAAATTATCTCTTGTAGACTATTGTACCCTAAAGCATAGATATTGCTTTCTGACAAGTGAAAATGAATCTTTTTCATTCGGTTTTTCAACATCTCATTCTTTTTTCCCTTATTCACAAATATATGGTAAATACCATACCATTATCACCCTCTGCTCTGGAGACGTATGAAAGCAGGATAGAGAAACTCAGTTGAAGTGTGTAAATTTTGGGGCCATCATGGACATGAAACGGAATGTCAAAAACAATGACTTTCAAACAGGTTTTCCAAACAGATTTCTCAAACACTCACCTTGTCTGTCATTGGTTGACCATACAGATTGTCGCCACCCAAACTTAGGTCATTTGTGAGCAGTGTTGGGGAAAGTTACTTTTAAAACAAAGTAATGCATTACAACATTGCATTACTCCCTAAAAAAGTAACTAATTGTGTTAGTTACTTTTTATGGAAAGTAATGTGTTACCTTACATTGCACTACTTTTTGTCATCTGGGCTGGGTTTGCTTGTTTGTTTTTTAATAACAAAAAAAATTCTATTTTTTTTTTTTCAAATGTGAAGGCCCTTTCAGTAAAAGTGAAATGAAAGTGGAGCTCAAACAAGCCTTTCAACTGCCATTCTGGATTGTCAAAGAATAGTAAAAACGTATAAAATAGAAGAATAGTAAAAACGTATAAAATAATGAAACATAAATGTAATGTTTACCTAAAGACATTTTGCTTGATTGGTATAGTTGAATTGGATCATTGAAGGACAGCAGCAAAGACATTTGTTTAATAAAGTGTGATTAATTAAAGTTTAATTGTGTAATTTTTAACATTTAATTAGACCTATTGCACGTTTGTGTAATATTCTAAGTTTGCGTTTCAGTTTTTTTGTTTTGTTTTGTTTTTTTATTAATTTTATACTGAATACTGAATCTCACATTTAGTCTAGGACTGCAATAACCATCATGTTCACACATCACACACAATGTCTCTGCACTTACTTCCGATTTCTCTTAACATGGGGACAGGAAAGATGTCAGTCAATAAATAGAAAAACAAAGTAACTTGCATTACTTATTTGAAAAAGTACACAGATATTTTGTTATAAATTTAAAAGTAATGTGTTACTTTACTAGTTACTTGAGAAAAGTAATCTGATTACATAACTCCTGTTACTTGTAATGCATTACACTCAACACTGTTTGTGAGTAATAGATGTTTTGAAGAATGTTTAACATCTTTTTGTCTTTCATTGTAAAGATAATGAGGTCCAAAACTATACTGGACCCCAATGACTTTCATTGCATGGACATTTTAAAAAATATCTTGTCTTGTGTTCCACTGAAGAAGAAAGTCACACAGGCTTGGAGCGAAAGCGTGAGTAATTCAGATTTATTTAAGTAAACTATCCTTTTAAGCTGAGGTTAAACTTTAAGGTGAAGTTTTTTAAATTAAAAATATATACAATTTTAAACTAGTGAAAATAGAAAACAAGTGGAACTCTTAAGGCTAGTTCAAACTGCACTGACAGACACTTTCAAACTACAACAAAAACGTTCCATTTGTCAGGTTTTGTCGGATCAATGTATTACCCCTGTTGGCATCTGTTGCCATTGGTCGGCGCTTGTTTTCGGCAATTGAACATGTTCAGTCTGCGTTTTATCGGGTCGTGTAATGCTTAGAAGTGACTAACTGTAATCTTGTGATTGTCTGTCTGTCGGTGCAGGGGATAAGAGAGAGATAATCTCTTTCAAACTTTGGAAGGAAATTCACTATTGTCATCTTATTTAACCATATTTAATCTAAAGGGTCATCTTATTCTCTGGCACTGTGATGTCATTTTAGTGGTTTCCCGTAAAGAATTTTAATTAGAGCTGGTTTGTATGACACTTTCGAGATATATTTCAAAGAATATTTAGTAGTGTTCTATACAGCGAGTATCTTTGCATGACTAAAAAGTTGCTGATCAGAGAGGCGTGTGTGGGGATGAGGATGGGGGGTTGGAATTTGCAGACCATGTGGAGACACAGGGCAGTAAATAAAGTGAAACCTCATGGTTGCTTTGCTTAATGGTGTTTTTCCAGCATGTCACCTTCCACATACTGTTTATGGGATGTGTGTGTGTGTGTGTGTGTGTGTTTATTGCACAGGGGGAGGACGGAAGCTACACATGACCATAAAAACCATACGGACAGGAGAGCTGACCAGGTGTGAGGGTTACCACGACAACTACAAAGAGAGAGAGCGAGCTCTCCAGTGTTTACAGGCTGTTTGACGTCAGAGAGATTCTTAATCTGTGGAAATAAGAGGATGCAGTTTAGCTCAAAATATCACTGTTTCACCTGCATCACGTGCAAGTTTAGAGGACTATGCTATTTTCACAGTGTGGTAGGGTTTTGGTCAGTGATCACATACTGTGGGATTCTTCCACTGAGATTTCTGTGTGAATCATGATGATATAGATTACATTTCTGCTGAATACTTTTCAAAATGACCAAAACAGTATTGATGTGCATGTTTGGTATCAGTCATGAGATTTTAGTCACATATGGGCCGAGATGTTGACTGACATCAGTGTCAGTAACATTGTCTGTTTGTCTCATATCATTTGATGACTCTTCAGTGTCTGTGTTTTATATTATTACTTTCTAAATTAAATTACTTTTAAAACTGTTTATGACTTAGCTGACTGTCACACATTATCCTGGTTACTAACTTATGTATATGATAATACAGAGTCATAGATTTTTCTTTTGATCACCACCAACCCATAATAATTAGCAAGTAAACCCTTGGACTGCTATGAAAATGACACAGGTACAATCCCAGGTAAGGGAAACCTGTAAATTAGAGACTTGCTGAGAGAACCTTATCACCATTGTATCCTAAAGGTAATCTTAACTTGGTACATGAGGTTCACATGTAAAATCAACCATAACAACCATGGGTAATCAATAATAATCATTGATATTTCCACCTTGACTTGTTTGAAAAACAGCTGGATAACTGGAGTTACGTAACACTAAATCATTTTGTAATCATATGTAATGTGTAGAAGGTAGGATGTGAATTGAAAAATGACACCTTTCACTGGATATAGAAATTCCATTATTGAAGAGCCGGTTTCTATAAAACTAGGGCAACTGAAAGAAAGAGAATGACAGGAGAAAAAGCAGGAAAGAGAGCTATAACAGTACCTGAGGTAAAGTTACTGGTGAGAAAGCTCTGCCAATGAGGAAAAGAATTTCTCAGTATTAGGTTTCTTCCTTATAAACTCTTGTGTAAACCCAGCACACTTGATCTGAAATAATTTCTCATCGCTTGAATTGACTCTTAGCACTCCATAGTCAAGAGCAAATAATCGGAAGGAGGAGAACAAGCAGCCAAATTGGTTAAATGATTCAATGGAATCAATCTATGTAATCAGACACTGAATCATCTTCATCATCTTCCACTCATGTATCTGTCTTATCCTCCTAGTGAAATGATATATTGCAGTTACATAACTGGAAAGTTATCCATGCAGACAGAGATCATCTGTCATTCAAAATTATGAAAAAATAGGTTGTGTGAAGAATACACAGAAGAGCATTGGTGCCTGGTCAATAATGGTTCTAAATTACATAAACAAACCCTCTGTAGCTACTTTATAATCCAGACACTAACAGAGGACATCACGCTGTTTATGGGTCAGCACCGTTTTAATGCTAGTTCCTAAATTTCATCTAGTTATTCATAGTTTATTAGCTAGCTCACATTTAAGACTGTTATTGTCAAGACAGTATATTTACTGCAGAGTGAAGAATTTAACAAATAAAACAAGACCTATGAAGTTATTATGTCTATTTACATATGTCCTCTTGCATTGTTAAATTCATATTTTTGCTTTCAGAGTGTATCTGAGATCAGTTTTAATCTCCACCATAAAAGAGCCTTGCATGAATTCAACATGACTAATGTTTCTGTCATGAAAACATTTTACTATTGGTTTTAAAAGTGAAATTCAGGTTTGGGTAATGGACAGTCAAGGCTGTATGCTGTATAGTATTCAGTCTTTCATGTGCGTCAATGGCTGAAGTGCTCGGAAATCAGTGCGCTGTCGCTTTAAACGAAGTGAAATGTGGGTGTTACCGTTGGGCTCAAAGAGCGAGAGTAGGGCGGGGACAATATTAAATATGTATCAGTCTAGTAACCCCTCAGAGACTTAACGCAGATGAATGATACAGAGTTGGAAGAGCCACACACGGCCACTTCGCTTTAATCACGTCCAATTTATCCGACACTTCCAGAGAAGTGTAAATGGGCAGACTATAGACGCTCAGTGGATGAAGGCGTCTTGACAGTGCAGACGAGCGCACGTCGCTTAAGCCATAGCGATTTTTGAATCGGAATTCAACAATTTTGCAACCAATCTCACCTGTGAGATATTTTTTTTCCCCAAACCCTTTTTTATTCACAGCCGATATGGACACCATATTGGACAACTTCGGGTCGGACAAACTTTTTCCCAATTCCAACCTGTTGGACCTAGAGGATCTGAATGAGAGCGATTTCTTATCCAATGTGGTAAGTCAAACCTCCGCATCTTCCTTCATTATTAACAGCAGCAGAGAGGGGGAAAGGCACAGTCTGTTTTAATTTGTGAGTGCATTTATCATTTTGAACAATATTTTTCCTGCCTTCGTATTTTGACATTTATGTCATATTTGCTCATAAAGAAATATTTCTTTTTATTATCGTTAGCTAAGATAAATATATGCTCATGCTTATATTACATTATTTACATCAGCAGCACATTTATCAATGTATTGTCAAACTGACCATGAAGTGATCAGGCAGGATCTTTAATTCAAACACACACACACACACACACACACACACACAAACAGACACACACACACATATATATATATTACCTGTGTTTATTGGTCTCACATGTCTGGGCTGTTGTGCTGTAAATTAAACATAAACAATGGCAGGAGTTCTCAAGCTGTGAAGTTTGCCCAGCTGCAGACAGATAGGGTCACTTTCCAACTTCAACCGGACCTTTGGGTAGCGGGGAGGTCTCGTTAATGTGTTATTTATTCAAACCACGCCCACACACCGTATCATGCTGTTTAACCAAATCACACCCATACAGCAATTCCTAACCACGCCCACGGATCGCTTCATCCTGTTTCTCGTGTCCGGCCACAACCGGTGAATTAAGATGCTCAAGTTATTGGACTTTGAAGTATATTTGCTTTCACTTTGGAGGTCAGAAGCACAACTGACGAGTTTACCTGGTACTGCAAAGAGAGTGAGAAAACTAATTTAGTGGAGAACCTATTTCGTATACAGTCACGTTGCCAATGAAAAACAAAATACCAATATTACTTTTTCTGAGGTGAAGTTAATGCTATCTTACTGTGAGGTAAAGGATGTATATGAGGTAACTTTGGGCAAACAAACTGCACATCAAAAAACATGCTTCTCCCTTGGGAAGACATCAGAAGTTACCATAAGAAGGAATATTTCACCCAAAATTGTTCTCTCCATCATTTCTTTCCAAATCAGACTTTTGTTTTCCCAGGGAACATTAATGGTGAATTGTTTTGAGAATATCCCAGCATCTTACTTTTATAAAGGTCTATTGAAAGTGAATTACAACTGGGGTTGTCAAGGTCCAAAACGTAAACTGTTGATCAATGTGTGGGAAATAAAAAGTATTCTATAAGTGGTCTCTCTGGCTCATGCAATATATTCTAAGTCTTCTTTAGCCAAAGGCTTATCCATTCCCCATTCAATCCATGAAAAAATAGACCGACCAGTTATTATTCCTAATGTGTTCCATGGAAGAAAGAAAGTCATACAGGTTTCGAGTGATGAGAGTGGATAAATGAAGACTGTATTTTCATTTTTGCATAACCTGTTCCTTTAATAAGGTCAGTTGGAAAGTAGTGTTTGGGTTGTTAATGCATTTCATTTGAAGCTAAGCAGTTCTATGAGCATATGATCCATTAGGAGCCCAGGACACTTCTGCAGTTTCCACAGTGATTCAGACACTCCTATGGCTAATGCTTCTGACCAACACACATTCATGCTGAGGTCCTTTTAATCCCTTCCCAGAGAGACAGAGAGAGAGAGAGGGAAAGAGACATCACAAATGTCACTATTATGAGGCTCAGATGAGATGGAACAGTTTTGACCTTTGTTTTAAAAGGGAGCATCTTAGGATCTCTTTGAGATGGACAGACTAGAGATACTGCAGCCTCTTATGAGCTACCTGAGCCTAAATGCTGTTTTCTATAATACAGTGTGGTTGGCATATATGATAAATTATATAATTGTATCATACCTCCTCCTTAATGTAGATGCAGTGGTCAGATAGATAGACAGAGGTAGCTAACATGGCAGTGTCCTGCGTTTTGACAAATTTCATCTAAAACAATTTCAAAGGAATAATTCACCCAAAAATGAAAATTCTGTCATCAGTTGCTCACTCTCATCCCGTTCCAAACCTGTGTGACATTCTTTTTAATGCAGAAAACACCAAAAAAAAAAGCATATTTTGTAGAGTGTTTGTAACCAAACAGTTTTGATGACCGTTGACTTTCATTGTATGGACAAAATTTGTGTGTGTGTGTGTAAACTATCACTTTGAACAATATTTATTTTTACCTTCTTATATGATTACATTTATGATTATGTATGCATTTTGTGATTTATATTAATCACATTAATTGAGAGACTATATGGGATATTTTTACTTTAATAATTTGTCACACCGCAGGACCTTTTAAAATGAACATGTGCAGTTAAAAGGTGATAAAAAAATGGTTAAAAAAATAAATAAAAAACTAAAAGAAATGGCGGCAAGTTGACCCAAAAATATTGTTGACAGTTGACATATTGACAGTTGGACGGGCAGATGGATAGATGGATGGATGGATGGATGCATGGATGAATGGATCAATCCTGTCTTGTCTTATAAGGATTTGGGTGTCAGGGTTTCTTATGAAGATTTTGCCTTAGTGCCTGTCTGTCTTTTTTTCTTTTTTACTAGTCTGTTGGTTGTTGAGGGTATTTAACGGGTAGTATTCAATCCAGATGTCCCTCATTGAGTAACAGCTGTGCTCCAGTTTGCTCTGTAAGGACCTGACTGAGGGGAGAGTGATGATAGTGAAAAGAGAGAGAGGATTGTGAGTGAAGGAGGCTCATTCACAGCTCCTGATAGCTGTCTGTGTATGTGTGTATGAGCGTATGCTGTGCTCCTGTGTGGGTGTGTGAATAGACGTCTGTGAAAGACCACTCCAGACCCTACATGGTCCCCCACTCTACTCCTTGGCGTGTGTGTGTGTGTGTTTGTATGTGTGTGAGAGAGACACTGGCCCTTGAAGGCTCCGTGAATGACTGCCTTGTGCCCTCAGAGAGGAAGCTGCTCTCCCTGCTCCTGGGTTATTACACACTGGTTTCTGACTCCTGTGTGTTTTTGTTAATTCATTCTGCCATTATATTTGTAAATGTTAGTGGTTGTTCCAGCACTGTTGAACTGAGATGTTTATAACCTGGAATTCCTCCACAGTATGAATTTGTATATGTGTGTGGGGGAGGGGGAACTAAATATCCCCACTATAAGGTTAGTAAAACCTGAAATTACCTACACACTGAGGACCAATCAATGGTCCCCACAAGGAAAACTGCTTGAAGTGATAGTTTACCAAAAAAAAATGTGTCATTATTTACGTACCTTTATGTTGCTGCAAACCAGAATGACTTCTTTCTAACAGTGCAATGAATGTATCTGAAGTTTTCAAACTTCAAAAAAGGACAAATAAGCATTATAAAAGTAGTTCATACAACTCATACACTATATAACAAATATCCTTAAGTCATGTGTAATAAACAGACATAAGTCATTATTCATTGATAATTATCTCCTCCAGTGACGATTAATGCAGACCAGTTATGTAAACTGGATGAAGCAATTAATTGAAAAGACATTACACAAAAGAACAATTTGTTCATCAATCTTAATTTATTTTTGGTTCAACATCAATCTTGCTTTATTTTTGGTTCAGTGAAGTCATATGACTTTGGAACAACAAAAAGATTAGCAGAGTAAATTATGACAGAATTTAAGGTTTTGTGTGAACTATTCCTCTTCTAAGCATGGTAAATAATGCTTTAATGAAAATGTAAAAATGCAAATATATTTGTGTTGTCTTTAGGAATAGCAGAGAGAAAATATTATTAGCTCAGGATAAAAACTAGACGTCAATGGAAAGTCCTTACAATAATTGAAAAACGTGTGTGCACGTCTGGCTGTTTAAATCATGACTTTAGCGTAATTGCAGGGTTTGTGCTGAAAGGTGGAAATCAGCATGTCTTACTCTACTATGTGTTAAAGCTAAGATCACAGAGAGGATCTGTGAACCACAACAGCACAGAAAACCTCAGGCTTTAATTATTTAAATGGCTTTATATTATATATCAGCTGTACTTCTGTAGTTCATACTTTATCCAAAGGGAGCTGATGTGACACTGTCTCTGTCTGTGGATTTATATTGTTTTTATATTGCTGTTTTTTGCCCATATTTATAAACTGAGAATGGCGCCGGTGACAGAGAATGATGAGAGGCTCTGATCTGTCTCTTTTGTACTAATAAGTGAAGACATTTTTTAATCTGGAAATACAAGTCTGACAAAAAAACGATTAACACGCATCTGCTGGTTATATGAAAGGTGTTTGATCTCATTCTGTAGTCAAAACAATCTGCAATAAGATACAGATATTTTAAAGGGATAGTTCACCCAAAATGAAAAATTATCCCGATTTACTCACCTTCAAGCCATCTTAGGTGTATATGACTATCTTCTTTCAGACGAACACAATCAGAGATATATTTAAAAATATCCTTAGTCCTCCAAGGTTTATTGAAATCGACTTGTGCATTCTGTGTACGGTCGTCCGCCGAAAGCTAGTTATTTGAAATTATAAAGTTTTAAATATGGATATTTTTCTTACAAAAACACATCGCTTCGCTTCAGAAGGCATTTATTAACCCCCTGGAGTCGTATGGATTACTTTCAGACGAACACAATCAGAGATATATTTAAAAATATTCTTAGTCCTCCAAAGTTTATAATGGTTGTGAATGGGGGGCCGAGTTTGAAAGTCAAAAATAATGCATTCATCCATAAAAAAAAGTAATCCATACAATTCCAGGGGGTTAATAAAGGCCTTCTGAAGCGAAGCGATGCATTTTTGTAAGAAAAATATCCATATTTAAAACTTTATAAATTCAAATAACTAGCTTCCGGCAGACTCGATAAACCTTGGAGGACTAAGGATATTATTAAATATATCTCCGATTGTGTTAATCTGAAAGAAGATAGTCATATAGGATGGCTTGAGGGTGAGTAAATCATGGGATAATTTTCATTTTTAGGTGAACTATCCCTTTAACTACAGAAATATAATAATAAAGTTGACTAAATCTAAAACTAATCTCTCTCGTTTAATCTTGGTTAATCGTTGGCACAGGGTATGTCATACCACAGGAATATGAGCGAATGCATGTAAAAAATTCAAAGAGGAAATTTGTTTCATTATGATGCAGTCATCTGCAAGTCTGACAACTTTTACCTGTTCATTCACCTCCCACACTTGATGAAAAAACAGAAACCTGAATAGCAAGGGTGGTCTGATGATTTCTCTCTTTCTTCCGTGTTCCAAAGAGAAGAAGATGAGTCAGATTTAAGACCATTCTTTTGAAGCACGCAGCGTGTCTAAAAGCTACTGAAGAAATCTGCAGATGAAATCTACAGGTTTGGCAGGTCCCACCTGTCCTAAAGGTTGTTTCTGCTTCGCTAGTTTGTCTTGTACACTCTGAGCCTTAAAGGATTGTCAGCATGGACACCATATGTAATATTTGATGCATTTCATGTGTATCCTAGAAGACAGGGAGCTGAAATGGTACCATCTATGTTGTTTTAACTGCAGTGTGCCTGAAATAATTAATACATTTTATGGCCTTTTATTATTCTGGGGGTGAAGGATGAGGATTTGGAGTAGAGGCAGGTGAGGAGCATATGGATGGGAGGAGTGGAGGAAAGGCAACACATTCCTCCAGAATTTTCTCTCAGATATACTGGAGTCACCTGATGGACCATCAGATGGAGAAAAAGAGTAATAGAGAGAAGTAAGAGGTTGCATAATCTTCAGAATGACTATAGGCCAACGATAAAGATAGTAGGGATAAAGCTCTAACTGTTACTCTCATCATCATCATCTGTGAGCTACAATTAAGATGACCGTAAAGAACGAAAGAATTATGACACTCTCTGGGTGTGATATAGAAATAGAGGCCACAGAAGTTCAAGTCTATGATCTTGAAGTTTCATTCATATAGCAGCCACATGATTTAGCCCACATGTCACCGAAATGAAAGTTAAGGCTTTTAAAAAGACAGTTTTTCATGTCTGTGTAAATCTAGAGATCCATCACCTGATCTAAATTCATTTACTCTATATCTGTAATTTTCACATAGGAGCCTATAGTTTTCACACATGTTCCTTATCTGTTCTGTAAAGGAATATTAGACGATCACTCCCAGCTGTTGCGTAATTTTGTCATTAAAGTAAAGGTTAAGTATGGCTGTTGTTGTCATACCTTTGGCTTTGGTTTTAAATCTACTCAGATGATGGACACAAATAGAGAGGACAGAGGTCATTGAGGTTTGTTCTTACGTGAGCACACATTCACACACGCACAAAATAACCAAATCAGCAGTTAGTGCGTCGAGCCTTAAAGGTGTGTTAACCCTGGTCCTGTCAAACCAGATCGTTTCATTTCTTTCAAATTGCTGCATGCTTTGAATAGTTGTGGAACATTTGTAAAATACATTATAGTCAAGCAATTGTTCACCAATAATAGTGGGCGCTGACAGTTCTCACCCCTGCACCTGCCCTGTTATGGCAAAAGACATCTGAATTATATATATATATATATATATATATGTATACATATGTGTGTATATACATATATATATATATATATATTATAATTTAATATTATATTGAATTATTATATTTAAATATGTCTAGAATGTGTCTTCTTTCATTTCAGTATAATTTCATTAGAATTAAATTATATTGAAATGAAAGAAGACACATTCTAGACATATTTTAGTGCTTAGTGATATAACTGTGTGCCTGTGGTTGAGATTTTTAAGATTGTTCATTTCAAAGTGATGTTGATTTGCTTTGAAGTGCAAAAATACCACATATTAATTAATCTTCATTCCTCTCCTCAGCTGATGTTTAGTTCACTGACATGCCAGAACTCCTCCTGCTCTCCAGGCACTCTCTTTATCTATAACTATCTCTGTCTTTCTCTTGAGGGGCTGCAGAGAACTGTCCACCAACTGCTCTGTTCAGTGACCCCTTAAAATGTATTCGATTTAACCTCCAAAGAGAGTCCTGTCTCCGATGAATTATAGAAGCAAACTGCGAGCTGGTGTCATGATGGACAGAACATTCCAATATATCCAGTTTAGTGTGCCTCTCTCTTCCACTTCATTGAGAAAATGACCAGCAGTGGTAGGAAGCAAGTCAAGCAATCTATCACACTCATCTATAGCTTTGGTCAAATCCTATCAGAGTGTTATTGAGACTCAGATGTTGGCCTGAATTGCTGCCAAAAGCTTGATCAAACAGGAAAGTCTGAGCTGGAACACATTACGTTACAGTGGTTCAGAGCAAGAATTTCCAGAACTGCACTCTTGGTTTGTGCCCAGTGTGTTTTTTGACTGCTAACCTAAGACATAAGAGCATGTATATACCTTGTCCTTCACATGTGGAAAGACATTCTTAGCCACATTCTAAGCCAGTGAACCCTGCAGAGACATATGTGTATTCTGTACCCACTCTTAGCTCCGTCTCACCCCTTAGGCTCTGAATAAACATGTCAGGTGGGTGTCAGTGTTTGCAGGAACATGTCGTCACCTTACCTTGAGGTCCCTAACTCAGAATTCCACCATTGTCTTCCCAGGCTCCCTGTCTACTGAGGATCAAAGACACAGCTGATTATGTTAATTACATAATGACTTTTAATTCCAGGGGTGGTTTTGAATACGGCGTATAACAAAGATGCTAATAACTGCAATGGATAATGTTTTTAATTCCTATAACAATAAGGAGGCACATTTCTGCCTTTAGAGTAAAAAAATAAAAAATTATATATATATATCATTATGATTTTATTCTTCCTCATTGCATCTTTATATTTCTCAACTGCACTTTTATTTCTCTGCAACTTTATATTTCACAACTGTGACTTTCTCACAATGTTTACTTAATATCTGACTTGTTACGTTATTTCCCATTATGTGACTTTATATTTTACAATGTGATTCTGTCTCACAAATTTTTGCTACATCTCATAATCGCAACTTTATATCTGATAATTACAACTTTATTTTTCGCAATTGTGACTTAGTTTCTCACTATTGTGACTCATACCACACAATGTGACTGTCTCACGACTTTGACTGTATTTCTTGTAGATGTGACTTTATATCTCACAATTGTGACTATTTCTTATTATTGTGATTTGATTTTTCACAATTGCTAGTAATTGAGACTTCATATCTGCAATTTTATTTTTCCATAAACTCTCAATTGTGACTTTGTTTCTCATTTTTGTGACTATTTCTTGTAGTTGTGACTTCATACTCTCAATAGTCATCTTAATAATATATGAAAAGAGAAACAAAGCCTCTACTTTTCCTCGCTGTGGTCAGTCTGGGACAGACTAGACTAACATAGCTCTTTGGTCTGTATACAGGATATTCTTCTGCCCAGGGCTGTTTTGCCACGGGCTCTTTTGAGAGAGCCAATTTAGGCTGGCAAAATTACAGAGTGCTGGGAGCCCTCTGAAGGGGGGATGGGGAACACATCTGGAGACCCCCTCCCCTCCCGAAGTGCAGCAGTTGCAGAAAATACAGGGTGGTTATGGGGATTCCTTGCTCCTTAGGATATCCCTTTAGTTCACTTATGTCCTCATTCCTTTTCTGACGCTCTTCTCTGAAAGTTACAGTTGGCCTCACTGTTGCAGTTTCTGTTTCACTTATGAAAATCCAGTTCAAATTTGTCTACATTTCTTTCATACTCGACCTCTCTGCCATCTACTTTTTCACCTCTAGAAGAGCTCCTCTGGTTTGTGGCCCTCAGTGGCTCCTGTCTGGAGGTGGGGCTTCTGTGGTCATGGTTCTCGTGCTCTGTGGCTGACAGCAAAACGTAAGAAAAATCTGGAACTGGAATTAAGAAACCAGAGGAAAGCAAGAGGGGGAAGGGACCAAAAAGTTGTATTTGGAAAGTGAGAGAAAGAAAGGAAGAGAGAGAGAGAGGGGAGTGAGGGAGCAGGAGGAGAACAGGGCAGACCTCGTGTGCAGACTTCAGAACCAGCGCTTCATTCTCCTGAGCTATCTTATCAGTACTGCATTCAAAAGGTTGTATACACAAGAACTGGCTCCCTTTCAAATTCTTTTGGTGAGAAACCCGTGTGACCTGATCTCTAGAGAGGTGGGTCAGACGGTGGTGTCTGTGTCTGGTGGCAAGCTCACAGAAGTCACAGACTGCAGCTGTGAACTTGACGCCATTCCTGTAATCTAAATCAGCCCTCACCTATGAACACCTGCAGAGGCCTGGCTCCCTCGCTCGCCTTCACCTGCAAATGCACGCGTCTCCCCCCTGTCTCACGCGTCTGACTCATCATGCATGCTGAGCGGATCATAATGAGCGTTAGTTCATGATTCTCCACCCTGACCCATCTCTGATCTCTCACAGCTGCCAGCTGGAATCTGAATTTGAGAATATGAACTGGTTTTAAAGAGCAGATGTGCTGATTTGGAGACAATATGACTGAAAAAATGCATCTTAACCCCACATTCACATGTGAATGTCCTTTATTTAGGTCAAACATGCCAGATCCAGTGCAGATGAGATAGAATAGTTCATGCATGCCTCTTGGAAGAGAAAGCTCTAAATATTTAAATATGTAAATAAATAAAACTGATCAGATCATGCTGTGGTTGAAGCTGATATTCATGCTTCACATGAGGGAACCATATTTTTAATTGCATCAATGACTAGTGTAAACACTAAACATCTGCAATCTCCATCTTCAGTTCAAGAACTTCTCCCCTTCTCCTCCTTGCCACTCTGAGAATGAATCTCCTCGTTGTGACTCATTGTTCTCAGAAATAACTCTTCTGCTCAGCGAGAGGCACATATTCCCAAACATTGTGGGCTTGGCTGTATTCCCAATTCCACTGCTGCTGAATGATTTTTATCAGCATATTTATTTTTCCAAAGACTAATGTGTTATTTTCATGTGCACCGAGCTGCTCCGTGCGCACCCTGCACTCCAGCTCCAAAATGACAAGCTCCCCTCTCCTCATTTGCATACTGAGCTCCGATTGGCTGGAGTGCAGCTGGAGGTCTGGAATAAGGGAATGGAATGCAATGAGTCGAGCAGGCGTGCAGTTTACCAGCCCGGCTTAGACCCTGACATGACCCAAACGTTACTTCAAGAAAATGGATCAGATGGAAAAATAAGGCATTGCTCAGTCTGCACACACATTTCTTGCAGTGCTGCAGCTGTGGTTCCTTTTCCACCCCGATTGGAGGAGTGCCGAAGTGACAAACCAGAAATATTTTAAATGACAGTATTTGCTATAGTAGTGACTAATTAAATAGACATAAATTGAAAAAAAAAATTCTTGATGATATTGTTTGATCAAAAACAAAACAATATATAATGTGAAGTATTATTATTTCTATTTATATATTTATTATTAATAAATGTAAATTATTACTTTAATTTATTACCATTTTTTCAGGATTCTCAAATGAAAATTGTGTATAAAAATTTCCTGATTGCATGCACTTGTCTGTTTTCTTTGATATGTGTGCTCAAGTGAGAGCATATAAATGAGATTCCTGCTAGTATGCGTGTATGCTCCTTTTGTTTCAGTGCCTTTTGAAGCTGTCGTACTGTTGGAGGCCTTCTTTATATAAAATGCAGAAATATGACTCTTTCTTTCTTGTTGTGCTCATTACCGCATAGATAAAATCATTACTGTTCTCTGTTAATTTGCACAAGACTAAGAACACGGATGTCACAGCAAAGAGCTCAAAAGCCCCATCTGCAGTGATAATTGTGAATGTATAGTGTACTTTAAGTGTATGGTACACTTGTGAAGGGTCTGATAGGTCTGTTGTTATTGCTATTTCCTGATAATTTACTCACTCCCATGTCATTCAAAATGTTTATGTCTTTCTTTCTTTAGTGGAAAAAAAATTATGGTTTTTGAGGAAAACATTCCAGGATTTTTCTCCATATAGTGGACTTCAAGGGCTACCAATGTGTTGAAGGTCTCTTTAAAGGGCTCTACACGATCCTAGACGAAGAATAAGGGTCTTATCTAACAAAACAATTGGTCATTTTCTAAAAAAATAAAAAATAATATACTTTTTAACCACAAAATCTCATCCTGCACTGCTCTGTACTGCGCATTACGTAATCACATGGAAGCACCGCAGTAGGGCGCAAAACAAAAAAAAACTGTTTTACCTTTTTTTTGTAAAGGGCGTTTGACTTACTCTTTGCACGTTCGCTTTGTAAACAATTGCTCGGTACTTTTGCCTTTGTCACACGTGACCTTTCCGATGTGATTACATAATGCGTGGCACATTGCAGAGCAGTGCAAGATGAGCATTTGTGGTTAAAAAGTATATAAATTGTAATTTTTTTTAGAAAATGACTGATCGTTTTGCTAGATAAGACCCTTATTCCTCGTCTGGGATCATATAGAGTCCTTTGAAGCTGCACTGAAACTGCAATTTGGACCTTCAACCCGTTGTACCTATAAGTCCACTATATGGAGAAAAATCCTGGAATATTTTCCTCAAAAACCTTAATTTTTTTTCGACTGGCTAAAGAAAGATAACATCTTGAATGACATGGGGGTGAGTGAATTATCAGGAAATTTTAATTCTGAAGTGAACTAATCCAGAATGTCATAATTTTAATATCATCATTCTACTTTTTAAGGTTGAGAAGTGAACTTCAAGTGTGAGATATGACTTGTCATTTCTTCTAAAATCTGACCCTAATGAGAGAGACACATTCTTTCAGTTCTTCCAAGTTCTTCTGGAATTCTTCCTTAAAGGAGCTTTCCAGATGTGGAATTTCAGGACTCTTGCATCAGCACCCCAGCATTGCATCAATACCATTGGCCCCTGTAAGGTTAACTGAAAACCAAACAGACACCACAGAAAAAAAAATTTAACTGACACTTGTCATAACAGGAAAGTGCTCTACAAAGAGATAAAGCCGATTAGAGAAGTATTCTGACTGTCTGCTCTGATAACAGACAGGACCACACAGACAAAAAAGTTGCACATGTGAATGCAGGTTTATACCAAAGGTCCTTCGTATTATGTTTGCATTTTGTGTTATGGTAGTAGATTAATTGACAAAAATTTTTAGGCACAATTAAGCAACTTTAAAGACACACTCAGACTGCATGCATATGCAGCTCATTGTTGTGAAATAGCACCTTCAGTTTGGATTAATCAAGTCTGTTAACATATCCGCCCCACACATCCAGGAGCAGGAACATTTGACGAGCATCAAAGTTTTAGGGTGGGTATGTTTATACGGTCATTCTCAACTGTAGTGATTAGCTCGGCACTGATGGCAGGAGAGTTGCGTCATTTCGTGAACTCTATCATCAGGGTGTTCCCAGGATGTCATTCATCAAACAATACGGATAACTGTCATTGCAGCATTTGTTTCCTCTGTTTATACATCCATATGGTGATGAACAAGTTTTACTAGATACTGCAAACTTCACTCTTAAAAATAAAGCTTTTTTGCAGTAATGCTATAGAAGAAACATTTTTGGTTCCCAAAAAAACTTTTTTTCCCACTATAAACAAACTTTTATATAATGGAAAGGTTCTATGGATGTTAAAAGTTCTTCATGGAACTATCAATGTACTGTACAGTGTACTGTACTCCATTCTCTCTTGTTCTCAATTTTAGGTTTGTTGTTTTGGAGGCTCTGTTTGGTAGACTGTGGACAGCCAGAGTAAACATTCATAACAGCACAGCTTTCCCAGTCTTCTCTTCACAAAGTCTCTCAGTGCTTAGGGGTTTGTGTGGGAACGCACACAGGTGCAGGGAGTGTGGATGTGTGCGTGTGTGATATGTGGATAGTATCTGGTTTATATGCTCACTGCCCTACAGGTGTGCCATTCACACACCTGTCCCTGTTCACCAGGATGTAAACATGATCAGGTCCTCTCACACCTTTGTCACACCCTCACTTGGCAAACACACATTCACATACCCTCAGTGCAGAAACGCGTGCACACGTTCTTCCATTGGTATTGTGACGACACATTCTAAATGCATATCTGTTTTTTAGGTCTACCATTCAGACATACTTTAAGCTAAATGATAAGAGGGGTTTATCACTGTTTCTCTGAATTTTACCAGTGATTATTTAAATGATAATTTTAAAAGAGGCTGCTTATCATAACATGATCAGGAAGTGGGATGAATTCAGCCAAATTATTATTTTTTTTCTTGCATCACTCTTTATTTTAATTCTTTTTCTAGGTACTGATTAGCTTTCACAAAAATGGTCACTAGACTTCCTGAGGCCACATATCTTAGGCCCTGTTTACACCTGGTATTAAGATGTGTTTTGGTCGATTGGATCACAAGTGGACGACGCTAAATACAGGTGTAAATGGGTCTTACCACTTCCAGAGGTAGTCGAAAACACACTTGACTGGATTGCTTTCGTAGCTTAGACGCTCATGTGGTCGAATGTGTTTGAACAGCGAAAAAGACTGGCTGCTCTCCACATACTGACATAATGCGTAAACTTTATGGGATATGCGCTAGCCAGACGGGATTTAAACTTTGTCGGCTGGAGACCCAAGTTTGGTTTGAAGACAAAAAACGTAACAAGCACAATGTTCTCTCACCATTCCTGATTTGTAACACGCACTCACCGATTTCGACTTGGTTTTGTGGCTATCGGAGCAGAAAAAAAGCTGCTGCTCTCTGTGTTTTTCCATCAGCTTTGATGCGTTCATATGTAAATGGAATGAGCTTATTTCATCCATTAGATCGAAAGATCTGAAAAAGCCCATATATTTATCCAACCATAGACCCTCCCCTCAAAGAAATCAGGATAGAAGTGGTTGAAAGTGGACAAAAGAGATGGATTAAAACACCAGCTGTAAACGGGAATGTGTCTCCCTCGTCTGCTTGTGATCAGATAGACCAAAACACATCTTAATACAAGGTGTAAACAGGGCAATTAACAAAATGTATTATAACAAAAAGAAAGATGCAAATAGAAAAAAAATTAATTTTCTATTTTCGTTTCACATAAAATGTATCTTTTTTGTGGTCTCTCCCCCTTAGCACTTCTCCGAGCAGATGGAGGACTTCTCCAATGACCTTTTCAACAGTTTCTTTGATGATCATCTGTTGGCGGAGAGGAACCCATTGTTAGATATGGATCTGGACCCTCCAAACCCAGCCATCCAGGCAGAACACAGCTACTCTCTCAGTGGTGACTCTGCCCCTCAGAGCCCCTCCATGCCCATCAAATCAGATGATGATGCAGGTTAGCAACCAGCTTAGCATACCCTATTCTTTCCTCTTCTTTCTTGTCATCTATCCATGCTGAAAATCAGCTCTCCATGCCAGATTATCAGGAGAAGATTTTACAGTCCTGATAAATGACATGGATCAAAGTATTATCTATCAGCAGATTTGTTTTTTTGTAAAGTCTCTTTCTTTTCTCTGCATCTCTCCTCCTTATCACCCGGAGCACCCGTGCAGCACAGGGTTCCTTGACAAAGCTCTAGCCAAGAGCTCAGTCTACCATTGGAAGCTGGGAATTCCAGGAAGACAGCCAACACTCACACTCGCTCACTCTTTCTGTCAGTTCGTCCGTCTGGCTCTCTCTCTCTTTCTCACACATGCCATGATCAGGCCAAGGAACTGTAGACATCCATAAAATAAAAAAGGGATCTGGTTTCCAGCTTCAGATGGAGAATTTGGTGGGGGTTGCTCTGAGAGTTGCATCATCCTGAACTTAGGTTGACTATGCGAGGAAAGTGCGTGCGCAGACTGCTCCTTCTTTCCAGTCAGGCTTTAAATCAACAAAGCCTTAAAGAAGCTGGAGGTGCTGCAGGATTTCTCGATCCATTTAGCCAGACTTTACTGCTCTGAGTCTTTCTGAGTGTTTCTTTCTCTGTGCCTTCTAGTTCAAAGAACTGACAGAAAAAATTTGCAAACATGTTCCTTTAGGATTACAGCAGCATTTATGCTTTAGGGGTACAACCATATTAGCAGGGTGCGACTTGTTAAAAAAACAGATCCGGGGATATCTGAACAAGATTGTCATTGTAGAAATGCAGTGTAGTACAGACAATGTAGAAATACAGTGTAATTCATTAAAAATAACTGTAAAAAAATACAGAAAATAATTGTTTAAACTGAATTAACAAAATTTTAACAATTAACTTTAAATTAAATTATACAATTTTCAGGCATGAGGTATTAAGATCAGCTGTCAAATATATTTCAGCCATCTATACAGACAAATTTATATTATCTTCATTCCACCTCTGTCCAGGATAAGTCATAGTGTTGCGCATGTTTTACTAGGATGCTTGCAACACTGAAAATAAAATCCGTAACACAAGATAAAATAAAAATCTGTTTTGGTCTCGTGAAAGAGCAGTGGCAGCGACAGGCTGACTATAGATAATCTCGCCTCATGTCGAGGATGGAAATAACTAGAAAAACTGTTCATTGTTCACTGTTCATACCTGTCATTTATAAACATTAGACCTAAAATTATTATTAAAATTAACATAATATTAATCCAGCATTAAGTACATTTTTAAGGTAAATAAGTTACAAAGATCCCTTTGAGAGTACCATCCCAGTGACAAGCTGTTGTACTATATGTACAATTTTTGCACTTTTTTTTTCTTTGAGAGTGTAGGGAGTTTAGATGACCACAATGATTTCAGGTGTTTCAGTAGTATGTGATATCCCCTCTGACCCATAAACCTGCCCCTATAAAGACTGAGTGGCTTTAGGGGGCAGTTAAAATAAGCACTGACTGGTTCACTACTTTGTCTCCTGTTGCTCTGCAGTATCTTTAAACCCACTAATGAGCATCGCTCTTCCGTCTCTGCCGGCCTAGAGTCGCCCCACTATGATACCTGCTGTCCTGAGAGACATCAAAGCCTTACAGTGCCCTATGGGCAGGACAGAGTTGTGTCTTTAGAGTATAAGGAGGGACTTTGGAGATTTGCATGTAAAATTAAAACAACTTTTGTCCATTTTTTTATCCATAGCAGTGACAGTGACAAGTATGTTTGCATACATATCTATAATTGAGCTGCAGCAGGTTTTTGCCTAATCAAGCTGCAGTCTTCATCTGTCTATTTGAGTACACATGACACCATGTGCTGTGCGTCACCTGCGTCTTTCAGAATTTTTGGCCAATTACTGATTACCACGCATACATGCTGAACAAAACGAGCTGCTGTCGCCTTATCTACATCTGATAGTATGACTTTGCTGAATTTGACTGGTATGATTTTAATCAAATGAAAGAGTTTATATGACATTTTAAAAAGATGAATTACTGCTTTACTTCATCTGAAAGAAAACTTTTAATGTGATTGTAAATGCTAAAATTGATGTGCTAAAATTGTTCCGTATCATTGCTACTGACTTTAGTTTTTGGATCTGCATATTTAAAATGTTTATATTGTGTTTTGGATGTTGTTGTACTACTTAACTAGTTCAACCAGCAAGATTTCCTAGGTCAACCAGCCTATTCAGAAAGATTTTGCTGGTTGACCAGCTTTATGAACAAAGTTTTTCCATTTATGCTGGCCACCATCAAACCCAAGTTGGTTTATAATGGTTAGTGCTGGTTTGGTGCTGGTGTAAGCTGGTAATTTCACCAGGGATGTCCATAAACTCTTTTTTTTAGTATATAAAGAGAGTGAAGATGAGAATGAGACATTCCTTATAGATCCAAAAGATGGAGATAACCCCTCTGACATATCAGATTTTTTGAGAAAGTGTGTATTTGGTCTAATCATGTTTGAAAAAGCTGTAAAAAAAAAACTAATCCCTTATTCACAATAGAGACTGTGCATAAGAGTGTGTTTGGTTTAGTGCACCCTGGTGAAGAACAGAGTCTTAAGGTGTAATCTGCCTACTGGACTGATAGTTTGGGCACTTTTACAGAGGTTCCCCACAGACAGAGAACTATGAAGTATAAAATCCAGTGCTCTCCACAGAACAGCAGAGCTCTTAAAGAGCTTTGCTCTCCTGTTGTAATCAGACTCCTGCTGATGTCCTTCCCTAACAGAGGACTAACATGAAAAACCTGCCATCCTTCTTTTACAAGGCCGCATAATGTTTTATCGATCCTGCCGTGGAGCCTGCACACAAATGCTACCGAGGGCGATGTGATAACGAGGGCTGCCACAATTTGCGGTGCTTTCCTCCCCTTTGAAGCGTCCAGACCTGTAGAGCTGTTCTCTAGCCACCCTACATGCCCCCAATCTCTCACCTGCCCCCTCCCACCACATAGGCTTTTGTGTTAACAGTATAAAGAGAAGCCATTTTGCTTTAACCTTCCGGTTATTATGAGTCTGTCCTCCTCACCTGCATCATAACAGCTTCTATATGAAACCCCCTCCATGGGGTCTGGAGTGTGAAATTCGTCACTTTCCTGAAAATATCACTCTTTGATTACATTGTGCTGCATGGCGTTACAATCCTGCATGATATTTTAATACTTATTTGCCTGTAAGACCCTGTTTTACTTTTTTTTTTAAAAGCACACAGATCCATTACATTACTAAATGTCTTAGTTTTGATTAATATATTTATTTTTTTGGCTGTCAATGGATTTTTTTTTTTTTTGTATTCTGATTAATTAATCAAATTAAATAAATGAAATGAAAGCCAATAAAAACCGTCGAAATGAAGATAATTCAAATACAATGTAGATAATCTAAAGCACTGAATAGACAAAGTAATTATGTTGTTTTGTTTTCATGTCATTGTACATAAGCTTATCAGTGGCTTACAGTCCACAGGATTTTACAATTGTATTTTTTCAATGGGGACTTAGGGTTCGCCATTCTTGCATGACTTTGGTGCTATTTTTGGGAAGTCTTTAGCTGTTGTGTCACTTCTCTTGCCTTAAGTGCCATGTTTTGTTAACTGTCAAGTTAAAAACAGTGCTTTTAGGACCAGCATTCTTTTATTACATCTTTTATTCTGTTGCTCTCCCTGTTTTAATGTTGTGTCTTCTGGGAGACTTTAGTTATTAAGTGCTGTCATTCCATATGTCCACCCCCAGATCATTTCTATCATTTCAACAAAGCTTTAACAAAACCATCACAACTTAAGAGACCTTAGTCCTTTTCATCTGTTTTCTGGGTTTTTTTTTTTGAGCATGTTATTTCTCTCCTCAGAATCAGAAGGCATGTGGTCGTTCAGTCAGGATCTCACAGCCATTCTAGTGAAGCAGGAGCCCAGCCTGATGTCAGAGAACTGCCCCGATACAGCGCCCCCTCTGGCCAACACCAGCACCTGCTCACACCCCCTCACTCTTGCCCCTCCGCCACAGAGGAACCACACAGGGGAAAAGGTAAGAGAGGAGGTTATTACAGCTCCCTTTTTCACACTGTAAAACAATGATTCTTCATGGTCGTCATACCATGGCTGTACCCAGCATTGAAGTCCCCAAGGTCCTGACCTCTGTATTTCTTCTGAGGTGTATAATAGTTATTAAATAATTGCCTAATAATAACTGTACTTTGGTGCTGCAAAAATATTGTACAGTGACTAAATAGCCTACTTTCTCATGAGTTGATCAGTGCTTGTCAATGTCAAAATAAATGAGATGGCCAGTCAAATCAAAGAAGGCAGGCATTACATTTTTACAGAATCATGAGCGTGAATTCCAGCAAGACAGTTTTAATGGTCAAAAATTGATATGTTAAATGTAAAAAAAGTAGCTAAAGATTTAATGTTTGACAGCTGTGTTATGACAGAAATGTTAAAATGACAGACAGTAACAAATGGGAATGCAAACAACTCAACCGGAGCTGTTTTCAACCTATTAGGCATAAGAACAAATATGTGCATTTGATTTTAATGAACTTGGTTACATTTTTTGAAAGCCTTTCAGTAAATTAATTTATCATCCTCAGACCTACACTAGAACATGGTAAAACGTGGATTTGACAAGTGTCTTTATACACTCTAAAAAATGCTGGGTTGTTTCAACCCAAATTTGGGTCAAAAATGGACAAACCAAACTGTTGAATTTGTAACCCAGTGGTTGGGTTTGTCAATATTTGACCCAAATTTGGGTTGAAACAACCTAGCATTTTTTAGAGTGTAGGTTATTGTTAGGAAAAATATTTCCAAATAGATAAAATGCATTACTTTACAATAAATTCTATTTTTAAACTATTTTTCTTTATTTATCTCCTACTTTATTCCTTTAATTTTCCATTTTTAGCAAGAAACCCCCAGGTGTCTGTATATTGATATGTCCAGGCCTGGTCTGTGCTCAAAATTTAAAGCAATAATTTATCTAAAAATGAAAATTCTTTTATCATTCTGTTATCATTTACCTATTAAAATTACCTATTAAAATGACAAACCCAAATGCTATTTTTCATTACATTTCTCATGACCATAGGTTTTAAAGCTATTGTTATCTAATGTTTGCCCTCCAGAAATCTTAAAATGCACATATGTAAGTAAGGGAACTCAAAATCTTTCTACCCTCACCCTAAGCAAGCTCAGTTTTTGTACCTCAATATTTCTAAACCCTGCATACAGCCATGCATTATACCACTAATCTTGAAAAATATCTGATGATGGTGAACCTTGCGTACACTGTGCACCAGAGGGACCATTGTGTTAGTATGACAATGAAAACCACACGCACACACATATGCATCATGTGCTGTTTTGCTCAGCTGGCAGTTTGCTCCACTTCTCTGCCCAGCGAACATGTTCGCAGTACGAGTGTGTGTGTGAGGAGCTGAACTCACTGAAGCATGGGAATCGGCTCCAGCAGCATCAGTGTTGAGTTGAGAGTAGATTAGTTCTTTGTGGCTGCTGAGGCCTCACGGCTCTGGCAACGACTCTCTATGAGCATCAGAGCCACGGAACTTCTCTCTTCTTCCTGACTTGACACTAACTCAGGCCAGACTTTCCCCCAACTCCCATAAACTCTGCCCTCTCCGGGGAGCTGGATAACAGCGGTTGTGTGCTGTGTGAAGATGCCTGATAAGCAAACACATACAACGAGGGCTTAAACATTCTCAACAAAGTGCTGTCAAGAATAACTTGTCTAGATTAAATAACATTCTGGATGGATGGGGTTATATAAGCACGTCCTTTATTTAAGAAGGGCAGCAAGACACGCACATGGCGTAAAGCTGTTCTGACTTCCCACTGGGTTCAGCTGGACTGTCAGTGCAGCTGTACTGGAGAGTGTCCTCATACAGCCAGTGAGACCGTGTGCCACAGGAAGAACAGCTCTCACCAGATAAACACAAACCATATATAACATGGCATTAAGAAACGGTGCACCATAATAACTATAATTCATGAACTGCATATATTACATAATCCTCAGGCACTTCATTGGAACCTTTTTTAAGGCCACCTTGGAATGTTGAAGTAATCCAAGTTTGTGGTCCAACTAAAACAGAATATGACCTGATTTTGCTGTAGTTTAATTTTAATGAAGCTTGACTAAAAGGGGAGGATGGTACATTTTATTAGCTATTTGAAGTATGTTTGCATATGCAATTTGGAAAGATTCTGTTTTTGTGTATTTACAGTTTATATGTTTCTATATTATTTTATAATATTTGAGGCTGACAGGATATGAGTCTGTGTAGTGGTGGAGGGTTTTCATTGACTGTTTCTGCAGGTTAAATTATTACGCCAATAGGCCTATGTGGCAACAAGTGACTGTGTGCATACTGTTTGAGTACGTACTACATTGGATCATTAAAAAAGTATGTTCTGTGTAGTACGAATGTGTGTAGTATGAATAAAATCCAGACATACTACATCCCCAAATTTTCTTTGTCATGTGACTTATGGCATCAGTTGCATTGCTTCACTGTCATTCACAACTCCTCTCAGATCAGATACACACTTCGGAGTCTTGGGGGAAGTAGTAGTTCATCCGGTTCCTTTTCGCCTACTGTTTTATGAATACTATAAATTTGGACAAACTACTTTTTTCAAGCCTACTATTTAGCAGGGAAGTACTGTATAGGGATATTCAGACACAGGGATTGTCTTTATGAGTGACTCATTGAATCATTAACTTAACCGTTTTGTTCAGTTAATTCTGGAATTAAACAAGCGATTGTCTTTATGAGTGCGTCATTGAATCATTGACTCAGCTGATTCATTAAAGACCACTGATATATTCAGGAACGAAACACCACTGCTGTATGTTGCTCAGTGAGGAAACGATTATTTTTTGCTTTGGCTTTGTCTGGAACAATTTTTGTTGGCAGAGCAGATGGATATATTGTGTCTAAAATGTTCGTTTCTCAACATCAACTTGTTTATTGAACTGTTCTAACAAAATCACATTTGCACTGTTTGTGTAAATATTAATTGCATATCAGCACTCGTGCTTGTGTGATTTTGTGTAGGTAATGTTCAGTCTCTGAATACACATAAGGATACATTAGAAACCCCAGATAGGACACTGTCATGGCTTACAGCATTGTTATAATATAGACTGACAACTTTCTAGCCAATAGCACACCTCTGCAATCATTAAGTTTTACAGTAGATATATTCAAATATTTTGGTACAAAGGCCTTTACCAGCTCAAGTTGGTAGGGAATTCCACCCACTGACCCAGAAAATAATGAGAGAAACGAAGGGTACAGCAGCCCCTCTGATCTGAGGCTCATGTCACCTCTCTTTGTCCATGATGGTTGGTCGCTGGCCAGACTGTGTGTGGTTAACAGGCGGGTAGCCTTTGCTCTGTCAGTGTAAACAGTTTGAGTCTGCCTTCAGCTGTGTTTACTGTCTCAGACATCCAGCATGGAGCACATTTAGTCCAGTACCTTAACAGTTCAGTACCATCAAATACTACAGACCCCTGCAGCCTGATATCATCAAAGACCCTCAGATAAAGCTGAATGATGTCTTTATCCCATATATTGCTGTAGCTTCCACTGAGGAAACAGACAGGATGCTTCTTTGAGAAATACTTAAGTGCATAAGCATCTGTTATGTGGTTTGTAGTCAGTGTGAATTCCATTTTACTTTTTGAATGTGATGTATTTCTGAGTGAAAATTAAATTTATCAGCACCAAAAGAATGTAATTTCAGAGGAGAGCAACTACTAAAATTAATAAAATTTGTATTAAAGACAAAACATGCATAGATGATTTGCTTGGGACCAGGAATGTGCATTAAATAGTGCATTAAATTTAGATTCCATGTTTACATTAATGATTGTTTTTCTGTTTTTCTTGTTCTGTTAGGGTTCCAAAGGCCTGAGCTCAAACTCCATTCCTGCCATCAAAGCAGAGCCCAGAGAGGTGAACCAGTTCCTCAGTGTGCCCTCAGGTGGGTGTGCAATCTCTCTTCAGTCCTGCTCTCAAACAGCATGGTCTTTATGATGAAGCTGTGTGACCAAGGGAGTCTTGCTGGTTTAGCTAGTTAAAAAGCCTAGTAGGGACACTAGCATACGAGCAACCTAAGCTGGCAGCCAGCATTGAAAACAGCACAATTCTGGACTTTTCAACAGGACTGTCCTCCAAATAAAAGGCTAAAAAGCATGCACAGTAGACCTTTACTTTAGGTACACAACAACAAGCTAATGTAGCTACTCATATTGTAGCACTTAGTTGCCACATATAGTATGGCCAGTGCAGTTCTTCCACTAAGCAAATTAGCCCTCTTTTATTCTGCTCCCTCACACTAAAGTCAGTTCAGGGTTATAAATACTCTAATGGTGTGTTTCTTTTCCAGAGGAAATGAGGCTTAGCGTGAGTGTTTCTTTATTTAACTTTTGCACGTGTTTGACAATCTCTCAAATCTTAGCTTTAGCCCTTTCTGAATGGCCTATTGATGAAAACAGGGTCTGATGTGACCTCTGACGGTTGCATTTTAGACCCTGGTATTGTCTGAATACTGTGGCAAAATTTATTTATTTACCGTTTCTTTTTTTTAGGTTGGTGCATGTCTGTATTATTGTGTGTGTGTGTGTGTGTGTGTGTGTGTGCGTGCGTTTTTTGACATATCAGGACACAAATTTGTATAAAGACATGGGTATGACATAGGTATTACAAGGAGAGGGTGACTTATGAGGACATTACCCCATGTCCCCATTTTTCAAAAGGCTTATAAATCATACAGAATGAGTTTTTTTGAGAAAGTAAAAATGTGCAGTTTCCTGTGATGGGTAGGTTTAGGGGTAGGGGTAGTGTAGGGCGATAGAAAATATGGTTTGTACATTATAAAAACCATTACGCCTATGGAATGTCCTCACAATTCACAAAAACAAACCTGTGTGTGTGTGTGTTTGTATGCACATAAGCATTTGCTCAGTTCCATATATTGTCATGTACTGTACACTAGCGTTCAAAAGTTTGGGGTCAATAAGATTTTGTTTTAAATGTTTTTGAAAGAAGTCTCTTATGCTCACCAAGACTGCATTTATTTAATAAAAAATACAGTAAAACAGTAATATTGTGAATTATGATTAAAAAGTTAAAAACTTTTTTCTATTTTCATATAAAATGTGGTGGCGAAGCTGAATTGTCAGCAGCTATTACTCCAGATACTGACATGATCCTTCATAAATCATTCTAATAAGCTGATTTGTTGCTCATGAAACATTTCTTATTATCAGTGTCGACAACTGTTTTGCGGATTTTTTCAGGATTCTTTGATGAATAGAAAGTTGGAAAGAGCAGCTTATCCTTGCTGAATAAAAGTACATTTGTTTAAAAAAAGAATCGTTTGAACGGTAGTTTAAGCAGCTGGATTGTTATGATATCGATAAGTTAGATCTCAAGCGGCTTACATGGACTTTGCTGGTATTTAATACAATCATTAATGTTTGATGTTCTTGGTTCTAGACAACTTTTAGAATCTGAGCTCATAATACCAAGATTACAATACTAAAATTTCAAGTTAAGTCCTACCTCTACGACTAGTGTGCTGCTAAGAAAAGGCACTAAAAAGACTAAAAAGGCAATAAAAGAGCCTAAGTTTCTCCAGTGTGACTGTCCCCTCAGTACACCGTACATCATTTTAGATGAAAATCTACTAATGGCAAGCAACCTGTAACACCTGCAGGCGTTGTGTGTGCGCAGTCTATCTGGCAGTATGGCGTTTTTTATTCTGCTCATCCAGAAACAACAGCATTAAAGCAGTTCTGTATATATGCTGGGACATCGCCAGACTAAACACATGATGATTCCAACACTCACCACCACACTTATAATCATTGTGCATGCATGTGCTGTGTGTGAAATTCCCAAAGGATTAGACTTTATTGGCTTTTCTTGATGACAGGTGTATGGACTGAATTGCAGTTTCACACTTTGGCCTGTCGTTGCTCAAAGATTCATTGCCCATTTTAACTTTTGACGAATATAGCATGTGTATTGAATTAAACCTGATCATTGAAATGCTTGAAAGTGAATGTCAGAAATGAATGAGTCACAGTTGTTTAAGGAGCATCAAGATTATCTCTGTGTTCCCAACAGATGAACATCTGCGGTTGCCGCCAACTCCTCCCAGCAGCCATGGAAGCGACAGCGATGGGTCTCAGAGCCCACATTCACTGCCACCATTAAGCCCTGGCCAGCTGCAGAGCCCACATTCACTGCCTCCCTCCAGCCCTGCCCGGCTACAGGCCCGAACCTCCACAGCCATCTCCTCATCCCCTCTCCTCACTGCCCCGCATGTGAGTCACACGCAATGCAGCATGTGCCACAGCAAGCTCATTATATACAATCCAAATGAACATTTTTATACACATACATTTTAAGCACAAATATACAGATTTAAAACCCTGACTTGTAATGCAGAAGCTGCAAGGAACATCAGGCCCTTTGATGCTGACAGAGGAAGAGAAGAGGACTTTGATCGCTGAGGGATATCCTGTCCCCAACAAACTACCGCTCACCAAAACCGAGGAGAAAGCCCTCAAACGGGTGCGCAGGAAAATAAAAAACAAGGTATTACTTATGATCACATATCAATTCAGTCAGATCATCCTATTATATGATATTTGTGTGTGTGTATATATATATATATATATATATATATATATATATATATGCTAAAGTAGATGCATATTTTTGTCTTAGATCTCTGCACAGGAAAGCCGCAGGAAGAAGAAGGAATACGTGGAGTGTTTGGAGAAAAAGTAATTCCATCACTTTATTATCTCTCCCTCTTATTGCTTTCTTCTCTACCCTTTCCACTCCCTCTCTCTCTTTCTGACTGCTCTCCTTTTCTCCACTGCTCTTTCTCTTCCCCCCTTTTACATTGTTTGTCTAGCACTAGCATCCACTCTCTCTGCGCCTTCATCCTTTTTTTCCTTTGTTGACCTCCTCTCCTTTAATCCTCTCTTCTCTCTTACCCTAGCACACCCTCTCCCTGCAAAATACTCTATTTCTTGCTTGCTGTTTTATGGCTTTTGTTGTGTGAATGCGGCCAATGGCTACAGTCCATGCACTCATTGGGGTGTGTGTACGTTTGCATGAGTCATTTTCCCTTTTGTGCTGCTATTAGGCTCTCAGGGTTTGGATAATGTGCTGGAGAGACTGGACTCACAGTGGACACATACACTGTTTTTTCCATTGTGCTCCCGTCAGTCATGCTGACAGGATTATGTATGGTCAAACATATGGAAACAATTTATTTGTGTGTGTCAATCTGTCATTGTGACCGTGTGCGATAACACTTTCTCTCCTCCTCAGAGTGGAGAACTACACTTCAGAGAACAATGAACTTTGGAAAAAAGTTGAGACGCTTGAGAATGCCAACAGGTGAGATACCGTATGTGTGCTTGTGTATAATCACAGTGAATACTTTATAGGTGGATTTTTTATCAAATTAATTGTAACCGTATTTGCGGTAAGTGTACTCAGCAGCTTCTTTGCTTTCAGCAGGTGTTGTTAAGTCAGTCCAGATGCACACAGGACTTAACCTCCCCTTCCGATCATATAGAGCAGCACCTTTTCATTCTCTCCTGGGTGGCCTAGTTAGAACATAGGCGCTGTCGACAGGGTGCTGTCTGTTCCTACTGTTTAGAGAGACAGAAAGCACCATGGGGGATTGGGTGTTATCAAAGTCAGCTTTTTTGTGGATTAACTGTAAAACCTTATTGAAGACAACAGCTCTTAAATGGGTAGTTCATGCAAAACGAAAATTCAAAATTCTCTCATCATTTACTCGCCCTAATGTTCTTCCAAACCTGCATGACTTACTTTCTTGTGTGGAACATAAAAGAAGTTATTTTGAAGAATGTTTCGGGGGATTTTTTCTTCGGTCTGTATAATTAAAGCCAATGGGGTTCGGTGATTATTGGAGCTTGTTGACTTTCATTGTATGAACAAAAACTCATTCTTCAAAATATCTTCTTTTGTGTACTATACAAGAAAGTAAACCACACAGGTTTGCTAATGTTTACAATTGCAATTTTTGTGTGAACTATCCCTTTAATGAAAACATGAAAGAAAGTATTATGGTTTGTTTAACATGTTTTGAAATACATTAGAGCATCATGTCAATACCATTGGTATATGAATACAGTAATCATTCAATACCATAGTATAGCATCACATGCTGTAGGATTTTTTTTAGTTCTTTTCTCTTAGAAAATAAATGCAGCCTTGGAGAGCATAAGAGACTTCTATCCAAAACAATTGAAAAAATCTTACTGACCCCAGACTTTTGAATGATGTATATATGTAAATGTATAGTAGTGCTTTTTATAGAGGATTGGCTCAGGCCCCTTATTAACAACACACTTAAAGTAGCACGCAGCACGGTGCCTGCCTGCCCCTCATTACAGGATAAAGAGACTGTGTGTGTTGGCTCTCTGCCGATTCTTATTAGGATAGAGCCTTCTGACTTATCAAAGAGAATTCAAAGAGACAGCAGGGGGGAGTTTGTGTTTGTGTGTTAGTGGGTGGGTTGTATATTAATCTGAAGAAAACCACTGTTTATATGATCAAATTGAGATGATTATTGCTAGGTTAGTAGGGTGGTCTGAGCCCCTCTCACCACTGAAAACATACTGTAGAACTAGACTAGTCTATAGCATTCATTATGACTGATTCTGTATGTGTATGTTTCTGTGAAAACTAATATGAGTTGCTTTGTTTTGGGGTGATGTAGCCAGGTGAAAAGGCTCTTAACTATGATGTTTTGGATAAAAGAGTCTGCTAAATGATGAAACACTAAAATAGCCTCTTTTTTTTTAAATTATTATTATTGTTTTCAAACATGTTGCAATAGCTCTCTCTGGTGTTGGAGGAGCTCTCCATCATGTGATGTTACTTCTTACTCCACTAGAGGGAGCTCAATGTCCTTTTGTATTAACAGAAATATATATATATAGTGTGTGCATATATATATGCGCTGTATTTAAACATTAGCAGCCATATCACCCTGTAGCCCAAGACTGGTTGTCCACTGAAGCTAAGCAGGGTTGAGCCTGGTTAGTACCTGGATGGGAGACCTCCTCGGAAAACTAGGTTGCTGCTGGAAGAGGTGTTAGTGAGGCCAGCAGGGGGTGCTCACCCTGTGGTCTGTGCGGGTCCTAACACCCCAGTATAGTGATGGGGACACTATACTGTCAAAAAGCACCATCCTTCGGATGAGACGTTAAACCGAGGTCCTGACTCTCTGTGGTCGTTAAAAATCCCAGGATGTCCTTCGAAAAGAGTATGGGTGTAACCCCAACATCCTTGGCCAAATTTGCCCATTGGCCTCTGTCCATCATGGCCTCCTAATCATCCCCATATACTGATTGGCTTCATCACTCTGTCTCCTCTCCACCAATAAGCTGGTGTGTGGTGGGCGTTCTGGCGCAATATGGCTGCCGTCGCATCATCCAGGTGGATGCTGCACATTGGTGGTGGTTGAGGAGATTCCCCCTTCCGTATGTAAAGTGCTTTGAGTACCCAGAAAAGCGCTATATAAATGTAAGGAATTATTATTATTATTAACAGTAAAAACAATGTAAAATAAATAATTAAAAGAAAATGACATATAAAACATAAGAGAATAAACTAAGAAGAACTGTAATAAAAACCAGTTAAGAACAGAAGAGAATTTAGTTTTTGAATATACTAAATACTGCCAGCTATATAAAATTATATTATGTGGCATACAATCAGGGCCGGCCCAAGCTTTTATGGGGCCCTAAGCAAAATTTTATTTGGGGGCCCCTTGGTTAAAATAACTTAAGATAAACAAGTATCTTCTTATACAAAAAATAAATGTAAATGTACAAAATGGACAAAAATTAAATTAAATACTTAAATAATGACATAAAATTAACAGTTCAGATGGATCTGTAGGAAGATAACAATAATAAATGTATTAACATTAAAGGAATAGTTCACCTGTTACTTTAAGACTAAAATACAGACACGCATCCGATTTTCTCTCAACTGATTACTTTCACTTTAGATATAACCAACTCTGTTTATGTAAACCTTGTGTGTATTTGACAGTTTTAGTGCAATAACACACCAAAAGATAAAGTCTACTATTCGGACGCTATTTGACAGGCTTTTAGTGTGTGCGCGCACGCTTCGGGTGTACGCGCTCAGAAAAAGCGCATGTCAGAATGAAATAAATGAAATGTTTAACAGGCAAGGCTTTGAAGCACATGCAAATAATGACGTTTTGTGATTGCGAATAAGTGCAGAGTCCCGTGAGTGTAACTCTACCGCTGCATTAACGTTATGCAAATGTACGTCGAGTTGTACAGTATTGGGACGAAGGCACCAGAACAGAACTGCAACTGATAGAATACGCGCTGTAAAGATCAAGCTGTCATTTACTTTGCTCTTGGGGGCCCCCTGGTGGCGGCGGGGCCCTAAGCAGCTGCTTAGTTCGCTTATAGGGAGGGCCGGCTCTGCATACAATATGCAATAAACAATTACAATAGTAAATTACATTGTTTTACATTTACAATTATGCACTTGACATACACTTTTATCTAAAGCAATTTACATTGAATTGAATGTATAGATTGTATCAGTTTATGCATTCCTTGGGAATCGAACTCATGTCCTTGGCGTTGTTAGCGCTAGAGCTACATAATCAACTATATGTCATATTACCTCACTACATTGCTTGTTTAATTCAGTTCAGTTATCTAAAATACAGTTATTGTACAGTTAAATGTAATTTTGTGTAAAAGTGTGATCATATAACCAATCAATTATTAAGAAGTATAGGGCTGATTTAAATTCTGGTTCATACATAACACTGAAAATAGAAGGTGTTATCTCACGTAGTGTGCTCTACTTGTGTCCTGAACATTCTGTAAATATACTAGGTCATCCAGGTATTCCATGCAGATAGAAAGTGTGCCTATGGTGCTCATACTGCAAAAATAGTATGGGTAGTATGCTATTATATCATACACCCAGATCCTGTGGCTATAAGTATTGTAACTCTGCGTGTTTTGGGTCACATCAGAGAGTGTGTAAGAGTATGAGGAAGAGTATGTTTGATTGGCCTCTGAAGAAGGAAGTAATTGAAGGGGAAATCAATTAACAGCCACTGCACGCTTACAGCAGCATTGATGAGGAGGTGAAGTGCGTTTTGTGTGGGAGAGACTGTGTGAGAGGTGTGAAGGGGAGTTCAGTTTATGTAACACTGTGGCGAGTAAGAACTGTATTAACTTCACATGATCTCTGAGCTTAAGAATACGAAGATCCTGCTGTTACAAAACGGCACGGAGAGGAACACACACAGCCTGCGAACAAATACGCTGCCTACACCCTGAACTGAGGACTTTACTAATCATTTTTCTTTTGTGATGTGTTTCTGTGTCATCCATAGGTCTCTACTCCAACAGCTACAAAGACTGCAGGCTCTAGTGAGCGGGAAAGTGCCTCGATCCTGCAAGATCGCCTCCACGCAGACCGGAACCTGCCTCATGGTATATACATGCACATATACTGTACAAACACGTGCATTTATTCCAACACACTCGCATTCACACACACATTTTCTTTGTGTTTCTTTCAAACAAACCAGAGTCTTAATGAAACATCTAGGCCTGGTTTCACAGACAGGGCTTAGATTAAGCCAGGATTTGGCCTTAGTTCAGTTAAGACATTTAAGGATATTTTATAAATGTGACTTTACTGGTGTGCATCTTGAGACAAAACAATGGCACTGACATATTTTAATATATGTCATTGCAAGTTGCTTTCATTTAAAACAGCTCAAACATGCATTTTAGTCTGGGACTAGCCTTAAGCCTTGTCTGTGAAACCGGGGGCTTGTCTATTTAGTTTAGTCCTTTGATCCTATGCATGTAAAGGCAGGTCAGCACTGCTCTGACAGTTGTAGTGCAAGTAGATTGCAGTGGGGCGGTGTGCTCACCGTGTGTGTGGTTCCTCCTCCTGGCCAGGTGGTGGCGCTGTGTTTTGTGTTGGTGCTGGGCTCGTTGGCTCCCTGCCTGCCCGAGCTCTCCCTCTACTCTTCCTCCTTATCCTCATCATCCTCACACACGGTGAAGTCCGCACCGCTGCCCTCAGGTGACCTCTACACCACCAGCCAGGGTATGTTTCATCCCTGCCCCTAATATATGAGTCGAAATCATCAACTTTCATTTTGTACTTTGCATGATATGATTACATTTCTCTGCATATGCGCAAAGAAGCTTTTATTTGTAGGTCGTCCGGCTTTCAGACACATTCAGTTATCTAGGCAGATTATAGCTGTGTGTCTTTAACAGCACATATTTTGTTCCCCCCACAAGAGACTGAAAGGGTGTGAGGCCGTCTCTCTTATAAAGGTTATTAGCGGAGCTCCTGGGCCGACTGTGCCCATTCTCACCCCCAAATTACTGTCAGACATCCCAGAGAGTTTTAGATTGAAATCATTACTTCCCTTTGAGCAGATTTTACAATCCTCTTTCAACTTTACGACACACGCTGAGCCGCATCTCTTTCGGCTCTATCAAAGCTGTGCTTGAAAAAAACTTCAAATGCCTCATCCATTTTCACAAGGGCCCTACAGACTCGGCCCATGGATGATGGCGACGGGTTGCTGTAGTAACCAAAAATCATAGAAGCCTTAATGTGTATTGGTTCGCCTAAAAGAGTAGCACACTCAAAATCTTGCTCTTTCTTTTTCTCTTAAACACGCTCTTCGAGTCTAAAACACGCTTCTCTTCACTCTACATATCTCATGAGAATCAAAGTAAGCAAATCATGTGACATAAGTAACTCTGTTCTCTCTCTTTGTGTGTGTGTGTGTGTAGTCCGCTCCCGCAGCCTGCTCTTCTATGACGAGGGTGGCCCAGTGGAGGACGGCCACAGGGGCGTGCTGAGTGTGGAGAGGATGGAGGGGGTGCCGCGACACGTACAGGACCTGAAGGACAGCCACGAGCAGGATCATTCTGCTCTCGTGAGCAGGTACTTGAGCCAGGCTCAACCAGAGCCTGCGAGCTACAGCAACACATCCGCGGCCCCACTCCGTCCCCCTGAACCACACTACCACTCAAGGTGAGACACACACTGATGGTACTTTTAATGCAGGTTTAGTTTGTGGCATCTTAATTATTAAGGATGCACTGACATTAAAATAATTTACTATTTATAAAATGATTTAATATAGTTATTTATGGCCGATAACTGATAAATATAAAAAAAAAAAAAATTAAAATACTACACTATTTAGGCTACATAAATTAAAAATTAAACACTAGAGACTTAAAGGATTAATTCACTTTCAAATGAAAATTACCCCAAGCTTTACTCCGCCTCAAGCCATCCTAGACTTTCTTCTTTCTGATGAACACAATCGGAGATATATTAATAAATATCCTGACACATCCGAGCTTTATAATGGCAGTGAACAGGGGTCACGAGTATGAAGCTGAAGAAAGTGCCTCCATCCACATCTATCCATCATAAACGCGTACTCCACACGGCTCCGGGGGTTTAAAAAAGGCCTTCTGACGCAAAGCGATGCGTTTGTGTTAAAAAAAATATCCATATTTAACAAGTTATGAAGTAAAATATCTAGCTTCCGCCAGACCGTCTTCCGTATTCAACTTACGAAGAAAGTGTAAAACTCTTGCAGCTCAAAACGCTTACGCTACGTCCTACACCTTCCCTATTCAACTTACGGAAAAAGCTTAACGGACACGACGCCAGTTCCGTTTTTTTACCGTAAGTTTGATACGGAAGACGGTCTGGCGGAAGCTAGATATTGGATATTAATTTTGAGGTTTGCTAAAGTTTACATTCAGTAGTGATATTAAATTATTAGTGTTTTAACTTAATAACTATTGTTTAAAAATTTGGGGTCAATAAGATATATATATATATTTTTTTTTAAATAAATAAATAAATACATTTGTTCAGCAAGGACATATTAAATTTTATAAACTAATATGATTACAAAATTCTTTGCTTTTCTATTTATTTAACTTTCTATTCATCAAAGAATCCTAAAAAAAAAAAAAAAAATTACAGTTTCCATAAAAATATTAAGCAGCACAACTGTTTTCAACATTGTTTCCATGACAGGAATAAATTACATTTTAAAATATATTCAAATAGAAAACAGCTATTTTAAATTCCAATGATATTTCACAATATTTGCTGTATTTTTGATAAAATAAATGCAGTCTTGCTGAGCATAAAAAACTTTTAAAAACATCTTACTGACCCCAAACATCCCTATGAATAATTAGTAATTGTCCCTTTCCTTCTCAGAAAGCGGGATCCTGAGGGAGGAGCTGAATATTTCTAACCCCTCTGTGTGGAGCTGCCTCTGTCACCCAGGCCTCCACTGAAATCTAATGATCCTGGACTACTCGGCCCTCGACCCTTACCGTTACAGATCCTGAGTCTCCTGACCTGCCCTAAAAAAACCAACAAGCCTCATGACCACCATCCAACCCGCCTGACATGCATTCCAATGACATTCATCCCTAGAACTGTGAGAAGAGAAATGTGTCCATCCATACACTGAAACTCCCCTTTACCAGCAAGCACTGAGTTTAAGGACTAAGAGAGAGAGAAGAGGATGTGGGCGGTTGTACATGCTGCTCTGTTTTAGATGGATGTGAGCCTGCAGCTCTAAATTCACTAAACACTTCACACACAGGGTGTGGGAGGGAAAGTTCATGAGTGTTTGTTTTGATTTTCCTAAAATGCCATGAGACTGTCCATTTACTACATATCCTTACTTAAACCCCAAAGAACTTCTTCTTTTTTTTTTTTTTATGACTCTTTTTTTAATCTCTGAATGTTTTCCAGCAGGTGTAATCACAGGTGCCTGATGTACTTTGCAGTTTTACAAAGCTTGCTTTGACAGGATTTTCTTCCTCTGCCATCTTGGCTTTTTTTCCTAATAAGTTTAAGCTGGATTGCACTTGTTTTGCACTAGGAAAACTAATTGATTTAAGTGCCTTCACATTCTTTTTCATGTAGTCATATTTAAGATGCTCCTAACCGTATATTTCCCTCTTAAACCTCTTTTTGCTTACTTTTATTGATGCGTTCTATTTTATTTTTGTTTTCTACTTTTAAAAGGCAGAGGCTTTTGTACTGAATTTAAAATTTTATCCATAATATATTCTAGTATTGGCAGCATCCAAAAAAGAGCATATTTATTTTATGCACAAAAAAATTATGAAAGTTATTGTGTTTTTTAAATGAAAGATGATGTAAAGTTTACATGATCTTGATGTCATAACTGTTAAACAGTTTTTTTCTGTTATCTTTATTTCTGTGTAAAGAAAGTTTTGTATATATAGAGAAAAATGAACAGGGCCGATCAAATCCTGTGTGTGTTTAACCATGTTCAGTCTCTGAAGAATTCTGCACAATCCACATGAATCCATTAAAAACATTGGCTATAATGTATTCAAGGTGAAAACAAATATTATTTAAAACAGGTTTTTCTGATAATGGAATACTTCTCTTTAATGTTAGTCTAGACTCTCTGTATTCTGTACCTGAGCAAACTGTTTGACCACTGTAAAATTTACCACAAATATCTGGGAGTTGATAGTGCAGTTGTGTAAATATGCTTTCCAAAAGTCAGTTTTTTATGTTATAGATGTCAGTGCTTAGAAACAATTTGTTAATCATAAGATCTTTTCTTTTTGTTTTTCAGTACTTTTGTTAAATCATTTTCATGTCCTCTGTTGCTTCAGCCACAATATTGTTTTTATTGTACAGCTAGAGATAACCACTGATAGACATGATATTTTATTGCTTAAGTTGCCTTTGATTAAATTATAGTAATGAAAGTGGTTGTCGCAAAAGAATCTATCAAATTACTCTGTGGTATATGTGCCATAACACAATGAAAAACTGGGTTGGCTGTTTATGACATGGAAGAACAGTACTGTTGATAACATCTTATTAAGAGCTTTAATTTCTTACAAGTTTAGTGACAGAGCAGTTTTCATCATGGCCTCTTTTTCATTCATTTCACCCATCGATATGTAATAATAATATTGAACTGGAAAAACATTAAGTGTTGATTTGAATGTTTCTAAGACAATAAATGTAAACTTTATGACTTCATTGCACATACTGTCCACAGACCATTAGTCTCGAACCTGGAACTCTAGAATATCTGAGCATTCTGGAATTTAATCTAATGCCCAGTATGACGATGGAGTTTGTGCTTTTAAATGTAATTGTTGCTTGGATCATCTGTATCTCTGCCCTTTTTGCCCTTTGTACATATGACTGATGATAAATGTTGGTTGTAAATATGGAGGACGTATTTTTATATTTCCGATGCATTTTGGTAATCACTATGCGGTTTGGGTTTATTAGTATCTGTATATGTATCTATGCTCTGAACCTCTTGCTTTTCCTGTCTGATCTAAAGTAGAGTTAGAATGAAGCAAAATACAAAATTTTTGCAGATGCAATCTATTGTCTCCTGTGTTATTTTCAGTGTAATACCCTCTTTATGCATAATTAGGAACATTATTATTATTTAACTTAAAAGTTTGGTGGGTGTGCAGTGATTTTTAGGGCCTGCAAAATCAACACCGGTTGTCTCAAACGTTCATTGTATTTTCATATTATGACCACCAGGTGTCAGCACTGTTTGTCTGTTTTTCTTGTTTCATTGGGCTGTTAAGACAATATGACCAGACTTATTATTGTGCTATTAAATTAAACAGTCTCGCTGTTTGATAGATTTTAATTTATTTTATTCTTAAATATAGTTTGATTTTATAGTTTTGATATATTTGAAAAGCAATTTCTTCCAAAATAGCGAATTTCTGGAATGGTATTAAAAACAAACTAGGCCTATATCAGTGAATTACACACACAGTATCATTAACATGTTGTTGCTCAGCTAAACAGTACTGTGTGAGTGGATGACATGATAAACAAGACTGAACAAATTTCAGTTCAAGCTGGTAAATCAAGTTTAAAATGCATTTAGTAATGAGCATTAGTAGAAAGAAGAGCCATTTGATAACTGTGTACTAAATAGAGGTCTATGGCTTGTAAAAAGTTGAGGTCTAAAAGACATAGTTTTTCCACAATATTTAAAAACACACGTGAAATTGTGTGTTGAAGATGCGCAAGTAAACTCTTTACTCGATAAGCTGTAATTGAAGTTTAGGCCTGAGTTATTAAACACTGTCAGCATGAGTGCATAGGATTGAGTACTGCAACGTTAAATTTAAAACACAGCTTCGGGCCACCTATGAATATTTCTGTATTTTTAGTGTAGTTCCTGCAGATTAGTTATGTGGAGAGAATTTGCTCTGTGGTTTCTGGACATTTTGCTCTGCGGTTTTCATATTGATTCCACTTGATTTCAGGACTCATCCAGTAATCTGACCCCTCTAAACTCTCCTACTCTCCTGCAGCACTGCATATTCATTCTGACACAATATCATTAACAAAACAATGACAAAACCATAAGTCACTCATTTAGTAAGCAAGGTTAAATTGGGCTCTATCTTGACAATGAGATTTGCAGATAGATGAAGGTTATACGAACTTATAACCCCTGCATGATGGTTTGCTGGTCCCCAGCATGGGAAGTGGGAGTGCTGGTGGACCAGCTACACCGGCTCAGTTTTGCTTGAGAACAGACGCTAGACCAGCACTATACCAGCTCTAACCATCATAAACCAGCCTGGACCAATATGAAATTTGTGCTGGTTTGTTCTACACTCAAAAAAGATGTTTTTTGCTTTACATGTAGTAACAGTTCTATTTAGAACCGTATGATCCTGAAGAACCCTTTATATGCTGTAATGGTTAATAGGGGTCTTTATTCTCGCCTTTTGTTTTTCAAAGCCACCTCATTACTGATTTTCTGGAGCTCTGGTGCTGTTATGTACAAAGAATCCTAGGTTCAAGTCCAGGCTTGTATTTTTTTTCTGGATTCCTTCTCTCACCAATTTTGCTTCCTGTCAAAATATTTAATATCATTATAAATGGCAAAAAGGCAGAAAATGAACATTTAAACTGATGCTGGTTAAAGCACCCCCCCACCCCAAAACATCATATTCTAAAAAGGCAAAAACAGAACAGCTATACTGTCGCACTCTGCACTCTTCCCGTCTGCCTTCTCTCTCCAATTTTGCTTCCTTGTGTATTTATTTATGTTCATTGTCAATTGTAATTTTTCATTGTATTCAGCTAATAACTTACTGCCACACATTTTTGCTACAATTTCACGTCAATAAAAAAAGTTACATAATTGACACAACATGCTGCTTTTTATGTAAACCCTATTAGAGGCTACAAGACATTATAAGACCAGGCCGATAACGATAAATAAATAAATAATATATAAAAATAATATTAATGATACTAATGTTAATATTATCAACATAATAACATACTAATATTAATGAAAATAAACTATTAAAGAAGGTTATTTATAACACCATTAAGGTCCTATATAGCACTTTCAAAGCATGGTTCTTCATGGAACCTTATAAAAAGGGTTCTATTCAACACCAAAAAGGGTTCTGCTATTGTTACCAGCCGGAGAACCCTAATTTGGTTCTGTTTAGAACCATTCTTCTCTTTGTGGATTTTTCAGAAGAGACATCAGCCAGTTTGTGCTTTACAGATACTTGTTTTAAGAACACCTAAACATTTCTCATAGAGGTTGTGCTTTAGGCCCACAGAGAAATAAAACCCAGGGAGGGAGAGAGAGTGAGAGTGAGAGAGAGATGGAGGATAAAGAAATGGGGAGAGGAGGAGGAGGAAAAGAACATAGACTGTTTTCCTCCCACATAAATATCCATAGCATGTGTGTGTGTGTATGCTTGTGTGCACTTGTTATCGATTTATTGCTCTATTTATTTCTTGAAAGCTGTAATAATTTTAAACTCCATATAGAATCTGACAATAAATACTCAGTTGAGAAATTTACTGAAATTCATGGTATGTACGTCTGTGTGGGGGCTAGTTAAAAAAAAAAAAATGGAACTGTCTCAGCAACAGTCTGGATTTAACATGATCTTTAGCTATGCTGTTAATTGAGGTAACTGCAGGTGTAAACTCATTTTCAAAAAGACCAGATTGTAACCAGATTCCCACAGGACTGCACTGTAAGTAAAGGACCAAAGCCAGTTGACTACTATGGATCATTACATTATTGTATTTTTGTTCAAACAATTAATTAGGTTGAATCTTTAAGAAGCAACTGGGACCTTGTGTGATGAGCTAATTTAGAAACCCTCTGTTTCATTTCAAAAGTGTTCCTATTAAATTAATTAATAAAAATGATTTTCCTCTATTACAAAAAATTGAACTTTCCAAAGAAATCTAACAAATATAAAAAATATAATTATTTGGACCCTTTCATGGTGGGAAAACAAATACATGATTTCATCCCATTTCTCCATGTTTTTTCCATGCTTGCACTGACTACAGATTTTGGAGGGAACATAAAAAATTGCAGAGGTGAGTTGAGGAAGGAGGTTGGTTGTCTTTGCTTTGAACCTGATGTGAGCTGCTGACAGCCAGTGGAGTTAGACAAAAAGAGCTGTGCTTTAACATTTACATACCCAGAAGTATCAATGCAGCAGCCAGGGGCAATGGGATTTGATAGATGAAAATATGTGTAAGTGTGTAATTTGAAATTTTATTCAGGATGTCACCTTTCATGGGTTCAGATGAATGTGATTTATTTCCACACAAGCTGTTATGTCATTGGTGGAATATTAGCTTCCATAGCCAGCGATCTGTGAAGTGTGGTGCCAGATGATAGCTGTAAATCTGACCTTACATTACTCAATAACATTACAACAACTAACATTTGGATATAAATGCCAGTGAAAACAAAACTACTTCAGTTTTTGCTTCAGTGCACTGAATTGAGTTTTATATAAAAGACGTATACACACACACATGCATGCATACTATTCAAATGGAAAACAACGCTCTATTTACAAAGGCACACTTCCTTCTTCACACAAACATGCTCAAACATTGACAACTGACCCTTTATTAGGCCTCCCCAGTGTCAGTATGACCTGTAATGTTGACAAACTTGGTTTCTCACACAGTATTGTTGCAGTGATCAAAGGGATTTAACTGTAAAGAGAATTTGATCTATCCTGAGGTTTGTTTTTAATGTGCTGTGATTCTGTGCCAGTCTGAGCCTGTTGTTCAGGATTAGTGTGTGTTTGTGTGTGTGTGTGTGTGAGAGAGAGAGATACACGGCTAGAGAGAGTTCTTTCTTATGATTGGTTGGTCCTGCAGCTGTGGTTAGGTTGGGCAGGGCCTATGGGCACTCACTCATATGATTGGCTGTCCTGAATCGATAGTGTAGGTGGGCGGGGCTTCGTGACACAGTCAGCTGTGTGTTTCGAGGTGGTCGTCGTCTGCACCGCCGAAAGCAGATTGGAAGGTGATGGTCAAATCTATCACAAACTTCCCCGAAATAACAATTCCGCTGCTATTTCACTCGTGCGACACATATATCCAATTAACTTTGGCTGTACCTCTTAGTGTGACACTTTCCTCCGTGATTAAGTTAGTTTAATAAATGGCAGAAGCATCGGACGCGACCGTTGACGGTTCGTCTCGCGCTGCTCACAGCTCCGCAGACTCACCGACCACGGTCGTGATACCGCCGACCTTGGAAGACGTGGTGGAGGAGGAGGACGTGTTCCTTTCTGAAACCGGACACAGCGGCACAACTTTAAAACAGCATGAGTGCTCGGGGAACGGGACTGAACGACTGGCAGTGGGGAGAGGAGGAGCGCTCAGTCCTGAAATCCAGGCAGAGAACAGCGAGTTCTTACACCTCACCATCCGGAAACAGGTGTCATACAGGTAAATCCCTCACAGTAAACACGTAGAGCAATGTAAATGCAATACGAATCTGACCATTGTGCTTGATTCAACTCCAACTCCCACCTGTCTTCATTGATGGCCCTAATATTGACCAGCGGCAGTTAACTTTACAGTCATGGTTGTGTCAGTTGCAACTTGTTGAATGTTGTCGTTTTCTGAAGAACCTTGATTCTCTTTGTCACTACAGGATGATCTGGATTAATGCTAGCACAAGCTGAAACCACACACTCTTGTAACCTTCCTGCCAAACTAATAAAATTAAACACTAATATACAGACATTTCTTCTTTAAACTTGACATGGTACACCAAATTTCACATTGTAGTTAGTTTTGACAGGTAGTGTTTTTAAACTGTGGTCCAGAGGTCCACAAGGGAGTCTAGAGAAAAACTGTAAAACAGGTAAAAAAACAAAAAAACAATAAGATTAAAATAAGTAAATAGATTAGATTAAAATAAATACATAAATAATTTGATATAAATAAAAATTAGATTAAAGTAAAAACAATAAATAAATAATACATTTAACACTGCATTAATATTATTTTCTTTAGTGTATAAATTGGGTGTTTATAAAAGATAGATGCCTTTTAAATTTTAGGATTGGTGTCCCTCACATGAGGATGATCATATTGGGGGTTCCAGTGTCATCTAAAAGACTGAAAACCCCTGCTTTTTATGAGAAAATTAAAATCAAGTCAAGTCAAGTCACTTTTATTTATATAGCGCTTTTTACAATGCAGATTGTGTCAAAGCAGCTTAACATTGATAACTGGTATATAATTTTGGCTGCACAGCAGCTCTTAAGGAATAGTGTCAATGTCGGCAGATCAAAGCACTGTTGAATATCAAATGTCAAGTGTCCCCAACTAAGCAAGCCAAAGGCGACAGCGGCAAGGAACCCAAACTCCAACAGGTGACATCAGATGGCAAACAGGTGGCAAATAGACTTCTGTGTTAAAATGGAGAAAAAAACCTTGGGAGAAACCAGGCTTAGTCGGGGGCCCAGTTCTCCTCTGGCGAACAGTGCTTTGTTACGATTCAGGTTGCGATCACTAATTATAGTTCAAACCAAACAACATTGCTCTCCTGTCATCAGGGTCAGTTTATCATGACGGTAAATTAAATTACTATAGTGTCAGATGCCAGAATCTCCTTGCACATTATCAACGTCATCCTTCTCATTAGGGCATAGGCCTGGTCTTACAGTGTATACCCGGTGACATCAGCCATGTGTTTTTGTACAGAATACCACGTCTGACAATGTGTGTGATGGCTAGGACCACATGCTTCGTTACTTGCAAAGCATTTGTGTGTTGCACTAAGTGCTCTTAATTATTTTAATGGGGTTGCAGTGCGTTATGCTTTACTGGCCTGTTTGTCATGTAGGAAAAGGCCATGCCATGTTGGGCTATAAAAGTGTGTGTTTGATTGTTCCTAGCAGACACTTTGCTCTTTGATTGCTGATTGCTGTATCATGTTGGTTGACCGTATTGTGTTATACTGGACTTCTTGTTCCCTTGAATAGAGACTGAAAATGTTTAGTAACAGTATGTAAAAGTTAATTTCAACATAATGAAACTTTTTAAATTGAGTTAAATAATGGTATGTAAGAAAGTTATAAATCTTTAATTTTATGTTATGAAACATGCTTTTGTGTTGTATATTGGTTGCGACATCTACAGATAAGGTTTACAACCTGTTCTGTGTTCTGTTGTTAGTGGTTATCCCACAAATGATTTTCCCCTTTCGTTTCTGTTGGACAAAGTAAAGTTGTTGTGTTACTGAAACTCTTGACCTTTAATGGTCCAAAAAAAGGGGAAGTAAATTAAAAGTTTAAATAATTTGTAAGTGCTCCCTCAGATTTTTGTGGGCATTTTGACCGAATCTTTGGGAAATAATACAGTAGATTTGCTCTCCTCTCTTGTTTTAATCTCAAATGAAACAAGCACCAGCTGTGCTGATTATGTAATAATGTTCAGGGTTTTTATACTACACACAGTGCGAAGTAATGGGACTGCATATGTGTTTGTGGGTCTGATGGTGGATTGGTTCTTTCTGCTCTTAGTGTGTTATATAAGAGGTTAAGGGAAACACAGGTGGTTTTGCTTTGAAGAAAGGAGTTAACAAGAGGCCTGTCTGACAATACATCGATTCATGATTGGCGATACACAGATTCTGGATCGATTCTGATATTTTCTCTCGCGAATCGATTCTGAGCTTAGTTTTAACAGCAGTGGCCTGTTGCACAAAGCCGGTTTTAGTTTCTACCCAGGTAAGTTCAAGATTAGTTTGAGCAAACTCTGGTTTTTAGGGCTCATGAAGGTGGATTGGTTTTTAGCGGGTTTCATTGCTATAGTAACTTACGCTACACGGCTAACCTGCTCCGGAGCAGGTTTTATTCTGGGTTAGAGATCGCAAACCGATCGGACCAATCAGCTGTGAGTAAAGTGACATGTATCTGATGCAATAAAGACACTCCCCCTGTATCTCTCACTCCAAATTAAATCAGTTTATAATGAAAACATTTTAGAGACAAAATTGCTCAACATTTGCTGTTAATTATTCATTATATTTATATTAAATAAATTAAAATTATGAATAATTCATGACATATTCATATAATTAGGCCTGTTATATTGATTGACAATATTAAACTTTGCTTTTAAATTATTTGCTTATTTAAATAATTCCTGCTTTGTAAATGCATCTAATTTGATGATCTTTTTCATAATGATCTCTTAATCTTCGGAAGAGACATGAATTGCGCGGCTCTCTCGCGAGAAGTGAATCAAACTGAAGCTCTCCTTGTTCCGTGTGATTGGCTGTTTGCCGCACGTGTCACACTTTCTGGCACACGCGCTTTGCAAAAGCCTGAGTTGACAGAGAAAGTTTATCCTGTTGTGCAACAGTTGATCCTGATCTAAACAAGGTTGGATTTATCTGGATTTGTCAACTCTAAACCTACTCTGAAACTCAGAGTTTGTTCAACTAGCTTCATGCAACAGGCCACAGATGCCGCTCTAGGCTAGTTTTTAAACGCACACTCAAATGCTCACGAAGAAGAGTGCTGGACAGCGAACATGTGTTCGGCTGAGTCATGTAAGTGGTTAAATATACTTGCACCTCGGCTCAGAATGCTTTTATGATGCGAGATTAATGTAAACAGCCCACTGCGAACACCCCCAGGTAAAAAAAAGAGTACACTTCCATAATGTACTTAAAGTGCTCTATTTTTGCACGCTAATTTTGTACTTAATATGCTAAAAATTCTTCTTTAGCACTTCTTAAGATAATCTTAAGAACATCTAAGTGTACTCAGCTGTGCTATTTTGAGACACGCAATATAAACTAAAATGTGCTTTTAACATACTATCTCTGTATTAACAAAATTTATTTAGTTACCACTTGTAGTATACTTTAACCCATAGTGTACTACAAGTGGTAACAATACATTTTTTAATACAGAGATAGTATGTTAAAAGCACATTTTAGTTCATATTTGTGGTGTCTCAAAATAGCACAGTTGAGTACACTTAGATGTTTTTAAGATTATCTACAAAATTACATTATGGAAGTGTACTTTTTTTCACCTGGGCCCTTGTAATTCGCTTCAACCTTTTCGAACTTTATGAATGATTATTTTAGGTTTAAGTGGTGTGTGCAAAGGAACTGGAAGCAAGCAGAGTATGCATGTCTCTAAAGCGCGTAGTGCCATCTGCTGTTAAACACTAAGCTCAGAATCATTTTGAGAGAGAATCGTGATACATCGGAAAAATATCAGAATTGCTCCAGATTCTTTGTATCGCAAATCGAGAATCGATGTATTGGCCTAGCCCTAGTGGGCAGATGCTGATATGTGTGCGGATAAACCTAGAGGTCACAAACATCATACTACACCAGCACCGGCAGGACAGAAAGAGGGAAAAGAAGGACAGTCAATGCATGGCTTAGAGTTGGAAAGCAAGAGGATCACCACCAAAACAGTCGATAACAGGCGGAAACGCGATGGCAACCAATCTGTCCCTGTAGCCCTCCACCTCAGTGCTGTTGTTGTGACCTCAGTAATGTGTTTAGAGCAGTCAGCCGTGGATCATCGTCATTTTCGCTCTGATTAGAGTGGGAGTTAATTAGCAGCTAAAAAAGAGTAAAATATGTGGACAGCTGCCTGTGGGAATATTAACAAAGCAAAAACAATGCAATACATGACCATCTAGTCAACCTGAGTTTGCTGCTCTGCTGTGTTTTAATGTAAATATCTACCAGGATGTTATATTGTAGAACTAAAACCAGTTTTTCTCTTGTAATATTGATCTGATCTCTGTCTCTACAGTCACGACTTGCTTCTTTCAGCTCTATGTTATGGTATTTGCATTGAAATGAGCCTTAAATAAATGACAGTATATACATTAATGACAGTCAAGAGGTTTTGTGTCTCTGTGCAGCACAGATTTAATAATAATAATGTTAATTTTACATAGCGCCTTATTTTATATAAGTCAAGGTTTACAGTAGTAAGACCAATAAACATGACAGCAGGCATATAGACAGGCATAAATGTACATTGTGTAGAGAAATGAGTGTAGAGAAATATATAGAAAAACATAACAAAACACAAACCAGATCATGAGACTAGGGATCAGAAAAACATATGGTGACCATAGAGAGCTTTGAATGTGATGAGAAGTACCTTGTATTAAATACAGAAACAAATGGTTACCCAATAATCTGCATAAAACAGGAGAAAAGTGTGAGGATTTCTTGGTATGTGTGAGGACCTTGGCTGCAGAGTTCTGAATATAGTGGTTAAGTGGGCAAGTCGAAAAAGAGAGAATTACAGTAGTCTAGGTGGGAAGTAATGAAAGCATGAACTAGGGTCTCAGCATCATTGATATTTAAGAGCGGACATAAACAAGCAATATTCCGAAGGTGGAAAAAGGGATATTTGGTAAGTGATGAGATATGAGAAGAGAAAGAGAGGGAAGAATCGAAAATTATACCAATTAAGGTTTTTAACAGTGGTGGAAGGTCGAACTGGGAAACCAGCAATATCGGTATTGTCAACACAGATGGGATGTAAATTGAGAAGGTCCAACCAGAAGTAGATTTGTTTTATCAGTGTTTAGTTAGACAAAATTACTGGTCATCCTTGCATTTATTTCATCAATACAAGCCGAAAAGGAGTTGGTGGGGAAAGGAGCAGTGCGTTGGGAACAAATGTAGAGCTGGGTGTCATCTGGGTGCCTTCTTAGTGGTGTGGAGAATGCAAAAACCTGATTGGAACAGGAAGATAACAGAAAGACGAGTTTGATGTCTTGATTAGCTTTGAGATATAGGCTGGGGTGGGAGGGTCAAAGTTAGTGAAGATGCCAGGAGTAAAGGCAGAGAAAAGGTCTTCTGAGAGGAGAGGAGAGGAGAGGACAGAGATGAGAAGAAATTATATAATTTATTTTATCTTGGAAGAAGTGTAGAAATGACTTGCAGAGCTCAGCTGTGTGACTTACGTCAGGTGCAGGAGGGTTAGTTTACTGACTGTTACTAATGCAGAGAGTATGGTAGCCTTATCCGTGAGAGAACGACAGTTAAACCCCGCAACTGCAGAATGTAGGCAGTCATTGTGTATAAGTTGGTTAGACAGAGATGAAGATGAATGATGAACATAACTCGGACACCTAGCAATCCCAAGCTCTCTGCATGAGAATTCAGGCTGTGTAGATTGAGCAGCGAGTAATTAAGCTCCATGGCGACAACGCAGCATAATGATAAGCCCAGAGCTAAAAGTCTAAGGCCCTGTTTACACTAGTACGTTTTTGTCTTAAAATGCATAACTTTTGCTACGGTTACGCCTGTCTTCCACACTACTCCAGAGTTTTTGACCAGCAAAAATGGAGACTTTTGGAAATGCTGCAGACCCCGTTTTAGTTTGAAAACAACGGGGTTGCATTTCAGTGTAGACGTACCAGCAAGAATGCAATTTCCTGAATATCCACACGATTTCAAATGTGACATTTATTTTATACAACAGTTCAACAAACAAAAGTGTAATATTAAGTGATGTACATTTTAAACAGGCTTTTGTCAGTATTTTTGCTGTATTTTGGAACGAAAGCCACAGCAGAACTGCAGCACACAAGCTGTGTTTCGTGAACGAATCTGCGGCTTTGAACGAATCGTCAATGATTCAATGACCCATTCGTAAGTACAGCCACTGGCTTTAATACTGAAAGAATGAATGACTCGATGATTCACTCATAAACGCAGTGACTTACCGCCACCTACTTGCGATTTTAATGTAATATTTAAAAGTATCACTTCGTTTTTTTATCATCGTTGTATTTATTGAATTTTTTCTTTATTTAAAGCATTATTTAGTAGGCTAATTATGGCTGTGGTCTGTTATACGAGTATGAATAAATATTTACAATTTCCTCAGCGTCCGAACTGTCATTGCGATCCATTGTTTTCCTATTGTTTATATTGACCGCACTCTCTCTCGTTACGTCACTTCCGATTTGGCATTTTTCTGATGCGGAAGAAAAATTTTCTCACAAAAAAACGACTCCAGAAGCCTAAGTAGCATATTTATATGTGTATTTTAAAGAAAATCTAGTTCCTACTTGATTTTTCTATACATTGAATCACTAAAGCTCTAACCTGCAATATGCCCTTTAATGGAAAAGTTGTAACTGCAGTCTAAGTGGAAAAGAGAGGTACGCAGAAGGATGTTAAATCCCTCAGGGGGTACAACACTCTAAAAAGTTTGAGAACCACTGAAGAGGGATGTGTAGAATTGCACAAGTGCTACTGCTAAGAGTGCAATGTCAATACATACCTTGATTCAAATTTTTCATAAGCTTAAATGAATTGGTCTAAAGAGAAAAATTATAATGACTTTTGTCTAAAGACTATAAAATAGGTATCAAAATTAATGTTGGTAACTGTAGTTTGACTAAAAGTAATGACTAAAACTTGACAAAAATGCAATGACTTTTTGTAGACTAAAACTTCACTAAAATATGAAAGACAAAAATGACTAAAATGTGACTAAGACTAAAGAGCATTTTCATCTGAAGATAAAGACTAAGACTGGTGGAGACTCACTCGCCAGCTATGTAGAAAGGTACAGTGGAGCAGCGCAGAGATCAGTAGCCAGCAGTAGGAGTAGCTAGGGCTGTGACGATAACCGCATTACTGCGGTAATGAGATGCCTGCCGCGGTGTTGAGGTTATCACTGTCATCACCGCACTTTTTTTTTTGTGTATTTTATTTATTTATATATTTATTTTTGCTGGTGAAAGTTACAGGAGTGCACATGGTGTGTGTTATGAACTATAAACACAATAATCATTGTTTATCATAATTCACTGTCTTCTGCCCTGTGTTCAAGTACTTTTGGAGAAATAAACAGCTTCACACAAGGGGGAGGGACAGTCCAAACATATGGGGGATTTATTTTGTGCATGTGCCTGATTATTATTAATTAACTGCTAGGTTCCAGTACTTGTGATTTCTACAGATAATGTTCAAATAAATGTATTGTTAGACCAACAATACCTTATCAATTAATTATGACGTTCACATCCGACGTTCTTTGTTTTCTTACTATTTATTAAATCCAGGCAATTGGTTGATAAAACATTAATTAAAATTAAGAGACAATTTATACAAAACGAAATTCACTTTAAAGAAAGGCTTACTACAAAACAAAATTTAATGAAGTGGTCAAAATCATGTCTCCCGACATATTGCGCATCTTATTAGCCTATCTTAGTCATGCTGTTCACTTTTCATAATCAACATAAATGAAATTTAAAAACTAATATTAGGCTATAGTCTAATATTCAAACATAAATATGAAACTAAATAGGCTACGTTTTCTTTGACCGTCTGGCCGACAAACTCGCCAAAGCGTTCTGATGGATTTTTCCTCATGACAGCTGAAACAACTTAAAATAGGTCTACTCTGTCATTTTTGCCAATACAGATTAGTGTAAGACATCACTACAAACTAAAAATGGTCTACTTTTATATGTGTACACTCACAATAAAAACAAAACCTTCTGCCTTTGTAAAATAAAAAAAAAACAGAATGCGCTTTCATCTGTCCCTGAATCATTCTGAAACGTCTCAAAAATGAACTGAAACTCAGCAAATATCACACAAACATACATACGTCTAAAGAAAGCTTGAATGTCTACTTTTAAATAAAACAATTCACATTTAAAACAAATATTCTCCTGCAATGTAATCGGTATGAAACTATAGAGATGCACAATTTCTCCTGACTCATGTTGCGAATGTTAATGCTGCGAGGGTGTTTCTAAAACAACGGCTGGATTTGTTGCATCATCACCGCGGTAAGAAAAAAACACATACCGTCACAGCCCTAGGAGTAGCTAGTGATGAGTTGGAGAAGTTGTCCGTATGTAATTCACAGAATAAAGTCAGGACTCAGCAGTATATAATCCAAGTATAATTCCAGTTGAGGAGGGGAAGAAATGGTACAGCAGACACAAAACAAAACAAACAAGCCAACGCAAAACAAAACAAAGGGGCAAAAGGAAAGAAAAAGGTCAGACGAGAAGTGGCAGCAAGGTGTGCATGGCGTTCTCTCACTGAAAATGGGATCAGTTTGTCTGATACTGTACATAATTTCTTCAATAAACTGGGCACTAAATCAGCTCAGCAAAACACTTCAAAAAATGGTGCTTTTCTTAGTGACTCTGCCCTTTCGTTTTTATGGCATAGATCAGGTTTGATGTTGTGATATATCTAACATGAATCAGAATATTACCAACAGGCTAGGTGCATTACTACTAACACGATGATCAAGCATCATTTTCACTACTCCTTTAAGAGCAATGTGCTGATATTTTTCACTGCCCTCTCTGACAATTGGATGAACAGAAAAAACGATTATTTAGAGAACCACAGTGTGCTACAAATGTCAATATCTATTAAAACATATCTATTAATACTGTACATCACATTTAGGGCAAATGTCTGGGCCAGCTTTTGTTTGGGGTATTTGCCTCATACATACCAACATTTTTTGTTTGTTTTTGAGGATCTTTTATTTTTAAGTTGTCTATATTGGATAATTTGAAAATTGTAGCCAGAGAAAAAGCACAAATAGAGGCCTGTGCATGGGTGGCAGTCATGTTGAGCCTAGCTCAGACTCCAGTGGAAAGGGGAAGTCCTCCAGTAGGCTTGGTGTGTTCTCACCATTAATCCACTACCAGCCCCAACAGCTGCTTTACCTTCAGCGTCCCAGTGTCCTTCAAGTTGTGGTGGTAGATGCAAACTAGTATTCCTAAAAAGAGAACTTATAATATTAGATTGCTGGGAAGTTGTGATTTCCAGGGTGTATAAAAAGAACAACACTTTGTTTTATATATATATATATATATATATATATATATATATATATATATATATATATATATGTGTGTGTATATATATATATATATATATATATATATATATAAAAATGTATTTATTTTAATGAAGGATTGTATCTTATTTTTATTTTTAACATTATTTTTATTTTTAACACAACACTGTTTTATATATATATATATATATATATATATATATATATATATATATATATATATATATATATATATATATATATATATAAATTTTTTTATTTATTTTAATGAAGGATTGTATCTTATTTTTATTTTTTAACATTGGCAGGACTCAACTTTATACAAATGAGTGGCAAGATGCAAGGACTACCAGGAGTGCAGATAGTGACCCATTATATTATACAGCTGTTATCGTAGCAAGAGTATAGGAATGCCTGCTAGCGACCAACAGCACATTGACTTTTTTTTTATTTTTTTGCTTTCTAAGGAAGGAATCCTTATCAGAAAAGGGCAATATGTTTACTCAGTTTCTGTCAAATAGATGTTCTAGAATACACAGTATTTAATCTACTTTATGAGATCTGGTTGGGTCAAACAGAGGAAGTTTTATGTGTTATCCCCTGTGTAGATTTACACAGATGACCAATCCTACACTGGATTACCATCACAACAACACACATAGACACACACACAGAGTGTCACCTGACTACATCACTCATGGATAGCTGGGTAAATAAAAAACATTGCTGTGAAATATGAAAATGTGCTTCCTTTTGAACAGGGATGCATATGAGCATAATACGTGGCAGATGCTGCAAGCAAAACTGTACACTAATTAAATTAGTAGCTTATTTTACAGTGATTTGTTTTCATATTGTTCCTTAATTTGAAGCTATTATTGTGTATTACTGCATATTATTAATATGAAGAGACTAGAAAAGAAAAAAAAAAACTCCCTTTATCCTGTTACCAGGCATAAAATAGCTGTTTTGCATAATGGTAACATTCATGCAAACTGTGGATAATCGGGTGGATAAAACTATGGATAATCATTTTCAGTCTGTTACATTTCACATAACAATTGTTCGGGATGTTTATATTTGTTATTATTTATTTGCTTTTTCAAATTTAATGCATCAACATCACAGGCTACATCCTGTTGTCCTTAGACTCAGTCCTTATTTAATAAATTAAGCTCACAAAATCCATGATTCCTATAGGTGTACCTGCTTATACATGTGGATTGCTTATTAGAACTGTAGAATAAGTATTATAATATTGTTTTGTGCCTATCACAGCTCTTGGCTTCAACATCTCTTACTGTACCTGTGGTAAAATAACTGTAACACACAACCTCTTGTGGATTATGTCTTTAATTTAAATGCTTTAACATCAGTTGTACCTGAATGCTTAGGTTGCATGATGGATGAGCTGAACACTATATTAAATTTATTGTAGCGAATCAAAGCTTAGTGGCATAGGACACAGTCCAGCATATCTGTCAGATGGCTCAGACCTTGTTTTGAAGATGTACATGGAAACTGAGCAGATCTGTCTCTATACAGATGACACACCACCAGCTGGTCCTTTATGAAACCACACATGGCCCATTGAAGCAGCTTAATATCATTAAAACCACCAGACCTACATGAATTATGAATAATGGGCTTTGTAGTCTACCAGGCCTGATTAAGATGAAGGAGACGGTGATATGGTTCAGGAAGAGTCACTCATGTCTGTATCAGATTTGTCTTTGATGAAGTAGGGGGGTGGGGCGCCGCTGGCCCTGCTGGACTCTGTTTGCTATGTAGTGCATTGATTTTTCCAAAGCAGTTGTCTGCTTTACCAGGGCTGTAGTTTGCATCAAGAGATTTAAATTTACCACATTATTCAATACATAATAATACTATTATTAGAAACCTCATGCCCATTCTTACTGTGTTGGAAAGGACACTTTGTAAATGTAATAGGTTACAGATTACAAGTTACCCTATTTAAAATGTAATAAGTAGTGTAGCTATATCAATTGCTTTATTATAGTAATGTTACTAATTACATTTGATTGCTTTCTGATTACTTTTCTACATTTCTAACGAATGTTTTCAACTGTTAATCATTTTCAAACATTTAAACCAGACAGGGTTAACCTTACAGTTGTTCTTAACAGTGATTACTGTCAGACTTCTCAAAATCCTTCATCAGTTAAATTAAGATTATAATAATTTAATTTTAAAGCACAGCCACCACAGAATCAGACTTTAACACCTCTTTTTACTTAGTTCTGAAGTTAAATACAGATTTAAAATCATAAGATATAGTTTAATAGCTGTGATACTGTTTTTTTTAAAAAAATCAAATCTTTGCATAACTGTGACAGGAAACACTGGCATCTAAATGTTTTGGGAAAAAAAACAGTTAATCTTACAAAAAATAAAGCATATCCATAAATAAAACAGTTATCAAATAAGCCTATACTAAACCCCTGAAACATTGGTGTCTCATATGTTAGAGCAGTCAATGCAATTTGGGAAAGAAATCAATCAAATCTGTATGTGAGTGAAATATTCAGATGTAACCCCATTTGTAATCATTGACATTTTCATAAGTAACTTTAATTTAATTGGTTACATTTATTTTGTAATTAAATTATGTAATTTCATTACATTTAATCATTTACCCCCCAACACTATTCATACTGCACGTAACCTGTCAGATCTTTGAACATCCAGTCTGAATTCAGCAATTAAGTTTTTTTAAAAAAAAAGTGATTGTCTAAAACGTTGTGGCAGAAACCTCCCAGTCTAACTATAACCGGCCCAATCAAGTTGCATTCATACAGTCTAAAAAAGTGATTGTCTGTTCTAAAAAGTGATAGTCTATTCATACAGTCACCGTCAGTTTGAATAGACTCACACTTTTTATACACACATCTTACACAGTTATTGAGCTGCTAAATGTGTAATTTTTTTTAACATCCTAATATCTAGAGACAACTATAAGTAAGCCATTTGAAGGCTGTATGCACTGCAAGGAGTAGTTTTAACTATTTATTAACTCGTTTGTTCTAGAAACACCACTATATGGATTTAATGTCATTCACTCTGTATTTTTTTTTTTTTGTTTTTTTTTTTTGGAGTAAATCCAGTTGTAAAAGGCTATCACTGTACAAAACAGATGAGGATTGACGACCGCCTTAAGCTGCAGTGTGTACGTGACCTTTGGGATGAATCTGTAAGTTAAAGATCTTCTCAGAACTTTATCCACAGTGGAGATTTTTGGTTTCCCAGAAACCAGAACACACAAGACCGGGGCTCATTAAAGCCAGATAATGACCCAGGCTTCTCTGTACTGCTGGCAGTAAGAGGATCAAAATGGGAAGAAAATCTGTTCTTCTGCAGAGTAGGCCACTGCTGCAGTAATGAGATACCTGAAAGGTCAGGTCATAAAGGGGGTTGATGCAGTAATATAAAGGTAATGAGTGGCAGGAAAGCCTTTTGCTGTAAAAGCAATATAATTCTGGTTAGAGACAAGTACATGTTTTCTATAGTGGAGTACAGAATTCTGATCTTATTTGACGGACCTTTCATTTTAGGTAACATGACTTTTCCTGTCTCATGAACCCTGTTTCTGTCTAGAAATGTCCTGATAGTGAATGTTTTCTCTCTTCCTGCAAGTGAGTGTTCTTTTCCTCTACTGTGAGTGTGCTACAATGACAGTGGCTACATCCATGAACAATGCAATTACTGACAATGAAATGTCACTTCTCAACCACAACAGAAAGAGAAATTGCTGCTCTTTAGGGTAATGTTGAAAATTGAGCACACCTGGCCAAAGAATACCCTGCAAAGTTTCACTGTCAGCTGTGTGTGTGTGTGTTAATTTCATTAAGCCATTAAAGTTAATTTGTTGTACATCAGTACATCAGCAATGGCACTTTTATATATATATATATTTAAATTGTGAATATTGTGAATAGCACGGAAATGTTAAAACTTTAGCTTATAAGTACAGTAAGCCAATTTCACTCCATACTCTAACAAGTATGACAGCTGATAGACAGCAGCTTTCAAATGCTCCTGTGTAGTTGTGTGAACGCATGTGATAAGTGTCAAAAGTTTATTTTTTTTACGTGTTTTTGTAGCTTTGTTCATTGTAGCCAATCACAGACATGTCTGTTAAGCTCATGAACAAATGGCTAATCAGAGGTGACACACAAAAAAAAATGTAATACTGTATGTCAAAATAGATCTGTTCATGTCTTGAATAGACCTGTCACTTGTTTATTAAGACCGAGAATCTAGAAGAATATTAACATCTTGAATACTTTTAGAGTTGCAGGCATGACAACTTTAGATAAAGAAAATTTATGGCACTCAGGTATGCTCTATGCAATTGAGCTGACGAAAATGAGATACATTTCTAGTTTTAACATTATTTGTTCTTTAGATATTCCTCTTTAAAAGAAAAAAAGTATCAGCTGTATGCAAAGTGACCCACATTTGGTTTTTGACCAATGAAAATGTGTACAGTTTTAGTCATGGAACCACATTAACATGTCTGTATCTCTGGAATTGAACCATCAAGGGAATTTAAAATGAAGGTACCAAAAGGAAAGTTTGTTAAGAAGCAGAATCTAAATATATTAAGATATCTTTAATACTTCTTGAGTTACAGGCATGCAAACTTGAGGCACAAAAAAAAAAAAAAAAAAGAACTGCAACTGTTGGCGTATAATGAAACGATTTCTTAAGTCAGCAGATTTTACTTATAGACCTACCAATCTGTGTAAATATAAAATAGTGATGTTGCTACTTTTCTAAAGTCATTTTTACACCCCTAATTTGGCTCTAAATCTCAGGTGAAGATTATCTTTTGGACCCCCTCTACAAAATAATACGGATTACTCAGTAAATATACATCTGTGACATTTAATATTTTGGCTTTCATCAATATTTATGTTTGTCTTTGTACAGAAAAAATATTAACAAAATAAAAAATTTGAGCCAGGGACCTCTGGTTGAGTTGACATGGAATGACCCATTTGTTTTTAAACAGCAATGCTTAAAAATTCATGCAAATTATAAGCTTTTGTGATGGCGTAGCACGACAATGTCACGTGAGCATGTAATCGTGATACAGTCCAAAATCTCTCCTGGTTGACAAATTTCTACCAATTAATCATGTCTACAGGTATATTGTTTTTTTTTTAAATGTTTTTATTTTTTAATTATACATTTTCTTAGTACATTAAGCCACATTGTGTTTAATCATTTTTGGCCTTGTTTCACAGACAGGGCTTAGATTAAACCAGGATAAGGCCTTAGTTCAATTAGGACATCTAAGTAACTTTTACAAACATGCCTTAGAAAAAACATTACGGGTGTGCATCTTGAAACAAAACACTGGCATTGACATATTTTAAGATATGTCAGTGCAAGTTGCTTTAAGTTAAAACCTCTTAAACATGCATTTTAGTCTGGGACTAGGCTTAAGCCTTGTCTTTGAAACCAGGGGGTAAGTGTTTTTGAATGTACCGCTGTTTTTAGTGTTTGAAATACTGTGGCGGGTATTGTATATGGATCACAACTGCCTAAAACATAATTTGTTCACATATCTTTGTTTTTCTTCTTTTGAGTGGTGGTCTAAATATTCATGGCTTGAAACAGATTGAAAATTGACAGGCCTGTGCTGCAGTTTTGTGGATATTTGGCCTCTAGGTTTCCGCTCCAGTCATGTGATTGAAAACTATGAATTTCTGACATACCGAGAACAGTACAAATGGATTTTGAATATTCGCATTCAGCGCACACCGCCTCAAGCTGATGTGGCGGGGTGCTACGTGACAATGTTTGTGCCTGTTGTACACACAATGTAAGAGCAAGTGCAGACCAATTCACATGATGCGTGCAGCTTGTTTTTGTAGTAACCTTATTTATATGCTCTTCAGACAGAAACACTGACAGGTCTTAAAAGGCTGGATGAAGTTGGTTGTTTTGGTGTGTTTTGATGTTATCTCTTGGCAAGCTTTGTTTTGACAGTGTCATTTCACTCTGCAAATCCCAGGAAATGTCCCTGCCTCTTTTATACTCTTCCATCTCTTAAATCTCTCTCACACACTTCTGATTCTCTCAGCTTTACAGAATCTGTCCACTGTAATCCTAGTGTGAGATGGGCAAAAATAATATTCTCACCATGTGAGTGTTCTGCTGAAAAGAACTGGAAACAGTTGATTTAAAAAGAGCAGATTTAAATTAGGGGTCGTCATGACAGTGGTGTGATGCTTAGGATGGGTAAAACGGGTTTTAATGAGAGAAAAAAAACTAAAGAAAAGAGAAAGTTTTTCTTTTAATTTCATGGATTATTTCTAGCAGAGAACAAAAATCAAGAGCCTCGATAAAGCTGATTACATTGTCTGATGGAAAAGGACTCCTTTTGTGACCTAGTGAGGAAACAAATAAGCACAGATTTCCACAGATAATCTCAGTGGAGATTATTTTAGCCATCAGATTAGTGATCATGGCACTCAGTGAGCATTTGATAGTCTCTGACAGTCATCTTGTGTGGGTTTGTGGGTTGCTCCTGAGGATAGTGCTGCAGCTACAGACAGTAAGGAAGTGGGCGTTTGTTAATTGAGTCTCTCTCATTCTGTTTATTCCTCCCCCGTCTTTCCTTTATATCCTCCTCCTTTCTCTGCATCCTGTCTGTCTTCATCTTTCTCAACCTCCATCCATCTCTCATTATTGTCACACTGTTTCTCTCAGAGTGAATCTGTCTGCAGACTAGCATCAGATACTTATTTTATTTTCTCTTGATAGAGGTGTAAATAAGAAAAATATTTGGAAATTGAATTTATGCTTTTTCAGTGTATCACATTTTTCTAGGCTAAACCCTCATATTGTCATGTGGTATGATATTTTATTGAAAATAGAAATATGCCACTGTTTCTGATAATAATATTCTACGTTTGATAAAAAATAGTTTTGACTGACTTTAAATGTGATTTGTGATGTCAAAAGTATATTTGTTTTTATTTTATTTTTTTTTTAAGTCAGAAACATTCTGATCATTTTTTTCAATGTAACACAATCAGATAATAACAGGATGAGGTTAATTACGATTTAATGTTAACATGTTATCTAATAACTTGAATATGCATGAAAAATATATATTTCTAAGGGGGGATCACTAATAATGTACAAAAATTGGGGGTGGTGTTATTTAAAAAAATACAAATAATTAAACTAGCAATAATGCAAATGTTGTGTCTATGTAGTGATCTATATATTTTTGGTAAATATTATCAGTTTATGATAGACAAGTCCCATTTTATGAAAAGGTTGAGGCAAAACTTACATCTAGACCTTCTCATGTCCAATATACAGTATTACTAGACATACCATTTTGTATAATGTTTTTTTTCTGTACATTTCGATGTGTATGTGAGTGTATATGACTTTCTGTGTGCGTTTGCTGTGTGTACGAGTGAGCTAGAGGGTCCCAGCTGTACTGAAGGGTTTGTGTAATGGCTGTAAATTGGAGTGTATTGTGAGTGAGTCAGTGCGCCCTGTAGGTGCTGCTTTACCAGGAGCTCTCCTCCCACAGTCTGAGCCATCACAAAAACACCTCCTTTCCTCTGCTTTGAACACTGACAGATTTATTCCTTAACTTTTGACATTACATGGTTTTAAAGTGAGCGAGACAATGTTGAACGCAGCACGTTCAGATCCCAGACAGCACCATTTTGCGGCTAAGTGCTCGAGTTAGGATGTGCCATTTTATTAGTCCTGTTCATTAGTTTGTATCTGTAAGTGTTCTTAAGGGATCAGGTAGATGCTGTTTTGATGTTGTTAGAATACCTAATCCTAAACCAGTCCTACTGCATGTGTGGAAGAAAGCTGGAACAAATGCGATCACAGACACATACGGAAAGGACATCACTCAGTGACTGACACAGGAGAGGCTGTGACTGAGTGCAAATTAATTATTCAAGCCTTTTCTGTACAACACAGATTACAAACACCGCTGTGTGTGAGACAGAGAGATATTTGAGTAGATGTGAAGTGTGTGCGCGCTGGAACAGAGTGAGGAGTGGGCACAGCGTGTCTCAGTGCATGTGTCCGTAGACACACTCTGTATTACCAGAACACACATTGTTTGTAGTTTCCGCCATATTTTTCTCCTTAACTCTGTACGCATTTATTAGATCATGTTTTATTAGACAAACTCGCCCTCCTCCAATTAAATCTTGATGTCACAGTATCACATCGTTGTGAAAATGCTGCAAACAAGCTAATGCAAGTCAATCACAAACAGTCTCCTAGTTAATCGATGTCTTTAGCTGATAAGCAGTCACTACAGTGACAGACACCATGGTAACTTTGGCCTTGATCTCTCTGAAACTGGAGTTCATGGGCTGGAACACGATGTCGAACACACTCAGCTGTGAGAGATGCTGTAGACGCTGGCACATCACAAATGCACTGAAATGGCAGCAGACTTTCTGATAAGCCGAACCACACATAATCTGCATCTGCAGAACAAAGTTGTGCATATTAAATACTTTGGCTGACTTGATATCCAAGAAAAGTATAGTACTGTGAGCTCCATGTGATACATTTTACCATATTTAAATCCATTCCTTCTGGGTTGCTGATAATTGACAGTTGTAAGCGTGCTGGTGGGCTGAGCTGCTCTTTGTGTGTAGGTTAAAAATGAGCGAACAGAATGTCACTTAACCCCAGAGGGCCTTTTTATATGTTTCTTTGTATAAATATGCAGGATTTTAAGGAATAGTTTAGAAAAAATATTCAGCGATGCAGAAAATGCCAATGGAATCATGGAATCCAGTCATAAAAGTAGAATTTACTGTATAATGCTGAAATTGGATGAATAAATAAAAACGACAAGAATACTTTTTGTGTGCAAAAACAAAACAAAAATTAGGACTTTATTCAACAATTTCTTCTCTCCCCTGTCATTCCCCTACGCTGTTGACGCAGTGCGCAGGAGCCGGCCAATACTGAGCCGGTGTTCAGCCGTAAACACAGAAGAGTTGCACTGTGTCAACTGCGTACGAGACTGACAAGGTAGAGAAGAAATTGAGAAAAGAAAAGAGAGGTTTTTTTTTGTTTGGTTTTGCACACAAACAGATTCTCGTCACTTCGTAACATTAAGGTTGAACCACTGTAGTCACATTGACTGTTTTAACGATGTCTTTACTACTTTTCTGGACCTCGAATGACGGTAATTACGTTGCTTTCTATTGGGGGATAAAAAAAACCCCTTGGATTTCATCAAAAATATCTTAATTTGTGTTCCGAAGATGAATGAAGGTCTTATGGGTTTGGGACGTCATGAGGGTGAGTGCTTAATGACAGAATTTCATTTTTGAAATTACTTATTTGAAAACAATTTTAAAACAACTTAAAAACATTGTTTTTGTGTACATTTAAAATAACAACAAAACATTTTTCTTTTGTAAAATAAAGAAAACAAGCAGAATGCGCTTCTGCCATTTTAGCGCGTCACAAAAATGAACCGAAACTCAGCATAATCTTGTAGTACAGACATGAGAAATATGTCTATAAAAACCTTTAAGTGTCTACTTTTAAGTGTCATGTTTTGCTTTTTTGACATTAAATGGATTATGCTATAAAAGTCACTTTGGAATATAAGTTGCAGCACATTTCAGATGATAGAAAATGCGACATAGGTTATAGTTTGGAAAATATGTTTGCCTTGCAAATTATTTCGTGGACCCCTGGCTATTGTATTCAATCATAAAACACAGAATTTGGGAAAAAATAATACAAAATTTTGGAAAAAAATTACTAATTTCGTATGGCCCTATTTTTGAGGCTATAATGCGTCAGTGCTCATTCATTGTAAATACATGGATAAGAGCAGCCAGCGCAGTTCCATTGGGGGAAAAAAGTAACCCAGGTTTGGAACAAAAGGATCGAGAGATGGAAAGGGTATAGCAAAAGAGATTACAGAGCCATCAGTTAAGAAGAGTACATTCTCCCCCTAGTGGGGAGAGAGAAGATGACAGGGACATAACTTCCAGGGCCTTTCTATTCCTTTCTGTCCTGTCCTTTCATATCTTAGACTAATTATTTTAGAGTTAAATGATTTTCAGCAATCTGGTCATTACTTGCCGATGTTTATTCATTTGTGGGATGGTGTGTTTGCATAGGTATGTCTAGCTAAGTTACAGTACATTTCTTTCAGTGTTGTGAAGCCTTCACACTTTTGCTAATGTTACACAATCTGCAGAGAGATAATAAGAGGATAGAAAGTGAAATTCAGTGTTGACTGATTATGGAAACACTTCTCTTGTGTAACTGATTTCATACTAAGCCTAGTCCAGTAACTACAAACAAATATTTGTCATTTTGTTAAATTTGTTACGGTAATATTTTGGATGGTACTTGAGCCACCAGTGCCAGCACTGTGTACAGAGATTTTTGAGATGATGACAAAACCATCAGTTTTTAAGTATATGCACATCTCTAAGAAAAATAGAGATGTTTAGAGAATTGTTTAGATGCAGCAGCAGCTTTTGTTTTCATGCACAGAAATATAAAAGTTCAAGATCATCAGCCACTTTCCTCTGTAAAAAAGCAGGGCGAGACTTTGTGTGTGTGTTTGGGGCTGTCCTTTAAGAGTACTAAAAATAGTTTCCTACAGGACCCTGTTCTCAGTCTGAGTGTGTACCTGTGGTCTGTAGCTCATATTCTATTTGAGGCTGTTTCTTTTACCATAACCAAGTTTTACCCCTGACCCATCTCTCAATCTCTATCTTACACACTTACAGCACTGACACAAACAAAAACTCACATAAGGAAGTGTCACAACAGGAAGTAGGGGGTGTTGGGGAAGAAAGATTTAGCTCAGTGAGGCACAAGCTGCGAGGGTCAGTTGTTGTCTACACTAGCTGTGTGTATGAGAGTAAGTTGATTCAATCTGGCAATCTGGCAGGCCTGAAAGAAAGAGAGGAATGTGGGCTCACAGGAGGAAATGGGTCTTGCCCCCCACCCCTCCGGCTCAACCTCACCACAGGTAAGACTGATCTGCTTGTGTGTCCATGCGGTCAACTTTTGATGACCCATGCTGCTTGTGCCAGCTCATTTAGCTGTAAGAATAACGCTCTGATCTCTGATCAGCACTATAAAGACATTGCAACATTCAGATATGAATCCAGCTGCAAGATCTGGCAGTAAGAACACTTTCACTGCATACATATGCCTGCTTTTTTGTGGGTAAAACAGTACACCAAAAGAATAGTATGTCTAAATTCATAGTATTGGAAAACAGGCAAAATATAAAAGTAACCCGATGACCTGCCTATATTCTGGAGTGCATACTTTACTATCCTGTATTTTGTACATCCAAATACTACTCATATTCATACTATATAGAACACATTTTTTTTTTTTTTTTTTAACACATATAGTATGTGCTCAGTATGCGATTTTGGAGGCAGCTTCTGTATAGTCTTGTAGCGTTAGCATGTGACTGAATGAACTTCTGTAAATGTGAAAGCAGGCATAGAGTAACTTTAACTTTAATCTGATAGAAGAGTGCTACTTGTATTTAATACTTTTATGCATTTGAGGATGTGCAGCTTACTATTAATACTGTGTGTACGTCTGCTGTGCTGTCAGCACAAGCAGAAGTTTATTAAATATGAGCCATTTCTGTGACTGTATGCTGCTTTTTTTGTAGAAAGCGGTGTTCTGAAATGTTACGTAAATTCAGATTAAGAATATTTACATTTTACATTTATGCTTTTACCCAAAACAACTGACATTGCATTGAATTACATTGCATTTGATCAATCAAGCATTCCTAAGGAGTTGAACCTAGCGTCATAAAGTGCATGTAAATGTTAATGGCACTTCTGCAAATCATTCAGCATTCTCACAAGAACCAGCATTCTGGTGTGCATGTAAACATACTCATTGGATCTGGTTTCTGTTTGTAGGCTTACAGCTGGTTGTTCTGTTTTTAGTCCAGATGCGGTTATTACTAGACCTGCATAGAGGAACTGTCTGAGACCACCAGCTCTTATCTCAGAATCTCATCGTACAAGTGTGTGTGTGTGTGTGTGTGTGTGTGTGTGTGTGAGAGAGAGAGAGAGAGAGAGAGAAAGAGCAATGTAGGTTAGTCGGGTATTTCTATCTATGTAAGGAGAGATTACACAGTTTAATAATAGTTCCAGTTGTTGTATTTATTGTGGGAGCACAGTATCTGGCCTTAGTTCAGATGATGCTAGATGCCTCAAATTAACCACAAATGAAATCACTTTCACAGTGTTATAAATATTAAAATTATATAATCTATGAATACACGTCTATCCCAAACTTGTGCAAGTGAAACTTGATTAAAAATATAAAGCAGTGGTTTAAAAGAATTGTAACCACAGTGAGAAAACGCCTGCAGGCGTGCAGTTGCTCAATGTATCCACAAGGTGGAAATCCAGTCTAGAGATGCACATAATCATCATTTATGTAGAAATTGTTTTACACTCAAGACTGTGAAAATGGTCATTTGATGCTTGAATTAAGATGCTTTAATGGAATGTGTCCTGCTGCGGTGAGTATGGACTGATTTGAGGTGGAAATTTCTCCCTGCTGTTTCTGGTGGAATAGGCTGAACCCAGGTTACAGTGGATCCTACTTGTTACACCTACAGTTATATCCCCAACAGAAGAATAGCAGGAAACAATATCTGGTTTGTGGTCCAACCGTAATTGTGTGCGACTCATATTTTAGTGACATCATTTCCTTCCTTAACAGGAAGTCTGTAGTGAGTGCGAACAGGAGGTGTAGCTGAGAGGAATCATTCTGCTGTCTTGTTTTGTTGACAATTTTATAGTACACATACACACACACACACACTATGACCTAATGAGAATACTTCCCTTCTGGTTCTTGTGGTTCTGTCTTCAACAGTCTTATTTTAGTATCATAAATTTAAGTTTTAGTAATTTTGCTGTCTTTGTCTTAAATGTCTATATAGTTTTCTATCAAGTTAATCTGGCTGTTGATGCTTAAAATTATGAAATATTTGTAATATTTATAAAATAATTGTATTTTATACAATTGTAAAAAATTGTATATTTTTTTTATGGTTTTAATTTTAGTTAACTATAATAACCCTTGTCTGCAATATGACAGTGGAGGAAATACGACACTATACTGTATTGTATTTTGGTTGTTGATATTTATGTAACTGTATTTGGCATAAATCAATAACCAAGAACCTGAGGCGATCTTTCTTTCCATTTTTTTCTCATCCCTTTTTCTTTCTTTTTCTCAGTGTCAAACTGCATTTATACACTACTATAAGATCCTCCTCCTACCTGCTCTCCTGTTACAAGTGTGCTGGCACAGCCACAAATGCATTGTTCTCTCTCTCTCTCTCTCTCTCTCTCTGTGTGTGTTGTTTTACATTATGCTTCATATGTTTCTGTGACCTCAGTCACACCTGTTATCATTGGCCAGTTCTTACACAGAGATTATTTCCAAATAACCCCTCCAACTCAAGGCAGCTATTTGTCTACAAGTGATATTTGTGAACAAATCTAGATGGACTACAGGACTGATCTGTAAACTGTGAGCTGCTTTTTTCCATTGTCAGAGATCACATTTCTTCTAGAGCCTCTATCAGAGAGAAAGAGAGATAGAGAGAAAGACAGATAAATTGTGAGATAGATGTAAACAAGTAAAGTAGAAAAAAAATCAGGCACCTGGAGGGGCAGCTATATTTGGGGTCCTAGGAATGAGTCTCTTCTGAGTTTGACACTTCCTGGTGTGGTGCAATGTTTGTGAGTGCAGCCGGCAGCTAGAGCGTATGTGTGTGCGCCTGCATAGACGCGTGTGTGAGTGCAAGAGACAGCCACCATGGGAGGAGAGCATGAGATGAGTACTTGAGAGAGAGAAAGACATGAAGAGAGGACTGAAGGAATACCCTTTGCCTTATGGCTCTGCTTAGACCGGGACTCTAAGAACTTCCTGAGAGAGAGAGAGAGAGAGAGAGAGAGAGAGAGAGAGAGAGAGAGAGAGAGAGAGAGAGAGGAAGAAAGAGAGGAGTAGGGGGGAGGAATGTTGGGGTTTGCTTATAGGATTAAGTATCTTAAAGGTGGATGGGAAGCAGATCACACGAGGAAATCTGCAAGGATCTGGAACACTGAGCTCCGTTCGCATTGTCCTCCCTCTCTTTCTGAGAGGCGGAGAGCAGGATGGTGCGACCCTTCTCTTCTACTTTTTCTCGTCATGAGGACTCTCTGACTGCATGACTTTGGGATTGGTTACTGTTGTTTGATTGACGGCCAAGGCTCCTGATGGAGCAGGAGCTAGGAGCAGGTTCGCGGGACAGGGAAGAGGTCACAACCTCTCTGGCCTCCACGTCCGCTTCTTCATCCAATTCTGACCTCCTTTCCAACCCCTTGCCTGAGGGTCAAAGAGTCGCGGTGGGTCGCCGGCATAGCAGCAGGGCTTTTCCAGGGTTACGGCTGTTTGGAAGGAGGTGAGTCGAACACACCTGATGAGTGCGTTCTGAGCTCAGCGTAGTACACTTGTGTTTGTCTACATGTAGATGTAAAGAAAGATTGTGTATTTATGAGAACTTGCGGAGAGTGTGTGCGCGCGCGGGTGCTCAAGTTTCCATTCAATGTTTCCATCTCAGCCCTGTAATGTGTGTTTGCAGTAACAATGTGTCTGTAACGCAGTGCATGTTACCTAACCAGACTGTGGCTGTGTGTTTGCTCACTGACAATTTGTGTTGTATTCAGGCTGGGCATAGTTATAGTGTTCTGGTAGCAACAGCTAATCTATAAAATAAAAAATAATCAGCAACATATTTAATTATCAATTAATCGCATCTGTACGCTGTTCATGAAAAACGTCTGTCAGTCACGTTATTTTACAGTAGTGAATAATGAATTTCTATGGACAGCACAAATCTGGAAAACAGTAAGCTACTGTGGGAAAAGTGCAAAAAAAAATTCTGACTAAATTATGTTTTTTTTTTTAAATATTTTGTTAGACATTTAATGTAAGTTTAAATTTCTTCTTGTAACACAAATATCTTTTTATGAGAGCAGTAACAGTAAATGGACCATTGTAATGGAGTATATGTTCAGATGAGTGAATTTGTCTTCCAGTTAACATTTTGTATGTGTTTTTGTCTTTCTGAATTATCATTTATAATTTAATGATTTTAACTTCTACTTTCAGATGGTAAGTAATCAGTTTAAATTTTAACCCCTTTTTTGCACAGAATATTTATTTGCACATTCACTCTTTGTTTTCATTTTTGTTTTCATTGGTTTCTGTTTCTGCAGCATTGTAGCTGACAGCTCATATTGATTGTGTTTTGTTTAAAACTAAACTATTTTAATTTCAGCTATATATCATTGTGCATCACTTTTAATATGAAAGCAACAGTGGATAATTTATCTCAGATGTTGAAAATCTTGAGAGAGTCTGTCCACGCACTCTTTTAATTGCATGCGTTTTGTGATTTGATTTTGTCATATCTGGTGTGGACAGACAAAATGCATTGTGCTAGTTAGAACACTGTATTAGGCTGGCCGTCCATCCAGGGTTTTTCCCTGCCTGGGATAGGCTTCAGCACCCCTGTGACCCTACACAGGACAGGTTCTGAGAATGGCTTAATAGATGGAGGAATGGGTTTGGGATTGTCTTGAGTAGTCATCCTTTGGTTAGTCATCTTCTATTTTTAATCTGGTTTCTTCCTATGCATCAAACGATTTTAAAGAGCAAACAGAACATGATGGACTGATAAGTGAGTGTGAGAGAGAGGGGGAGAGGTGGATGGTAGGATATGCAAACTCATCCCATCCTACAGAATAAAAAAAACAATCATATCATGTACATAATGATGTAGAACATAAGATCACAGAGTGATTAGATATGTCATAGAGTGGGGCAGAATTTGCTTTGACTGAAATGATGCATGTTAATGTCAGCTCTATAAGGTTTGTCTAAAGACTTTTCAGCATGACAACATTTTTATCACCTCTATTACCTCTCGCCTTCTCAGCTCTGCATGTATTCCCACTGATGAGACAGCTCCTGCTGTGTGCTTTTGTTTCGAGCTTATTAATTGATGCATGAAGATGATCAGAGATGTGAGAAGAGGATGTCAATCAGACTGAATTATTAACTTTCATTGGTAGATCTTGATTTCTCTGGGATCACTTTATTCTCAGACAGATCACAGTAATAATAAAGACTAGAGCGAGTATATATGTATGTATGTGTGTGGATAAAATGAGCGTGTGTCTTCACTGCGTGGCATGTGAGAGATTTACACTGAAGAAATGTAAAATCAGCTTCAGAATGGTCATCATTTATATTTTAACTTCCCCTGCTCACACACACCTACTCTCTCTCTCTCTCTCTCTCTGTATTTGTTTACTCTGTCATTTTGTATGTTAACATTTCCATGCCTTTGTAAGCAATCTCAAGCAGGGTTAGTTATGAAACCCCTCCCGCCGTTTGTTTGTTTGTTTACTGTTTTTGTTGAGTACTCAATTGAGTTTACATCTAGAGCCTCTGTGACATCAGAGATGACGTTAAGCACAAATGAGAGCAAGTGTGTAAATACATTAACCTTAGTGTACTTTAGGGCATGATGGGATATTTCTGATCATGCCCTGGAACTCTCTATGTCACTATGGCAACCCTATGTCAGGCTGGAAGAACTCAGCGGAGACGCATTCATCATGTGAGACTCTAAATATCTGGGTCATCTCCACATATAACTCTGTATGACAAATAAGCCATGGAAACATTTGACATTACTGACTCGTGTGCTGTATGTGTCAATGTCTGATGTCCTCTGAGTCTCTTCATACTTTTAAAAGTGTGTGTGTATGTACTTTATCTAAGAGGCAATTTACTTCATCAAATTAGCATGCTGCTGCCCCCATATTTGGGCCTAGCTACTGTATATACGGAATGAAAACCTGAACACCATTTCTCATAACATATTATATAATTATTAGGGCTGTCAAGAGATTAAATCAATCACACCATTTATCTTATTTAACACATTTTGTCATCATTTGCTATATCCAGCAAAGTAAACCATCAAATTGAAGGGTGATTCACAAAAAACTGTATTTTCTGCCAGCTTTTTTCAAGGTAAATTTAAGTGTCTTTCCAAAAAAGGACACTTGGAGACTCCAAAAGGACAGCAAATAACCAAATGATATACAAAGTCCATATAATTAATACAATTATGCTCACCAAATAAGGCTGTGACAGTAAATCGATGCTTCTCGATTCGTGGATCAGTTCTGAGATTTTCTGAATGCATCGCAATTCTCTCTCGAATCAATTCTAAGCTTCAAGAAGAAGAGCGATTGTGCGTTCATTTGAGTCTGAGAATGTACTTGCACCTCAGAATTCTTTTATGATGTGAGATTAATGCAAACAGCCCACTGCAAACACCCTTGTAATTCGTTTCAACCTTTTCAAACTTTATGAATGATTATTTTATAGAAGGTTCAAGTGGTGTGTGTAAGGAATTGAAAGCAAGCAGAGTACGGCTATTTCTAAAGGACGCAGTGCCGTCTGCTGTTAAAAACTTTTTGTTTGCGCATCAATATAATGGACTCACGCATTGTTGGGACTGATTGTTTGAATGAATTCGCTCCTGGATCATTGAACTAAAAAAACTTTCCCAGGGTTTAGCAGCTTAAATGATCTAATCGCAAATAGAGAAGTGAAATTGGTTTATTAAAGGGTTAGAATATAAATTCCCACCTACCAGGGTTGCGCTATTGTTAATGCTTAGTGTGATAAACTCCTGACTCGAAAGATCATCTAACTGTGTTGCCAGATCTTGCTAGAAAAAAAAAAAAGAACAAGCCCATAATAAACCTAAATAAATCCAAATGCTTTATATTGAAAATAAGACCAAAATATAGCAGCAAGCAGCAATTAATGGGGCCAATCACAAAAAAAGGCATGATGAGTCATGCAAGGATTGCTGGGAGCATCAGACCAACCACAACAATGACTAATTAAAGACATTTTTAGATTATTTTAGGCAAAACGGCTAAAAAATGATAAATACGATCACTAGTAATATGATTCAATTGCTTATCACTTTTGACCATTAGATGGTGCATTAGACTGATGTTGTGTGGTCAGTGTGAGGTGACAATGACATACAAAGGTTGGTGTAAATATGCCAAAGCATTGCAGAGTTACAGCCTCAAAATCAGTTTGGATTCATGCCATTCATTTCGTTGATGCGTTATTTGAGTATGGTTTGGTCAATAAAAAGCTTTTAATAACTTTTTGTCGGCATGGTGTGAAGATGATCTGAGGCGATTATGGTGAAAATTGGACCGACGGTCTAGGACAGTGGTCGCCAACCCTTCGATCGCGACTGGTAAATCTTTATCACTGTCCCAGTAGCTCCCGAAAATAACAGAAATATGAGTACAAAAAGACATTACATTTCTCCAGTGTCTGTACTGTATTTTAGTATTTATTTTTCTGTTATTTTCGGGAGCTACTGGGACAGTGATAAAGTAAATTGCCCACATCATGCCTGAGTCTGTAAAGGTTAACAGAGACCAGAGACCCTGCAGACGGACGCAAAGAGGAGAAAATTCTGTAGCAGGTAGAGCAGTTCACGATGCTCGAAATATAGGAAGAAAATATAAATATTGAATTGGGGGTGAGGGGTTATATGAATATATCTCTGAAGGGAACTTACTGTCTTCAGAAAAGTTTCGATGGCGATGGCATTTTATTTTCCTCTTACCTCCGAATAAAGTAGCTATTTATAAGCGCAGTGCTGCTTTTTGTACAGCGGTAACCAAGGAAACGCTGTATCACTGCTCTTCCATAAGTGCCACCTGCTGTCAGAGAGTGAATTTGCGTCTCATTTGCAAGTTTTTGTTTCATGCTTTTTTGTGTAGCATATAATTTCACAAAAATAAGTCAGAACGTTCTGTTTTGCTTTAAATCTTCAAAAACAATTGCTCATGCAACGTGTGTAGCATCTTTGTTTGGATCGAGATTAAAATGCATTGGTTACCTCTAATTTGAAATAACTACATATTTTTGTTTATAATAATAATAATAATACTATCTGCAACCAGTATCGGAATCGGCCAGTTTGCTTGTAAAAATAAATAAATAAATCAGAATCTGAATTGGCCATGAAAAAAATACTAAATACAATCTGGGCTGTCTTTTTCTATCAATTCTTCAGTAGGTAGATCTTGTCTTTCATAAAGGTCAAGGTCAGGGATCTTGGGCTTAAAAAGGTTGGTCTAGGAGGTGTTTGAAAAAGTAGGTTTTCACCAAATTCAAAATGGCAGACAACAGTTTTGACCAAATATGGCATAACTGGTATTGTTGTTCTTGGTATGACTCAAGGAATATTTCAAGATTTGCTTCATTAAAATAGGCAAAATTAATCAAAAGCTATAAGCATTTTTTAAAATTTCATTTTAATTTTTCACCACAAGGTGGCAGTGTCTCAAAACGTTTTGAGTACCTTTAAGGCAACGTCCTGATTACCCATGCCGAGTTTCGTAGTGACACGTTAATGTATTCGTAAATTACATAATACGCCCAAATTCATATGCCAAAATTCAAAATGGCCGATATGGGACAATTAGGTATCATTCAACTCGGTATACTACACTGAATCAAAGGAGACCAGTTTTAAGATTTTTGGGCAAACTGCGCTGTCCTCTAGACTGTCCTCTATCGGTTTCATAACTTTCTTGAAAAACGTTATTGAAAAACTTTCTTGGAAGCTGATCTATGTGCTGCCATATACTCAATTGCAGAGGAAAGAGGAGGAATAATGATAAGAACACTAACAGATATAATAGGTGTCTACAGACCTTCGGTGCTTGGCCCCTAAATATCACCACCCACACCGACCCAGTTTAATAACTCCATGAACTTGACTGCTTTATGAGCCAAACCCAAACAAGCCCAAAGATGCTTATAATAAGTGAACATATCAACACTGCAAAAGAGCGCTCAGCAAAGCAGCCTTGCAAACATAAACAAAATATGACACCACTGTTGACGGTGGTTTTGTTAAAATTGTCTAACAAGTCTTTGGTTGCTGTAGTATTACTTTGGTCAGAAACAGTGGATTCCAAACACGCGAGATGCCAAAACGTTGCTATGGTTTCCACGCTGTCAATCATCATAATTTCGCAAACAAGTCATGTTCCGTACAAACAGAACAATAATTTAGGGGTCTCTCTCTTGTATTTAAATGCATTTGTCACTCCTGAAATTTTACATTGTGTATGTGGCCAATGTCTTAAATTGGGCAACTGGTCAGTATTTAGACTGATTTAAGTCTCACAAACTTTGACCTGCTAGGATTTTACTAGTGATTAACTGAGTCAATATCAAACTGGAGAGTTCAAGACAAATTCATGTACATTTTTAAATGTCATATGTTGCCTGCTATATGCAGCTGTGATTCATTTGTCCTGTAGCTGTGGTGTCCAACAGGCAGGATTAAATTTGTGCCAGAACAAACCAGATACACCACCTCCAGAACAGGATCTGGCACCTATTTTAGTTCATCTCCCACATCTCCCACACACCCATGACTTGTAGGCATGTTTCATTAAAAATAAGACGCTTCATTATTTAAGCTGTCAATAAAAGTGTTTTTATTTTCACAGAACAGACACTTTTTAGAAAACACTATGTTAGTTCAGTCTCCACCACAGGCGAGTGTCATAACATAGTTTTCTAGATTTAATCATGAAAGAACCATAATCAACAATGCAGTCTACTTTGTTTGCAGTGTAGGCATCTTGATCTTGATGGGAGCAATGATGTTTTGTCGTCACAACACATTCTTTTAAATTTCTTTTTTTTTTTTTTTTTTTTCCTTTACAGTGCAAAATACCAGAGAGATGGATGAATAAATTAGGAGAGTCAGTCCAGCATGCTTTTCATCTGTTTTCCTGTGCAAATCTTCAGGAGAACCTTTTCATTCACAATACAAGTGTGCTTGTGATTAGTAAGGAGTGAGAGATGGGAAAGGAGGTGGGAAGGCAGGACAAGTTGGACAGAAAGTGCACTTGAAGTCATTTGTGACATTATAGCTACATATTCCTGTGCATTTGACAGCACATTCAATTGCTCATTTGAGCAGAGGAACTCTGTATTCTTAAAGCTGGACTGAGAACAGTGTTCAGACTGCAGATATGACAGATGAGTGTAGTGGTCAGTGCGGAACAGAAGATGATCTGCCCTTTGTCCTCTGTGTGCTCTTCTCTCTCTCTGTGCTTCCCTGAATGATGGCCCATTTAGAACTGCAGCAGAAGCCACAGAACTGAGCATCCATCTGTCAGCACCTCATGACCTGCCTCTCTCTGCAAACTGAGAGAGACTGAGTGAAGGAGAGCAGAGGAAGGGTTCTTTTAGAGTCAGCGTGTGTTTATGTCTATTAATAGCCACGTCTTGCAAATGTGTGCCTGTGTGGTGTGTGTAAATGTGTATGTGTGAGCTAACTCTACAGATTTGTGTGCCCGATAGATAGCATGGCAGTTGGATGTCTTAAACGTGTGGATGCGCGCACACTATGGGCTGCAGTGGTGTGTCTTTTCTTTCAGCAGACAGAGATGAAGTGAAACTAATAAAGGAAGACAATTGTAAAGAGCAGACACTCTGTGTTAATCTGTCAGTGTCGAACAGGGATGCAGCATGATATCAAAGCCATACTGCTAGTAGTTAGTAGTAGGGATGCCCGATACCAAGCTCATGTACTTGTACTTGTAAAAATACCCCCGATACCAAAGACCGATACCTCGCGTGACGTAACTGACAGAATTTTCTGTGCACAGAGACACCGGCGGCAGCAGCAGATACAATGTCAGCCTCAAGGGAGTGGAAATACTTCAAAATTAATGATGACAACCCACACATTGCGAACTGCATGCTTTCAATCACAATTCGTTATCGATTAGTGAAGGCGGGATAGGCGGAATCACACTGAATGACACAGACCAGAAGCGCGCTCTCTCTCTCTTTCTCTTTCTCTCTTTCTTGCGCGTGATCCCAGTTCTCTCAGCGCGCGATCAGTTCTCCTTGCGCCTGAATGGTCATTGCACCATTGCTATTGCACACAAATAGTTGTCAAAATGTCCTTCGTGTGGAGTATTTCACATAAATACAGTCGGTTATGGCTTAAGTGGATGTAAACATTTGGATGAAAAGGATATGTGTCAGTATCCATGGATTCGGTCTTAAAGGGACCGTAGCCTATATTTGTCATTAATGTTAATAAAACAACAAAATATGTTAAATAAATGTATACATGGTAAATAGACCTACTGTATCTGAAAAACAAGTTTATTTAATTTGTATCTCTATAGTATTTGTTGCATTGTTTGTAATTTGTAAATTTCTTTTTATATAACAACAATTATATATTGGTAATTATGCCCTTTGAAGCTTATTAGACACTGTGAAATTTTTGTTCTTCAAGTTTGTGACAAGCACATAAAAATTATTACTTTTTTCATTAGAGTAATAATAAAGAAGCTTGGAAAACTGCAACATCAAAAAAAAAAAAAAAAAAAAAAAGAGAAATTAATAAATGTATAGGCATCGGTATCGGCAAGTACTAGAAAAAAGTATCGGTACTCGTACTCGGTCCTTAAAAAATGGTATCGGTGCATCCCTAGTTAGCAGCGATCCTAACTCGTATGGTGCACTAGTGGAGATCAGGAATGAGGTGCACTGCAGAACCCTTAAAAAAATGAAAAAGGTTTGTGGTCTGTAAGATTGTTTTGAAAGAATTATACTCACCAAGGCTGCATTTATTTACAGTGGGTATAGAAAAGAATTACCCCCCTTTAAAATAATCATATTTTGTTGCTTTGCAGCCTGAAATGAAGACGGACACAGTTTTTGTTTTATCCAGCTGTCTTTACTTAGTTCAGCTTATAACATCCAAGTAAAAGATATAACACCAACATGTCAGAAAAAAAATAAATAAAAACAGAATCACTGAGTTAGAAAAAGGATCATCCGCTTGTGTCAGTATTTTGTTAAACCACCTTTTGCTTTAATTACTTCTTTAGTCTGTTGGGATATGTCTCTACTAACTTTGCACATCTAGACTTTGCAATATTTGCCTACTCTTTTTTTGCAGAACTGCTCAAGTTCAGTTAAATTTGATGGTGACCGTTTGTGGACTGCAGTCTTCAAGTCATTCCACAGATTTTCAATGGGGTTTAAGTCTGGGCTCTAACTAGGCCATGCACGGACATTCACCTTTTTGTCCTTCAACCACTGTGTGGTCAGTTTTGCTGTGTGCTTTGGGTCATTGTTGTGTTAGAAGGTAAACCTTCTTCCATTGACAACTTTCTGGCAGAGGGCAGCAGATTTTCCTCAAGAATTTGATGGTATTTTGCCCCATCCATTTTTCCTTCTATCCTGACTAGTGCTCCAGTCCCTGCTGCAGAGAAACACCCCCATTTTGGATTTACACCAGACATACCATTTGGTGTTGAGGCCAAATAATTCAATTTTAGTCTCATCTGAGCATAACACATTTTATGGCCTCAGAATCTTCAAGGTGCGTTTTGGCAAAGCTCAGTCGTGACTGCATGTGGCCTCTCTTGAGGAGTGGCTTTTTTCTTGCAACCCTCCCATACAAGCCACATTTGTGGAAAATTTGTGATATTGTTGTCACATGCACACAGTGACCACTCTTTGTCATAAATGCCTGCAACTGCTTCAGAGTTGCTGTAGGTCTCTTGGTAGCCTCTCTGACCAGTTTCCTCCTGGCTCTTTCATCCAGTTTGGAGCAACGTCCTGATCCAGGGAGGGACTGTGTTGTACCAAATACCTTCCACTTCTTTTATGATAGACTTCACTGAGCTTCTAGGCATTAATAAAACCTTTTATAAAACACATTTTTTTTTTGTATCCATCTCCTGACTTGTGCCTGTCCACAACTTTATCCCGGAGATCTTTTGACAGTTCCTTGCCACCCATAGTTGATTGTTTGCTTCAGTTGTACTACCAAGGACTGAAATGCTCCATGCAGGAAAGCTCTTTTCATGCTGAGCTAATAAAAATGACCACAGCTGATCACAGTTGAAAGTCAGATGTGCCATTGAGAAGGTGATAAGCTACACCTGATTGAGTTTACGTCATTTTTAGGAGGGGGGTGATCCTTTTTCCAACTCAGTGATTCTGTTTTTTATTTTTTTTTTTTTTCTGACATGGTGTTTAGTGTTGTCAAAAGTACCGGTACTTCAGTACCAAGTCGGTACTGAAATTTTGAAAATGTGACGATACCAGCAATTCTGTAGTACCGGTAGTACCGAGAATCCGGGTATATTCGGTACCCACTGATATGGCTGTGCCTGTATTTTACGTGAATATGACACGAGTGAAGCACAAAGCTTTGTTTATAGAAGAAATAGGCTAATAGGTTAGCAATTAAATGTGACATCGCAGCCTTGGAAACAACATTTTAGTTCATACCGAATGAGAGAGGTGCGTCATACATTTAAGCTTTGTCGAATTTATATTCTGTTTTGCGAATCACGTTCTGGTCACCCGATTATCAGAGAATTTAACAATATTCCATTAGTTATTCCACTGAACATGAAATCTCTGTTTCGTTTCCCAAATCTTCACCCACGCAGGGGATTATAAAAGTTTCTTCTTTTCGTTCGCACGTCAATTTCTATTTAACACAGTTTGTGCTTGTTATTAGACTTTATAAGGCGCGTCAAGTTTATTTGTATAGCGCGTTTCACACACCAGTGGTTAGTTTCGCTTTCTCTGGCAGCGCAAAATCAAACATAGCCTGAATGTCTGAAGATAAATATAGATGGATAAAACAAAAACTGTGTCCATCTTCTTTTAAGGCTTCAAAGCAACAAAATGTGATTATTTTAAAGGGGATGATTCTTTTCTATACCCACTGTATATATGGATGAAAGTTCAAAAGAACAGCATTTATTTGAAATACTGTAGACATATTTTGTAAAATTATTATAAATGTCCTGCTGAGCCCAGACTTTTGAACGGTAGTGTTAATTAATTAAAAATCACCAATACACTATATTTGTTAATAAATAAATCATCAATTTAAAAATAAGATGCAAATATATAACAATAAATTGCAACTGTATTATCAGTGCAAACATTTTAGCTGACTGTGCGCATTATATTTGATGGTTTGACTAACCGTATTGACTTTTAGCTGGTAAAGAAACTTTTTTTTATAGGCAGGCCACTTCTCTTTTTCTATGATGCAGACAGCACCATACAGCAGCCAAAGTGAGAGGTGGCATAGAAGCATAATGCTGGGAGCCGCTCGGAAAAAGTTACCTGCTAGGTCACAATTCATTTGCACTGAAAGGGGTGGAACAGATAGTGGGCGCAACGCTGTGAAATGGTGCCACGGTTGAGTGCGAGAAGAGGTGTGTGCATCTCACTGTATGTGTGGGCGTCCCAGAGAACACTGCCGCCCTAGGCAGCTGCCGATATCGCTTATACCAGGTTTCTTGTACTGGTAACATGGAGATCTTTGCACAAATCCTGCTCAGTAATTCTGATCTCCATCAAAGTGGCTTTAAGTGAAGTCTTCAGTCAACAGTTATTGTTTATTTTTGGGAATTACACAACGCTTGTGTTGCAGTTCTTAAAAAGTATTTTGTACTTGCAAAAACCAATTTTTAGTGGCATTTGTCTCTTCTTTGGCTTTGTTGGATAGAACAGGAGGAGACAGGAAGACCGTAGATGAGAGGAGACAGGAAGCAATGGGAGAGGTGAACAGGATCAGGAAAGGACCTCAAGCTAGGACTCTAACTTGTCGCCTGAATTTCTACTGCTCCATATGTCAGAGCACTGCACACAAGGCTATTATAGGCTATGTAAGATGGTGAGAGTTAAACATGCAGCCAGTAAAGCATATATTAATTATTATGTTATAAATTACTGGAGCTCTTGGATAATGGATTAACTAAACCAAAACCTGCACTGCCTGATTTAGATTAGATATGAAGTGCTTTTTGGTTTTTTATTGCTCAGTGTTAAACTGATAAACGAAAGCATCAACTAAACACAAACAAAAGAAAACGCTACACACACATCAAGGAAGTTCTGATCTATGAGCTGACTGAGGAAGTAAATCATTGTTCACCATTTGTGTTTTATAGCAGAGCGGTGTGTTTTCATGTGTGTAAAGGTGGGTGGATGTCTTTAGGTTAAAGGAGCGGAGGTTCGGGCTCAAACTGAGGTTTTCTGTTCACAGTTCTCTCATCTCATTTTCTTGCTACCACTCTCTTTTAACCTGTTTATTTGATTAAAGTGATTGAATATATTTCACTAAAAAAGATAACATTCTTTGTCATGATTTACAATGATTCAAGCAGAAGCCTAATAGAACATAAAATTAATCATGCCAAGTATCTAGTTGACAACCTTTTTGTAGTAAAAAATATTTTAATCATTAACTGATTTCAATTTTAATCACAATAAAAGGAAACTCAAGTTTAAAAAAAAAATACAAAAGCTCTATAAAAGTATCATAAAAGTGGTCTATATGACTACTGTTCCAACTATTCCAAGCCATATGATTGCTAGGTGTGACAGAAATTTACTGTGTTGCTCAATTCTCTTCTGACAATGCTTCTGTTTTACATTTTCTAATTTAATGATGTTGTTGATCATAAAAAATATATTAGATATAATTTTGAGAATATCTTTTATTCATTTTTGATACGTTTCCTTTCAGTAGCAAGGAAATGCTTTTTTGAGCTGTGTTGATAGTTAACTCCTATTATGTGCAGAATGTCCCATGCGTATAACATCCGTGACATACATCCTATTCATCTAAAGGGTGTAGATGAGTTAAGATCCATATGCACACAGTCATTTGTCTTTACTTTACTACATTTGTATTACTGCACTAATGCCTTTTTGTGTGTTGTGTGTTTGAGCACTCCTGTGTTGGTTTAAGCAGAAAGTAAGAAGAGGTGTGCCTTGTCATTAATGACAACATTTTCTGCCTGTCTGTCGTGTGTAAAAATAAATACCTCCTCTTACTAATGCGTGATACTCTAGAGCAGTGGTTCTCAGTACATTTTATATGTCTCCCTATATCTGACTGACACACCCATTTCAGGTCTTGCAGTCTCTACTAATGAGCTCATGAGTTGAGTTAGGTGTGATAGATGAGGGACGCATACAAAATGTGCAGGCCTGGTGGTTCTCTAGAGCAGTGGTTCTCAAATCTGTCCTGGAGTAAATATCAGTGTCATGGAATTAAATGTCATGTTTGGAAATTCTTGAATTACAGCTGGTCTAATCATTAAAAGATATCACTAGTGTTTGGACAGTTTGATTTCAAGCTAATCAGTGTTCCTTTCTCTTTCTCTCCCTCTCACTGGTTCTCTGAATGGCAAAATCATCTGTCATAGGTAAGTATCAATGTATGTTTGAAAGGATCTGTTCTGCTGACACAGTCTGAGTAAAAGGATGATCTTGTGTTTGCATCAGGAGTAAAGTGCCTGTCCGCATTAATATTTATTCCACTTTTTCACTCTACCACAGGGTTCTCACAATATCAAACTTTCAGTAGTAGTCAAATTGCCAATAGCGGTGAAATTGCACAATTCTCCACACTATTATACCACAGAAAAAAAACTAATTTGCCATTGAAAACAGCAAGGATGCATTAACTTGATCAAAAGTGACACTGAAGACATTTATAATGTTAAAAGATTTGTGTTTCAAATAAATGCTGTTCTTTTAAACTTTCTATTGTTCTTTAAAGAATACTGAAAAAACGAATGACAATCGTTTTCAACTGTGATAAGAAATGTCTTGAGCAGCAAATCATCATATTAGAATGATTTCTGAAGGATCATGTGACACTGAAGACTGGAGTAATGATGCTAAAAATTCAGCTTTGCCATCACTGGAATATTAGTTGTTTTTAGTTGCTTTCACTTTTCTTGTCAATATTAGGCCTGTCGCGATAGTCGATATATTGACTTATCGCACAATATATGGACATGACCTCGATCATTTTTGGTGACGTGATATATCGCCAATTATGTTTACACAAAAATAAATGTCACAAACATTTTGCCGATAATGCTGCCTCTGTCATCTCGTCTGCTCTCCGAGGCGAAAGCGGGGCTCAGGCAGCTCCTTCATACACAGAGCTGACATCGACAGGCGAAAAAATGCGCCATTCGAGTCGTCATAGTGTTTTCCTGACAACTACAGACAGTTTGGAAGAATAAGTGCAAATGCACTCAGTTTCCGCAATCCACTGGTGCAAATATAAACATGACAGCGCGAAATAGCGCACGCTCACAGCTAGTTTCACACAGGATCAGTCGAGAGTGTCTAGTTTGTTTTCATAGAGAACGCGTTTTCGCCGTTTTTCCATGGAAACGTGTTTGTTTGTCTGTTGACTGTTGCACTCGCGACTTTCACAGCATATCGTGCATGACGTGGCGCTCAAGTTAAAAGAAGTTTTTCAAACACGCCTCTAGAAAAACAGATACCTCAACGGGTCATATCTGACTGCTAAATCTGTGTCTTTGTTCATATGGACATCTGACAAAAGTGTGCACCCTTACTTTACTGAGAAAATAAGGTCAGGGAAAAACCTGTAGATGGAAAATCTCCATATAAGTGTCTTTTGTGCATTTGCAAGTGTTTTTGTTTTTTCTACTTGTTATTTTGCAGTTTGTTAGCAAAGGTTTATTTATTATTTATTCAACATTATTATTTTTTTGACGCTTCAATTCCAATATCTAAATATTCTTAAGAGTTAAGTTCATTGTCATTTGAAAGTATGTAGGCCTGCTTGCATTGTTATACTGTTATATCATGATTATATATTCATTGGCATAAAATGGTCTTAAAATGACAATGATATCGCAATTATTTCTGGGGCAATATATCGCACAACAAAAAGTAGTTATCGTGACAGGCCTAGTCAATATTGTTGTTTGAATAACAGCAGGTTAGGCAGGTTTATCAGTATATACACACAAGCATATTGGCCAAACTACTGGTGTTTTTGACATCACTGCTCTTCCAATGGGAATAGCAGCCATCTGCTACTGCAACATCCTCTGATCTTGTTCCCCATTAACACACACGCGCACACACACACACACAGTGATACTCTCAATAAGGTCACCAGCCACTATATTCTGCTGTCACAATTTCTCTGTCTCTCCATTTCTATCCATCCGTGTCTTATTCAGTGGTAACTGGTCAAAGATAAAGGGACACAAAAATAACCAAAAATAATCTGTTGGGGAAAAGGGAGATAGATAAAAAAGAGGGCCGATAGTATGGAAAAAAACTACCCATGTTTAAAATCTCATTACTATCTCAAAGATGAAGCAGGGATGCTGGTTATGGCCTGTTAAGTGTTATTTGTAAGATGGATTCTGTCTGTTGATGTAACCTGACAGAAACAGGGTGATCAATATCTACCACTTCCTCAGCAGCAAAGGATCTTGGTTATAATCAGAGGAGGATGAATTTCAGCTGCACATTTGCTAAAAGCTCTGATGACAGCTGTCAGTTACAATTTGCTGAGCCGTTGTGATTGCTGATCTTACAACAGTCATGAAAGATGCTGCTTTTTAACAGCATGTTAGCTTCCATTACATGGCCATGGAGACTCTGGATTCAAACGTGAGCTTGACGGAAAGTGTAACTCCGATTGTGCTTTAAAAATTATCACTAATATTTCAGCAATATTTTGGATTCAATTTGCACTTTCTGATCAACTAAAATTTTATTTTACAGTATGAAAATCACTGATGATTATTGCTAAATTAATTATGAATAGAATTTAAAGGATATTTTCAGCACAAGATAAAAGCTTGGCGCTGCACAGCTTGCATTGAACTTAGGGCTGCACGATTTGGAGAAAAAATCTAATTGCGATTTTCGATTTAAAATGCGATTTTTATAAAACAAATGAAAACAAAAAATTACAAACAATACCAGGCTTGTTTTGCTTGTTTGTAGGGCTGCACAATTTGGCCCGTAATTTTGTGCTAGTATATTATTTTGACTAATTATTTTTATTATTATTATTCTCATTATTGCTAAATAAAAATATATGAACTACGTGTCTGTTATGCATCCACTGTGGAAAAAAAAAAAACCCTGTACACCTATGTACGCTGGAGAAAAACATATTGATTATATGTTCCCCTCAAAGTTCTTTAGAGAGAGGAATTATTTTTCCTATTTTTACCCTGAATAGGATTGTGTGAGCTTTACTTGGCGCTAAACATGTCTGTTTCATACTGGACGCCAGAGGGCGCCCTTGAGCAGATACTCCAAATATACGCAAGGAAATCCCCAATAGGCACCATGCTATCGCTGTGACTGAATAAAAAGAAGGTAGAAACGCTTTGATTGATTAAACATGAATAAAATAAACAGACGACTACAACAATACATGGTTTATATGTTTTCTTCAAGCCTTCTTGGGTATTTCCGTAATAATAAAGTATATTTATAATCCAGTGCTATTCAAAATGCTATTTCAAACAATCAGCTGATGTTATGAAGTGAGTTTGGAGTAAAAACACCTTTAATGTTGTCTTTTGTTAGAAAAGAAGTTCATAAAGGCTTGTCATGTTTGGAAAGTTTGTATATTTGACTTGTGTTGCTTTTTCTAATGCAGTGCTCTCAGATGGAGCGTCATTTACTACTGATCACAGAGCAGCTCTTCACTAACACGCTGTGTGCATATTTATATAATTAAAAATCGCAGCCATTGCGATGTTATAATCGCACTAAGCCAAATCGCGATTTCGATTCAATTACGATTAATCGTGCAGCCCTAGTGAAACTAGACATCACTACGTGACTTCGAGGCCATTCTCTCTCTTCTCACATCTTTTGACACTTGCTGTGGAAAGCTAAACAATCGGAGCTCAGGGCGCCGCCCTATAACCAATCTGGAGAAAAAAGAAAAAATACATTTCGATCATTGTTTACATGATCGATCGTGGCTGTCACAGGAGAGTAGTTGAGTACTTGGTCGCTGTTGCACACCCCTACCCTCATGTCGTTCCACACCCATAAGACCTTCAGAAAACAAAAATTTATTCAACAATATCTTCTCTTCTGTGTCATTCTCGTGCGCTGTTTACGCTCAGCACTTCAAGGTTCTATGTCAGAACGCCGACTCATTATTGGCTGGCTCCGGCGTCAACATCACGCATTAGGGATGTACCGATACCATTTTTTAAGGACCGAGTACGAGTACCGATACTTTCTTTTCTAGTACTCGCCGACACCGATGCCTATACATTTATTAATTTCTCTCTCTTTTTTTTTTTTTTTTTTTGATGTTGCAGTTTTCCAAGCACAACACAGTGAGATTAATGATTGTAGGACAGTTTCTTTATTATTACTCTAAAAAGTCAAAATTTTTGCTTGTCACAAACTTAAAGAACAAAAATTTCACAGTGTCCAATAATTACCAATATATATAATTGTTATATAAAAAGAAATTTACAAACAAATTACAAACAATACAACAAATACTATAGAGATACAAATTAAATAAACTTGTTTTTCAGTTACAGTAGGTCTATTTACCATGTATACATTTATTTAACATCTTTTGTTGTTTTATTAACATTAATGACATATATAGGCTACGGTCCCTTTAAGACCGAACCCATGGATACTGACATATCCTGTTTTCCCCCAAATGTTTACGTCCACTTAAGCCATAACCGACTGTATTTACGTGAGATACTCCCCAGCATGGACATTTTGACAACTATGTGTGCATTTGACCATTCAGGCGCGAGGAGAACTGATCGAGCGCTGTCTGAAAGAACTGGGAACGCGCACAAGAAAGAGAGAGAGCGCGTACGAGAGAAAGAGCGCTTCTGGTCTGTGTCATTCACCTCAATTCCGCCTATCCCACCTTCACTAATCGATAACGAATTGTGATTGAAAGCATGCAGTTCGCAATGTGTGTGTTGTCATCATTAATTTTGAAGTATTTCCACACCCCTGAGGCTGACATTGTTTCTGCTGCTGCCACCGGTGTCTCTGTGCACGGATAATTCTGTCAGTTACGTCACGTGAGGTATCGGCCTTTGGTATCAGGGGTATTTTTACGAGTACGAGTACAAGTACACGAGTTTGGTATCGGTGCACTCCTATCACGCATGCATCGTGCTGCTCATGTGATCAGCATCAGCCAATACTAAGCCGCCGTTCTGACATAGAACCTGGATGCGCCGAACATAAACAGCATACAAGAATGACACCGAAGAGAGGATATTGTTGAATAAAGTCGTTATTTTTATTTTGTTTTTTGCACACAAAAAGTATTCTCATCGCTTCATAAAATTGAGTTTGAACCACTGCAGTCATGTCGACTGTTTTAACAATGTCTTTAGTACCTTTCTTGACCTTAAAAAGTGTTGGTTAAATTGCTGTCTACAGAGGAGTCATTAACCTCTCGGACGTCTTACGGGCGTGAAACGACATGAGGGTGAGTAATTAATGACACAATTTCCATTTTGGGTGAACTAACCCTTTAAGGTTACTAAGGTTTCATGAAAACAATAGAGGCCTATGGTATGTTCACATTTGGATAATTAGGTAAACATAATAAATAAGACTGGGTATCAAAACAGATTTCCATATTTGTCAATTCAGTTCGAAATGGGTCTTCTCAGGGCATTGTCCTGTTGCACTACATATTACATTACATTGTGGTTTGCTGCCATCTACTGGAGGATGCATGCTAGCAGAACTGAAGTGGTATGCTACCGTTCAAAAGTTTGAGGGCGGTAAGATTTTTAAATGTTTTTGAAAGAAAACATTTTTCTCACCAAGGCTGCTTTTATTTGATCAAATACAGTAAAAACAATAATATTGTGAGATATTATTACAGTTAAATATAACTGTTTTCTCTTTTGTTTCACACGATCCTTCAGAAATCTGCTGATTTGGTGCTCCTAATATTTTTGTGGATGTTTTTTCAGGATTCTTTGAATAGAAAGTTCAAAAGAACAGCATTTATTTGATAAAGATTTTTTTTTTGTAAGAGTAATAATGACTTTACTGTCACTTTTGATCAGTGTAATAAATTTTCAATGCTTCTGAGAACTTGCCATTTAGAAATTATCATTTTGAGAGGAGTTTGATATCTGAGTGCACAGGAACAGAATGATGCACATTAAATCAAAACTTCAAGACTCTGTCAGGCAGTTAATGATACACACTATTACGCCTGTAATGCCTGCTTCTGACCAGCAGATGCCTCCCTTTCTTAAAATCTGCGACAACCTGTGTGCTCACACGTGGGTGTGTGCAGAAGGAGAACTGCTGATTAGATGGCATATAAAGATTGGGCTGTCAGAGGAAATATGACTGGTCTTAGGCTGTAACTCAAATGATTACCAGCCTGACACCCAGACAGAAGCAGCAAAAGTTGCTGTGGGAGACTATTAAGCGGCTTCTGAGACAGCACGTTCAGTTCACACATGACAAAACAAATATACAAGCAGGTTCTGTTCCTTGTTTGCATGGTGACTCACGCTCCCTCTCATTCCTCCCACTCCTGCACTCAGAGATGGAGTTCTAAATATAATCCCCTTGTCTGGTTTATGAAATGCTAATGTAAAACCCTTCTGTCTTGAACTATCAAGACTATCAAACAACCTTGTCTAATTCGTGTCTGTTGAGCAGTGTAACAATGTAGCAGCAGTGTAGCAGCCACAAATACTCTGAGCAGCACCTTTACCATATATGGCGGAGGCATAATGAAACAGCCATCAAACGGCTTTTGGTAAAGCATCTGCATAGAACAGACTCTGTTTGTGTGTGCACAAGCATATCGACAGAGTCAGGGTGAATAAGTGTTGGTGTGGGTTCAGGTGTGGGGGAAGGAAGTGTACAGTGTGTGAATGCATGTGTGGCTGTTTCAGTAAAAGCTTTTTTAGTTTCTGCCCCCAATTACTCATAGCTCACTGCATCCCTTGTATTATGTTAAACATCTGGGTGCTTTTTTATGGTGGAAGCCAAACTTACCCTAATTGTATTCAATACAATTCCCCAGTTTGTATTGATTCCCAGCAAACTAAACATGCATGAACTGATAAATATATATGCCTTCAAGGAAAGTTCTTCAGATAAAAAGTGTCTGCCAAATACATGAATGTAAATACCCTCAGAGGGTAGTTTAGTTTTTGTTTCAGGAGCTGAAATTTTGTACGCACGTTCCATTAAAGTGTTGACAACTCTAAAAGAAAAACATTACAGGTTAAAATGTATTTCTGACAACTAAAAAAAAAATCAAAATAGGCCAAATTGATCTGCAACATAGTATAAGGTTTTTTTTCTTTCTTGACAAATTTCATTTTCTTCACAGGCTTCTTGTGCATTTTTGGAAACAAAAAGTATGAAACTTAGAGCATGGCTGCATTTTTTGTGTGTGTTAGGTGCAGTAAACCGCTCTGTCTGACATAGGACTGTCAGTCATCATAAGACAAAAAAGCTGTTGCGGTCCAACCACACGGGCAGCGTCCTGATGCACACACATACTGTTTGTGACAGTGGCATCACACTGTGATCAAAGGGACAGTTGGTGTCTCTCTGTCACATCTGAGTTAAGAGACTGACACAGAGGCACACACACCCTTCCCCCGGCACAAACGTGTACCCATGTACGCATGCAGACACACGCTCCGACACATATATATAGCTGGCTTGAGGATGTTTGTGGTTGATGTCCTCCCCATAGGAAACTGGGTGCTCATTTGTGTGTAAAATGGTAACCTTGCTCTTGGGTTGGTGGGGGAGTCGAGAGGATGTTAGTTGTTAAAACTGGCAGTCTGTGGTAATTGGGGGTCTTTTTTTTCTTGCTGTCAGAGCTTAACATGCAGATATAAGTAGTAAACCATTATTTGATTGATTCCACCCGAAAGTGTAAAAGCTTTGAGGCACTTTCAGAACTTTGTTGGTTTAATCAATCCGTCCAGCACGACACTGTGAATGTGAGTTTGGGACTGGACTGTTGTCCAACCATCAGAAGAAGTGTTTTGGTCTTTATTTTTGCGAATACGTTTGGTGCAGAAATGACACACTTCACCTTTAAAACCATTATTGAAAGTTAACTGAATTATTGAATTATCTGTAGGGCTTTCTTTCTTCTTTGCAACAGAAAAGAAGACATTCTGAAAAACGTCAGAAGTATTTATTTTTTTTTTTGTCTATACAGTGAAAGGCAAAGGGGTCTTATGTTGTTTGGACTGCAGTGCTTTCCAAAAAAAACAGAAAAAATATTAATGCAGGTTTGGAATGGAGGAATATTAATTTTTGGCTGATCTATCCCATTAAGTTACAGAGTTACAGTTTGCTGAACTCAACTTGCTGAATTTATTTACACAATAATCTTTTGTAGGTGTGTTTGTGTACATATTTACATCTGCTGTCAACATGTGTTCAAACTGAGCAAATGTTTTAAAGTTTTTTTTTTTGTTGACTTTGATCTACATATATGGGTTGCTTGCGTCAGAGGAAGCGTGCTTCATCAGTAGGATCATGCTGCTGTCTGTGATCCTCCACCCCCCTCTCTTTCTCTCACGCGCTCACTTTTTGACCCTCCCACTCTCTTAGGACTGCATGCTCTCTCTTTCCCCATCCCCAGTCAACCTTCTTTCTGTTTACATTCTCCTCTTTCTCTCTCTTATTCTCTTCCCCCTCTCTTGCTTTCTGTAAAAGTTATCTGGTGAGGAAAGGAGAAGATATTTGGATGATTTTGACTCTTCCATCAGGTTGTACATTTCTCTGACTATTCTCTTTTGAGAGCTTGAGGTTTGTTGATCTCTAGAGTTAAGAGTGTAGTGCTGTGTCCTTCAGACTGTGATTTGTGCTAACGATGCGTGTGGGAGAGTAAGACGTGAGGTGTATTAGGTGAATCTGGTGATTCTCATGTTGTCTGGCAAATCATCTGCAGCTAGTTATAGTGACTCTAATCTCATTGCTGTCTGTCTTCTGTCATCAACTGTTGCTGCTGTATATAGCATTATGTTGTTTCACCCTGCGGTTTGTAACTGTACAAAGCCAGGTGTTGTAGTTGGTATTATATTTGTTTCATAGTGAAAAGAGGATATTGCAGGCTGCTGTTGTTACCAGAGCTCTGACAGTGAAACTCTAAAAATAGTGCACTAGTGCTGTACACTTGTTTGTGAATGTTAATAAGACACCTTGGTATAAAAGTAAAGGGTTTTAACAGAGTCAAGCAAATGATTAAACTTCTGTGCTTATAGGCCTCTTTCTCTCTCTCTCTGTGTGTGTGTGTGTGTGTGTGTGTGTGAGAGACACTGTAATTTCTACCATGCTGACAAAGAGATAACTCAAATATTTAAGCTTCTCATTGCACACTAGATATTTATTTAGAAAAAAGATAACTCTGACTGTAAATTCTGATTGCATGAGCCGTGCCTGAAGCCTAAATTGCTGATATTTTGTACATTTTAAGCAATGTGGTACTAGAAGCTCTGAATAGCTAAAGGCAAGTTAGGCAAGTGAATCTATTAAGATTTTACTGGAATCTTACCATGGTTAAGGGTTTATTGTGTTTGTACCTAAAATCAAAAAAAAAAAAAAAAAAAAACCTGGAAAGTTAAAATCTGGAGAGTTTTCCTAAAGAAGTCAAGGGAATGAGAGCAGACTAAATGAATGAACAGTGACAACATGGGAAGAAATGAGAGAGAGGAACAGTAGCTCAGACAGCATTTAGAATTGAGACATTATGTGACAGCAACGCTTACAGCACATATGCTCGGCTACTCAAAGTACAGGATTAGTGAATTTCGTGTTTTATAAACTCAGAAACTGTGATATTACATGACATTACATTTTCTAGACATGTTTTCATGTGCATGTTTTTTTTTAAAAGCAAAACACTTTTGAAATTTTCATTAGTGTTTGTATGTTAACATCTCTACTAATATTTTATTTGGACAAATCAAACTATTATAAAAATATATACTGATTTAGAAATTTACCCAAGATGTTTATTATGAATTAATTCATTTATCAGATGCTTTCAGTCCATATCGGGTTATAACTGAGGACAAACTAAAGCAATTAATCATATGAGTATAATGCTTACAGATAAAACTTGTCACAGGGTTTAACAATAAGGATTTTTTACTGTTTGACCTATCAGGCCAGTTGTTTGCCATGCCAACATTTTTAATGACCCAAAATTATATATATTTATATGTAAAAATAATTTTATATATTTTGTATATAATTTATTTATTTTTTTTATATAAAATGATTTTATGTAAAATTAATTGAATTATATATATGAAGAATATTTGCTATTAAATGTTATTTTTTTTTTTTATTTTTTTTTTATAAGAAACATTTCATTTTCTAGTAATTTTATCTCCATAACTGCTAAACACACTTGCACACTTGCACACTTGCAAATGATGGTTAAATGCAGTGTTAATTGCATTATTTATGGGATGTGACCAGGGCTTGACATTAACACCTGCCAACCCGCCAAATGTGGGTGGATTTCTGCAGTGGTGTGTAACGTGGTCACCCCTGCTAGCCACTTTTACGTGTTACGTGTTATGTATTTTATATTTAAAATATACATTTTCAATTGTAGTCTTTTAAAAAGGCATTTGAAATAATAAACTAAGTGCAGTGTAGTGTTGTCAAAAATATTGATTTTTCTATACATATCGATACTGAAATATCTGCAAATATCTTCCAGTACTCATTTTCTGCAGAATAGATACACAGTACCAGCTGCGCTTTTTCACTCTCTCATATCTCTGACAGCGAGTTGACACACAAACCCGCCTTCCCTCACTCGTTTCATTTCCTACGGATGAATATTGTTGGTGTTACAGGGCTTGAATTTCGGCATGGGATTGTATGTATTGAGCATAATTTTACTCATTCCCATTTTGCGCTCACACCCAAAGTGCGCACACATAAAGCCGCTTGCACTTAAACAGTCAAATACACTCAAAATAATGTCAAAATGCAAGTCTTTGCGAGTATTCACCTAAACAGTTAGTTATGTTTTAAGTGAACGTAAACAGTTGAGAGAGAAAACATGTGTAACAGTATAATGGATCTGTGTGTCAGGTCTTAAAGTGACAGCAGCCTAATAAACCTGCTGCCAAATTATGAGATGATATTAAAAATATCTTTATAGCAGTTTTTTTCCCCAAAATTGTGGCCAGTGAAAATGCTGAGTGGCTAATAACTTTGGAAAACCACTAGCCACAGTGGCTGGTGAGCAAAAAAGTAGGGCCCTATGAAATCCGTTTTATTTTTTTCACAATTTCCGTTTTCTCTGGTTTTATTTTTTGGATTCTGTTTTTTTCCTTTTTAATTTTTTTTTTTTACTCCATTTTAATGGTTAAATTAAATTTTAGTAATCAAAAAGCATGTCTAATTAATTAAAATAATGAAACTTATACAGTTTAACAACAATTTGTTAAAAATAAAATAAATTTTTTAGGGCCCTATGAAATGCGTTTTTTTTTTTTCTCTCTCTCAAATTCCATTTTATTTTTACTAAATTCTGTTTTCTCTGTTTTAAGTTGTTTGGATTCCATTTTAATGGTTAATTAAATTTTAATAATCAAAAAGAATGTCTAATTAATTGAATAAAAAAACAACAACATTTATTAATTAAAAAAATCATTTCTATGAAATTTTGTTTTTTTCAGAAATTCTGTGTTGTGTATTTTAATTTAAAATTTCTGGCAATCAAATGAAGGCATAAAATATTAATTTATCTTTTAATCATATAAAAAATTAAACTTTTTTTTGTCAAACAAAGTGCTGCACAACGGAGCCTTTACTGTTAAAATTATAACATGAAAGAAAAATTGATTATTCCTTAAAAATTATTTTTAATAATAATTTATTTTTATTATTATTAGTTAGTATTATTACATTGAGACGTAACTAAAATCTACTGTACAACAGTAATTATTTCTGTCACTATTTCTTCAAGTTAAACAAAACTTTTATTTTGACGGGTTGCCTTGAGTTTCTGTGTGTTTATGATATGACGATAGTTTTTCTCAAAATGGTAAAATGCTCATGAAATGACTCTCAAAGTGGCTCTGGAGATGGAGTTGCATTCATGTCCTCATATAGTGAGGTAGCAGAGGCTGAAAAACACTGCGATTGTCACGCGTGATTCAGTGTGTGTGAGGTAAATGAAACCACGCGTCTGCGCCATTCACACAGAGACATGCAGAACATGCAGGGTTCATATTTAAATAGTCTTTTTGCAGTTTAATATACACAGACACTAGTCTATATGGTGATTTAATTTAAGTGTACTGACCTACTTTTTTTATTAATCAAAAATTTGACAAATTCTGTGACATTCTGCGTTATACAGTAAATTCCATTTTTATTACTGGATTCTGCAATTCTGTCCACGTTTTCTGCATCACAGAAATCATAGGGCCTTAAAGTTAATGTCAAGCCCTGGATGTGACCCGTAAACAGTCAACATCTGGTGCTGTATGTTGGGTATTTTGCACAATTCTTGACAAATTGAGAAGCACATTTTTTTTTTTTTTTTTATTACAAACAGAGATCACAATTCTCCCACGATTCTGAACAGATTACTAAACAAAATAATGTAATTTACTAGAGGTTTAAAAAAAAAAAAAAGTGATAATTGCTGCAGTCTATTTAAAAAAAGGTTTAATTAGTTTGAATTTTTTCTGTTTGAATGAATGATTCAGTGACTTCAATTGACTTCAAATGAAATACTTCAATTGTTTCACAGTACTGGAATAATCACGTTCAAAGACAAATAATTGATCTTGTCACCACCTTGTGGTGTAACGATGTAATTGATACAATCATTATTTGAAGCGCCAGTTTGCTTTCAAAGGGTGATTTGCTCTATTGATTTCTACCGTAGACATCACTGTTTATATCCAAACTATAAACTTTTATCCCAGTACTTCTGTTATAATTTGAATCTTTGTAAGAGAAATAACGATAGTGTGTGGTTAAAAACACTGTTTGTGAAGCTGTTCCATACCACACCAAAGCAGATTTGAATGTTCTGGTAAGATTTGTTGAAAGAAACAGGCGAATTGTTGTCATTTAGGCTTAAGATCGCGTGGGGGTTCGCAATTCGAGATCGCAATCTTTTAATGATTAATCGTGCGGTTCTATTATTTAGTGATATAAAGGAGGTAGTGCAATTTTATATGAGCTCATTTGAGGCATATGTACTAGAGTGAAATATTCTACCCCTATTCATTTTGATTCTCAGTCGCCATGCAGACATACACATCCCAGAATCATTTGTGGAGACACAAGCTTCATGAACAGCCTTGTTTTGAGTTTCTGTATAATTAACAGGCTTTGTTAGAACTGCTGGGGATGTATGTGCATAATGACAAATTATGCATAAAAATATGTCTGAAGGCTTTGTTTGCCAAATTAATAGGTATTGTATCTCACATAACCTGCATTTCAGCAGAAGAATTGAAGACATGCCAAACCAGAAACCAGCTTCAAAGCTTTATATTTACCCACACATGTCCTCCATGTTGGAAATTTCTGATTAGCCTTGGAAAAGTCGATTTGCAGAAAAGCCAAAATAATTGATTAGGACATATATACTTTGAAAATGAAAACAACATTCCACACCTTTTATTATATGCCATCAGTAAGAGAATAGAAATTATGGGTAGACTCGGGTCATATTTGTTCACAAATTCAGTTGTAACCTACAAGCGCCCTGCAGTGATCGACACTACCGAGGTAATAGAGAAGAGGTCGCATCTGACTCATCCACTCAGAAACACACTGAATTGAGTTTTTCAATGAATGTAGTTTCACTGAAATTCAAAAAGGGATTTTTATAAAAGGGACACAGCAGCCCTTAAGCACACACAAGGGGTTATTTTTGTAGCACACACTTCACAGAGTTGAACTGTGATGTTGAGACAGAGGCAAGGTCAGAGCTTCACATGTATAATGGCCTGCAACAACAAGACAGAATGCAGTCACGGTCACCAGAAAGCGACTGCTGCAGATGAGCGTTTGTATGAAACCACAGACAGCTAAAACCAACAACCAAAAGTAGGTGTTAATCTCATCAGTGTGGCTCTGCTAGCTTGCGTCTCAGCTTTCCTTTTTCCTCTTAAAAACATGCATGAGTGTGTGTAAGTATTAGTCAACTTTTCTGTGTAACCTTTCTTTCAGCTTCTAAGGCCAGCTCTCATCTCCTTTCCTCTGGTAGGTTAGTACAGTTTCCCTAACAAGCACAGGTGTGGGATTATCTAATGCATTTGTGTTAAGAAGTGTGACCGTCACTTTACAAACAAAGCGACATTGGCACAGTAAATCTGTTCCACTGTGTGTATGTGACACAGAGGGATGTTATATCCAAAAACTGCCTCTGTGCTCTCATGTAAATATTTACTCAAGCTGAAACGACTCTGTCTCCTGCCCCTCTCTTTTGGCCCTTCTCTATCCCTCTCTCCCTCTTTCGGTCATGTCTGTGGTGAGCTATGGTAAACTTTAAGGCATGTGACAAGGGCGAAAGTTTTAGTCAGGTTTTACATTTGAAAAGCAGTACATTCATTTATACAGTACATCAACAGTAAATGACCATTGCACTTTTTATGTTGCTAAAAATGTTTTCACTACCGAGTTTTGCCGATTGGTCAAAAAAGTGAACTGCAGTATGTAAATAACCATGAGCGCAACCTACATTCACATTTCATAGTTATTTACACGCAGATACAGGATGTGAAATGATAGGGTGATGAAGAGATTTCTGAAATGGACAAGGGAACATTTAGTTCATAGTTATCTATGAATGGATTTTAGTTATCTATGTCTAATTTTGTATGTTTTTATTTTTTAATTGTGTGTTGTATAAACTATTATTATTATTAATATTACTGTTATATACACTGTTACTGTAATTAATAATTATGCTATTAGTAGTACTATTATTATAATGAATAATTATTATGATGGCCGCGGGTCATACTGGTTTTAATATAGTTCACCAAAAATCACAGTGAAAAATAGTGAGTAGTAACCATTGCAAATAGCAAACAGATCAAAACAGTATAATATTAGAGCAAAATTATGATTTTACAAAAACACATTACAAATATTAAATAAATACGAAAACATATAATAATAAAACAACAACTGTATTTAAAAAAAATATTTTTAACATTTTGGTAACACTTTACAATAAGTTTCATTAGTTAACATTAGTTAACTACATTAGTTAACATGAAATAATATTGAACTGCACTTCTACAGCATTTATTAATCTTTAATGTTAATTTCAACATTTACTACATTAATAAAATCTTGTTAACATTAGTTAATGCACTGTGAACTAATATGAACTAACAATGAACAACTGTATTTTCATTAACTAACATTAACGAAGATTAGTAAATACAGTAACAAATGTATTGCTCATGGTTAGTTCATGTTAGTTAATACATTAACTAACGTTTAACTAATGAACCTTTTTGTAAAGTGTTACCAACATTTTCTTATTGCATTAATATTTTCACTTTCACAAAATGAATATACTATATACAGTAATTACATTTTTTTTAAACAACTTTTTATTATAACTTTTCAAATTGCTTTGGTAACTTGCAGGTTATGTTGTATTTGCGGGGTGTCTGTGGGGTGTCTATTTGGGGACATTTCCAGGGACAGCTCCAGTAAAAGCAAGACCACATATCTTATTTGTTAATGACCCATAAACTCAACTACAGTGTCCATAGTGTGTGAGTAAGTGAATGAGGGGGAGACAGCTGACCGCAGACAGTGTAAGTGCTTCCTCTTTCCCATGGTCTGGGGCACAGCCCAAGAGGGATAGCACTGTCATAATCGCACACATCTCACACACATCACACAAAATCCCTAATGGCAAACAAAACATTCAGCTGCACACAGAGACTTCACAGTCCCGATGGATAGACACACATGTGCCCACACATGCAGTCACATACAGTGAAGCTCAACTCACAATAGATTACAAAGTTAACTTTTTAAATTGATTTGCACATGTGTGTGTCTGAATATCCTGCTACAGGCTTTCTGTAAGCTTTGAAATGCTGGTTTATTCAATTTAACAGTTATTTTGTGTACGGTATGCATTTTTTAAATACCACCAAACTGGGGCATAGCTGAAAAAATTGCTGTATCTATTCAGTGGCCATGAAGAGCACTATGTAGAGTGTTTTGAGAGGGAACCTCCCTGTTAACTGCATTGTTAATGGTTATAACTTTATAACACAACAGTAAATAACCCACACAACTAACTTGACAGTTAGAATCACAAAATCCAGTCATAGATGAAATGTATAAAGCAGAATGTCAAAGAATTTAGCAATGTTTGGATGAATAAATCAAAAGTAGGCCTGTACAATAAATAAAATAAATATGGACTAGTGTCTATGAATATTAAAGCTTTAAAGACTGCTATTGTTTTTATTTTCTTTAGGCTATGTCCCTGCATAAATGAATGAGTGTCGCAGTTTCATCTACTACACATACTGGCGCTTGTGGTGTTTTCAGCCTCTGTCATCTCATTATACAAGTGTATTTGATAAAAACTATCATGATATTACCATATATACACACAAAACTCAAAAGTCTACAAAATAAGTCTTGAAGAACTTGAAGAAATATATTACAATTGCACAGTAGAATGTACTTCTTAAAGTGATAATAATAATAATTATAATACAAAAAAAAAAAAAAATTAAGGAAAATCACATAATAGCACACAATTTTCTGTCCATGTTCTAATTTAAACAGTAAACCTCTGTTGTGCAGTATTTCAAAAAATGAAAGGAATAATTACATTTTCATTTCATCACAATTTAAAAAATTAACAAAATTGTAAGTTTTATTGATTGATTTGATTACCCTGACTTTGATAGTAAATTTTTGTTTGCCATTAGTGTTTTTATATTCTATGTACTCCTAGCAGTAATATAAGATAAAGATCTAGTCATGCAAAGAACAAAATATACCATGAAATACAGTGAAACCGCCAGAATCTTAAATAATACAGTGATACAGATTTTTGGTCATAACACCCAGCACTAGTTAAAGTGTTTAAGTGTTGTGATGGAGTTTTTTAATAAGTGTGTGTTGGATGAGACTTGATCATTCTGGGAAAGATGGAACTCTTTTCAAAAAAAATTGTTTCCCTTAATTTACCCCTTTTCAAACATCAGCATCAGTGCTACAGCCATCAAACTCTGCTTGTGTAACAAATTCACTGCCTTCAACAATAAATTTCAAGACTATTGCTGTCAGAGTTGAGCAGTTTTCCCATTATAATGCGTAATATTTATTGGCTTAAAGTCTTTATAGTATAGACTAATCATTTTGTGCACTATGTGTTTATAGATATTTAGACTATTTATTTGTTAGATATTTGTTGAATATCTGTAAATTGAAGGGCTGCGTTCTGTCTGCTTTTTTATCTTTTGGTCTAAGATATTAAGCCACAATTTCAGGAAAAAAGGTACAAAACCTGTCACTGGGGCGGTACCCTTTCAAAATATGCATCCTTTAGGGGTAAATAAGGTACAAAGGCGTACCTTTTTAAAAGGTTACTGCCCCAGTGACAGCTTTTTGTCAAGTTACATATAGTTCAACTTTAAAAACACATTTTGAGACCCCTCCATATTGATCTATTTTGTTGCACTCTGCAGCTTTTTGTGTCTGATGGACCCTAAAAATACAGGGTTTTCTTAAGACCAACTAGTCAACTAGACAGCCCACCGGCTAGTTGATTTTAAAAATCTGTAGTTTTGCACACCCCTAATCAATGTAAAGCCCACTTGTTGTGCTAGATGTAATCTAATTTACTCGGACATCTGTGCAGTCTCTTTCTCTCTCTTTTGGACTTGCACACTTTCTCTTTGTCTCTTTGCTTTCTGAAGTGTTCTTGCACTCATCTGTATGTTTTCTAGCAATGTGAATTTGGTTCATGCTGTCTAACACACTTTGTGTAGAGCCATGCCATTCGCTTCTGGACATGCTCAGATTGCTTACTCTTAACAAACTTTCATCCAGACTGTGGCACAATGTCTTTGTGTGCATGTGTTTTAATGTTATAATGTTTAACTGTTGATATTCTAAAGTAGTGTAGCACATCTGTAAAGGCTTACTGGTGATGCTTTAAAAAAAAAAAAAAAAATCTGACATGTTATGTATTATGGTTTGTTATCTTTCTAATCAAGGGCCAGTTGCATAACCACTCTCTTAAGAACTAGTCTTACCAACTAGCAGTTAGCCAAGGGCTAATTACTTTTACTTTTCATATTTTAAATGAGATCAATCTACTTTTTATGTAACTGACAAAAAAAGTTAGGTCCAGTTTTAAAGAAAATATTAGATTATAATAGTCCTTTACGATGGTTGCTTGTCAGACTGTACAAACATGATCCTCATGTCACACTGTGGGATCTCAGCCATTTATGTCAGACTGTACGACAGTCAAGACACGTTAAAAACGGACGCACGCTTGAAAACTTGTCCGGAGTTTTACATCATCAACCCATACACAGTCGATGACTGTGAGCTGCATTACACGCGACTGAAATGTTGCCCAACAAAGACATCTCCGTTAATTTTGATCACGGCTTGTCTTGAATAACGAAGACAATTTGACGTTCGTCGTAGGAGAAGTCACACTGCAGGACTGTGTGCCAAATCTTCTGACACTGCCAGAATTTCGTCGGAGATAAAATCGCAGCGGTCATTAATCGGCTGTTGATGAACATGTCAAACTAGTGAACAAAGACTACAGATTTTAGGCTAGGATTATAGGAATCTTTTAGGATTTGCAAAATTTGTCTCAGACGACCAAATCATGGCCAAAATCGCACAGTGTGAACCAGCCTTAACTTGTAAGACTAGTCTAAGAAGTTTATTTAAATGGCCCCAGTTCATCAAAAAAAATTTGTTGGTCAAAAAAGGTTACGTGTTTGAAAACTGGTGAACATAAAATGTAAACGTGCAAACAATTATATATAAAAATAATATATGTATTTTTAATAAATTGGAAGTCTATAAATTGAGGTTGGTACCACTGAGCTGACAACACAACAGATTTTTTCCTGACTTCTGTGTTGAGTTTGCTTTTAACAGTGTGTCATTCCCAGAAAAAAAAAAAAACTCATCATGCAAACGAGTTGGTCTTTGCATCTCTCACAAGGCTCTTTACAGCAGATGAACAATACTGCCCTGTTAAAGTCAGCATATGCAAATCAATGTTGAGTCCAGCACCACTCCATAGCACTGATCAACTCGTGTGTGTGTGTGTGTTGTTTGTGTTATACATTTACTTGTCTGAAACTCTTAGCTGTTTACTATTTTAAACTGTTTTGATGGTACTGTCTATAAGCATTTGAGTTAGATTATCTTTTATCTGTGTCAACACTTCAGACAGCAGACAGCTTTTCTAATATTTCTGAGCATAATGAAGGAAAGATCATCTCTATCCTGTTAAGCTGTCAAATATCAAGTGTTCACATGCAAAGAAATTATGAAGATATTTTGTCACTAATATAAATTCATGCTGATTTCCCTATTTTTACATTTGAATTTTGCCATCAGCTAATGCTCACTTAAAGTTAATTATTAAAAAGAAATAATTTAATGTTATCATCAAATCTTAGGATAAATCTAATTTTTCATACTGTGCATTTTGTTAAGATGCCTAAATTCACTTGTAAATTCAGTCAGAATTTTAATATCAGTGCATCTCTACTATCATAGTAGAGATGACTAGTATTTTACCACTGCTAATACAGTATCCTGGCTTTTTTATTTTAATTGTTTATTTATTTATTTATTTATTTCACCATTTCACTTTTCTTTAATAAAATATCCTATATAGTGATTTATAGAAATAGACATTTTAAGACTAACCTGTTAAACATTTTGTTGTACTGCAACAGAGTATAGTTAGAAATTGAGTGTTTGTTTTGTCATTTGTGCATACGTGTAAAGTTTTGCTGAGGAAATGTTAAATGTGAAGTTTCTATTTAAAGTAGCCTCTTCAGAAACCTTAACCTTTAACTCTGAGACCACAGCAGTTTATCACACAACACTAACCCACCCACATGCTGCCATCTCTTTTGCTTTCTCGCTCTCAGAGAGGGCTTTAATCTGGTCATGGTATAAGCATTAGCTCTACTGGATTACACACATTAACACACACACACACACACACACACAGTCCTGCCCCTTAAGACGTGTGTAATCTGGTGCAGTTGTGTGTGTGTGTGTAACAACCTAAAATGCTTGAAAGTGTGAAGTGACAGGTTGTGTAGAGATTAATTTGAGACGTGCAGGAATGTAATGTCTCGTTATGTTCACTGTGCACAATAAGCAGATCAGAGTACAATAGGGTATTACAGTCTATCACAATTTGTTTCAGCAATGCCATAGCGTATAACATTGCTATAGACAGGGGATAGCTAGGGATGTACTGTATGTCTGCACATGATGGGAGACAATTATGCGTTCATTTGTATCATAAGGGAAAATAATTAAGAGAATGCTTGGAATTTAACACAAGAGAATGTTTGAAATCTACAGTATGAGTCACTAGAGATGACCAAGGTTTTGTATATTTTGGCCAACAAACATTTTTGCCTGAAAATGTCTTTTTTTATTTTTGCAATTTCATTTGCATCTGTCACTAGATGTGACATGTGGCATGTGTGCTCCTTTGGGTGAACTGGGTGTCCCTGTTATGATGTTCACTGTACGGCACATGTTTTGTTAACACAAAAGGTTTCAGCACAGATTATCTGTATTTGCAGTAAAGAGACATTTACTTACCGGCAAGCGGTTGGGCAAAACCTGTTTGTGGTCTAATGATGTTTATTAGTACTGCACAATTAATCAAAATAAAATTGAAATCAAGATATTGTATATTGCGATTTATCAAAATGCAAAAATCTGCTATTTAATTAAATATTAACTGTACATTTGTACAGAACATATCTCAGAATTGTACATCTGTAAATAGCACCTCAAACTGTACACTTTTAAATATCATATCTGTACATTCATAAATCTGTCTATTCTCTATTTGTATTACTGTATTGTATTATATTTAATTTTGTCTTTTTTTAAATAATATTATTATGTTATATTCCATTTTATTCCCTAGTTCCTATGTATGTGTGCACTGTCTGTGCTTTCTTCTGCACTGGAAGCTCCTGTCACTGAGACAAATTCCTTGTTTGTGTATACATACTTGGCAAGCTCTTTCTGATTCTTCTGATTCTGATGTGCTGCATGTTTCGAAGTGAAGCACTGCTCTGTGTTTTTTACATGTATGCAGCTCACGACAGTGTTTTCATCTGCTCAAATTATAGTAAATGCTGCTCCACACTAACACTAAACATGTGTTATCATATTAGTGTACATATTAACAAATTAAAGCATTCACACAGGGACTTCGACCTGATGGGGCGCATTCATTCCCACAAATGGGATGCAACACATTCATAGTGTGTGTGAATCCTGCATGCCATGTACTATGAGTTGCATATAATGTGAGGTTGGGAACACAGTGTGTGGCAGGTTCACTTTTCACATTCACACAATTTCCAACATTTTTGTGGAGTTTACAGTTTTTCTTCCTATTTTTATTTTTTTAGCAGATATGGAATGAGAAGCATTTGAAAACCTGTTGTCAACAAAACACAGGTTGAGGTTTTAATGCTTAAAGATGTAAATATGTAAGAAATAATTTACAACGGGCTATTGAATGTGTGTATATTTCCATCTCGTGCAAGTTTCTGTCTGTACACAAACTTGAACACTAATTGAAACTACTTTTTTTGGCATCAATGTGTAATCTCTTAGTACTTTTGCCTGGATGTTTTAGCAGGAGCAACAGCAATATGTGAGGATTTCACATGAGATGAAATATTTTGTATAATAATAGCAATATAATTTTTTGGCCAAATCATGCAGAATAGTGTTAGTGTATGTAATTTGAAATATGTAAAAGAACATATCTGCAGAATGCATGTACCTCTCTCTCTACCTGTCATCCTGGGATGTCGGCAGGTAGCCGACCTTGTTGTGTGTGTGTGAGAGATTTTGTGACTCAGAGCTACATATTTAAGTACTGTTGTGTTCTTTCTACACTTATTTGAATTCATCTCGTGCTCTTTAATTTAATGAGTCAAGTTTCCAGTTACATGTTGGTCCAACAACCTTACCTTACATGAGTCATCCAAACCTAATTGTCTCTCTCACCCACTCTTTCTCTGCTGACTTCAGCCTACAGACCTCTGAGCGCTATATTGGAGTTGAGTGTGTGTTGAGTTGTTTCTTGTCTTATTCCCTGTTTTAGGTAGGCCAAGGGGGCGGCCCTTTTGTACAGACCTGCACACTTTACCATAAACTGTCATAATATATTATGAAACATGATAGTGTTTCATAATATATTGTGAAATAAAGGTAGATGCATGTGCTTATAAAAATGGAATTGAATATTGTAGCCTATAAATAGAAAACACTAAAGGAATAGAAGATGGAAGTGTGGATATGCTCTTAATTTATCTGCTTCAAGATCCAAGTTAAATGCTAAAATTGAGTTTCATTATCACTCACAGAGATAAAAAGATGTATCTAAAAATGACAGTGGGAAGTGTAACTAAAATCTTATGCAGGCTCCTGCCACATCCTGACACACAAGTGTTTTGAACATTGACCTAAAGACCAAAGGCCACAGTACCTGATACTTGTACTAACGATTGTTTGCTCATTTTACTTTTACAGCCCTTACTCTTTGCAAAGTCTCTTCTTAGGAAAAATGTGCATGTTACTGGTTTAGATTTAATCATATACGGTCACAGTATAAGTGGACTATTGCAGTGGGGCACAATTTGAAATCAATGGAAGTCTGCACTTCTGCCAGGCCCCCTACTTAAAGTAAAGACCACACAAAGCCAAGTTGTCATTTCTTGACCTTTTCTCAGCTCTTGTATACTGACCTCAATTTCCTCTCAGAGCACAGTTGACACTTCACACGTATATTTAGAATCGTCACTTCTACTGTCCTTATCAATGAGAAGCAAAGAGTGACACTGAAGACATAGACACACATTTTACTGCCACTGTCATTTTTACATCATACATAATTATCTGGCAACTAAAAGGTATTTTTTTAGAAAACATTTATATTAAACTTAAAGGGGTACTTCACTGCTGGAAAATGGGCTTTCAATCAAACTTGGCTGTCTATATGAAGTAGAGAGGCGAAAAATGTTTTGATATCAGTGCTATGTACCTGACTAGTGAAAACAAAGAAAAAAGGATGTTGTCTTCCCTTTTGCCAAATAGGGAGTAAAACTTCAAAGCCCATAATGCACTGGGCATGTTATCGTCCAAGTCCACTCCCACCAGTCTGCTATGGAAACGCTTGACCAGAGTCAAATACCACCTTGCTTTAGTAGGAAATACTTCTTAACAAACCTTTAAGGTGCAAGAATTCAAAGAGTTAGTTACTTTTGGTTTTCAGTGAAGGATTGAGCGTGTTGCAGGCAATGGCTAAAGGCTGCAAAGAATCGTATATATGGAGAGAACACTGCAACAGAAAATTTGAAAAACCCCTGTAGTCAACATTTCAAACTGGATGACTTGAGTACAAACAGTGTTTTAGGCCACACGGAGGGGAAAAACTGAAATTGTTGTTCTGTCAGTTCCTCCCAAAATTGCGACGCAAAACGCTGTCACTGATGCCATAGTGTTTCATTTTTTTCTCCATAATGCTGTTTAAAGAGTAGACAAAGTATGATATAATTTTTAGTGATAAACCTACCCTTACAATAACTGTTCTGTTAATAACCCTCTGTTGATTTGACTGCATGAGGGCGGGGATACAAAAATGCGGAAGTATATTCTGTAGTTTTGACAAAACCCCTAGAGCTGTCAAAATTCCACCGGTTGATGCAAAATGCAAAACTTTTGCTGACAAATAAAACAGAGAACGAGTAAACATTGTTCATTTACATATATTAACAACGTTGTAACAGTACAAAGCGGGTTGAAAATTGGCAAAGTTACACTTTAAATCACAAAAAAAAATGTAAAGACTTGGAAGATTCTGAAAAAAACTGTTTGCTCTGATCATTTAAAAAACAATATTATATAATAGACATTTTCTTGTAGTCTCTTATAGTATACTTTTGTAGACAAGTCTTTATCCATGTACATTATTAAAGACACATTAGCGCTAGTGTCTTCCACCAGGAAAACACATGACTGACACTTTAAATTCTTGCTTAAATTGATATTCGTGGACTTTTGTTTATGGAAAATGCATATTTACAGTATGAATTTTTCTTCTCTTATCGTTTATTTGAATTACAGAATAATATGTCAGTCATGTTGTGTATTTTTGACACACGGTTACTCACTGGTGACCTTTAGCAGTGTGGGAATCCGATAAGGTCTGTGATCTCATATGACTTATGAAACTTTAAGTTCTTTTTCAGACAAAATCAAACTGTGGTGCTTGAGTTACACGCAACTATTTTTAAAGGCTGCAGAAATTAATCTACACACTTCTGGTGTTGTTTAGACTCAATATACTTCATTTGTCTGTGTATTCAATTACAAAATAATACTTTTTTTTAGATTCCTGAGTTTTTGTTATTAAATATAGAGATACTGTACAGTACACTGTTTACTGTAAGAAACATAATTATTCTCTATAATATCTCTTTCCTATGTGGTTCATTGGATGGTCATGTGGGTTTTAATTAAAGTTAAGGTCTTTTGATATGGATAGGTGCTAAATAATAACTGATTATGAGCATTAATCCCATTTTATTCATTGAGTGTTCAGCAGGTAATCATATACACTGTTGAAGTAAGATGGAGGTCTATACTATAGATAAATGCATTCTCTCATCTTCTCATTATTGTTCTACTACTGAATTTCTCTGTGGCATTAATATAGTCTGTAAGCTTTAAGTCACACTTTTGCATTTTTTGTGTGTTTTATTTAGTGAGTTGTACTTTTCTGAGTAGCGATTCATAATTCAGGCACGGGTGTTAGTATGGGTGAGTGTGCTGGACTGTGTTAGAGTTTTTGAGGTTAATCGAGGTTTAAAGATAGACTTCCTAGAGATGCTTCTCAACATTGCCAACAATGGCAATTCTGTTATCGTTTTCTCACTCTCATGCCTTTTTTAAGTCTGTATGTGTATCTTCTGTGGAACTCCACTTTGTTTTTTGTTTTTTTTAAAAAGATATTTTTAAGATTGAAAAGATAAGTTTTTTCCTGTTATTTTGGACTTCAGTGAATTTTCAGTTTTGGGTGAACGATCCCTTTAAGGGCACTGTTAAGAAGTCACTCTGTGGGATCAGAGAGTGGGGATGACTTATAAATATCGCCGTTAGATACACTTTCTCCTGGTAACGTTATCTGAGCTCCGTCAGGTGTATCATGACCACATTATACTCCTGAATCAATTGTGATCATGTGTCGGTTACGTAGCATTGCTGATTAAAGGAGGTTTCATTTTCTTGGTTACAATTCAGACAGATACTCGGATGCAGAGGATTAGGGCAGATGCTTTTCTTTAGTTTTGTCTGAGCTGCTAAATAAGTCACACAGGTGAGGAGAATAGAGTTGATTGGAATTGAATAGAGCTGATTGGAGTGATTAGTGGTGGTCTGATATCCCATCATTGCTATTTCACCTAAAAAAAAGGTCAAAGGAACAGCACTGCATTCATGGAGACAGTCACACCACATTTTTTCATGTATGTTGTAGCCTGTGTATTGTATGTGCTGACCGACTCACTCTTGCGCCCACAGTGTCCTCTGGGGAAGACATCAGTCGTGGCGTATAGCATCCAATGGAAACATTGTTTGGCCTGCGTTTCAGGCGGAAAGCCTGTGAGCCAAACGGGCGCAGGCGCTCCAGTGTGGCACTTCCAGCGAGTAAAGCGCGCCGGCGCTCCAGCGTGGGCCTGCCCTCAGCTGGCCTGGCTCATAGACGCAGGTCTAGCGCTCAGTTCCAAACCAGCTATGTGCATGCGGGCATCTCACAACGCAGTAGAGGACACTTCGCTAGGAGGAGGTCGAGCGGTGCGACGGCCTGCCTGACCCCGCGGTTCGCTATCCGACGAAGACAGGCTGCCAAACACCGCGGCATTCATGCCCAGCTCCTGGGACCGTCGCTGCTCCTGGCTAGTGTGGTGCAGATGAGTGAAGACCACGAAAGGGAGGATAAGAGTCTAGAAGAATACTCCTCTCTCTCTGATAGCGACTCTAGTCAGGAAGAGCATGAGCAAGCAAGGATTGACTTAGAGACGGAGTCTGATAAGTGTCTGACATGGTTGACTCATGGTTTATTGGTAGGAGAAAGCATTCAGCCCCGCCCCCTCATCCGTGCACCACGTTGCCTGCGGCGAAACTCCTCACACCTGCTTCCCGCTGAGGCCGTTTATCGAAGCCCAGCCTCTTATGGGCTATATGGCCGTTACCGTAGGACCAGTCAGGCACAGGGGCTGTCTAATGTGGGTGGATTGTGGGAAGGGAGACGAAATTCTTTTGGAGCTCGAGGACCAGTTGCACTGTACAGGACGAGCTCCCCTTGCTGGCCAGATCTCAGTCTTTCACACACACTGCAGGGAACTTACTACAACCCACAGACTGACACATGGAGCGGGTTCCTATCGTATGTAGAGCCCTAACTACAGCTGTATGTCTTATGTTTGTGTGTTTAAAAGTTTTTTTTTTTTTTTTTCTTTTTTACAAATGAAAGCTATTTGGACTTTTGTCACTTAAATATTTAGTTTTGTTGCTGTGGGTGTGTGAAAGAGTATATATGTCCCTTTTCAAATGTGATTAGAGAAGGAAAAAAAAAAAGTTTTTCATCAGCACTACATAATTTCGACCCTAATGTATCCTTACATCAAACACTCCAACAGTAATTCCTCTATATTTGTCATTAGTGAGGTGATAATGGACCTATTTCTCTTTGGTTCTTAGCTTTCTGACATTTTGAAACTTACAGTAGTGAACTATAACTTCAATTGTATGCACAAGAAATAAGACTGGTGGAGTCTGAGAGTCTGAGCAGTGTGCTTATTTTATGATTATCAGCAGCTAAACACAAGGGTTCAATGTACTGTCTCTGTTTCACTCTTCTTTTTACTCTTGCTCCTTTAATTTTTCAAACTGAAATACCTTCTCTCATGGCATATTTAGTTTATTTGGTTTACATGTGAGGCACGCTGCTAAACAAGTCAAGTCACCTTTATTTATATAGGTCTTTATACAATACAGATTATTTCAAAGCACCTTCATAGAAATAAAAAGGAAAATAACAGTCAAGGATGCAAACTACTCTGCTGTAAATCAGCTCTAAAATGACAATAGTGTCATTCAGCTCAAGCCAGTTCAGTGTTAATTCATTTTAGTTCAATAACAGTGTTGATGTTGCAAAATTCATTAATTATGAAACTAAATCAATTCAGCTATAAAGCAGAAGACAGTGTCATTATTCAGTTCAAGTTATTTGAAGGTTTTGTTTGTTCCAGACACATTTACTGTCCTCCTTTGTGTATGTGTACATCCGGGCTATACATTGAGTTTCTGTTTATCATTATTGCTTGATGTTTTATGGGACCTGTCTATTTTTATTTGTTTGTAGGAAGGCCATTGCAAAGTCTGGTCTCCAGCACCTCTCATGCCAGCCCAGTGCCGCAGTGTTGGCCAAGGGGGAAACGGACAGAGAAATCCGCAGCACAGTGGACTGGAGTGTGAGTAACACAAACCCAAATAATCTAGACTTCAGATCTCCATTCTTTGTACTGTTGATAAACCTATAGTTTCCTTCTTCAGTTTCACATTTAATTTGAGGCTTTGTGTTTGAGCAGGAATCAGCTCTATATGGAGAGCACATCTGGTTCGAGACAAATGTCTCTGGTGACTTCTGTTACGTCGGAGAACAGCACTGTTACGCCAAGTCACTGGTGAGTGTGTTATATATATATAAAGGAAAGCCAGAATAAGCCCCTCTTTATGCAAGAGTGAGTAAGTACAGAAGAAAGTAAATAGAGGGACAAAAGTGAGATGAGACATCTTGAATGATGTCTTCCAGATGAGAGAGAATAAAGGATGGGATAAGATACGAAAAGAAGGTGAGAGAGAGGATAGAAATAGATTGATGGTAAAAAGGGAAACGAGAATCTGTCATTTGCACCGCTTCTCTTTTTCTCTTATATTTTTTATCTCTTAGTATAATGCTGCTCCCTGGTGGCTTGCTCACAGAATGCATTGCATAGGATTTGTACTTTCAACTTTGGAATTATGTGCATCAAACCAGTTTGATTTAATTCTTTTGGTCGTTAAACTTGTATCAAGTGGAGATCACCTGTGACCTCAGTCTGAGTCTGAATCTAATGATGTCTCTTTTCCTGTTTTTCACAGCAAAAGTCTGTTGCTCGGAAAAAATGTGCTGCTTGCAAGATCGTAGTTCACTCCATCTGCATTGAACTGCTGGAGAAGGTGAGAGCATTTCTAATGGCAACACAAAGGTAGAGACGTGATCTGACACTGCATCACAGACCATACGTGTTCCTCCCTTCAGTTATTGGACTGGAATGCTCCACCTCAGGGGGAGGGGCTTCATGAGGTGCCTCTCAAAGATCCGTCATTCAGAGTGAGAAACCCTCTGGCTTTTTCTCAGACTCAACTGGGGCTAATGGATCACTCACACATCTGATCTTAGCAAAGACTGGTGATTGTCTGGCCTGATAAACCTAGAACACCCAAATAACAATGAGTACGTTTACATGCACACCAGTATGCCGATAACTCACAAAAATCAGCTTATTGAAATAACCTGTTGTCCAGGTTTACATGCAAACCAATAACCAGACAACTCAAATAGACTGTGTTTACTTGACTTTAATAATAAATCAGGTTATTTCCCGGTAGTGACGTCAAAACGTAATAATTTGTGTATCTGACTCAGAGTATTTCATTTGTTATGTCGGTTGTAATGTTAAATAAAGCATTAAAAACCGAAGAAGAGTATTGCAACATGTCAGCGGGAAACTTAGGGCTCGTATATTATCCTCTCATTACAGATGCAGCATTTTGACTGTACCACTTCTACTTCTGCTGCACGAGATGAGAACAGATTTTTATAATTCTTTGGGTCAAGAAAGATTCTGAGTTTGCAATATATTTCCTCCTCCCTCACTGCAAAACATTTACTCTTTCTGGATGCGCTTAAATTCACAGTAAGGACGCCTTCCTGTCACATATCACACATGCACACTTGAATAAGCCGACAGAAAGCAGGTTAATGCGTTTACATGCCGTGCGAAATTGGCGTAAGGGGCAAAAATCTAGCTGTGGCAATCGGTTTATGCCTTACTCCGATAAAGGAAAACGGGTAAACGCGTTTACATGACCACATGCATTGTCGGCTTATTAAGCATAACCAGGTTAAGAATGTGCATGTAAACTTACTCATTGTCCTGTTAACATCTGGAGCCACTTTAGCTCTCAGTCCATCCAGACTGTGAAGGGGGCATCCTTTGTCTCTTTTTGATATTGGTTTGAAGTTTAGACAAAAGCTGGTTCTAATCGTATACTGCAGAAAGGTTTTCTTGCCAGACATATTCTTTTTCTCACTAATCACTTTCATTTTGATTGGGCTAGTCAATGTCAGGTTGTTGGGTGGAGTTTTATTTTATCCATGAGGCACAGATTCTGTGTGTTCTCAGTTCTGATTCTGGCTGGTGTCTTCGACAGTTTATGTCTGGTATATGGGGCTCATTGTGGTGAAATGATGTTTGATCAGGGATGATTTTAATCATACTTCACACTAACCAGGCTAACAAACTCAGATAAGATGGTAAGACAAGTGATGCTTTTGGTTTTTGTTCTGTTCTCATATACATTTTTGTTGATCTCTGTGGGGAATCTCCAAATCTGAGCATGTTTTCTGGAACATAATCCAACAGTTTTGAGGTTTTGATGAGCTACTGAGCTGTTGAGGTTTAATTTAGGGTAAATACTTAATAGTAATGTAGAAAATGAGATTTTTTTTCTTTGTCTTTTAGATAAACTTCAGATGTAAACCATCTTTCAGGGAGTCTGGATCGCGGAACATCCGAGAAGTGAGTTTCTTCTTTTCCTCTTCCTTTCTTTGTTTTCTTAATATTTCTTCCATTCTATCTGTTTTCCAATTCTGTCAAACAAATTGTCATAAAACCCTCATAGATTGATATAAACAGCCAACAGCAGTGTACTGAGAGAATTTTTTTGTCATTGTATTTAAATTTTCCTCATTTTTGTTATTTATAAGTTTAAATTTAGCGCTATGCAGATATAACCCCAGACTGTTTTACACTCACTACTGTGGATAATGCTGTTTGCTGTTTACATCTTTAAATCTTGATTTTACCCGTTTTACCCTCTGTTTTCCTTTTACACATCCCCTATGTCGCGCACACTGCTGTAATCCATCCCTCGTCTCCTCATCTCTATCTCTCCATTGCACTTCTGCTCCTCTGTGTGCCCTTTCTCTTCCTATCTCTCATCTTGCCTTGGTGGGTTAGCGCACATGGCGACGCAGAGCTTTCAGAGGTCGCCGTGCTTTGGAGCAAATGAGAGGTGCTGCAGCTAAATATAGTGCACACACCTCTATCACACAGGTATCACACACACTGTCACCCAACAATGATGGCATCTTTACTTGGTTATATAAATGAGGGCTTGTACGTTTCTGTTGTTTTAAATAAAGCTAATTACAATTGATATAAACTAACCTTAACCCTGTGCGGGTTGAATTGTTTAATATTTTTTTTAAATAAAAAGATACTGATCCACAAATAATTGTAAATAAGTTTAAAAAAATGATATGTGTTAGGAATTCCACAAAAATGAATTAAAGTGTTAGTTCGTTGATTTTCAATAAACTTTGTATTGTTACAATGTCAGTAGTATATGTAAAAGAACAATGTGTAATACCTGCACAGAGATATCTTCATTTATTTGTCAACACAATTTGTCAGCTTTTGACAGCTCCAGGGCTCTTGTGAAATGCAGCCACAGCCCTTTTAATCTGTTTTTGTTTTTTTAGTCATGTAGCACTGATTTAAAAAGAAAAAAAGAAAAAAATCTTTTCTGCTGCATAGGCAGCCAAGTTACATTAATAGCCCATAATGCATAATTAAATAAATCTGTTTTATTTGCCAATATCAGATTAGCTTGAGAGGACGGTGGGTGGAGTCCATCTATTTGTGTGCACAACAATGCTAGAAATGTGTCAGAGTCCACAAATGTGTGTGCTGATCCACATGCCAGACAGAGTTGTGTTTGTAACCTAAATAACATATTTAAAAATATTTATCATTTTATTTGTTTGTGATTTGTGTGTGTGTGTGTTAATTTCTCTAAATTTATTTGTGGATCTTCACACGTAAGTTTAAAATATTCTGGCTGAGCCCCCAGCGTGAGTTTTTCAAGGCGACCGTTATTTAGAACGTATCACTTTATTGTTTCCATGGTGACACGTCATTGCTTGTCACGTAACTCACTTCAGAGCTATATGACTGATGGTCTGCTTTTATTTCATTTTTCCTTTTTTATTCAAAATATTCACAAATTTGTTAACTATAGCATGAAATATCTGATATCCCGATTGTCAAATATGTGCAAGTGGATGTGTTTTGCTGTTTAAACACCTTTATAACGATTGCGTTAGTTGAGTTACATGCCGCCATGTTAGTTTGCGCCGCACAGAGAATCGGATCTGTTGGATTTACAACATGTGAATTCATCCACTTCGGTGAACTGGGGAAGAATAGAGTAAACTTTAGTTACTTACACAATGTGTATCTGATATGAATAAAACGTGTCGTCTAATTATAATGGAAAGGATTGTTATTGCCACTTCTATAGACATCAGTGTGTATTTTACAAACTCTAAATGTATTGTTTTGCTAGTACTCATGTGTATTTAAATGTCTGAAACCTAAAATAAACATTATGTGGTTGAAAACACTGCATATTTGTGATATGAAAAGCGTTGAGCAGCCAAAGCGCGCAAGCACATTTGAATTTGGCAGTTGATCACATGATGCGCTTAAGCGTTCTAATCACACCAGCCAAGACGGATCACACCGGTGTGATCGTACACGTCAAAGGGTTAATCTATTTATTTGGAAATATGAAACAATTCTAACCCCATATAACCCCCAAGAATTTAAGCATACATTTGCCCACATTCATATAGGCATTGCATCATAGCATTCAAATACAAGTTTACACAGTTTTTAGATACATCTCCAGCGGTATTCTATTCCCACGATTTCTGTTCTGCTGTCTGCTTCTGTTCACGTGTCACACCATATCCCTAACTTCAGATTTGATCTTGATCTTGACCCCAGAGTATAACCTCACAACATTAGACTGGCTTAATGTTGCATTTTTAACACAGATTGTCATAATCTATGGATGGGACAGCTATATGAGATCTTGTGTTTTGCTTTTATGACAGCCTGCAATAGTGCGACACCACTGGGTCCATCGGAGAAGACAAGAGGGCAAATGCAAACAGTGTGGAAAGGTGAGAAGGATGGATCAGAAGAAGAGTGTTTCGGCATATGTATGAGAAATAACATGAATCACATTTCACAAGGCTAATGAATGAAATCTTAAGTTTTTAAAGTCTATAACAGAGTTTGATCTTCACCTATAGGGGTTTCAGCAGAAATTTGCCTTTCACAGTAAAGAGATTGTAGCCATTAGCTGCTCCTGGTGCAAACAAGCAGTAAGTCTCTCAGGCTGAATGCATTGGTGTGTTTTAGTATTGTAAAGTATGTAAATGTGTGTAACTTTCCTCTCTTTCTCTGTCTGTCTGCAGTATCATAATAAAGTGACATGCTTCATGCTGCAGCAGATAGAAGAACCGTGTTCATTAGGAGCACACGCCGCCGTTATAGTACCTCCTACCTGGATCATACGGCTTCGCCGACCTCAGGTATACGCTATACTCTGTTACTTCTCTTTTATGGTTGTTGCATGAGCGATTGAACCCACAACTGAAACCCACAAACTTAATTCAATAATAAATTGAATTTGGTTGCTCTGTAAATTAGCAGTGATATCAGCATCTCTAAGGCTAAATTAAATTTAAAATGCTAGATGTAAACACCTACAACCCAGTGCAAACCCTAAGGAATTCTGTAAATTTTCAAAGCGTAGCATTGTATTACTTGCACAAAAGCATTGTTTTTTTTTTTTTTAAAAACTCCAACATATATGAAATGTATGATACATACAGCATTAAATAGCTGTTCAGAACTAAAAAAAAAAAAAATAAATAAATAAATAAAATGGTGTTTTGTATGGATTTTAAATGCTCAGAAACTGTGGAAACAGAGAGCATTTTTATATTGAAATCTCCACTGGTAGTTTACCAGTGTGTTTTTAATGAATGTGCTGAACTTGTGGAGTGCTTTTTAGTAATGTTATTGTGCTGTTTTTCAATTGTAGTCCTCACTAAAGTCAAGCAAAAAGAAGAAACGAGCATCTTTCAAACGCAAATCCAGCAAGAAAGGAGCAGAGGTATGAGAACAAACATCAGTTTTTGTTTGCCAGAGGATGATACAATTAAAGAAGCAACATGTTTTTGGACTTTAGATTTTTTTATATGAGAATATAAAAATTCTCTCTCCCCCCCCCCCCTTCTTTCTCTCTCTCTCTCCCTCTTTCTTTCTTCCTTTCCAGGAGGCTCGATGGAAGCCCTTCATAGTGAGACCTATTCCCTCTCAACTCATGAAGCCACTGCTGGTGTTTGTAAACCCAAAGAGTGGAGGAAACCAGGTATTATAATTACCTTCTATATCAATAATAATAATAATAATAATTTAATAGTAATTATATTACCAACAATTAAATAACCCATAAAAATAATAATCACCTATATGAACTATTTTCCTTCTGCTCTCTTTCTTTCAGGGAGCTAAAATCATCCAGTCCTTTCTGTGGTATCTGAACCCTCGGCAGGTCTTTGACCTCAGTCAGGGGGGTCCTCAGGAAGGGTCAGTACTTGCATGTGGAATGCTTCAGAACTGGGCTTCCCAAACTTTTTTGTCAGCCTAACACTTTTGACATACAGTCAAACCAAAAATTATTCAGACACTAGATATATATATTTTTTTACTAGTGGGTGCAGGACACCATAGTTCATTTATGTAAGTGAGGATAGCAAAATAAAGTAAACTGTGACATATTATACCCAAAAATTCTTCATACAGTGGACTACCAGTGAAATTGATAAAAATTTGGGACCAAATATTATTCAGACACTTTGACCTGACCATGTTTCACTTACAGCAAGTGTTATCTGACATAATTAAGATTAATTTTTTCTGACACAGTTTAAATCTGAGATCTTGTCATATTTTATTACCATTTTTTTTTAAACTTTAGTGAATAAACTGTAATAATTAATGAAATTTTCAAGGTGTCTGAAATAAATTTTGGTTTGATTGTATTTTTTAAGTATTACTCAAGATTTAAAGTTGTTCAAGGTTCCCTGATGTCAGTTAATGGTCAAATGTAATGGTCACACTACATTTTTTTAATTTTGATTTGTTTTTATTTGAAAAGTATTTATGTACAGTATAGAGCTGCACAATTTGGTCAAAAAATGTATTGTGATTATTTTGTCATACATTGCATCATACATTGATATTTTTACATGTATGTCCATGGATTTTTTTTTTAGCTTGGAGATGTATCGCAAAGTTCACAACTTGAGAATTTTGGCCTGTGGTGGGGATGGCACGGTGAGTGAATGTGTGTGTGTGTCTGTATGTGGCAATAATCTGCAAAGACACTCTGTGATCACCTTATGTAGATGTTCGGTGAATGGTTTATATAGGAATTATGAACCCCTCCAGCAGGGGGTGGCACTACAGTCTTATCTTCCAGACTGTGAGCGGAGGAAGTGATGATTCTCCTGAGTCATAATACTGTGACACTATTCAGATGAGTCATGTGTTTAAGGAGTTTTCTGACATGTAATGCTGATGTGTGTGTCCTGGTTTACCCCATGCTGTCACATCTCCGTAATCCATTTGTGTGAGTAATTAAGAGTGTTAAAGTGGGATCTGAACGCAGTCATAATATTTCATATACTGACTTTGATCCATGAGAGAGAAGTTTAGGTATAATGCCTTAAGTCCAGCTGAAATAAGGAGTTTAAATCCACCCATCCTCCAACCTGCTGAACTGCAGTTTTCTAAGTTAAACACTGCATATATTCATATTGAGTTTTTTTCCTGTGTGGTTCTCTGGGTTGGTGTGATTTTACAAAGCAAGATATTTAACTCTAACTATTTTGTTATTTAGATATTATATGCCTTTAGTAATTTTTTTGTGATGGGGACTATTTATGGATTTTTTTATGAAGTTTTGGGCATTTTATGCATCTCTCTCTCTCTCTGCTTTGTCTCAGGTGGGCTGGATCTTGTCCGCTCTTGATCAGCTGCAGCTAAACCCTTCTCCTGCTGTGGCTGTACTTCCTCTGGGCACAGGAAATGATCTTGCTAGGACTCTAAACTGGGGTGGGGTGAGTGGAAGTTCTGTCAGAAATCTGTACATTCAGACACATTCATCCCAAACAATCAGAACAACTTTATCATGTTCCTCCTTAGTAAATTTTAATGTAATTCATGTAGCATAGTCTGCTCACTATCCATTTGTTAGCATTGTTTGCTGAATGGGCATTTCTTGTACAACTGTATGCATGTAGGGTTACACAGATGAACCTCTGAGTAAAATCCTGTCTCACGTTGAGGATGGGAATATTGTACAGCTGGATCGATGGAACCTTATTGTAAAGCCCAACCCAGAGGCAGGCCCAGAAGAGAGAGACGAGCAGGTGACGGACAAGGTAAGAGCTTCACCTGCAGTGCTGTTTTACATGCAACCAACAGCTTTATAATTTGCGTCAGTGTGTAAGCAGCTGAAAAGTGATCAATGTTTTTCTGCTCCACAGCTCCCTCTAGACGTCTTCAATAACTACTTCAGCCTGGGGTTTGATGCTCATGTGACTTTAGAGTTCCACGAATCTCGAGGTTGGTGTAATGGCGCTATTTATTAGCCAGACAGCAGTTGTGTGAGAGTTAAAGGCTTGAGTTTCTACTACGAGGACAGATTGATTGGTACTAAATCTAATTGAGATTAATGATGGTTTGTCCTCTTACTCCACAGAGGCCAACCCTGAGAAATTTAACAGCCGATTCAGAAACAAAATGTTCTATGCAGGGGTAAGTGAATCACACACAAACTATTTTCGCATTTTAAATGCATGTTATCAATCTTATTGTGAACGATTCCTCCATGTATTTTTTTTTTTTTAAATTAGTTTTAAACTTGTAATTCTTAATCAAATATGTTCTTCCGGTGAAACGACAGACTTCTGTCTGGTAACGTATGCAGGACTTTTCCAATCATTTAGTCCACTTAAGCCCCGCCCCTTTCTTAAAATCGACTCCGAGCTTGCATTCAGATCTCCCTCCATCCAATCAACAACCGATGCATAGAACCTAGTTCCTGCCCTACATTTTTTCTTTACAATAATCCTTTTCACTTGATTGTACGTCACAATACAGAAAAAAGGGTCTTTAGTTACTTTGCAATTATAATAATTGCAAACCCCTGCCTTAACTGCAACATTAATGAATATGACAGTGAGTGAGTGATGCAAATGATGTTTCCTTTTTCTACAGACAGCGTTTTCTGATTTCTTGATGGGCAGCTCTAAAGACCTGGCTAAACACATCAGAGTAGTGGTATGTACAGAACAACTCTTTTGTGCAAAACAAGAGAGGAAATATTGTGCTTGCCAGGGTTTTTTGAAATGTAAATGAATATGCAGTGATTTTTTTTTTTTTTTTTAGGTTTGACTCTAAGTCTCTGTATTTGCATGCTTGTTTGTTTGTTTGTTTGTTTGTTTGCGTTTCTTCCTCTTGGGCTTTGGGCTCTTGAGTACTGAGAGGTAGTGTGTCTAAATTTGAGTTGAAACCTTTTTTCTGCTGACTGTTGGTTTGTTCTGCTGACTTATTCAGTTTATGCAGCTTTCTTTTCTCTCTCATTCTCTTTAGTGTGACGGCACAGATTTGACCTCGAAAGTCCAGGATTTGAAGCTGCAATGCCTGGTCTTTCTCAATATCCCCAGGTAATGCACAAAATCTTTTTTTCTGCAACTTGAATTTTCAGCAGTCATTACTCCAGTCTTCAGTGTCACAGGATCCTTCAGAAATCATTCTAATATCAAGAAACATGTCACTCCGCTCTAGATTCAGTTGTGTGAAGTGTACATTTAAATGTTCATGTTAATCGCAGGTACTGTGCGGGCACTATGCCATGGGGCAATCCAAGTGAGCATCATGACTTTGAGCCTCAGCGTCATGATGATGGCTGCATTGAGGTCATTGGATTCACAATGACATCACTGGTATGTTTCACCTGATTGGATACATTTGAAGTGAGGTTTTAAAGTTGGATTGGTGAATTTACATTCCCTCCTTTGTTTGCTGACTATAGGCCACGCTGCAGGTCGGAGGTCACGGTGAGAGGTTAAATCAGTGCCGTGAGGTCACCCTTACCACCTTTAAGTCAATCCCCATGCAGGTGGATGGCGAGCCTTGCAAACTAGCGCCATCTGTTATTCACATCTCTCTGCGAAACCAGGCCAACATGGTGCAGAAAACCAAGAGACGCACATCTATACCTCTGCTCAATGAGTGAGTCCAACTTATTCTCATACTCATTCCTGGATTCTGTGTGTAGATTAGGGCTGTCACTATATCATATTTTCACTACACGGCTCACGGGACAAAATAATTCACTATAACAATACAATTGCATTATCTATAGATATTTTAAAAAATTAATGCTATCAGTCAAATTCATCCTTAACTTTTCTCTTTTTTTTTTGAATCACACTCAAAATACGAGTGTAGTTGATTGTTAATCGGCACTTCCTGTAGTCTGGGGTGATTAACAGAACCTTTTTTGTGTGAGGGTAAATTGTCTCGCTTTTGTCTGTCATGATTTTTTGTGACAGTAGTAATATGTTTTTGGCACTGGATACAAGCCGTTACATGCCCTGGATTATTTATGATTTTATCTACATTGTTATATCGAGATATCGCGATATAAAATGCGACTATATGTATCGATGATGTAAACGATATGATTCGCGATATAGAGTTAGTTTTATCCAAGACTCAGCTTACTGTTTTTATAAGTGAGTTTAATAAGAATCAAATGCAGTGAGTTTAATAATAAAGTAAACATAATAACAAATCCAACACAGAGAACAAAGAACCAGGGAACAGAATGAGTGCACCAAACATAACATCCTTGTTATTTGACACGGAACACAAGAAACACTGGGGTTTAAATACACAAGGGGTAATTGGCAAACAAGACACACCTGGGAACAATCAAAGAACTAATCAACAAGAAAAACTACAAAAGACTACAAAACATGGCGTAAAAGAGGAAATAACTTAAAAGTCCACACAAGATCAGGGGAACACAAGACAGGAATCATGACAATTTGTATCAAATCGTGACATGACTGTATCGTTACACCCCTAATTTTATCATGTGTAGTATTAACATGATATTAATATTTCATTTTTTATATATCACCCTTCAATACCAGTATTTTGCAACAACCCTAGTGTGTAGATGCTATTAAACAGAAGGTCTGCCATTTTCGAATGAGGCTCTTTAGAAAAGCAACATCACCAAAATGTGCATGCACACACACATTTGAGTACTTGGTATAAGCTGATGTTTAATAAATAGTCAAGTGAGCAGAAAGTTGGATTGATGTCTTTTTCTATTGAGCTGTTACTGAAAGTGTGAAATTTCTCAATTCTTTTCCTTGACACTTGAAGTGAATAAATTACCCTCATAAATGGTTGCTAAGGACAGGCAAGCTTGCTTAGTCCTGCTGAAATTAGATAATCGCGCCCTCTGAGGTTTTGTTAATTTCACACCTGACCGCTTCGAGGTGAATGCGTTGTATTGACAGCAGATAGGCCTATAATGAACCCGCAGTTAAAAAGCTAAATATCGGAAGTGGAGACAGATTTAATTAGTGTGGCGACAGCAGTGCGTTTAGTGAAGTGCGAGACACTTTACCTACCCAAGACAGCATACTCGCTATTACACGCCGATGTTATCGAAAGCCTCAATTTGTGCTGTGCATCCTTAGTTTGTATAATTTTTCTAACTGGAATCTTTTTCCATCCAGTAGTCAGCAACCATTTCCAGAACGGTTACGGATCAGAGTGAGCCGTATCAGCATGCATGATTATGAAGCTCTGCACTACGACAAGGAGAAACTCAAAGAAGCTTGTGAGTATGAAATACACATATTAACATTACAGTTCAGCAAATGCACTGGTGATTTTAGTTGTAAAGTAATCAATTTGAACTATTTGCAAATAATATTTTATTTTAGAGTCAGCATGAAACTGAAGTTGCAATAGTATTTTCTTCCTTATTGTGATGTATATCCAAGTAAAAACAGCTTCTCGAAAAAGAAAAAAATGTAGGGTGGGACTTGATTTTGTCCCTTTGGAATTGATTAGATCATTGGATGGTAGAGTTATCAAAAGTACCAACGTCGGTACCAAGTCGGTACTGAAATTTAAAAAATGTGACGCTTTGAGCACTGTTGAGTGGATTCATAAACACCTCTGATTGGCCATTGTGTTGACGTGCTTATCGGATATGTCTGTGATTGTCTTCAATGATCAACGCTTCAAAAACATGTTGTAAATAGTCATAATGACGCTCTTCACCAATCGATTACACAGATACACACAGGAGCGTTTGAAAGCAGGCGTCTATTGCAGACCAGTCTGCTGATAGACGCCTGCTTTCAAACGCTCCCGCTCCTACTTTCAAATTCAAACTCTGTGTGCTTTCAAATGCTCTTGTGCATTGATCATTGTAGCCAATCACAGAAATATTCGATGAACGCGTCAACACAGTGGCCAATCAGAAGTGTTTACGATTCTGCTCAACAGCACTGAAAGCGTTGACAGGTGAGTGACAGGATGTTCTGCCCTTGCGCCAGTAAACACGTCATCAGATAAGAGACGACACTGCAAAAGGGGAAGGGAAGTTATTTTGATTAAAGATTACAAGGGCAATTTTTTATTAAATAATGATATGCATGGATAAATCATTTACATTAAATGCTTCAAAATTCCATTAATTATTTTTTTTTTTTTTTGCACTTTAAAATATGCACACGTTCACTCATATTCAAGTTGCAGTTCCATTTCTCAACACTAGGTGTCGTCCCATCGCTACAGTGAGTGGTTATGGGGTGTACTGATGGAATTGTCACAGTTGGGTCATAGAGAATAACATTCAGATTCAGCTTTATGCTGCTATTGTGTTTTGACACAGATCATTTTGTGCTGTTAATGCCACACATTTCTGGTTTTGTTGCTATATCAGCAACTGTTCTCAAGAATCCATTCTCTGTAACGTATGAAAGGTTTGTTGTATTCTGCTAGTGTGTATTAGAACATCTGTGTATTTTTGTGTGTGTATGTGTGTGTGTGAGAGTGAGTGCGCAATAGAAATAGTAAGTATGTCTTCATGCACAGTCATAATCAAGCTATCTGTCGAAGTATATATGACACAATGCGTTATAAGATAATTGAACTATTGAATACGCATTGCACATCACTTCTCTTTTTCAGAAGCACTCTATGCCGAGACCAATTGTAGTGTGAGTAACGTGTATATATGCTGGACGAAGCCAAGCTACAAACACATTATCTAGGCCTGTTAGTCTAACTTCTCAAAAAGAACAGATTTGCATGATGTTCATGTGACATTTTATAAAGACAAATTATTGCTTTAGTTTTACTGAAATCAAACTTTTAAAGTGCATGCAAACTGTGAGAAAGCGATTCGCTCTTTGTTGTTCATACAGTTGTTCTGTACGCTCTCCTTTGCGGTAGAAAAATATACCACACGTCCCTGTTTTTATTCTGCTCACTGCTGTCCATCACTCTTCACTCTTCTGAAGAACGTTGACAATACTACCAACTCGACAGAAAGAGAGAGAGTGCAGAACAAACCTGAATTGAATTTTAGAAATGACTGTTCAGATGTTGCTAAGCAACCCAACATTCCTCAATGGAAGAGACCTCTCCCATATCTCTCTACTCTCTCTCTCTTTGCTCGTTTCTTCCTGCTTCCCTTGTCGTTCTCACTCTCTCTCTCCCCACTTTGTCAAAGAAACTTGCCATCCTCTTGAGAAACCTCATTTAATTTAGAAATATTACCCTGCCTCTCTGAAGCCTGTGAGACTCAGCTCAGGGTAGGACAGGGTAGGACTGCTGCTCCAGCTTTCAAGCGTACACTACTGCACCTCCATAATGTTAAGGGTGGTTGAGTGCGTCACGTTACAGTTGGGATTTCAATGTAGGTTCTATGCCTTTCACCCTTTTCCTCTAAAGTGACTTGAGAATGTCCATATGCATGAGAGGACACATGTACCCACAGCAACCGCTGCACAAACATCATATTTCATCATATTCTCTCAATGACATATAAGAGCAGGCCTACAGCCATGTGTCTACAAAAGCCTGCAGTGGTTTAGACTCTAGTGCAGACAAAATTGCCACATCCTCCCCATCATGTTCTATTACTGTCTGACCTTGTTTCATGATGAATCTGTAGATTAGTTTGAATGAGACTGATTGAGTCTGAGCCAGTACATGTTGCATACAACTGCCATAAATTATTTCATCAACTCTTCTGCTTATATATATATTCACAAATATAGAGATGAATCATCTTATACATTAAATAATTTAGAAGTCTTTCTTTCTTTTTTCTTTCTTTTATTTTTACTCTTTCACCCATTGCTGATCAGTATCTCCTGAGAGGAAAAATGTGGGCCAAGTTTTTCACAACACACAGGAAACTGTTACTGTGAGAGTGATGGAAAGATTCTGTTTCTTCTCCTCATCTCTCGTTCTAACTTTTTGTCTCTTTCCATCCTTACTGCAGCGATTCCACTGGGTCTCATCGTTGTCCCGGGAGACAGTGATTTGGAAACCTGCCGAGCTCACATCGAGAGACTACAGGAGGTAAAATATGAGAGGGTGGGGTTTAACAGATGGAGTGGGGTAAAAGTGGGAAATGAAGAGGACAGGAAAAGAGAGAAGAGGAGAGAGGTGTTGGAGTTTGATTAATGATGGGAACAGTCAGTCACAGTCAGAATATAAGGAGGGAAAAGTTATACTGCACTACAGATACAGTACAGAACAGTGGTGCTTAACTGGTTTGTCATTTAGGACCCAGATTGTAGTGGCAACACAGTATCAAAATGGTTTATGTACAATAGGAAAGAAAAATCAGCAACACCTTCATGAACAATAGTTCGTGAAATAGGTATTAAGAAATCAATATACACTAGTTTTTACAAGGGTAATTAAAGAACTGGTTGTTTCAGAAAGTACTGTACAGTGCTTCCTTTACTCTTTACTTTAAAAACTATGTCTATAAATGGTAATATTTTATGTATGTGAGTTCTGAGATGTGGGAACTGTGAAGAGAGAGAAGGCAAACAGTTTGCAGTTCAGCTCAATATTGCCGTCTAATCAGCCAATATTGTCTTAAATAGCCTGCATAGTATTTCATCTTTTATAACATATATTTTGACCAAATGTATTCAATCTTGATTTTGGTAAAATGTTGCAACAATATGTTTTTTTGTTTGTTTGTTTTTTTTCCATAAAAAAATTACAGTTTTGGACAGATAAGGTAATAAAAAAAATAAAAAAAATCCCTTAAAGTAACTACAAATGAGCATGTAAAGCAAATAACTTCTGTGCGGAGCATGCCCTCCTCATAAATCACAAAAACGCGCACGCACACACACTCACACACACGCACTGCATCGTGTCATAATGAAACACCCTTGGCAGAAAGGATGTGTGAGTGTCTGTGGCAGTATAAACTATTTATCAAAAAGAAAAGTAATCTCAAATTGACATGCTCTCATTAATTCATGTGCTGTAGGGTCTTTTCCTGGAAACACTGTTGTCCATCTGCTGCAATGGAGATTATACTGTAAATGATTGAGAAATCTTATATGATTGTGTGTGTGTATCTGAACTGATGGGCTGTGTGCCTGATCAGATGGGGTTTGTGTGTGTATCTAATGTAATGGGGTCTCCTGCAGGACTTTGTGTCGTGTCACCCATCTCTGCAGCGGTTGGTGCTCCAGGTGGGTAAGACACCTGTGAGAGGTGAGACGGGCACACCTGGAGCACTTTCAGGAACAAGACTGGAAATACAGCCTGGACAAAGAATCTAGAGAACCAAAAAGAGTGCTGTTTGTGCTAAGGCCTATCAGATTTTGATGGACATTTCTGCACAAACCCAACTAAAACTTCAGCAGCACATTTGGCATGTTTACCTTGAGAGTGCGTAAAGCTCTGAAGAGATAAAATAAGCAAGAGAGTTTGTTTTCAGATAGAGCTTAACATGATCCCTAAAGCAGAGTATTCTGCAATTCATCCTAAATCTCTCCCACATAATTCTCTGAGATTAGAGCACTCTAGCGCCTCCTAGACACTAGTCTGTTTGCAGACGTAAAGAACCTTCGTTAGTATGGCATTCCCTCAAGATAGATGTTATGGGTGAAACTTCAAATTGGCACAAATTATTGCACAATAAATTCTTGCTAAGCTAAATCCACTTGCTCAGAGCTCCGTTCCCTGGACATTTCCCCTGGATCCTAAGTGCTCCCATGTGCTTTGTGTGGATGGATGCCTTCAATCACGTTTAGCTTCTGTTGAGAATGGCAGCTTTCTTTATAGTGATGGTGCATGCAGGTGTTGTGTTCATTATGTGTTTGTGGATTCTGTGAGTGTAGTCTTTGCAGTGTGTATTTGACTCCGTTGCATGACTTGCATAGATCTTCATATGGCAGTTTGGCGCTTTAGGGAAAGAGACTAATTGATGTGACAGGAAATAATGACAGGTGAAAATAGTGAACTTTCACACTGTTCATATGCTGTTCATTTGCTTTAAATGGTATAAACTGACACTAATCAGAACTGTATTACTCTTTCTTCTCTTCCTATCTCCTACCCCATACTTCCTTCTTCTCTCATTCACAGGAAGGTGAAGGGGCCAAATCGAAGGCTTTATCATCTCAGAGGCTGTCGACAAAATGGTGCTTTCTTGATTGTGAGTATTCTTTTCACAGTAGTTTGGATGGTAGAATTCAGAAAGTCAGATCTGGGGTATTGAACAGCAAGTGTGCCATGGTGGCCCTCAAGGATGTGGGCTGGAGTTGTGTTTATCAGTCCACAAAGCTGTAGGTGTTTGCAGTGAATAAAATGGCAAAGAGTAAAGGTCAGAGATTCAAAACCATGAATCAGACCCACAAAGTATTCTCTTATCAGTGCTAGAATCAAAGCGAGGAAAAGAGAAAGAGTCATGAATCTCCATACTAAAGAACAGAATCTACTCTGACATTTCAGTGCTAATAAGGAGTGCCTGGATGATTACTGTCAGCGGGAGAGAATTACAGCTACAGAGAAAGAGGGAGGAGCTGTTTGCATCATATTAACTGCATGTCTGACATTGGGTATGTGTGTTCCACCAGGTCACACCAGCAGGTCAGCAGGAACCTATGAGTGATGTCTCTATGAAAGAGACATCTCTCAGGCATGCATGTGATGTACAGTACCACATATGTTGCATACGTACAGTATACAGATACACCTGGAGTTCAGATGTGTCTTGAGCACCAAATCAGCATATTTGAATGATTTCTGAAGGATGTGGCATTGAAGACTTTAGTAATGATGCTGAAAATTCAGCTTTGCCATCACAGGAATAAAGTTTTAATGTATATTCAAATAGAAAACAGCTATTTTACATTGTAATACTATTTCACAATATTACTGTTTACTGCATTTTTGATAAAAAAAAAAATGCAACCTTGTTGAGCATGATACTTCTTTCAAAAACAATGAAATTGTACTGACCTCAAAGGTTTGGAGGGTAGTGTATTTTTAAATAGTGCTTTACTATTTGTTTTACACTTCTATCCTACTAGCCCATTATTGGCACCATACAGACCTTTCAATGTGAAGCTGTGAAGATTTAGATTAACGTCAGTTTGATGAAAAGTGGAGAATCAAACTGTATAAGTCTATTTATTCTTGATAAAAAGAATGCAACCTAGTAGTATCCATATACACTTAAAAAGTACCATATAATGGCAAATACTTAAAAAAAAAAGAGTAATGAGGGGAAAAAGAATATGTCAAGGCTTTCAAATGACACACTTCCTATGACAGCATTCCCCAATGCACTGAAGCAAAAAGATAATTATACACAATAATGTATTCTTTGAGAATTGAAAAATAGTAATAGCTTTTTTCGCCACATGCAGCCAGGTGTTGTTTTTTGTTGAGAGGTGCGTTGAAACATTGACGCGAGTTGTGTTGAAAGGGCCATCAGACTTCCTTCGACAGCATCTCAAGATATGGGGAGTCAGTCATCATTATACACAAATCCTCTGTGACAGCTGAGTCACATTCACATAGATCCTAAACTGCTACACATCAAATCAGTGAAATGACAGTACATCACAATCCCCTGTTCAATACTTGCATCTTTCCGCCCTTTTCATCCGTTCATTTCAGTCCCTCCTTCCTCTCTTCCCACTGGCTCAGAGCAGAACTCATCTCCTCATTTTAAGACTAAAAAGCTTCTGAGGGCTTTATTACCAGAGCAGAGAGCTGCAGCATGAATCAGAGCTTTTCAGAGTAATTGTGGCAGCATTTCTGATCTCAGCTCAGTGTTATGAAGGTGCTGCCAAATAATTACCAGTTCAAGCAAGGGGAAAGTCTGATCCGAGGCCAGTGTTATGGAGTTTTCATGGATCGTGGAATAGATTGTCCATGCCCCAGAGCAGCATTAAGGGGCAGGATGTCACCAGAGTGTGAGGAATCATGTGCATTCATTACTTTTGCTGCAAATGTGTTTTTACAGGTAAGAGGACAAGCTCTTGGGAATTTGTTTGTGTGCTTTTTTAGCACATGCATTCTCTTTGGGAGTAATTTGCTTTGGGTGAGATGTGAGACCTGTGGCAATCTCTCTTTTCCCGCTTATTAAGACAGCATGAGGGGAGTGTCACACACCTTCACAAATCCTGCAACACCATTGGTCTAAATACCTGGCATGCCTTCTTGTGGCACCCTCTGATTCGTTCAGATCATCTTACTGACATCTGTTGCAGCCAACCCTGTCGAGGACTGTCATGAGCCGTGTCAACATATTTTGAGAGCTTTCTTCTTTGACAGATTTAATTCACATGCATATCAGGACACTCTAAAAAATGCTGAGACAAAAACAACTCAATTCGGGTAATTTTGGCAACCCAGCACTGGGTTGTTTTGACCCAGCTGGGCAGTGTTGGGTGTAGTGCATTACTAAGTAATTAATTACTGTAATTTAATTACTTTTCCCTTGAAAAAGTAAAGGATTACTCTTAATTTTTCTGTGATTTAATTACAGTTACTTCTGATGTAATTGCATTAAATACTGTTTAGACTATGGAACTATACTATATAAAACAATTAATTTGAAATTTAACATTGAAATTTAACATCTAGTGTTAAATGTATGTTTTTAATGTAATCTTCTCCCTTTAAATAGGGAGAAGAATAATTTATGCAATTTTAAAATGATTTATTTGAAAGAATTATAAGAGCAGTTTCATGTCTAACCTTGTATTGTTCAACTGGTTGAGGTTGATATGTATTTTAATAAGTAATTAGTCATAAGTAATGCAATACATTTTAGAGAGAGTAATTAGCGCAGTAATCTAGTTACACCATTGAAGATGTAATTAGTAACTAGTAATTAATTACTTTTTAGAGTAACTTACTCATCAGTGCAGCTGGATTAGGTTATATGTTTGACCCAATATTTTTTTAACTCAACTAATATTTAAACATTACTATACTGCTGGGATAGAATTAACCCAAAATGGGTGGGAATTTAAAATGAATTTAACCCCCACACAGAATGACTACAGTAACACATGCTATCAAAATGGCAGTCGTGGCCTAATGGTTAGACAGTTGGACTTGTAACCCAAAGGTTGCAGGTTCGATTCTCATTACCGGCAGGAAACGACTGAGATGCCCTTGAGCAAGGCACCTAACCCCCAATTGCTCCCTGGACGTCACAGTGAATGTGTGTGTCCACGGCTTGCAGTGTGTGTGTGTGCTCACTTGAATGTGTGTGCACTTACTTGAATGGTTTCCATACTTAGCCTTCACGTCACATTTCTTTTATTTAAAAGGCGAAAAATTGTTAATAAGCAAAAACACCCAGAAATAGACAAAAATATAGGCAAAAGTAACAACACATGATAAAATAACCCAGTGTTTTTCAGACTGTAGATGTTGAAAGAGTACTTTTGTGTAATTTGAGACCTGAACTGAAGGTCCGGTACCTAATCAAAGGCCTGATTTGGGTTCTTATTTATGTTTACAGCTACAACAGCTGATCGATTCTACAGGATTGATCGAGCTCAAGTGAGTCCTCCATACAATACCTCTAAGAGTAATTTGAGCTAAAATTGAGCAATTTTGAATGTCCACAAACAAACCATTCACATTTGTCTGCCGTCTGTCTCAGGAGCATCTTAACTACGTGACTGAGATTTCTCAGGATGAGCTGTTCGTTTTGGACCCAGAACTGGTTGTCACAGAGACGGTCAGCACATCGCCAGGCATGCCAGACCTGGTGGACTCTGGTGATGTCTCGTCCGATCCACGTAAATTTGCCTTCCCATCATCCTCCTCTTCTCCACCAAACTCACCTGAACCTAGGTGAGACACCGCAAATACACACATGGACAAACACACCGGAAACTGTTTCATTGTATCCAGTGCCATTATGTAAAGGGATAGTTTACTCAAAACTGATTTACTTACCTTCATGTCATTCCAAACCTGTTTGACTGAATTTCTGTGGAACACAAGAAGATATTTTGAAAAATGTCTTTTTTTTTCATACAATGAGGTCAATCAGGTCCAATTTTGTTTTGGTAACCCATTATATGGTTAAAAACAGAAATATCTTGTACATGACATACTGTTAGATTGACTACAAAATATATGTATATGTACAGTGCTCAGCGTAAATGAGTACACCCCCTTTGAAAAGTAACATTTTAAACAATATCTCAATGAACACAAAAACAATTTCCAAAATGTTGACAAGACTAAGTTTAATATAACATCTGTTTAATTTATAACATGAAATTAAGGTTAATAATATAACTTAGATTACACATTTTTCAGTTTTACTCAAATTAGGGTGATGCAAAAATGAGTACACCCCACAACAAAAACTACTACATCTAGTACTTTGTATGGCCTCCATGATTTTTAATGACAGCACCAAGTCTTCTAGGCATGGAATGAACAAGTTGGCGATATTTTGCAACATCTATTTTTTTCCATTCTTCAAGAATGACCTCTTTTAGAGACTGGATGCTGGATGGAGAGTGATGCTCAACTTGTCTCTTCAGAGTTCCCCATAGGTGTTCGACTGGGTTCAGATCAGGAGCCACTGAATCACTTTCACCCTGTTCTTCTTCAGAAATCCAACAGTGGCCTTAGATGTGTGTTTAGGATCACTGTCATCTTGGAAAAGTGCAGGACGACCAAGGGCACGGAGTGATGGTAGCATCTTCTCTTTCAGTCTAGAGCAGTATATCTGTGAATTCATGATGCCATCAATGAAATGCAGCTCCCCGACACCAGCAGCATTCATGCAGCCCCACATATGGACACTGCCACCACCATGTTTCACTGTAGGCACCATGCATTTTTCTTTGTGTTCCTCACCTTTGCGACGCCATACAGTTTTGAAGCCATCAGTTCCAAAAACATTTATCTTGGTCTCACTCCAGAGTATAGAGTCCCAGTAGTCTTCATCTTTGTCAGCATGGGCCCTGGCAAACTCTAGGCGGACTTTTTTGTGCCTGGGCTTTAGGAAAGGCTTCTTTCATGGACGGCACCCATGCATGCCATTCCTCTGCAGTGTACGCCGTATTGTGTCACAGGAAATAGTCACCCCAGTTTGGCTTTCTACTTCTTTAGATAACTGCAGTGAACTTGCATACCAATTTTCTTCAACCTTTCTCATCAGAAGGCGCTCCTGTTGAAGTGTTTTACTTCCGTGGACGAGCTGGACGTCTCTGTGAGATGGTTGCAGTTCCATCTTTTTTTAAATTTTTGTACCACTTTTGCTACAGTATTCTGACTGATAAGTAAAGCTTTGCTGATCTTCTTGTAGCTTTCACCTTTCTGGTGTAGAGAAATTATTTTCTTTCTCAGGTCTTGTGACATTTCTCTTCCATGTGGTGCCATTGCTGACAGCATGAAATGGGAAGGGGTTTTAACACCCTTTTATAGTCAACTGTCTCCTGGACACCTGTGTAATGAATAATTAGACTCACCTGTGGTTGAATGTTGTTAAATTAGACATTTGTAGTCTAAAATTTAGCTTTGCTCCAGAGACTTTCAGTGGGGTGTACTCATTTTTTTCATCACCCTAATTTGAGTAAAACTGAAAAAAGTTATATTATTAGTAACCTTACTTTCATGTTATAAGTTAAACAGATGTTATATAAAACTTAGTCTTGTCAACATTTTGGAAATTGTTTTTGTGTTCATTGAGACATTGTTTAAAATGTTACTTTTCAAAGGGGGTGTACTCATTTACGCTGAGCACTATATATATGTACAAGTTTGGAACAATTCAGGGTGAGTAATTGATGACAGAATTTTCATTTTTGAGTAACACTTTAAGTTAATCTTTGCCTTTCCTGTCAGTATAATGATGTGTTAATAAATTAGTTATTTCATACCAACTTTCGTACAGGAGACATGTTCAGTATCATCAGTAGCTAATAACTCAGATGGCTGTTAGATGACAGCAGCTTCTGCTCTGTAAATTCAGCCAACTGAGAGCAGTAGAGCATTGAGCCGCCTGGTGGCAGTGTGATTCTCACAGCTTAGCTGCTTTGTACAATTGCTACACTACATTAACAACATTAATTCTAAAGTACTGAGAACTAAATCTTTAACATCCACCTAGGGCGCTTAATAGTTGTTGCTTTTGAAATGCTTTTAATATACAGTAAACATACACACATGTGTAGGCAGGTTAATACATTAATGTCTATGCATGTTTGCATATGGAAATGAGAATGTGATTGTGAGATTGTGTGTGTGTATAATTGTGTGGTACAGAGTGAATAAAACACCATTTCCTGCAGCGCAGAGCTTGATCCGATCCTCTATTTATAGCTGCATGAAAAAGTCATACAGCACCGGAGCCCCTGCTAATCTCCTCTCTCTTTGTGTGTGTGTGTGTGTGTGTGTGTGTGTGTGCGCGCGTTTTTTTGACATATCTGGACACAAATTTGTAAAATGACATGGGTATGACATAGGTATTACAAGGAGAGGGTGACTTATGAGGACATTACCCCACGTCCCCATTTTTCAAAAGGCTTAAATCCATACAGAATGAGTTTTTTTTTTTTTTTTTTTGAGAAAGTAAAAATGTGCACAGTTTCCTGTGATGGGTAGGTTTAGGTGTAGGGGTAGTGTAGGACGATAGAAAATATGGTTTGTACAGTATAAAAACCATTACGCCTATGAAATGTCCCCACAATTCACAAAAACAAACTTGTGTGAAATCAATTGATATTGTCTTATGTGTAAATCAATATATTTAGCTTGGGCCATCATCACACATAATTTCTATTTAGTAAATGTAAAATGTCTGTAGGGAAGGTGCATTTGTTTATTTTTATTTTACACTGTTCACTGTTATTTACGTTATTGGAAGGCTCTGCTGAAAAGAGCAGTGTGAATTTCCATTTCTGGTCCAGGCTGGTTAATGCTGATTTTGTGCTGGTGAATCTCGTCAACATGGTTATTCTGGTGAAGCTGGTTGACTATTGAAGTCTTGCTGGTTAAGCTAGTTAAGAAGCCTGGTGGGGAGCATTCAATGATGGGGACGAGCATCCAAAAAAACAAACACAAACACAACCATTTAAAAGCTTGGGATCAGTAAGAATTTAATACTTTTTTCAGACACATTAAAAAGTCATTTATAATGTTACAAAAGATTTCTATTTCAAATCGATACTATTCTTTTGAACTTTCCGTTCTGTTTATTAATATATCTAGAAAAAAATGTATCATGGTTTCCACAAAATATTAAGCATCACATCTGTTTTCAACATTGATAATAATAAGAAATGTCTCTTGAGCAGCAAATCAGCTTATTAGAATGATTTCTAAAGGATCATGTGGCACTGAAGACTGGAGTAATGATGCTGAAAATTCAGCTTTGCCTTCACAATTACATTTTAAAATGTATATAAAAAAGAAAACATATTTCACAATAGTACTGTTTTACTGTATTTTGAATAAATACAGCCTTATGCATAAGATACTTCTTTTGTAACTCAATTCACATTTATTTGTATAGCGCTTTTCACAATACATATCGTTTCAAAGCAGCTTTACAGAAAATGCATGCGTCTATATTACAATTTAGAGTGATCTGTTTTTAGAGGTGACTGTGTGTCCATTTCAGAAATGTACAGTTCAAGATAATAGAAATCATGCAGTTAGCTAACATGTATTAATTTTAAAGTAATTATTTCAAGTTGTGATCATAGTGATTACAATACATAAAACCTTTTGCAATTGTGTCTGTTGATTCAAGTTGGCATCATCTGAGGTCCTTGCAGGGGTTCGCTTGATCTCTTCACAGGTGTTGGGTCATCTGAAGTCTTCCTAAGATGCTGGATCCACACTGGAGCTGGCGTAATCTCTAGTTACATCGGGTTAGGCATCCTGGGGTAGAAACAGAAAAGCAAATGGAAGATAATTAGCCTAGCTGTTGTTCAAAAAAAAAAAAAAAACTATATTTATGTGCATTTGATCTGGAATGCAAGGTTATGAGATTCATTATGTGAATGCTCGGCTAAAGAGATATGTCTTTAATCTAGATTTAAAGTGGGAGAGTGAGTCTGAGCTCCAAACATTATCAGGAAGGCTATTCCAGAGTTAAGGAGCCAGATGAGAAAACACTTTCCCTCCTTTAGTGGTTAGAGATATCCTATGTACTACTAAAAGTCCAGAGTTTTGTGACCTTAAAGAGTGTGATGGATTGTAGGGCAGTAAAAGATTGGTTAAATAAACATATACATATATATATAAATATACCTCGACCTGGTAAAAACTCTAGCAGCTGCGTTTTGGACTAACTGTATCTTGTTTATTGAGGATGCAGGACAACCAGCTAGTAATGCATTACAGTAATCCAGTCTAGAAGTCAGGAATGCATGGACTTGCCTTTCTGCGTCAGAAACAGATCACATGTTTCTTAGCTTAGCAATGTTTCTGAGGTGGAAGAAGGTGATTTTCGAAAGATAAGTTGCTGTCTAATATAACACCCAGGTATTTAATTGTATAGGATGACAGTATATCCATCTAGTTGGAAATTGTATTCTAAGAGATTCTGTGTGTGGGATTTTGGTCCAATAAGTAATAGTTCTTATCTGAAGTAAAGTCTTATCCGAATTTAATAAAAGATTACTGGTCATCCAATATTTAATATCTTTAACACAAAATGTCAGCTTGGATAATTGAGATATTTCATTTGGTCGTGATGAAATATATAACTAAGTATCATCGGCATAGCAGTGGAAACGAATTCCATGTTTTCTAATAATTTTGCCAAGTGGCAGCATATATATTGAAAATAACAAGGGGCATAACACAGATCCTTGTGGCACTCCATAATTTACTGATGTTAACTTGGATTTTTCACCATTTCAATAGACAAAATGGTAATGGTCTGATAGGTTTGATCTAAACCACAGTAATGCCTGTCCCTGTAATTTTGTAGTCGATCTAACAGTATGTCATAATCTATAGTGTTGAATGCAGCACTAAGATCAAGTAAAACTAGTATTGAGATGCATCCTTGATCAGAAGATAGATGTAAGTCATTTGTGATTTTAAAGAGCATAGTCATTACTACTAATCTGTGATGGAATATTCAGTTCAGTTTATGTCTGTTTATTTGTTAGTCTAGTGACTGTGTTAAAATAAATATCTTGGATTGTTGTGGTTATTTTCTGAGTTTGTGGAAATGCTTGGCCCTGGCTGCTTTTAGAGCCTTTCTATAGCGGGACATGCTGTCTTTCCACACGATTCTAAAAACCTCTAAATGAGTTTGTTTCCATTTGCACTCTAGGTTATGAGTTTCTCTCTTGAGAGCCTGTGTATTACTGTTGTACCATGTTGCAGTACTTTTCTCTCTAACCTTTTTTAATCTGATGGGTGTGATAGTATCTAATGTACTAGAGAAGATAGTACCCATACTGCTAATCATTTCATCTAGTTCATTTGTGTTTATGGGTACACTGAGCTGAGACAGATCAGGCAGGTTGGTTGTGAATCTTTAGTGGTTGGGATAATTTTTCAACCTGGTTGGTAATGCGGAGCGATATGACAAATATCAGCGGTACACAGTATACACGTTACAAGGTGATCAGTGACATTATCACTTTATATCAGCAAGACTGGTTCCATGCAATATAATTAAATCTAGTGTATGATTAAAACAATGAGTGGGTCAAATGACATTTTGCTTGACTCCAAAGGAGTTTAGTCAATCTGTAAACTCAACCCCTAACGCATCATTTATACTATCTACGTGAATGTTAAAATCTCTGACAATCACCGCTTTAACGACATTGACCAGCAGGTCTGAGAGAAAATCTGCAAACTCTTTTATAAAATCAGCATAGGTGATACTCTTCATTCGTAATGCTCTGAAGCAGTGTTTTGAAATCGACCATCACGAGATATTGTTGGAAAGTCGTTATTTTGTTTTTTTTGGCGCACAAAATTATTCTCGTCGCTTTATAATATTAAGATAGAACCACTGAACTCACATGAACTGTTTTAAATATGTTTTTAGTACCTTTGTGGATCTTGAGATTTACAATGGCATTGCTGTCTATAGAGGCCTCACTGAGCCATCAGATTTAATCAAAAATATCTTAATTAGTGTTCTGAAGATGAACGAAGGTCTTACGGGTGTAGAACGACATGAGGGTGAGTAATAAATGACATTATTTTCATTTTTGGGTGAACTAACCTTTTAAACCTGTGTTCTGTTTTCGTCATCGCCACAATTAATCAGACGGGGCTCATGCTTATGTGTGTGTGTGTGTGTGTGTGTATATATATATATATATATATAAATCTTATCAATTAGCTGATAATTGCTAATGAATCTATTCATGTATTTAGCTCATGCTGGTCAGAAAAAGACTAATAGGGTATTGATTTGATAAGAATGATAGAATAGTTAGCTCTGTGATGTTTGTATAATGATCATTGCCCTCCTGCATTCCCCGGCTGTTTGAAGCTTGTCTTGTTGAAACACTGAGAAGCCGCTCGCTGGGCATAACTCTCATCTGATTATGTCATGATTGTATAACCCAACGGATAGGAGCTATTGTTTATGGCTCCCAATGGAAAACATTGAGTGAGCCCTCGGAGCACGTTCAGTCCTGATGCTGCTGCTGTCATGTGTGCTCTGATTGTGAGATAACAGTCAGTCTTATGTCTTTAAGTGCTGTGGGTGCCCGAGATGTACTGATATGCCCTTTATTCTGTATTTAAACTTCAGAAAGTCTTTCTTTTACTTCACATTTAGAGTAAATGTGTCATTTGTCTTAATGATTCAAACACTACCTTTTCTCTCACCCTTTTTCTCGGGTTCACTCTAAGCCACCTGGGTATTTCACATCAAAGTTGAGGCTTTCTTTAATTAGTCTTGTTTACTTTGATTATTGTGTGTTGGGTTTTTTTTTAGCTCTGTTGTGTTAGAAACACCACAAGCATACAAAGCTACAAAATGTCGACATTCTGTTTGGTTTCTGGTTCTGTAATGATTTTTTTATATATGTCTGGGTTCTTTTCTTGAACAATGTGTAAAAACAGCAGTATAAATTATTTCAGATATCACTATGTCCTTTCGCTTTGCCTGTTATTGCAAGAGACTTGGATTTTTTTCTTACTCGTCGATACTTAAATATATTTTTGTGCAGTCTTAATGACATGTTTGTGAAGAGTCTTTCAGAGTTTCAGAGAACTTTGGCTCACCTTCTTGTAATTTAATCTCTTCTTTTTCCTCAGCTCATCCTTTTCTCTTTCCATTTTTGACTTCCTTTGATTTGGATGTTTCACATTTCATTTGTACATTTCATCTTTTTTATTTATATATTTAATCACTGCCACTTTTTGTTTTGGATGCAATTTTTTGGCAACTTTTCTATTCCTGATTTGTTGTTAGTCGCACGCACGCAATCAGTCACACAGGCGTACAGCTGCTGATGCATTTGGCAGGCATTATTACATCCCTTAACTCCCTTGGGCATGAAATAACGATCTCTTGCCCAGCCAGCATTGAACATGCTTTTGTTCAATTCAGAATCACACAGAATCGCTCATGAAAGGAATATTAAATTAATAAAAAGAGGTAATTAGCCTTTGTGGTGTTCTCTTTGTGGTGTTAAGTGCTGAGTTTGCCAGGGTGAACTGTGGGTGAACAAAGTGACAAGAAGCATTGTCTTTTTGAGTCTCTGGAAATGTTGGCTTTCTTTCTTTCTTTCTCTCTCTCTCTCTCTTTTCACTCTCTTTTGTCTTTGTAATGTTTTTCCACCGGTTATGCTTTTCCACCAAATGAGATCAGACTGCTACAGGGTGATGTATGCACTAGTGGAGATCAAAGGATAGTGTCTCTATCTTGATCTATCTCTCTGTCTCCACCTTCATCTCTTCTTTTCCCTTTCGCTCACATACTATTATTATATGCTATAAACACAAAACAGTATGCATCTAAACATACTTCTAAATGTTTTAGCCTATCTATTAGAGGTGTTTTGTATTAACCAGACTATAATTGTAGGTCTGTGCATGTTACAGTACTTTTTATTTCATCACAAAGCCTTCCAAGCCTTGAAGAACAAGCACAAACATCATTTTGATTTGTTAGCAGCTGGACTGTGGTACACCAGTTTTTGTTGGCTACAGTTATAATGACTGGCCTGCTGTTTCAGTACCATATATTCCTCTTGATAATGTATCTGTGTGTGTCTCTTTTGTTGTTTCTTCAGGGCTGCAGAGCTCCAAAGGAAGCGTGTTTCCAGTGACAGTTCTGTGGCAGAAGCACTTGCACACAGTGACTCGCTCAGATCAACCAAAGCAGCTCTCAGCAGGTAAGAGCTACAGAGAGAACGTTTATGCTTCTTCAGAACACATCTCTCAAAATCCAGTCATGTGGATCAAGCCTGCTGCCAAGTTTTCTTTTTTTCTTTTCCAGGCTTATAAAGTTCTTTAAATTTGTATGGCCCTAAGCAGAATATTAAGTTCTGTGATGGTTATGAGAGATGCTGATCTGTGAATCTCAAGTTGTTCTGTGAAAGAACCCTCTCTAGCTATGCTTTATTAAAGCAAAAATGAGCTAACTCCTCTACTCTCACATCTCTTTTTGTGGGGCTTGATGGTTTATTGATAATATATACAGTAAGTAGGGCTCGGCAGTATAAAATATCTCTATCTCATCCAACTGAGATGTTGCTACAGTGTTTATACAGTGGTAAATATTTAAGTAAATGTGGTGGTAAATATGGTATTTAGGACTGCTCTGTTATTTACATTAACATTTACATTAAATTACAAAGCGCAATGTGTCCCAAGCAAGTCAGAATGTGGAAGAACTTGGCATTAATAGTTCTTTATGATTGCAGAGCAACAACACAACTGTTGTGTGCTTTGCATATGTATTTCAGTTATTTTAAAACATTTATAAACGTTTTGATTGTAGCTCATCCAGACAGAGTCAGTACCATGCTTTTTACTACATTATTTTGACTGTCTTTTGTTTTTAGCTCAAATGCTAGATTTTATAATTATTTTTTAATGAATAATCTTATCTTTTAGCCTGCATTCCAAATAAAAAAGAAAATCAAATGAGATGAAGTACCTTTCATTTGCAAAGTATTGCATTCACTCCCTTCTATATGGGTAAAATATGTGTAAATGTGTTCGCTTGTGTGCTTGAGTCTGTATTGGTGTGCAGCTTCAAATGTGGCCACCAGGCATTTTTGTGAAAAGTATGACATCTCATTTACTGTGCAGGAATGCATTTTGCTAGTAATTTGCTAGAGAGAGAGAGAAAGAGAGAGAGAATGTGTGTGTTTGTGTGTGTGTGTCCAAAGGATTTTCATGAAGGTTTTTTAAGGATGCATTTAATAGTTCCCCACAAGCGTTTCATGAGGACTGCATGAAAAGTTTAAAGCGTTTTCACATACATGCAATGATGCTTACATTGAATACATGGAATATTTCATTTATTATGTTTGCTTTAATAAGTCTTTGTTCCTTCTCATTTTTATATTGTTTAGAAAATATATAAAAATATTATATATTTATGTCTATGCTGGAGATGTTGTTTGTCAGACAGAAGTCTCCAGAAGTGATATTTTTTTTGCGATCATTTATTTTCATGCTTGATTGGGAAGTGGTTCACTACCCCCTGAATCCATTATCCTTCATGTTACATGGCAGGACAGAATGACATTAGGCTCCTGCTTCATGTGATGATATATGCATGTATGTGCATGTGAGATTGGAGAGGATGAGAAAAGTTTTCTGTTAGATTCTCTTCAGGATCCCAGACCTCATAATGACATACAGAGAAAAGAACTGACCACTGGAAACAAGCCAAGAGTTATTACACAGATAAAAATGCAAGAAAGCTGCTGGTCATGAACCGTTAGCTTTTACTGCACAGAAGACATAAGGGATATCACTGCCTGACTGCTCTCTAGTCAGAAACCACAATCACAAATCTCTCTCTTGTGTGAAATCAGCTCTGTAGCACAGAGGGCTGTCCTGGGCTCACACTCCTCTTTTGTGTTCCTAAATGATGGGTTCTTTGGGTCCTATTAAATTTCTCCTAGAGTCAGTAATATCTCTGTAAAGGAAACTCCAGTGTCTGTGCTACATTATGTAACATTTGTGTTGGCCATGAACTGATATGCTCCAGTGGGGTTCGGGCCACAACCCTGCCTGAGGGGAGGAATATCTGGCCAGACCAGAGCTAATAGAACCACCCCTAGTTGTAATGGAGAAATTTGTCTGGATTACATCACATGCACATGTTTTATGTCCTCAAAATGTCACACCAACTCAAATGCACAATGCACAAATTCAGTTCTTTTAATTTTCCCCCTTGTTGTTATTATCTTTTATGTTTTTTATGTATTTAGTTATTTATCTTGTTTATTTTTCCATACCATGTAATGTACTGTATAACATTCTGTTCAGTGTTTGTTCTGCAGTTTACTCAGCTTTTAACTGCTGAACAGACTCTTTAGGTGTTATTTGTATTTGTACATTTTATACTTTTTAAATTTAAAGGCACAATATGTAATATTTTTGGATTAAAATATCAAACCACTAGAACATTGTTATATTATATATTTTGTTGACTTATGTACTTACATTATCCCAAAAGTTTCCAACATTGTTTAAATCTAGAGAAATCCGCTATTTTAACCAGTGTAACGGTCATGTCATTGCGTCGCCTGTCAATGACGTCAAATCCGCACCACCCTCGATTTCCGGTTTTACTTCAGTAGAAACCATGGAAAAACCAAAGATGCTATTATGTGTTTTTTAGACAGGTGAGCAACTGTTTGGATGCCTTTATTGACAGTAAACGTATCATTGTTATATAGCTCAGCGTGGTTAGTCTTATTGTTTGAATCTCTTTTCTTGATTTACCGCGAGTAACATGTTTGTACTATGCCATCAGAGACGATGCTATTTTGACAAGTGGCTAACATAGCATAATCAGAAAGAGCTTTATATGTAGTAACAGTAATACAGCATTTATTAATGCTGTTATGAACAACAAGCTTTTATTAATTAAATTCTAATATCGATGTAGCTTACTGCAGCATGAAGCTAGTGTCTGATACCAGCCACCGAGTAACATTATAACAACTTTCAACACACTGATGAATTTAGTATGATTGTTTTGACCAAGTAAAGAGTGCTGCATTACCCCACATTTTTAAAAACAGCACAATAAAAACAGCAACAAACATAAAATGTCCCAGGCTCTCGGCCCCACCCTGCTTCATACTACAGTAATGTTAATAAAACTTCAATACATTAGCTCATCCATGAACATGATTTCTGCCTGAGTCCCGTTGGATCGCTTTTTATTGGTTGTGGAGGCGAAGATGACAACTCCCATCCACGCTCATTCACGGTGTCATCAAGCTACGCCTTTTTTATTGTTTTGAATAAGTGACCTCTAGCGGCAAAACTTACATACTGTGCCTTTTAAGGATAATTTGGAAGTATAAAAATCTTTCATTGACTTTTGACAGTGACGTTACCACAATGTTTTAATACTGAATTCATTTTTCTTTTACATGCTTAATTTTGATTTGCCCATTTCTTTTGCATATTTAACACTGCATAGCCATTTTAACAATAGGCAGTGATCATGTGTAAGTTGTGTGCAGCCAGCATAACATAACATGACGCAGCATTTTATTTACAGTATGCAGAACCAAAGCCTAAAACCTACGTTTATGTTACCTTTACACTATTTTTGCTGCCATTTCTTTTGGGAAATGCAAATCTTGTTTGTACTGTATCACTGTTATGTCAAAAGATTATTGTTTATGGTCATGTCTACATCATTTTATCTTACATTTTCATTCATTTATGTTGTTTTTGTTTAATTCTTATGTTGTTTTGAAGGGTGGGGGGTGTTCATCGCTCAAATACAACAGCAGCAGATTTCAAACCTACCAGCAGGTGAGACAGAGCTTTACCAACTATGTTTCTGTATTCCTCCCTTTCTGTGTACCCTTTCAGTTGTCTCTTCTTAGAGCTATTATAGATGTTAGTGTTGAAAGTATTGAAAGTGTTCAAAGAGCAGCTCTACTCTTTTAATCCCAGTTGGGATAGTTTCTGGTTTCCGGCGGCTCTTCTTAATGTGAACTATGTGTCATTACTGCAATGAGAAAATGAAGTCTAGCACAGCAGGACCACACCATTTCTGTTGCTGATTATTATTTTTACTCGCCTGTTCTGTTCCTTATTAGGCCCCGCTGTCTCTGTTGACATGACTTTAGAGGGTCGAACAGACACACACTCAGAGTACACATAAAGTTCTGTGCGAGCAAAGAGTAGTAATTTACCATGTTCTGTTCTAATCTAGCCTGTACTGGTCCAGTGTAGTCATTTCTAGTCTGGTTTGTTCATGTTTTGTCTTGTCTGGCATTCTCCAGTTTGATGTCTGTCATCCTATTCTCTAACTGCTGTTTGCTTGAAGACTAAAAGCAGATTCACACAGAATGCGTTTTTGTGTTCCACTGTGCTGCTTTTTGTTTTTCCATGTAATCATCTGCTAAACTGCTGCAGATCTCGCTGCTTTTTAGGCATCTTGCATGTGAACGCCCCATTTTTAAGATGTAATGTCAAGTTAAAAGACGTTCAATTTTTAAAAACATCTTGAGACCGTGCCTTCCTTTTAATCATTAGCATCTTAGCTCTGCATTTGGATGATATTGTGTGGGATCTGGCAGTGTTTTAAAGTTATATTTTTGGTCTATTTATGGTTTTATTGGATAGGACAGTGTAGAAATCAGACAGGAAAGCATGGGGTGAAGAGAGTAAAACGAGATCGACAAAGAACCTTGAGCAAGGAATAGAACTCGGGTCGCCCGTTGAGCATCTCCGACTACGGAATCTGCCGTGTGAACTGCCCATCTTAAAGGGATGTTTCACCCCAAAATTTAAATCTTTAGATCATTTACTCATGTTGTTCCAAACCCGTATGACGTTTTCTTCTGTGGAATATGAAAGAAGATAGTTTGAACAATGTCTTTGTTCATACCATTAAAAAAGTGGTGTTTAACGTTGTTTTGAACCCTATTGATCCCCAGAAGAAAAGTCATACAGGCTTGGTATGGGTGAGTAAATGACAGAATTCTCATTTTTTGATGAGCTGCCCTATAAGAGTTGGCTTCAGCATGGTATAGACAAGCATAATGTCAGGTTATTTAAATTGTGACAGCTTGAAAAGCTTGAAAACCTCACTAATCTGTTCTTATACAGCACTATCTCTTCTGCTGCCCATATTCTACAGCTCATCAATACCTCAAATCAGCTTAATATGGTTGAAAGTTTGATTAATCCAGCAGCTTGTACTCTCTCTCTCTCTCTCTCTCTCTCTCTCTGTATCTCTGTCTACCAGGGAAATTGATTAGGTTTCTGTTTTTGTTGGTTTAATTTTGAATAGGAGCTGTAATTAATCGATGCATGTTTTATGTTGTTTTTCCGTCATACATAAATGAGGGATTTGTGTTTTCCTCTGTAATGGAATTATAGCTGGGCCCATGAGAAGCTCTCATTCTGAGGCAGATTCACATCTGAACACTGATACTCAAAGCAAATAACAACAGGAGGAAGCAAGAGCACGCAAGAGAGATTAGCTGCTTGTTTCCTGTGCAGGCTGAGCGAGCCATCTTTAATGTGGTGTCTGCAAATGGTAAATTGGAAGGAGCGTAATAAAGGTTATATTGATGAGGAGAAGCAAATGAGAAAAGATATGCAAGAGCAGTGAGGGCAGTTTAATGGGGCATCACAGCTTTCATTATCAAGCTGAGATCCTGATTGGTCCCTAGTGAGCTGAACTTTGACCCTAAAAACCTTCCTATACTGAAGTATACTGAAGTCTCTTCTAATGCTATTGTATTCACAGTACGGTCCATCAAGCTCCCCTCATTAAGACCTGCTTTTGTTTTAAGAAAAGACTTCTGCTCATAAATCTCTGTAGTGATTAGAGAAGAACATTCCAGTCCACAATCAATACAATAAAACTAGCTTGCAAATACCAATTGTCGTATTTGTGAGAACTGGTGGGAGCTGGTGATCTTGCAGAATAAATGCCATGCCCGTCCGAATTCAGATTGCCATTTCTTTCTAGAGTTAATGAGGGGTTTCTGGACTCATATCGCATAATTGGTCCAATGTCACATTGCTACCCTTTCTGTAAATGTGCTAAATTACTAGCAATTACAGCTAGCAAAAACTCAATAACCCCATTAAAGCTGCCTTGAGCTATTTTGCATCATTGAGCATGTGTGTGTGTGCAGGGTGCATGTTAGAGTGTCTTTTTGAGAGTGTGTGAGTGTGTTGTGAAAGCAGGCTGAGGAACGTCAGTAATTACTGCTGCCGTCTGGGTTACATACCAAGGAATGGTTCAGACATGTTTAAATACTGGATGGTCTTTTAGGCTGGGGGACTAAACCATTACCAGCTTTGCTTCAGGACATGATGGTTAGAGGTGCATTTGCCCTGTTTCCAGGCACATGTATCAAGCTCTTGTGATACAGAGAGGTTTGAGTGTCATCATCAGATCTTTACTCCTCATACTCTGTAATGTGAGTACCAACTCAGCTGCAAGCCTTTTTTCCATCTAAGGAAGAAGAAGAGGTTGTATCGAAATGGATATGGCTGAAGATAAATGTGGGTGCTTCAGCAAGCTCAGCAATGTGAGGTTTTAAAAGTTGTGTTTTTCTCTACTATAGTGCTACTGTGAACTCTAAGACACACAGGAAAAGATTGGGTGCTCTGAACATTCCCCATGGCTAGCCAGATATCAGTGTTTTTGAACATCATTTGTCATGAGATATATATATATATATATATATATATATATATATATATATATATATATGGAAAGATAAATTATGATTGATAGAGTTGGTTTTGATAGCTGAGAGTTATGATTTGTGGTCTTAGAGATCTGAAATCCACTTACCTGAGCAAATTTCGCTGCCTGGAGGCTGAACCTCAGCTGCAAGGCTAGAGGAGGCATGCAAACATTCAGGAAAGGTGTGTGTATTGGGAAGACATGTCAGAGTCAGCCCAGATTTATGAGTCTGCGAAATGCTTTTAATTATGGGACACACTCGGATTCCTTAGCAAGGCTAACTCTCTCTCTCTCTCTCTCTCTCTCTCTCTCTCTCTCTCTCTGTGTCTGTCTATCTCTCTCTTTCACTCACTCACACACACACACACTCAGAAAATCACTCATAGACGCATCCCATTGGAAACAGTATGTTGTGGCTTTGATTTAAGAGTTCATGAATTCGTGTACATTTTCCCTTTTTTGTCTGTCTCACTCAACATTGTGTTCAAAGTGAAACAGGTTTATTGTTTTTCAGTTGACTGTGATCTGACGTCTCCTAAATACCAGTTACGTTTACTGCCAACCTTTCTAGTAAAGAACACCGCTTATTGGCTCTTTCTGTCGGAAGCTGTTACATATTTCCTTGCAGTGTTTCTGGTCTCAGAGCTGCACTGCATCTAGCAAAGTTCAGGATCCAAAGCCCTGTGTGCCATTTGTCTCTTTTCCTTAATGTCCCAGCCCTCTTAGTGTGGGGTGGGGAACCCTTTGATCAAATATTCTTTCATGTGAGAGTGCACAGAAGATGTTCCAGTCAGCTGAAGGTCTGTCAGGGGAAGAGACGGAGAGGAGGTGTAGTGTTAGCGATGGCATCAATGTTGTAGGTGTGTTCGACTTTGACTGTGTCTGCCCTTACCGTTCGGCGATATTTTCCACTTGCAGTTGGGGGAGGAGTTAAAAAAAGAAGCTGTCAAATCTGAAACTTAATGCTTCTCGTAGTGATGCTCACACAGTGTTTGTGTACTTTACCGCAGACAAAGTGGATTAGATATAATATTTCTCAGATAAACAGATGTTTGAATTTTACATGTACTGTAACAGGCAGAAATGTGAAAGAAAAAAGTTCAAGATAAGGCGTATTGTTTAAAAACCATTTTTATCAATTTTATTTTGATTAACATAACATTTATAGTAAATATATGACATTAAGATTTTACATGAAAAAGTGTTTACTCTAATGTTTTTACTCTTGTAAGCATTAGTGAAACTGAAATTGTCATCTGTCTGACCTATTGCGAAATGGCTGTCAGAGCTCATGTGGCTGTTCTGGTAAAATTACTGAGTCTGCCTACTCAGTCTGCTTGAATCCTTCTCGCTGTACTTTAGTGAAAAATTGTCAGCACCTCGTCAAGTCGGACCAAACTTTTTAACCATTCACTGCTCAAGATGTTCATTCTGTGCAGTGCTATATGAAATCAAGCAGACCTAATGTCACACTTTTTATGTCACACAGATAGCATTGCAGTGATGTTCATTGAGTTTGGGCTCTCTCCTCAATTCATCTCTTGCTTTGAGAGAAGAATATTATGAAGCTTATTTGAAGTCATTATTCTGTTGCTCAATAAATCTCTGAGATGCTGAACATTGAGACTGGCATAAAAAAGTGTATATGCATATGCATTGTAGCCATTCTTTCTTTCTAGGACCATTTGAAGATTATTTGAACAGCTTCATCAGGAAGAACATCAGGAGATGATTCAAGTTGAGATTAATGGCTTCACAGTGTGTGCATCAAGAACTTTAGTTTCAGATACATGTCGTGAAGAGGTCCTCTAAAAGATTTATGTTTGTTGATTTAAAGTGTTTCAATCACTCAGATGTTTCTGTTTCTCCCACAGGTTTGAGAAGAGCACCCTGAACAATACGAGCTCTGGTAAGGAGTTTAAGTAGTGCTCTAATTTTGCTTTCAGCTCTTCAGTGAATGAACATCAAGTGAACTTTAGCAGAGTTTCTTTGGATAAAAATGTATAATTCTAAGTTAATAAATGTAAATCGGAGCACAGCTGCAATTTAGTCTTTCCTTGTGAGAATAAGTTAAAGTCGTACAGAGTCTCAGGTCTCTGCAAGAAGCAAATTGGGGTCGCTACATATAGTGGAGGAGCAGCTCTTGATCAGTGAACAATAGAAGGTGGAAGTTGAGTGTTAAACACTCCTTGGTCTTCGTTCTTGTTCTTTTTAACGAGCTGCTGCCTGTCAGGAGAGGGCATGTGCCAAGGCTGTGGTGTTTTCTGCTCTCTTGGCACTGGTAGGGGAAGCAGTTGGGAGGAGGAAAGGACTGTCTCACAGTCTGTGAGGTGCAGCGAGGTAGAGCAGGTTATCATCACTCACATTGATCCACATTAGAATTCAGCGCTAGCTCCAAAGCTTCCTGGCATGAGCAGAGGAGGAACGCATTTCCAAAACCTGATTTGGCCCTGTGCATGCTTTCTCTAGACAGGAAAAAAGACTCTTCAATTCCATAAAGCGGCCGAGTTTTGAGAGCTGGATTGAAGCGTGCATATCTTTAGACACAGGCGTAGATTTAGCCTCGCAGTGCGCTCTACAACGCATGTTAGCCTGACATCCCAGCTGGGTGTTTTCATATTTTACCTCTCGAGGTTTGTGAAGCAATACACAAGATTGCTGGATTAGGAAGGCAAATCTACAAAGGGCATTGCGAAGCTTTGAACACAGATTTAGCATATTGAGACTGAACCCTCAGAGCCAGCATCAGCAAATGTGATTAACACCCGTAATTAAAATCATATTTTTACTCCCCTTTTAACTGTCTGCTTCCAAAGCATTAAATAAACAGAACATCATCCTGTGAAACTCTGAATAACTGAATATTGAACAAATATGCATAAGCGATTTGTGCATGCAGGCAGTTTCTGAATAATAATACCTTTAAGTAATAATGGAGTCATCAATTGTCATGAGAAAACTGACTCCAGTATTTGCACATTTTCTGGTATCACAGCTTTACAAATCTTCTTACAAATAATACTGTGTCTGTTTTTCACTCTAATGCCATAGTTTTCACACATCTGGTCACATTTCAGCTTGGTAGCTTTAGTCTTTGCTTTAAAACTATAAATGTAACATTTTTTTGTTCGAATTGTAACAAAATGTATATTTTTAAGTCATAAATCCATCTTTCAAACCATCTTTTTCTCTTTACTTTCTTTTATCACTACTGTAAGCCATAATAATTACAGTATATTTAATTTAGAGCTGTCGGGTGGATTTAGCGGCAAACTCAATACTTCAGTCATGCGTCCGTGTGGGATGTCATGTCTGTAAATAAAGGAAAGAAGGTCAGGTTACTACTATATGCAGCGCAAGGTATTGTAGTAGCTTGAAGGCGCAAATAACACTTAAATTAGGGTTAGTGAAAGGGAAAGTGACAATGCATGTAATAAAACATGAATCAACATCAGGCAACAATTTGCCTATAAATAACCTGTTAGCCAAGTTGTAATAGTTTACTTTATCTGATATAAATAGCAAATGTTATGTTTGTGATGATTTTTAAACCAATTGTTTTCAATGAGTCAAAACAACAGCTGCATAAAAGCTACTTACCTGCTCTCAAGACATTTTTTTTTGCATGTCTATCTTTCTTTTGTTATTTATTGATTGATTGATTTATTTCGGGGGGTTGAGGGGTTGGGGTTGGGGAGTTTTGATGTTGTTAGTGACATTTGCACTGATAAGCCTCAAACCATCAGATTCATCTGCACAGAATAGCAGAAGCCGAAGCACGAATCACATAAACAGTGTTCCTCTGCCAAGTAACTTGTAGTTTTATGCTTCGTCCACTAGAATGTTACATAGTGTGGCTTTAATTACACTTAAAAGTTTAGTTCACTTCAGAATTAAAATGTCCTGATAATTTACTCACCCCCATGTCATCCAAGATGTTTGTCTTTTTTCAGTCGAAAAGAAATTAAGGTTTTTGAGGAAAACGTTTCAGGATTTTTCTCCATATAGTGGACTTCAACGGCTACCAATGGGTTGAAGGACCAAATTGCAGTTTGAATGCAGCTTCAAAGGGCTCTACATGATCCCAAACGAGGAATAAGGGTCTTGTCTAGCAAAACAATTGGTCATTTTCTAAAAAAAAGTAAAAATGTATGTAAATTTTATCCACAACTGGCTATCTTGCATTAGCTCTGCGATGCGCCACGCATTACGTAATCACGTTGGAAAGGTCACATGTGACGTAGGCGGAAGTATCGTGGTAGGGTGAAAAACTCCATCTCATTTTCTCCTCCAACTTAAAAATCGTCTGACATCGTTGTTTTACCTTTTTTTGTAAAGGGTGTTTGACTTAAGCAGCGTCTCATTTCGGAGACTGCGTCCTCTGGAGATCGCATTTGAAGGCTGTATACGTCATCGAGGTGGTCTCATTTAAGAAAAGTAACCTTTGGATTGGAAAGTAAGAAATAAATTACAGTATTGTGCACTTTACAAGGAATAACAATCAATTTTATTACGGTTACTTTTCTTAAATTAGACATCCTTGATGACATATGCCTTCGAATTGAGATGCAGCTTTATAGTCTTTGCACGTTCACTTTGACACTGGATAGGTACTTTCGCCTGCATTACGTATGACCTTTCCAACGTGATTACGTTATGCATGGCGCATCGCAGAGCTAGTGGGAGATGAGAATTTGTGGTTAAAAAGTAATACATTTTTATTTATTTTTTTAGAAAATGACCGATCATTTCATTAGACAAGAACCTTATTCCTCGGCTGGGTTCATGTAGAGCCCTTTGAAGCTGCAATGAAACTGCAATTTGGACCTTCAACCCGTTGTACCCCAGTGAAGTCCACTATATGGAGAAAATCCTGGAATGTTTTCCTCAAAAACCTTAATTTCTTAATTTTGACTGAAGAAAGAAAGACATAAACATCTTGGATGACATGGGGGTGAGTAAATTATCAGGAAATTAATTCTGAAGTGAACTAATCCTTTAAGAAAAAATATCAAAAGTTCCAGATCAAATTGAATGGCTTACTTCAGTTTAGCTATTAAAAAAAAGAAAAAAAGAAAAAAGAAATTACACTCCTGTCTACATTAAATCATTTTATGATAATGACATACTGTTCTGGCCACATTTCATCTTGGTAAACTCTTTTGCTTTAGTTACACTTAAGTAATAATGTCAAAATAAGTTCAAAACCAATTAAGTTGGCTTCCATTAACTCTATTTTTTATGCTGATAATTTACTTTTCACACGTCTGTTCACATTAAGCCTTTGCTTTGTAATTAGTTAAGTAAAAATGATCAAAACAAGTTCAAGATCAAATAATTGACAAGCAGCAATAACTGTATAAAAAAGAAAAAATACACTTGAATCTCCATTAACAGTACTTTCTTGTTTAACAGTGTCAGCAGACAGTCTAATTGATTGTGTGAAGAAGAAGGACCATCAGAAGGTATCATTTGAGCATCATTTGAATACATTAATCACATAAATACACCTTCTAGGTTTCTCAGATTTTTTTTTTTTTTTTTTTTAAATTACTTGCAAGAACATAAGCATATTTTTTGAGTATGTAACTCATGTCGTGTTTTACAGTGATTTAATATGCAAGAAAGAAATATGTGTGCTTTTAGTTAAATGTTCACTCGGCCTAAGGATATTCGGTCGTCTCTAACGCAGGACTGACCTCACCATTAAATGTCAAGTATCTTGCAGAGCGGAGGCGGAACCAGATAAATGATCCTGCATATTCTCTTGACCTTTCACTCGTTCTTAGTTTCTATGGTGACCAAACAGGCTTTCCCCAGAATGATAATCTCTCACATCCAGCCCCAAACCTGTTCCCACTCGTCAAACCACGATACAGAGAAGAGAAGAGGGGACATTTCAAATATTAATGAGGATGTTTGGCATGTTGCAATAGGCAGTGATATACACAGCAACCCTTACCTGCCCCACTGTGTCTTTTTTTACATTAAGCATCTCAACTGGTGACACTGGTATGTCTGTAGTTACCAGATTGTGGAGTGCAGAGATTCCACTGTCTGGTGTGTGTAGATGATGTCTCCTCTTTTCTCTCAGTGCATTCATCATCAGGAATCTTCTCTAAATTTACCTGAAAACTGGTAAATAAAACACCTCTGATGATATTTGTCTATCTAGACTCACTGGACTGATGATAATGCTAGTATTATTATGCCCAAACTCTCTGTGGTGTATAAAAGAGTTCTGGCAAGTTTCTGACAGATATTGGGCTTTATTGCACCAAAGGGTCCTTTGATCCTGCAATAATTAATGAGACTCGGTGATCAGGATACCATGTGGCTTCCAATAAAGATGCTCTCTTTGGTTTGCCATTGGGATGTGTTTATCTCAGTGTTTGTTTGATTAACTGGCAGCTTTTTCTCTGCAGTTGAAGGAGCTGCATAAGAAGGGGGCAGACCTGTGTGTGCAGGACCCTGTGGGCCGCACCCTTCTGCACTATGCTGTGGAAGTGGGCAGCAAGGAGATTGTCAGATACATCATTGATAATGGTAAATGATCACACAACACATGTCTTTAACATCTCTCAAATGCTGCTGGCATAGGTGGAATGTCTTTGTCTCTGCAGTTTTAATGCATGTATGTCGCTTTTTTTCTTTCTGTGGAATGACCGATGTAAAATATGTGGAGTAGATATTTAAAAGAGTAAAGTGAAACTCTCATTGTCAACAGCCCCTCTCTCTCACACTCCTCTCTCTCTCTCTACTTTTCTAATGAGCTTTATTAGCATGACTGTGTAGCACAATGTTGCCAGAGCATTAACATATTATGTATAAATAATAATTATAAAAAAATCATACATGTAGATAATGTCATATGTAGCATAAAAAATAAATAAATAAATCTAGAATAAAGCGGGTCTCTCCAGTAAATTAATCATGTCTAACAATGTGAACGGCTAGCACATATTTAGCAGCAGTTGCAGCTGTACTGTCATCTTCTCTGTACTATCATCAAGGGCATTTTCTCAGTATCATTAAGTTCAATGAATGATGGAATCAGTGTTTCAAATTTAGAGAGAAATGTTTCTCTTACATTGTGGTATATAGAACAGATGAGAAGATTTGCTGTCGATCACAGAGTCTACAGATACTCTGCTCTCTCTGTGTCCCTGTTTGTTTACGTCATCCTGTTTCTATTTCTAGATCATGGTCACTTAATCTGTATTTGGAGAGGATTTGTCTTTCTCTAAATTGTTTAATTAATAAATAATATGCCAATTTTGGGGTTCCATTTAGGGTCAAATAACATTGGAGTTTATTTTGGAGGTCAGATTGAGTTTGTTTCATCATGAGTAACTTTTAGATTTTTGTCAATTTTTATTAAATAATAGTTTTGGGGTTGTAGCTGTAGTCAATCAGGAGTTGAGTTTCATGGACTAGTTGAAGATTGAGTGTGTTTAGAGGATGAGATTCTGGTGAGGTTTCATTGGCAAGGAGGGCTTTATATTGGAATGAATCAGGATCAGACTGATGGAGGTGATGCCAGAACTGAACATATCTCTTTTGGATTTCAGTGTTCAGCACGTACAAGCCTACATGTAATTCAGCCCTGCAGGCATCATTGGTAGTGCTTCTGTGAACCCCTAAAATGTTCTAGGCAATTTCTAATTGTAGTTTTTCTAGGAAGTTTTATCCCAACTTTTAAAATGTAGTACTGATCCCCAAATTTCACATCCATGTAAAAGATTTGTATTATTATTGAATTATAAAATTTTAAAAAATCCACGTTTTAATGGGTAATTGACTGCTTTATGACCTTATAGCATAAAAAAGTCCTCCGAGCCTTTTCACTCAGTGTTTTGAGCGAAGCCTCCTGATGTTGATGCCCAGATAACTGTTGCTCGTGCTGTGCTGTAGGTTCTATCCTTTATAAGTGAACTGGTGGACTTCTTTCCACGAGATCTGGCTTTCTTTTAAAATGCCATGACTCTGGTTTTGTCCAGATTGTGACTTGTGACAGTACTATTCCAGTACAGTTCTCTCTCTCTCTCTCTCTCTCTCTCTCTCTCAATCCTCATATACAGTGAGGGTCCAAAAGTCTGAGACTATTGAAAACGTCTCGGTGTCAAATGCAACCCTTTGGGGAACATCTCCAGTACAACCGGTGTCTGAAGCACGTCTAAACATTGGCCGATGACAGCCTATGACGTAACTACTGATGTGACCAGAGTATAAAATGGCACCTGTAGTACACGTCAACAACTTCTTTTGTCTGAAGGAGACGTGGGTAGGTATACCCGAAGCATGGCAATGAGACAGTTCCCCCAAGGGGGCTCACTGAGAGCTGAAGTCAGAACCATCTCATTACAAGGAGCGGAGGACCTTGCCCAAACCGGGAAGGTTCTACCCCATGCTCATCCTAAATGACCACTGGGAGCTACCAGCTAAGGCTAACTACAGCCATTGTAAAAACTGTAATATGAGACCACAGCAACAAACCAAGCTCTTTCATGGGGAGTCTGGAATCCTGCTATTACAGTGAACAATGAAAACATTGCCATCAAGGGGAGCCAGCTGAGTGCTAGCTGCGACCACTCAGAAACAAATGTCTTTGTAGGATCCCAAAACTCTAGACAGTCTTGAAGGTGCTTTAAAACAAAGAACGGTTCACAAACTGGGGCAAAAAACCCACTTCCTGATGGGTTCTCGAGATCAGAAGAGCTCATCCCAGGGACTGGAAGACCCTGCTTCAAGACCCGACTGAGGGGGAAGATTCTGCTCTTCAGTCGATCCCAAAGAAAAAGGGGCCCTCCAACACTCACGAAGGTGCCTACAACTAGGAAGGTTTCGAAAACTGGAGCAAAAAAAAAAAAAAAAAAACCTGCGTCCTGTTGGGTTTCAGAGATCGCCACCATCAAGCACTGCTATTGTGCAGGCCACCTGAGGGCGCAGCTCTAAAAAAAACACCTGCCTTCAATCTCTCTGCATCTAATTTCACAGAATTAGGTCTCACACATTAGTAATAGCAGACCAGAAAGGCAAATAATCTCATTCCCTTTTTGCTCCGGCCACCACCTCAGTGATCGAACCTGCCTGCTGCTGTGGCAGCCATGGGACCCCAATCGTGAGGTGCAGGCGCTCTATTCTCATCTCTCAAGAGAGAATATAAAGGAGCTTATCACAGCGACTGCATCATAAAGAGCACATTCAACTCCCTTGAGAGCTGGCTAGTGTTATTGTCGTGTTTAGACACATGCTTTAGACACCAGTCACGCTGGAGGCGTTCCCCAAAGTATCCTAAGACGCAGTGCAAGTTCCCATTCGAAAGGGAACTTCTATTTTGCATTATTTTAATTAATACAATTTCCCAAATACAAATTATATTATTAAAACAACAATTTAAGTGAAAAGTTGATTTGGTTACCATGAAGATCATTTGCAGTAGAATATCATATTCATTTTATGTCGTAATGTTTCTTTGTTTTAATATTTTCAACATTATTTTAACAAGTAATTTCCAGGTTTAAATTGCATTTTGAATCCTAGACTTTCAGCGTGGCCTCAGACTTGATCTTCGCCCGAGACAAACATGCTTGATTTTGTTTGTTTGTTTGTTGTTGTTGAACAATACCAGTACAAGTTTTGGAAACACCTATTTATTCCTTACTATTATTCTAAAATGTGAAAGGTAATAATAATATAATCATCAAAACTATGACACAAATGGATTATAAACACATTCAGATGTGTCCAAGCTTCTGACTGGTATTGTTTGCTACTTTGCTTTCAATCGCTGTTATGTTTGTTATCTGTGGTGTGTGTGGGGGTTGATGTTTGAAGCAGGTCATCTCTCTCTCCCACGCAAGCTTTTTACAGCTCTTCATTAAGCAACACACCATCACCTCAGGGCACATGCTTTAGTGTGGTTGCAAGGTTTGATTTTTTTCTCTTTTTTTTTCTCTCTTTCTCCACAGCACCCACCGATATTCTGGATGTAACAGAGAGAGAAAAGTGAGGCCTGTTCTTTTATACTATAATGCACATTGATGCCATTTGTTATTTTTATCTGTTGACAGGAAAGGTTCAGGCTTCTGTTTTATGATAGTGTAGTCTAGCCTGGTTCACTGAAAAGGCTAAGCTTTTTCAGGAATTATCTTGAGATTCATTTTTAACAGCCTGTATATTCCTCCAACTTGTTTTTCTGCCTCCTTCCCTTTCTGTCTTTTCTTTACTCTCTCTCTTTGCTTTCTCTCTGTCTGACTGTCTCTTTCCTTTTTATTCAGCGGAGAGACGGTGTTGCACAAAGCAGCCTCGTTGTGTCATAGGACAATCTGTCATTACCTAGTGGAGGCGGGAGCATCTCTCATGAAGACAGACTTACAGGTGAGATAGACATGTAAAGAAAGACAGTTAATGTTTGATGCTGGATTAGTTCACCCAAAAATGAAAATTCTGTCATCATTTACTCACCTATACTGATGACAGAATTTTAATTTTTGGGTAAAACCTCTCTTTAATATTTTTAGGAGTCTACTTACAAGCACAGAATAAAGCCTCATGACCAGGTCTGATGTTGTACTTGACAAAAACAGAATGGAAAGTAATATGATAGATTTTGAGTATGTATTAGCATCCTGTCAGAAGTTTGTGTTTGATATGGGAATTTAGGAAGGAATAATTTTGGTGAGCTCTGAATACAGATTCGTGCCAAGCTGATTCACTGTAGATGTTTGTGGCTTTTGGATCCATTTCATTTTGGTTGCAGCCTCCAGCTGGTCTCTATCCCTGAACGTCTCTGTACTTAACTGCTCTCTTAGTCAGTGCTGACTAAGACCTCCACATGAAACAAGGAGCCATTCTCCCCCTCAGCAGCCCACCCTCTCCCCCGCTCACCTCCACAGAGCCAGCCAAGAGACTCAAGCTCTCCTGCAGCACTTTTGATTGGTGTACCGCAAAATTACACACAGCTGTAGACACACTAGACTCTAATTACTGCCTCTCTTCTTTTCAGAAGAAACATCAATTTAAAAACTACTTATTTGAAGAGATCTGCGAGGGAATGATTTTCCACAAAGCACAAAAATCTCATTTGTGGTTAGAACTCTCAGCAGTACTGTCCATCGCTCTTGCTCGCTCTCTTTTTTTTTTTTTCCTCGAGTTTTGTACCTTTGCCCCACTGGGCCTTACTGTAAGAGTCTCCTCTAAAGCTCACAGCAGTCCAATGGACCTTTCCCACCTCCCATCTGATAAATGTGTGAGACAGCACTGATTGAGTCTCCTGGGTGCTGATGGACTCTAGTCTGTCTGACAGCCTTCAGTTCTATCTATGTAATTATCAGTAACTCATGTGCTGTTGAGAGAGATGAAATGTGTAAAGTCACCAGTCTGACACGGTCTGAGAACAGACCGAAATGGAGATTTTTCTCTTCAGAGGATATCCCATGATTTTCATCTGCCCTCTTCAGGGAGACTGTACTCGTAGGCTTCTGACAGACTCAAACTGAACAAGACCTGATTTAGCAGTGCCATTTTCCTGGACTGTGGTCTTTTGCATTTAATAGCTCTATCAGCACTTTTCTGCTCCACTTTCCCTCTGTTTCCATCAAATCTTAGGATCTGCACACTTAGTTTCATTCAATCCAGAAAACATCATATCCAGGATAGAGTGACTCATTGTTCATTTCCCTGTGATGAAGTGCAATCCTCCTCTCCTCTCTCTCGCTTTCTTTCCTCTGTTTCTCTTACAGTCTGTCCATCTGTCTTTGTCTTTATATAATAAGCATCCCCATTATCCATTCCATCATTTTTTTCCTCTCTCCTTTGTGACTTGTATGAGGATGAATGCTGGTTTTTAAAAGCACTATAAAAGTGTGATTATATTTCTGTTCAGCATGCCCTGCAGGGATCAGTCTCTCAACCACAAAGCTTTTTTTCTCCTGTGTAACTCGTCTCTTTTAGTTTATCGTAGCTAATATTCTCCATTGTGCTTGACTCTGTAGTTTTTGACAGCTTTTCCAGAACTGTCTTTGTCTGCATCTGAAAGGGTGAAAATGGAGGGATGCAGCACTGCACTGGAAGTTGCGTAGTATGAAAGGGTGCTGGTGGCCATTCTTACTGTATACTCCCAAACAAAAGCAGCTTCATCTGTGGCACAACAATGAAAGCGCTTGGCGGGCATTTTGAGTGCTCAGAGCTCTGACAGGGACAGTCCAGGCCTTTCTCTCAGACTCTGTGCACCAGGCCTGCCTGCAATTAAAAACAATTACTGTTGAGCAATGCTGGCACCAGCAACTTGGAAAAAGAGAGACGTTTTCTGAGAGAACATGTTTACCATTAGAGGCTCGGCGTAATCTTTGATTTCCCTTCTTCATTGTTCATGAAAAATCTGTCTGAAAGGAACTATCCCTAATTAAGCCCTGGTGCAGCCATAGATATTCTCTGTGTATTTTGCTTCAGTTCAACTTGTGTTTTTATTTGTAGTTGGAATCCCAATGGAACAGAGCAGTTTAATTATAAATTGTCAACTTTCTTTTTAACCTCTTCTGCCTTTTTTGTGTTTGGACTCATTATGTCTCTTAATTTCCAGGGTGACACTCCTAAGCATCGTGCCGAGAAGGCGAAAGATGGAGAACTTGCGGCGTATCTTGAGAACCGCCAGCACTACCAAATGATCCAGCGTGAAGACCAGGAGACTGCAGTTTGACCTTTTGACCTCTCACCCTTCACCTCAACCAGTGTCCTGCTTTTTGTGCCAAAACAACAGTAACCAAAAATGTATCGCTGTACCCATCACAGGCTGTCTGGACTGCACAGGGGGTGGATACATTCCCAGAGAGGGGGGATGGTCGCACACTTAACTGTCTCTGAAGAGGTCCCTAGCTTTTATCATCATTCTCTGAATGACCTGTTGGACTTAATGTCTTTTATTTCATTGCACTGCCAAAACATCTTAGAGTTTGTATGTATGAGACAGAATGCAGAATTCTCTCCATGTTAATACACTCATCGAGTTTGCTTTTCTAGTTTGACAATGCTGAATGTTAGTTGAATACATTGAGGATTTCAAAGATGCATGGGCTGGTGAGGACAGTGCTGTTTGTGTCTCCAGAGTCATCACTGTTTGTAAGTGCAGCTGGAGCATTCACCGTAGCCCTGACTCTACATCTACAGGTTCAGTATTGCTCTGTTATAGCTGAACTTTAGTCTGGTTAGTGACCAGAACATGAACCGGAAACTGAAACAACATTTTAATAGCTGACTTATTTCCTAATAACAGTAGAGCCATTAAATAATATGATTTTAATGTATAATGAATCTTTCTAGATTCCTCTGCACTGAAAGAGTTCAGGATGGTTCAAAGACAGGAATGTTTACTGGGGTCTTGGTTTGAAGTATCAGAACGATTTAGGTATTTTTCAGGTGTGTTTATTGGAAGGATTTTACATTTTCATAGATTTCTGTGCTGTTTCTTATAAGAACATTCGGTACTGTAAATGTATGCGAGTAGCTTTCTGTTTAAGGGGCATTTGCACTGTAGCTTTGATTGCCTTCTCTATTCTAAAATATGGATTTATAATTGATGTACTAAAATATAGCTTCTTTCCTACAATATTTTTAAGTAAATAGATGTTTATATAATTTGTAGCTATTAAAGTGTTGTCATGTTTGTATTATAAAACGCTGTAAATTAGATTTTGGTTAATTGGAGTTGAGAACAGATCTCACTTTGTTTCAGCAGATTTTTCTTAAGTCTTTGTGATAAACCAATAAGAGTTTACACTCTATAAGAGTTTTGTTTTTTTGTGCTGATGTCTTAATGCAGATTTAAGATTTTAGGATGCTATTTATTTTCCTAAAAAAGTTATATATTGAAAATAATTTGGCCTTGAAGTTATACATATTTAATAATATTAGTCATTTATAATGTATTTTAGTAATTTACATCACAGAATTAAACTCTTCTCTGTCCAGATACATTACTACTTCATTAATGAAATGACCCACTGGTTTCAAAGTTCTTTACAACAAATGTCTATACAGCATGTATGCATATTCACAATGTATATAGGTAACACATTGTATTTAGGTAAGCACCCTAGCATCTTTAATGCTCTTCATTAACTGGTCAGTTCTATTCTTTCTTTGGAAAGACATTTAAAATTTCGAGTGTTTAAACAACCATCCATCCAACCCCTTTTACCCTGACAGCTATTTGACAGGAGCCTTGATGAATAACATCATTAGAGTGACATCATATGCCATAAACGCTGAAGTCACTGAGCTCTTACAATAAACATGGGATATGTCTTAATGATCGATTTCTAAATTTCTGAAAGTTTTTTTTTTATTTTTTATTTTTTTTTAAGGGTTTTAGACCTTTTGCACTTTTTATAGTGTGGAAAATTGGGTTTGTCATCCAGGATATGTAAAAAACCTTTTATAATGTTCCATCTGAAACCTCAGTGTAAAGGCTGATCGTGTAAAGTTTATAGGTTAAGAACATGTCTTGGTGTTTTAGGGTTGATGTTACTAAATAACTCCTGTAATGAAAAAGCTGTTTTATATAGATCAGACAGATACAGGTTCACAGATGCATTCTGGAAGAGAAAAAAGCTAGCAGGCTGGCTGAAACTGTAAATGGTCTTTGAGCCAACAGTGCTTTCTACACAATCATGCCAACTTCATTCCTTTACCAAGGAAATTTTGATCATTTAATCTTACTATTTGAGATAAACAGCATACAGGAACCACTCAGAGATTGGAGGGATTAAGGGACAATTTTATGAGTTTTGAGGCTTTCAATTTCTTTATAATTATAATAATAAAACTAGAGTTTGTCAGACTAATAGGCAGGACAGATGGCATGGATTTGCCCCAAATGTTTGAATTAATTTCTGAACCCTTTTGGCGGTCTTTTTTTCTCATTTACTGTATAAATTTTATTGTCACTTACTTGTATCTTAGAAAGCAGTTGTATTGAGTGTATAACATAACAAAATTCAGTTTTTGTGACAACTTTTTATTTCTCATTTAAAATATGCTAGAGCCTTGCTACAGTAATCTACACTTTCTCTCTCTCTCTCTCTCTCTCTCTGTTTCTGTAAAACTTTTTATTTTTTTGACATAGACCTTATATTGACATGGAGTCCTTAGAAATTCAACAGCTTAAATTTCTTAGGTGATTTACAAATGTTTGTATGTCCACAGTTCTATACCTGATTATTAGCAATATGTATTTATGACTGGCATTGTGCTGTTCTACTGCATGAACTCAATCCACAACTATTAACTCAGTATAGTGGATATTTTAATGGCCAGTTTTTATTAAAGTACTGTAGACTGCATTTACCATATCATTCTAGTAACCTCTAGGGGTAAGTGAGTCTATGCCCCTGCATAAGCCCACTGTTACAGAGTTATTTAGTCTGGTGTTAAGATTATATCACCTAGACTTTAATGAAATGGTTCTTTGGTTTTGTTGTTGATTTATCGACTCTGTGGCATGTTCAGAGGAGATTGTAAGTGGTTCTGGCAGCATTATATTACGCTACGGTCTCTCTGCTGTGATTTTTGTCCAACCAACAGATTATGGTTCTGTTCATTACTTCATTATAAATAATTTATACTTGCATGTTTTATCAAGCAGCTATTTAGGGCTGGACCTTACATGTCCCTTCATTATCTTATTAACACCAAGTTTTTAATCCATAGCTCATTTCAGCTTCTTTTATCATCAATACACTGTCAGCAACCGTTAATTACATGCGTCTAACATCCTATTTTACTTCATATAGTAGAGACACTATTGAAGTATATTCTATTTTCAATATTTCATTGTCAACATTATTAATAAACATCCCATTATATTGTATACTGCAATATTATTTAAGAGATGAGATTTTCCAAGAAATTTCCATGCTTTTATGAAAATCTCTTTTACTTTCAAAGGGCAAAGCAATGTAATATGTATGTATTTTGAATTTCTGAATGTTTTGTTGCTGTGTATTTTCTCGCTCAATTAAGCTCTTAAGCATTTAGATATCGAGATGCATGAAAGCAGTAAGAGGAAGGACCGTCTCTTTTATTGATTTACAGGGAAAATGATCTGACATTGACACTAATTTGTGTCTAGTTTTAGCTTTTTTTTTTTTTTTTTTTTTGAGTTGCAGTGCAATTCAAGGCTTGAATTTGTTAGATGTTTTGATAAGGAGAAAGCAGAAAGCACAGGTTCCAGTGCAATACAGTATATTGGGTTTTAAGAAATGTTTTATGAGTTTTCTGTTCTGTAACAATATGTAGTCGATAATTATCTTTATGAACTTATTCTGCTACTGTCTGGTTATTACCATAATAAAGCATACTGAATATTTCATACTGAACAGCAAGGTCATTTGTTGCTTTAGGATATCTTAAGAGACTGGACCTTGAATGGTCTTTCTATTCTGGTCATTATGTGAAGAATCTTTTTAAAGCAAAAGAATTTTGTGGCTCATTCTACAGAATAAGAATGAGATCTAATCCACCAGTTGAACAAAAAGCCCTTTTCTCTTCCTTAAGACCTTAAGTATACTGTTCACATAGAATGATAAAATACAGTACATTGGCTGCTTATTTTAAGGTAAGGTATTGCATTGAATGTGTAAGGGTTATTTTATTTTTTTATTTGCTTATTGATCTCTTGTGGGACATTCAGTATTAATAAATGTTTAAGAAGACCCCACAGATGAAGTTCACTGTCTCTAATATGTTAAGTCTAATGCAAGCTTTGTTTTGAGGAGCAAAATTTGTATTCTTCTGTATTGCACACAAGTCAGCTCTCCCACCCGTCCACATTAATAGATTGATGTGAGGCTTTGGTGTCTGATACAGCTATTTAATTTTAATATAGTTGAATCATCCTTGGAATGTATTAACATTTCCCTCAGACTCTGATACTGACTTTCCTTTTGTCCCTGCAGGAGTGAGTTGCCAGCCCAGAGATGAGAGGCAGGTATTAATAAGAGAAATGCAATTCCTGTCTCTGGCTGCAGGCAGTGAGAGAAGCATGAATTATCATTCATTGAATTATCACCCTATATGATATGAATGGAGGATCCTGATTAAGTGGAATAACCATAGATGAGAATTATCCAATGTTCAGCAAGTTAGTTCCATTCTTCTGGAATAGTCGTAGCTCAGCTCTCTAACGGTCTTTATTTCTTTGTGAGGAAAAAAGTTAATTCAATCAAAAACTGCTGCCCAGGTATAAAAAGAAGCATTTGGTCTCCCTAACAAAAACAGTTATTGATATAAAATGTTATTTCCTGCAATTTTACAGTTTTTTTTTTGTTTTGTTTTAACTTGTTTGTGCCTTTTTTTTTTCTTTTTTTTTTTCTTATTTATGATTCTGTTAGAATGTCAGGGTATTTTGGTAACATTTTATATCAAGGTTCAATTGGTTGAGTTAAAACAAACATTTAACTTAACTTTTACAGAATTTCTTAATCTTGGTTAAAGCTGCAGTCCATACATTTTTTAACAAATACATGACCAGCCAGTGTTCAAAACTATCTCCTTACCTTAGCCCAATTCAACGGTAAGCCTGTAATAATGTTTTCTAATTAGAGTGGTACTGGTGGGTTTCTGCTGGAAATTCGAGCATGCAGCCATTCGTCTTTGCGTCATTACATCACGTCTGTTTACATAAAGAAGGAGTCCAGGCTAGTAGGCTATATCGCATGTGAGGATGCTGCAGGCGGCAGATCATTTATAGCCTTTTCTCACAGCAGCTGGAATAATTAAACTTATCATTTTGATAGCCGATTGTAATCCAGAAAGGTCCATCAGTGACAACTGGAGATTCACCTGTAGTCAAAAGCAGAAGACTTCAGACTGTGGAGGGGCTACAGAAATTGAAATCTACAGGTAACACTAATACACACTAAATACACATAGTCACGCAATGCTGATGTTGTTAACATTAACAATTTGAGAACAAAGTATAACAATAATAATCATTTACACGGTTTGGCATGATCCGAGCTAAGCGGTCGTTAGATTTAATCACCATTGGCAGCGTGATTTATTGTAATGCTTTTTTTCTCAGTTGGTCATACAAAAGTGGCAGACATACTTACTTGTTCAAATTACATTTTCCAGTGAAAATTCTTATTTTGGTCATACTTCCAAGACATAGATTCTGTTATTCCAAAGTACAGTATCCACATCAATGCGGTGACTGACAGCAAACATTAGATTCGTCCGTGCTGAGGAACCGTGCCGATGCACAATCCACATAAAGATGATAATTCTGCAAATAACTGCAATTGCAGGTTTCAAACAGAGATGGCGACAAATAGGCAAAACTTACAGACTGCAGCTTTAATGTTAATTTTAACATTATAAAGTGTATAAATTAAAGTTATTTAATGCATTATGAATGAACATGAATTAACAATGAACAAAAGCATATAAATTAATGTTTACCCAAAAAATGCCATAAAAAATGTTGTTCAATGTTAGTTGATAACAAATAAAACATTGCTGTAAAGTATTGCCAGGAGAATTTATTTATTTAATAAAATAGCATCTTCACTCTTAGGTAAAAGCTTTGGGGTTCTTGTGAACTTGTTTAAAGTCTGTGTGGTAATCTTTCATTACATATTTATTAGTTTTTGGAATAAGAAAAAGACAAGCAGCATGTGAATGTGAGAGGAAGTGTATAGTCCATTCTTCTGGTCATGCTCCGAGTGACCCCTGCCTTTAGAAAAATGGTGATGTGAATGCCGGCTAAACTTCTGTCTTAGAAAGCACAGACTTCATCCTCAACTCTTTAACCTTTTCATGGACTAACTCTCACATGCTGGTTCACCCTTTGCCTATTTGGCAAGCTTTCCCATGACTTCCCGTCGATCTAAAGAGGCATAGACCGGGGAGAGGAGTAGTGTTGGGGGTGTTGTTGATCATTTGTGGTGGCTGTGAGCTCTCTTTTATTCAAACAGTGATTGTTCCATCTGGTCCTCTGTTGTGAGACAGAGGTTTCAGTGTGGAGAGCAAGGAGGAGGTCTTGCCTTTTCAGTTTGCTACAAAATATGTAGCCTGTATAAACCTCCCAACCTCTCAACCCGCTCTTTCTTTCTCTTTGTCCTTCACCCCACTTTGATTTCCTCCATCACCCCCATTTTCCATGTGGTCTATTTAGTCATCTTGAATGAATGTGTAAAATGAACAGTACTTTCCCCTCAAAAGTTGATTGTTTTAAAGTATTGCCTGCTTATTTGTTTGCTCTGGTAAAATCTGCTACTTAACAGATTCCTGTTTTTGAAAAAGAAAAAAAAGAAAAATTCTAATTAAGAAGCATTTAATTGCTTATATCAGTATACTTTTCATTTCAAATATTTGTGATCTTTTTTTTAAACCATGACCTTCAGAAAATGTTTTGCTCTGAAAGCTTACAGAAAAACTAAAATAACTTCTCCCTTTCATTCTTTCATCAACAAAAGTCCTATTTGATGCTCTGCGGTCACTTTTTCAGTGACATTTGTCCTCATTATTATAGAGGTCATCTGTGTGATGCTGTAAAAATGCTTGATTGTGCAACAAGTGTGTCTGTTTATTGAGTAAGTTTTATGTGAACACTATGTGTGGAGTGGCTCAGGTCATTGTCTGTGTTCTGTTCTGGTCTGTCTCAGCCTGCAGAGAGATTGTTTATCTGACTGCACCATTTGTCCTATTGAGCTGCTGTTTCCTGCCCTTAGGGATCTACACACACATTCAAAAACTAACAACACACCCACATAAAACAGCAGGCAAAAAATAAGAGAATCTATAGCCTCTGAAAACATTTGTATCATTTGCAGTGAAATGTTTTAACTGTATAAACAGTATGCAAACAAATACACACAAAACTAACAGGAAGTACTTGTATGATTCATTGAGATACTTTGTTGAAGCTATAGCTGTTATTTGGAAATCAGGATAGTATGTGTTCATCAGTACGCAAGTATTTTACAGATTCAAACTGTGCTGTTTAATTGGTGTAGGTGACCCTTTAATGGTAATACTCTGAAAACAGCTACATTTTGAAATTCCTAGCAGAGTTTGTATGAATTACTTTTTATTAGGTATCTTTTATGTAACTTTTTATTATGTACATATAGACTGATTTATTTCATTATCATTATAAGACATAATAATAATAATAACAATTGTATTATTCAGTTTTTTTAGGTTGACTAACAGGTCTCATGGCTGTGCCTGAGGTCTATTGACTGAGGCTGACGTGGGTTGTGGCGTCACGGCGGGGTTAATTTAAATTTGAGTTCAGGGGAAAGAAACGGATCAAATTAGTTTGGGGGGAAACAAAGAGCCGGAGCGGAGCATAAAGGCGGATGCTGGAGAAGAGTTCACACACGAAATTTCAGCAAGCCTTTTCAGAGTGGGAACTTTCAACACAGAAAACAAGTGAGTTAAATCTGCTCTTTTCACAACAGTTGTTATCTGACCAGTACATGAGCTTTCTATTTTATTTTGCTAAACTTTTTGAAAAGTTATAAAACGAAAGAAATAGCTTTATATAGATGTTTCTCCCACGCTATCTACAACGATAACATGTTTTAACACGAACAAAGTGTTTTTTCAGGTTTATTTTGTAAAGTTTTAAGGACTGTTAAACGTTTAAAGAAAAGCGTTTAGATCATTTTAGTTAAATTAAGTTTAGACCTAGTTTGAATTGAATTAAATTATTTGATACTACTCTAGATTTGGACTTTTTGTTATCCATCAATAAACTAAAATAGCAGCCGTGTGCGCAAACATTATAGACTCGGTCTGTGTCGCGCGCTGTTCATTTCTTGTTGAGAGGATTACAGCATTGATCATTTGTAAGACCATAAGTTTAACCAAGTAGAAATGATCTAAATCGTTGAAATCACTATCCTACTTGACCACCATCCTCCGTGGACGAAAGTGTTAGTTTGTTTCTGCATTGTATGTATAAGGGCTTTATGGAACAAATTGAGGTAATAAAGTATTATTTTACATTTTGTTTAGGCTATAATTTGTTTTGCGTCATGTTAATGAAGAATGACGCAATGATCTGCCTAAGGAAACTGCATTTTTGTGCACCATTACGCATTTTCTGATTCACCTTAGCTCTCACTCACACTCAGTGTGGCCAGTTTGTGTGTGGATACCCAGCTTATTGTGGCTATCTTTGCAAAAAAAGAAAAAAAAGAAAAAGAAAAAGTTTTTACACAAAGCAGGTTGTGGTCTGCACTATTGTGATGAGTATCTTGTTTTTCTCTGTACTTTTGACTTTTGCTTATTTCAGCTTGACTGTATTCTGAATAGTAGTTTGTGTTTTAATTATGCATGTGAAGTGTGTGTGTGTGTGTGATGGGGAAAACAGTTAATGTCTTAAATGCACCATAATTCAGTTCATTTTCTCAAATCTCTCTCTCTTTCTCATTCTCTCTCTGTGTGTGTGTGTATGTTAGGGATCATTGTGCATTTAATGCTCTTGGCTTCATTCACTTTCTCTCTCCACTTGAATGGAGAGAGCATGGTCAAAGGGTGCAGGGGAGAAAGGAAGAGGGCCGCGTTCCATCTTTTCTTCTCTTTCTCTTTTAGAGACCCTTTCACCTGACCTGCATTCTGACCCTTCCCGCTTTCTTTTCTTTCTCTTTAGACACTTTTCAGGGCATTTTCATCCCAGAGTGGGACTAAGAAAGTGCAAAGAAATGCACTTTTATTGAAGGGATTACACATTTAGAACTATACCACTTCACAGCACTTCAGCAAAGTTGTAAACATTCAACCTTTTGGCCTCTGCCCTGTTTTGGTGTGAGCATATGACAGACAGCGAGAGAGAGGGTCAAAACACTGTTATCAGGTCAAATAAAACAGATATAAAGTGAGAGAAGTGTGAATAATTCTCAATAATGAGCACAAGAGCATATTATACATGTTATGTGTTCTGTATAAGGCACCCTTCTTCATTCATGTTTTGTTATCCAAATGAGTTTCATTTGCATTGAAGGGTTTATTTTACATTACTATAGAGGAGAAATTTAGTATTTCAGAGCGATATTACAAATACTATATTACTATCACTCAGCAATATTACATAGTAGTTACATGCTTTTAAGCCGAAGATCTCAGTCTCAAGCTCTGGATATGAGAGTTTATGTCCTCAGGGTGTGTATATAACAGCTGGAGCAGTGTCTCAGTCACTGATTTCTCTTTAAGGACCAGGGATGTAGTTACATGTTGATTGCATGTGTGTGTTCTTGTATACATGGTTTATGAGGACACAGATGTGTATAATGACATGGGTATTACAATGTAAACATGGTTTATGAGGTCACTTCCTGTGTCCTTGTAAACCAAATGGCTTAAAAAAACAGTGTTCTAGACCATTACGTCTATGGAGAGTTCCCGTAAACCACATATACAAGTGTGTGTGTGTGTGTGCGTGCGTGTGCGTGCCTCACTAACTCTGAACTCTCAGATTCACAGGCCTCCAGCACTATGCTGGTTACAGTTTCTGTCAGAAAGCTTTTGGTGTAACACTTACCTAATGTTTTACAGGGCTGGTCTGGTGACAGCCTTTGTGTGTGTGTGTGTGTGTGTGTGTGTGTGTTCGGACATCACACAACTGCACACGCCCATCAGAAAGAATAATGGGAGACTCATAGTGATTTATGACTGCTAGCCTTAGACCTGTCTTTGAGTAAATCTTGTGCTGAGGTGAACTTAAACAGCTGTTTTTGGTTTGAACACTGTCTCTAGACGTGTCCTTCCTCCCCCGTGTCTGTCTGTCTGTGGTTTAGATGACTGATAAAGCCAATGCTGACTTGAACTCCCCCTGCACTGTGTCTGAAGACTATCGCTCAGTACCAGCTCAGCCTTAAGGGCCTGCTTCGCTTCAGACTTAACGAAAGCACCTCCACTTAATATAGTCTATACAGAAAAACGCAGCGCTTGTAATAGAATTTAGGAGTTGCTGAAAGGAGAGACTCCAAATGGAAATCTGTCATTGAAAAGCAACGCTGATAAGCGTGAAACTGTGCCATATGTCTAACTAGGAGTGAAGTGGGTCAGAGCTTTGTGTTGTTTTCTCTGCTATGGAAATGAGTTTGAAGTCCAGCTGGTTGTGTGGCGAGGGACTCGCACACTCGAACGCCGGGTGCTGGAACGCGCTGAAAAGATGTGAGGGGAGGAGAGAGGACCAGAGGAGGGGAGAGAAGAGAAACCGTGTGTGTCCGGCAGTCCTGCATTCCTCCGCGCTTGTGATAATGGAAGCCCCATGGCGTATGATGAGTGAGACAGGCCCTCAAAGAGTGTGTTTCTGTGAGAGGAATGGGGCTTTTAAAGGGCTTTCTACCCTTAGAGTGTATGAGATGTGTGTGTGGACCCAGCGGGTCAGAACAGCCTCGTTAGGCAGTCTGGAACACCCCTCATCATTCACACACACACACACACACACATATATCATACAAAGAAGACTGCCTGATGAGAGATTTTGGAGAAAGGTCAGAGAGAAAAAAGTGAGATGGGGGAATTTTTGGACACGGAGAGGGGGTGAAGACATTTTTGGGCCAGGAAAATGGGGGTTGGGGTGCTCGAGATTTGTGTTTTTCTGAGAGAGGTTAGTCACGCTTCGCTGAGCGGCTGACACTTAATTACTGTTTGGAGGGAGTTGCAGGATTTACTGGGTCAACAGAATATTTTATAAACGGCTTTAGAGAAGCATTTAGTGTCTGTGAGTGAGAGATGGAGGGGAAAAAACAGAGGTTGAGCATTTTTATTGCCTCTGCGTATGGTGACCTATAAAGGACTGGCGCCTGAGTGATGAGGGCCAGGGTTTGTGCTGCGACAGGAGTTTGAGTGGAAAGTTATAGCCCAGAGATAGTAAGAGTCCAGAATATTCAATTCAAACCAATGGGAACAAGAGCAGCCGGAATACAACCTCCACAGTGAAACAAGCCAACGTGAGCGAGCGGACGGATGAACAGACAGACGCATCGACTACAGTGAATAAAGAGCGTTGCGGTCAGAACAAGAGATGAGATTGGACCTAATAGATGCTTAATTATCCTCAAAGACTGTACAATACCGCTTTTCATCAGTCCAGCTTCTTCTGGCTGCTTTGAGTAGTCTTTTATTACGTCGTACAGTGACCGTCCTCCCTTTCAACAGGAGATCTTTTGTTACCATTAATTGCTTTTCCTGCTAACAGAACTCTGAACCAAGGATGTCGTCTTATTGACAAAGTCACTCCCACACTGACAATGGTGCTGAGTTGTTAGTAAATGTGTCTGTGGGAAGCTGGCCGATGTGTGAATGTGAGTTCTATAATCTATGTGGGTCCATATGTGAGAGTACATCTCTGCGTGAGCTGCTGCTTCAGTCCTTTTGCCTTCATGTCCACGGAGCGTCCCGGAAGAATGGCGTCCCGCAGCGATGATTCCATTCTCCTCAGACAATACCCTCCTACTATCTCACAGCATGCGGTTGAATCATCGCCATGGAGATCACAAGCAGAGGCTAAAGAGCGCACTCACGCAGTCACAAACACAAAACCCATATAAGCAGATCTGTGTACATCTCCTTTGAGATGATGCAGACAAATAAATGCACGATTGAAAAATCTTTATTCAGCTTCCACGTGTGCAACTCTTTACCTGTTATCGCAGTGTTAGTGGAAATAAACTTTTCGACAGCCATTGTTAGTGCTGTGGGGTCCATGTTTTTCCAGGTTTCCAGTCTTTAACGTTGACGTGTTGGGAAGCAAAACAGCAAAAGAGTGCCATTTTTATACAAACATTTTCTAATTTACATCGTTGTGTACACAGCTGAGGACAGACAGAGAAAAAACACAGATGTGCGGTCTATGAGTTTCTGGAGCTGGAAACCAGCTGGACGAAAGGACACATTCAAAGACACACGCCGACTCTTTTTCTCTCGAGTCTGAATGGATTTTAGTCAGGGCTGGATGTTTATGTTTGATGATTCACAGCAACAAGCTGGTACAGCGGCGGTGCTTTTGGTGCCAAGAATGTCATTATCATAATTCCAAGAAAATCTCTCTGTATTCTTCCATTTCACTAGCTCTTACATCATACTCCTATGTGATGTGTTTGTGTGCCTTTCGGTGGCTGTTGGGAGAAATGTAAGCGCTGTTGTTACATTATAATCTGGTGGCAGTGATAGCAGAGAATCATAGTCCTTCAGAAATATGACCTTTTGTGTTTTCACGAGCCAAGTCTGTGTAAGATTTTAATACTAGCCTGATGAATTCAGCTCTAATGAATCATTCTGAATGATCATCCTTATCAGATTCATCCGTTCATCTCTAATTGGGAATTTCAAATATTAAAAGGGCAAAGTAACGTCTCAGCATAGATGGCTCGATTACTATCCTGCCCTTTGATAACGGTACTTATGACAAAAATTGTTCAGTTACTGAAAACTACAATTTTGCTCTGCATCAGCTGATTAATCTGTGTGTTTTTCAGAATGCGTGGCCTGTTTTTCACCCTCATCATTGTGCTGGTGGCCTTAATGATCATGACTACAGAGGCTGGGAAAAACAAGAAAGGTATCAAACATGGATACACATCTATCCCCTTTCTTCCATTAGTTCAGTTCTCATGCAGAATTACACCCTGTGATCTGTCACTTTGAACCTTAGACAATAGTTTGTGTGATACTCACCTGAAGGGAAGGTGAAGGTAACTGTGATGCCTATGTGTCATGTGATAGACAAGAATAAGGGAGGTAACGGTGGTGCGGACTGTGCGGAGTGGCGCTATGGCAACTGCGTGGCCAATAACGGGGACTGCGGACCAGGCATCAGGGAGGGCACCTGCAACGAGAATACCAAAAAACTCAAATGCAGAGTTCCCTGCAACTGGAAGAAAGAGTTTGGAGGTGAGTGAAACTGTGATTAAATCAGCTGAAATTTGCCTACCTTCATTTTTCATTATGCTTAGCCATCACTTTTATTTTTAAATAAATGTTTAAATTTAGTGTTTGTTCTGTGCATTTCATATTATCTTACATACTTTATTGTTACTCATTTCATTCAGCCGACTGCAAGTATAAGTTTGGTAACTGGGGTGAGTGTGACACAGCCACGAGCACAAAGAGCCGCACCGGCACTCTGCAAAAGGCTCTCTTCAACGTCGACTGTCTGCAAACCATCTCTGTGTCCAAACCCTGCACCACCAAGGTCAAAAGCAAACCCAAAGGTACATCCTCAACACCAAACCCAAAACTGACAGCCAATGAGCACATCCTGATTTTGCAGAGTTAGACATGTTCCTGGGTCAATATATTTTACTGATCCTGGAACAACATTCCTATCTGACATTTTAAAGGGTTAGTTCACCCAAAAATGAAAATTCTGTCATTTATTACTCACCCTCATGTCATTCCACATCCATAAGAGCTTCGTTTAACACAAATTATGATCTTTTTGATGAAATCTGAGAGGTTTCTGTTCCTCCTTAGTGATCCAATGCAATTGACCCTTCGCAAAGACCCGCCCCCCTTAGTTACTGTTGCTTTGTCTGACAAGCCATGGCACTGTCACGCCACACGCAGTGAAAAATACATTGCGGAGCAAATAGGATACTGACAACACGTCAACAGACAAGATAGAGCAGGTTACTTATGATATTAAACAATGTCTCACCTTTCAAATTGTGTATTTTTTTTTTAAGATATTCGAACAATAAAAACTGTTTTATGGCTCTTTAATGTGTCATGACAGATTGCTGTAGTGCTTCAGCTCAATGGCTCGTGAACCAATCATCTCTTCCTACTTGTTCATTTATAGCATCAAATAAACATGAATGAACATGAGAAGGAATGTTGTTTGAAACGCGGAAAGACGTACATACACACCATTTTTCAAGTTCAAGTCCACTGAGGTTAACTCCTGACTGCTTTGTCGGACAAAATGGCAGATTTGGCGTTATGATTGGTTAGATCGCTTGTCAATCAAACTCCCGGCGAAGGGTCAATTACCACTCCATGTTCCAGACAGGTAGGAATGACATTATTACAGTATTCCATGTGACTCCAGTGGTTTAACAAAGCGAGTGCTTCGTTTGTGCAAAAAAAAAAAAAACATAATTTACCACTTTACTCAACTCAACGCACATGCGCGAGTGTTCACAAGAGCATCATGATGCATGTGTTTTGTGTTCACATGAGAGCTGACATTGTTGCCTTGGATAATATTCTTTTGTAAATAAAGTAGTAAATTGTTTTTTTTTTTTTTTTTTTTTTTTTTTTTTTTGCACAAACAAAGCACTCACATCACTTTATAAAATTTAGTTTAAGCCACTGGAGTCACATGGAGTACTTTAATGAGAAACCTCTCAGACTTCATCAAAAATATCTTAATCTGTATTCTGAAGATGAACGGTCTTACAGATGTGGAACAACACAAGGGTGAGTAATAAATGACAGAATTTTCATTTTTGGGTGAACCAACCCTTTAATCCTAAATATATGCCTACCCATAATTTCTCCCTAAAATCAGAGGGAAATGACATCCGTGAATAACACGGATGTAGAAGCAACTAACCCTTGTTGTAAGCTTAAACTTAACATAAAGCGTAAACTTGTCCTTCAAATCTGATTGGTTGATTGGAATGTTGTTAAATAATTATTATTTTAAAATTAAATATTTGAATCATTATTTAAACAATAACTATTTAATGATTTATTTAATAATATTTAAAAAGAGCACGCCTGACTCAACAGGTGTTATATTGCAACCAGTAGTTTGGTTTGATTTGGCTGAATGGAGACCGTAATCTGCTCTGGTTGTGTAATCTTGGCCTGTTGGCTGTGGTGGGTGTCTGAGTGGGATTCTGAAATCAATAATGAACCTCTGCTCATACATAAGAGGCAGTCAGTCCTTTTAAAGCATACGTTTGTGGTTAATGTGCTTATCTGAATGTGGATTCAAGCAATAATACTGTAGCATTATTTGTATAAGAGCATATGCATTTCCTAACCAGCGTGAGACGGGGAGGCGTCGTCAAGAGCTTCGGGTTTACTGCTGGATCTGAATAATGAGATTTTGTGTCAATCTCTTCACAGGAAAGAAAAACAAGGGAAAAGGGAACTAAAGGGAGCAAGAGATCCAGAGGAGCAGTAAACGCCACGTGATCATCCGTCATCCAAACACGGCCTTTTATATCTCTACTCAGTGTTCTTCAACTTGAGCGGGACTCGCTCCACAGCCACAAACACATAGCTTTAGAAGACTATGACAGAGTAACATCTGAGTATTTGACACCTTACATGACTCTTTCATGTGTGAGGGAGAGGGGAGAATAAAATGCCGTTGTTTAGCGTGCGGTGCCCTGTAGTTGACTCATTCCTCTGATGTTTCCCTCCAGCACAGATTTCTCTCTCCCTCTCTCTCTCTCTTTCTCAGCTGTGTAAGCCTCAGGCCTCTCATTTGCTAAAGGACAACAATCAGTAGAATCAAATCAATCAAACACATCTATTTTATTACTGTTTTACTTACAAATTTGGTTTTGTAAAATTGTGTAATTTACCGGATTATATTACTAGTGGGGTATACAAGTAGTGTTTGGATAAGTCACCCTTCTCTTTTTTGTATCATAAAATATAAAACTGAGGAGTGTTGTTTGAAATAAATGGTTTTTCTTTTTCTATAAAAGGCGTAGTTTATGTAAACGTGAAAATACCCCAATACTGTTACTTTTTCCTTTTGACTTGACTGTTACTAACAGATCGAAGGGTGACAGAGGGTTATAAGATTTGAACTGCATGGAGAGGAGACCATCCCCTCTTGTGCAAACCCATTTTATAAGCATTTTAAGAAAGACAGTGAAGTTTTGTTACTGAGCTTTGTGTGTTAAATGTAGTGTTAACTAAAGCTAAATGAGTGATGACAGTTCATTATTAAAGACACTTGAGCCCTCCAAATTTTATGCAAACCATATGTGTGTTCATGAATATGTAAAGAACAAGCATTCTCCTCTCCTGGTCAGTGCGCTTGAGATATTTATTAAGCTTTATGCAATAGAAAAAGAACCATACACTCTTATGTACACTGGCTCTTTAAGGGCAGTGGTAGATAAGTCCATAATTACAGTGTTCATTCCATCAGCTTCACTGCGGTAATGATTATTGACTTTGCCCTTCAGCTGGTACAGTTATACAAGGGATTTCTTCAATCCTTATACAATTTACATTTGAACATTTGAAATGGAAATTTAAAAGAGCAGAGGAAAGAGAGCATTATGGGCAAAGTCATTTTGCTGTATTGATGCTAATGATAGACCTTTGCTATTTTCAGATTTGCAGAAGGACAATATTTAGAACCGATCAGATTGCATGATTAAATTTCTTTAGTACAGTTATAGTTTCATAACTCTCTGACAGAACTCTATTCCAGTGTGACACTTTCTTAGAGTTTGCATCACTTTTTATAAAAGCAAGACTAAGATTTGTAGTGAACAGCCTACTTCAACAGTCCATGTATCAGAAGACCAAAGCAATTGGCAAGATTTAACATTCAGGGAAAAAAAATGGAAATCTGGTTTTAGCTTCTTTTGCAATGGCAAAATAGTCATTTAGTTTGTCTTTACCGCTCATTAAAAAGAGATTCAGAGCTGGTTTGGAGATAAACGCTATGAATGGAAATTTGATTATGAGGTAGAAACATGAAACCAAACCCAAGACGTTAAAGAGGCAAGTCTCTGCATCTTAAAATGATGCTAATGAATGAATAATCTCTTCCAGACCAGGCCTAATAAACAGACCAAAATGCCACGATCTCTTTGGTTTAATGCTTTAAAGTATGTAATTGCTGAAACAGCTGTTAATAATGTAACAACATGAGCCCTAAAACATCAACACATTCTCCCTCTGTTAATTCTGACCACATGTTCTCAAACATAAACCAGTGGGAGAACATTCCTTCAGGTTTACATGCTGCGGTTTCATCAATTACAAACTTTGTATTTAAATACAAACTAGGCAAAACTATATTGCACCATGAGAAAACAATATTATGAAGTGGATATCTGCTAAATCAACATGTTTTACAGGGGGAAATAAAAGCAAATTTCCATTTCTCAAATTTACGGACAGTCCTTTGTGCCCAGATTTAAATGAAATGCTTGAAATTGAACATCTTATAAACAGTTTAAATAAATGTACTAGTCGTCATCTATTTTTTTTTTCCAAGTATATCACAAATTATAAATGGTTTCAACAGTTCTGCATACAGACAACAATACATTTAATATTTAATCTGTAAAATCACATGAAGATCACCAACTAAATACAAGAGGAACACAAACATCCAGACATCAAATGCAGGGAAGAAATAATACTTTCAAGAGCATATATTCATCATAACTAAACATATTTACAGACCTCTGTAAGATCAAACCCTTACAGTGACATTTCTCAGCTCAGTATAGAGTGTCTCATCCCATTTAAAGTCTATAATGCCTATCCCAATCCACTGAGGAGATCCTTTTGAATTCTGACCTATACCAGAACCTCAAGAGGATCACACTAAGAGGATAATGATGACTAACTTCTCCCAGGCTGACCCACATGCCCTGAATTTGTCGCTATGAATGTAATGGACTACACAGCTGTTGTGGTCAGCAAACAGCTTCAGTCTGTGGCTTCCTTCATTTGGAAAATGGAAGGTACAGGTATAGGAACTTGAACCTCACTCTGGAGCGCCATGCTTTCAGGGACAGTCGAACAGGAAGCTTTTCCATATGTTATTGTCTTTAGCTGTGATCCTCTGTGTGATGTTTTCAGAAAATTTGCGCAGAAGTATGGGTCAAAAACAGCCTTAATACTAACCAAAAGGACTTGATTGATACCATTTGTGCTGTACTGGGAATATAAATGAATCAATAAAATCTCTTAATTAACCAAGTCTCTTTTGGTTTATATTTGCTGGGATTCTCTCTTTTCACTGTTGGAAATAATGAGCCATCAATGGCTCCTCTAATGTAGTCATTCACAGCCTGATCTTCATGTTACTGTAGTGCAGAGTTCAGTGGTCTTAGCAGTGCAGCAATTATCAGATTACTGAAAAAGCCATTTGTTTCAAGACCTCATCTTGATTTCTTCAGTGATTCAGTCTATTGTCCATCGCTCCATCATGTTCTTGTAAACATTGATATCGCTTAATACATCACTTAATACATTACCTTTTAATTATAACGCACTGTTTAAGCATTATGGGACAATGAAGCCTCACAATGTACTGCACAGTACCTTCCAAAGCTTCAAAGTTATCAGGGCCAGAAGAGCTGGGACAGTTTTTGTACCCTCCATTTCATACCCTCCATCTCTGCAGGCTGCTTCTTTCCTCAGTTCATCTGGTGCCGATGTTCTTATACTGGCACATGAGCAGGTTTTTGAAGGTCTTTTTGAAGGTGGCGTTACAGAGTGCATAGCAAGCGGGGTTAATGGTGCTGTTGACGTAGCAGAGCCAGTAGCCAATGGCCCAGACTGTGTCTGGAACGCACGACTGGCAGAATGTGCTGATTAAGACCATCACGTTGTATGGCGTCCACGTGATGATGAAGGCCAGCAGGATGGCGAAGATTGTTTTTGTCACTTTCTTCTCTCGTGCCGCCATCTGCCTTTTCCTCTTCACCTGGCTGCGGGCGATGCTGGCGAACTTGCGCGCCACTGTGCGGGGACGGTTCACAGGGATGGAGCGCCTCTCGCCGGTACTGTTCGGTGGGACGATCTCGATGGCTGTGATGCACTCGTCTCCTGCCTGTTTGGTGACAATCTTGATCTTGGACCATTTGGATTGAGGGTTGATTTTAGGTGCGTCTGTTGTTGGCGCGGGTGTCAGGCCGGCGTCTGAAGTCACCTCACTGTTCGCTCGCTCTTTGGGCTCTTTAGGCGCTATGCTGGCCGTGCTGGAGTCATTTGAGCTCTCCTTTTCCGGCTGCACGCATGAGTCAGCTTTAGTGGATACCACAGACTCGTCTACTTTGCCGTTCTTCATGGTGTCCACTGTAGAACAGGTATCCAGGCTGGGCTTAGGAGGAGACTGGTTGTTGTTGTTCTGCTTCAAGATGTGACTCTTGAGCAGACCGCCAGACTTCTGGCCTTTTTTCTCTTTCTTAGCCTCGGGCTTTTGCTTGGACACACGGCTGCGGCTGGCCAGAGAGATGTGCACGTAAAGCACCGTCATGATGACCACCGGCAGGTAGAACGCAGCGATGGCCGTGCCGAACGTGACCGCGGGGTTGGAAAGGAACTGGATATAACATTCACCAGGCTCTACAGTCCGTTCTCCGACGATGAACTGCCAGAACAGGATAGCAGGAGCCCATAGGATGAAAGACAGGATCCAGGCGGAGGCAATCATGAGGCCGGCCATCTTGGTGGTTCTGCGTGTAGGATAACTTAAGGGTTTGGTCACACAGAAATATCGGTCAAAGCTGATGATTAGCAGGTTCATGACAGAAGCGTTGCTGACCACATAATCCAGCGCGAGCCACAGGTCACACACGACTGGGCCGAGCGGCCAGTAGCCCTTGATGATGTAGACGGTGTAGAGGTTCATGGAGAACGCACCGATGATGAGATCTGCACAGGCCAGGCTGAAAAGGAAGTAGTTGTTGACGGTCTGTAGGTGTCGATTAACCTTTATTGAGAGCATGACGAGGATGTTGCCCACAACGGTGACAAAACTGAGGGATCCAGTAACCAGTGCGATAAAGACCATCTCCACTGTCTTGTACGGGCTCTCGCCGTCCGCCTCAACCGCTGCACACGAGCCATTAGCGCTGCCGCTGTCACAACTGAAGTTGGCATCACTGGACACGTTGCTCAATGAACCTGAAATACACACACAACACAGATAGAATGCTATAAATTACAAAAATACAGATATCAGAATGGATGCAATCATTGAAAATAATCCCAGGCTGATATAAATACTGGCAGAGTGATTGCATACAGGAAAACAGCATGACATGCTTTATGATGCATACTACTGCAGAGAATTCATTTCCATCATGAAATATAAATATGCTGTTTGTATTAAAAGGAAGAGGCCCAGTTCTCCGTGAGTTCTGTCATCGTGCCCATATGGAAAGAAACTAATCGGAGAAGGAAATCTTTTGGGGCATCACTGTACATTTGTTTGGTAGTACGTGACCCCGCCGACAAGAACTAATTCAACAGCTTTCAAAAAACACTTAGAGCTGTTACAGTTATCATGAAACATTCAGCCCTATACACCTCAGACTAATGTATTTTTTTGTGTTTTTGGAAGGCATGCAGTTTTGCAGGAAGTCTGGAATCATGTAACATCATTTCAAACAATTCTTCTATATTTTGAACAGTATAATTAGAGTGTGTAGTGGAGTAATGGTGTTCTGCTGAATTCAGGTGATAATCTTGGGATAGTCCCTAGAGAAACCAAAATGCTTAACTGTTGTTTCAACTTAAAATATTAACTTTAAGGCACCACGAACACTTACTTTTTTAAGACAGCAAGAACACTTAATTTTTTAAGTTGAAACAACAACAAAAATTTTTTTACTAGCACTAACATCTGTCCATTGAGTGCACTTGGTCTTTAGGGTAAAAAAAAAGTACTATTATATACAGTGAAACCAAAATATATTCAAACATTTTTAATATATTTTTACTAGTGGGTGCAGGACACCATTTATGTAAGCGAGGATAGCAAAATAAAGTAAACTGTGACATATTATACCCAAACATTCTTCATACAGTGGACTACCAGTAAAATTGATAAAAAATATGATATATGAAAAAGTGTGATGTTTTTGCTGCCGTTATCTTGGTTAATGTTAATTTCTACATATACTAACAATAATTGTCTAATATTTAATGTTGTAAAAATGCATTATGAACAAATATGGATTAACAATGAATAAAAGTATATTTACAATTTATATACTTATAATATACTAACCTAGATTAATAAATGTTGTAAAAAATTGTTTATTGTTAGTTCATGATACCTAATGTATTAACTAACTGAAGCTTAAATAATAATTGAGACTGTGAGAGCGTTCAGACACTTGGGGTGAGCAGTCTTAGGTGAAGAGAAGATTAATTAAATCCTCACGATTAATAAAATACTCATGTTTTATTCAGATACACAAGTTTGACTCCTTACAACATTATCCAATCAAAGAACGCAAAGCTGCCCTGTCGTAAACTCAAATGATTCCCTGGGCTTTCTAATGATCTGAGCTGCTCAGGAACAATTAAATACAATGATTAGACAGGGAACCTGAGAACCTCAGTGCTGTGCTGAGGAAAAATAATCATCTCAGCCCTGTGATGCAGGTCTTCTGTACACTTGTAATATACTAACCTAGATTAATAAATGTTGTAAAAATTGTTGTTTATTGTTAGTTCATGATACCTAATGTATTAACTAACTGAAGCTTAAATAATAATTGAGACAGTGTGAGAGCGTTCAGACACTGGGGTGAGCAGTCTCAGGTGAAGAGAAGAATAATTAAATCCTCACGATAAATCAAATACTCATGTTTTATTCAGATACACAAGTTTGACTCCTTACAACATTATCCAATCAAAGAACGCAAAACTGCCCTGTTGTTAAACTCAAATGACTCCCTGGGCTTTCTAATGATCTGAGCTGCTCAGGAACAATTAAATACAATGATTAGACAGGGAACCTGAGAACCTCAGTGCTGTGCTGAGGAAAAATAATCATCTCAGCCCTGTGATGCAGGTCTTCTGTACACCCATTTACTACATGAAGAATTTCCATAAAATGAATATTTATATTGCTTCCTTTATCATAGATATTCAAGAAAGGATCTTAGTATATGAAAAATTGAGGTGTTTGGCATACATTTGTGAATGTGGGCTGTATTTCTAGAGGTTTCGTCATGATGCATGCTGCATGCTAAACTTTACGAGAGACAGTGCAGGGCACGCTGCACTACCACATAAAACGGCAAGTAAAAATGTACATTAAAAAAAAACATAAAAATTCTTTTTAATGCATAAATGTGAGAAGCTTTTTGTTTCTGGTCATGAATTATCCATAACCTTCATGTATACTTCTGAGAAGCTGTTGTCATACTGATAAAGTATTAATCAAATAGGCAATTAAAAACCTATTTGAAGCGACTCAAGGCAGGCGTCTCCTAAATGCACAAAATACACTAAAGAACGAACGTAAATATCTTTGAGCATTTTAAAAACACTTCATTATTGCCCATTTTAATTCCTCAAGGAGTTGTTTCTGTCATTTCTTTTGAAGGTTGCCATCTTCTGGATAACCAGAGAAATTACAACCTATCACTATGAATAAACACAGCTAAAGACTTGCTATGAATGTTGCTGCCTACCAAATTATTCATATTTTTTCTTATTTGATGCTTTAAACTACTCTTGATGAATAAAGATATAAAAAATCTTTATTTCTATTAATTCTGAAATCAGTTTCTTACCAGAAGAAAGACCCCGACCCAGCCACTCTCTTTATCTTTATTTTCTATTAAAACCACCTGACTGATCATCAGCAGGCATCAAAGCACTGCCACACTCTGGACGGCCAGACACCACATATCCTATTCCTTTTGAAAGCTTTTGACAAACAGGCACACATTCTCTCCTCCTCTCTCACGCCAACACTGATCACACTTCTTAATGTCTGTGGCTAGTGGTACTTCAGCGATTAGAAAGTTGATATAGTTTGGGCCTTGTTCTGTATTTCCCCCTCAGGTGCAGGTGATTCAGTGTGTGGAGAGGATTCTTTACCCCTTATCAAATATGAATCAGCAATTACTCAACTGTGGATTCGAGCAGAGCGGAAAGATAAGCGCCAAGCCTCATTAAATATGAATCCAGAATATCTATCTGATATCACTGTGGGAGAAAGCTCTCCAGGACTGTTTTTTCAGCTTTCTTGTACAATTTGACCGTTTTACACAAACCCCCAAATTCTTTCACTGAAGCTAAACAGCTGAACCTTGTCTATGTGTCATGCTGCTAGAACCTTTTTTTTTTATCTCTACTTTTTTTTTTTTCAATTTAGTTTTTGTATTTTAGATTTCTTGTTTCAGTTTATTTTGTTTTTACTTTTATTTTAGAATTCTGAGGCAGCGAATGTTAACGCGCTAACTGGTATTATTTAAAAATAGTACATTTCTCTGCACATTCGTGTTATTTTATCTAGTTGCATTTTCTTGTGTAATGCAGACATACTGCAAAACTTTCAAGTTTTATGATATAGCATGATTTATAACCTGAAATGAAAATGCTTGAACATTGCTTGTGAACAGTAAATATTTCATTTAACAAAAATGTATTTATTTCGTTTTCATTGTAGTTTTTTAAAAAATAATAATGCTGTGCCTCATCTGTCCTGCTGTCAGTAAAGTGTGTAGACAGAAGCCATTTCTCATACAACAGCAAGAAAAAATATGACCAAAAAAAAAAAAAGCAGAACCTCATCTAACCACACACACACAACAAGTGCACATTCCCTACTGCACAAATCACACACGTGTATCGCTGAACCAAAAGCAGGGTGTGAGGATCACTCATATACAGAAGTCCCACATTTATGGCTAGTTGAAAAGCTCCACCACACCACCATAAGATTGCTTTGGTTGGAAACTTGCCTGTTCTGCCCGGCTTCCTTTGATATGATTTGATCTGAGCCGGCATTTTTGTCATTAAAAATCTCACAGTTGGAATCAGAACTCATAAACAGAATAATAGCAACAGAAAGCCTAGCATTCAAAATGAAATCTGTTTACACAAACAGTCTGAGACAGAGTGAATGCATAATGAGACATTCAATGTCAGGGCAAATCACTCTCTCTGATGGCTGTATTTTCTTTGTGTATGGTTTATATTCAATAATATTCACTTTTTTTTGTAGGTCTGTCTAAGTTTTTCCAACCGTGTAGACCACATGTGTCAATTACAAGGCCCGCGGGCCAAACACGGCCCGCCACTACTTTTAATCAGGTCCGCAAACAAATTCTGGTAATCAATTTAATGTGGCAGTGCGCTGTTTAAAGCTGAAGTCCATAACTTTTGGCACAGGGTTGCCAGGTTTTCACAACAAAACCCGCCCAATTGCTCCTCAAATCTAGCCTATCGCATTTCAGGGGGGTTCCCACAGTAAAAATCACGGTCTGAGGGGTAAAATTTGCATTCCAGTGACTAAATATCACGTTATTTTGGGTTGATTCAACCCACGGCAGCAGTGTAAAAGTAGCCCAATTTCGCAGGAAAACCGCTTGGCAACACTGTTTTGGCACTCTAGCGAAAAAACTGCATGCGTCTTGCGGAAAAACATTGTTACTACTTCTCGCTGTTTATGTCTATGAAGAGGTACTGTGCTACTCCGCAGTGGTAAGACGCAAACCAGTCTAAAATAGTCCAAATACATACTCAGATACAAATGTATAGTATAATGCAATGTAAGTCGCTTTGGATAAAAGCGTCTGCCAAATGCATAAATGTAAAATGTAAATATAAACACTTATTATAGGTGAACCGTAGTGATTCAGAATAAGACAAAAACACGGTTTGGAAAATGGATTCATGATGTACTCACTCATTATATTATTTTTGTACATTTTGAAAATAAAAAAGATACAGCAGCTTTAAATAAACGTCTGTGACAGTTCCAACATTGAGGCGCGCTGGTGCTGTCGCGCTTCACTCAACTCACTAATTTTATCAGAGAATACGGCAATAACTGTAAACAACGTAAATGCTATCTGACTTTAAATGTGGCTAGCACAATGGCTAAAAAAAAAAAAAGCCAAAGATTTGTTAACTATATACCATTTATCTATAATAGGCTAGCCTACCATTTGTTAAATGCTATCAAACAGGTTTTCCTAAAATCCATGAGCTGTTTAAGTACTGTTTTGTTTAACTGACAGTTGGCATTATGCCAAGTGCATGTGTCCTCTCAAGTTAAAGTTGTCTTTTTAAAGTAAGAGCTACCATATAAGCCAAATAATACAATATCAGATGCCATTTGTTGTCTATATACCATGTGGTATTTATACAGTCAAACCAAAAATATTCAGACATTTTTGATGTATTTTTACTAGTGGGTGCAGGACACTATAGTTGATTTATGTAAGTGAGAATAACAAAATAAAGTAAACTGTGACATATTATACCCAAAAATACTTCATACAGTGGACTACCAGTAAAATTGATACAAATTTGGAACCAAAAATTATTATATAATAATTTTTATTAAATAAATAATTTCTGACACAGTTTAACTCTGAGATCTTGTCATATTTTATTACCATTTTTTTTAAACTATAGAGAATAAACTGTATTAATGAATGAAACGTTTGAGGTGTCTGAATAAATTTTGGTTTGACTGTATCTATAATTTGTTGACTATTTTGCTTATTCAAAATTATTTTCTGAAACTGAAATTGCTGTTTTTAAAGTACTGTTTTATGCAGTTATGGTGGTCAGAGACCTTATTTCTTGTTTTAATAAAGATTTTAAAAAGCCTGCTGTGACATAAATGTGTTACAAATGTGTTACAACTCAAAATTAAAATTAAAACCCAAAACCTCGTTGTTTTGATAAATGTGGTTTAATGAATTGTGAGGGTTTTTTTTATACAGTTATTAATACACTTATATTTCTTCAATAAATGAAAAATCCTCTAAATATATGTCCGGCCCCTGATTTTATTCACAACCCTCGGCAGTTTGGATTTGACACCCCTGGTGTAGACCTTTAAAAATCCTGTCCCCTCAACGGCTGCGCTGAAACGTCACCTGAAAGAGCCGGCGTTGTTTGTGTTTGTTTGTTTGTTTTGTTTGAGGGTTTTCCCCTCTTCTGAAGGTTAATATTCAGAGAGTCAAAGCTCTTTGAGGATGGAGTGACATTTGTGTGCTGAGAGGGTGGCTGAGCTTTGAACCAGCACAATACCGGCACTGACTCTCATGTCAGGAGATAAAAACAGTCTGGAACATTTCGACATGCTGACAAACATCTCAGCAAAGCCTGCTCTAAATATTAGATTCTTGCCTTTACCAGCAAATTTTGAACAGATTGTGCAGTAGCAAAGCCCCACTTTGCAGCTTCATTGAAATTGATGGCAAGCAAAGCCACCACCCTCCTCCTCCAAACCGCAGCTGATTCTATCTGGGCCATTTTTTTCTCAGTTTGTATCCGATGGGCGGAACTGAATACTCATAACGGAGACAGGCAGTCGATCTCAAATTAACCAATGATTCCTGTATCTCACTGCAAGATGAATGCGTGTCATTGACACGTCTGTGTATGCTGCTGAAACCAGACACTCAAATGTACATCCGGGAATAAAATATGAGCTGTGAAACCTTATTCATGGATTAGACCAGAGATTTCATCCATTCTGCTCCTAAAAAGGATCAACAACAAATGTACAGTAAACCACAATGACCTCTCATAGTTTAACATCATCTACCAAATGATTTATTACCATAAATGCATGATGCAGCCTCAAAATGGCTAAACAATTATTACATGCAAATTAAGCAAGTGTGAGTGGCATCTATTTTTATGATAGGATCTCATTCTGAAGTTCTCACAAAGCTGTGGATGTGGAGTTGGCAGGATGCAGATGCAGAGAGGGTGATGGGTGCTCAGCCTGCAGCAGTGAGATATGAGGGGTCTGATCTCAGCTGGCTCTCAGCACCGCAGCAGCTCCGTGCCTGGTCACATCCTCGTGCCAATGCAGCGCAGATGTATTCCTCTGCCCCATTCTGTGTTCCTGAGCTCAATGTCCTAAGCGAGTTGATATGGGACCTGCTCGACAGTGCTTTGAAAAACAATACCAGTTTAACCGTTACCAAGAGGGCGCTAATCTGTGACTACAGAATGAATGTGAGAGCAGTGATATGTCAGTGATGTGTTAGGACGTTATTAATAGTGCTCATTTCTAACCGAATACCATTAGGCTGAAGGAGAGCTCCATAGCTTATATAATCATAATAATTCATCTACCCTCACCTCTCTCTTTCTGCACACATTCTGCGCATTAAAGGGTTAGTTCACCCAAAAATGAAAATAATGTCATTTATTACTCACCCTCACGCCGTTCCACACCCGTAAGACCTTTGTTAATCTTCGGAACGCAAATTAAGATATTTTTGTTGAAATCCGATGACTCAGTGTGGCCTGCATAGCCAGCAATGACATTTTCTCTCTCAAGATCCATTAATGTACTAAAAACATATTTAAATCAGTTCATGTGAGTACAGTGGTTCAATATTAATATTATAAAGCGACGAGAATATTTTTGGTGCGCCAAAAAAACAAAATAACGAATTACATAGTGATGGCTGATTTCAAAACACTGCTTCAGTAAGCTTCGGAGCGTTATGAATCCTTTGTGTCAAATCATGATTCGGATCGCGTGTCAAACCGCCAAACTGTTGAAATCACGTGACTTTGGCGCTCTGAACTGCTGATTCGACACAAGATTCGTAATGCTCCGAAGCTTGTTTTGAAATCGGCTATCCCTATATAAGTCGTTATTTTGTTTTTTTGGCGCACCAAAAATATTCTCGTCGCTTTATAATATTAATATTGAACCACTGTATTCACATGAACTGATTTAAATATGTTTTTAGTACATTTATGGATCTTGAGAGAGGAAATGTCATTGCTGGCTATGCAGGCCTCACTGAGCCATCGGATTTCAACAAAAATATCTTAATTTGCGTTCCGAAGATTAATGAAGGTCTTACGGGTGTGGAACGGCATGAGGGTGAGTAATAAATGACATTATTTTCATTTTTGGGTGAACTAACCCTTTAACTCCTTATTGATGATCCTTATCTCTCCCTCTCTAAGCACACTTGCTCGGTTTTGAGACTGTCCTCCAAAAAAAAACGACCCTATAGGTCATTTTTCAAGCACCTTATTATGACCTATATTTACGTTTTAAAGTCATGCGCCCTCTAGCTGGCATAAAAATAATGACAGTGTCGTGTTACGTCTGTCATCATGAAATGACGTATGACTGTCGTTACCAATCAAAATGCGTGTTCATTTAAATACAATGTGTGGACTTTTTACACCATTTGTCCTATTTCCATTTAGCAAAACTCATTTTTTTATTAACGACTACACCCCTGAACCTACCCTTAGTGATTTATAGTGCATATACACTTTATGAGCACATGTGTTCCCTGGGATTGAACCCACGATCGCATGATCACATGATTGCATATTGTTATATATTGCAATGCTCTGCCAGCAGTGTTGCCAATTTAGGGATTTTGTCACTAGATTTAGTGACTTCCCCACCCCTTTTGAGACTTTTTTCAAAAGTTTAGGGACAAATCTAGCAACTTCTTGGACAAACCTTATCTAGATTCTTATTTTGCCCACTGATCTCTATTCATATTTATATAGATCAATGAATTTGCCATTATGATGTCATCTAGTGACATTTAGCTACCAGTTTTAGCCACAAATATGATGCAGATAAAAGGGAACAATGCATTAAAATGAAAGTGTCCTGTTGTCGAAAGGGGCGCAACTTTAGCAAACGCTCATATGGGTCGTATTTCAGGGAAGTGACAAACGACCTATATAGACGTATTGGTTGAAGAAGATGTTGCTTTTATAGTACATTAGGAAAGACAGTACATTAAAAAAACATGAATATATAATAATATTAATAATAATAATAATTGTGATCATTTTTAATATTCTCTTTTAGAATGAATTATTATTAAGAGAAATAGAGAGAGAGAAAGTCAGTCAGACTCTACCTCCTTTCTGCACTGATGCCAGAGAATTTTGGCTGTTTGGCTGCATATACAGTGAGGCGGTGACATCTTGTCAAAAATACAGTGAAAAACGTTTCCCGAGTCTCCAAAGCGAGTCACAAACCGAGACTTTTATATAAGCTGTCATTCTCTTCGCCGTGTGTCTCTTGTGCTAAGCTCTGGGATGCAGAAAACAGCAGCTGTTGCTCAAACACTTCCTTGCTTCACACACACACTGGCTTCACACACACTCTGGCACAGACTTTCATGAAGGCTAAACACTTGTACTTTTAAATTTAATTGAATGACAAAGAACAGGAAGGGAGTCAACTCAGCTGCTGAGGATTTGACTATGGATGTGGTCACACACGCTTGTCTGCACAAACAAATGCATGCACACCAACAAACACATGGATGCTGCTCATTTAGTGACTCTTTTGGGACTAAAAGCAGAAAGCCTCCAGTTACCAGCTGGCAGTTCAGAACATAAAGCCATCTGCTACCAAATATACTTTTCCCCACCAGTATAACTCTTGAATAACACAAATGAATATCTGTTAATTAACATAAACATCTATAACAATGTGTCAGCATATGAATAACAAGTTGAAAGGTTTGTTTTGAATTAGTGTTTTAGTGTCTTTTTTTAATTTTCATTGGGCCCAGCAATAGAAAGTGTCTTTGACAATCCAAAGTTAGAGTTTGTTAACAAGGCAAGCAGGACACACAGACAAATACACAGACGGCACACGGGCCTCTGCAGATTCGGACAGACATCACAGTGGGAGTGTGTGTGGGCTGCTTTGTGGTCTGTTCATCAGACTCCTCCTTTGATTCTGCTATGTGCTCGTTATAAGATCCCCCATACCGGCCACTGGCAAACTAATGACTCTCTCGTTCTCTCTCCCACACACAATTCTAATTCTCTGCTAATTCTCTGAATATTGGATCAAAATCAGGCACAATGCCCTGCTGTGCTACAGTTTAGCAGCAGATGATTAAGCTGATCTGTGGACAGATGCATTGTGACAAGTGACGCAGCATCCTTATATCAGTCATAGAATTGAGTACACATTTTAATGGGTGGTTTTATACAACTATGAAATATGTAGATGTTTCTCATTGGCAGATTGTCTAAGATGGTGATGTGGGTGATGGCTACCTGTTAGCGGTGCCATTGTGAGCGGCATGGAAAGAACATATGCAATTATTGACACACACGACCCACACCTCACGCAGTTATCAGCATTATTCTCTCCATTAGGTAAAAACAATTTATCTGACTACTTCCAGTGGCATTAGCTGGTATTCATCATATTGATAAGTGCAAAGTTCAGCTTTGCTTTTCTACCAAGGTGCTGAAAAATACACTAAACCCCATTGATTTTGCAATTTGAGTCAATTCCCATGAGAAATTAATGCAAATGAATGAACACTCTGGAAACCAATGCCAATAACAATTACATAAATAATAATAATACTCAATCAACCCAATCTGAACTCTTGGCATGCCACAATCACTGCCAATCCCCAAACATAGATCTTAGATCATAAACCTTAAATCATAGATCTTTCTTGGATGATCCCACGAAACAATTAGGTGCATGCTGACAATAGAAGGTGCCATTTTGGGCCAGAATCTGTTTTAATGTCCCATGAGAGGTTGTTCATCATGTTACAATGCTGCAGGCTGTCCGCTCAAGTTTTCTGCACAGTAATAATATACAGCACTGACAATCAAAATGTGCTACATCTGATGAAATATTTATTTAGTCTAAAGGTGTCACAGGTGATGCAATTGTTGGTGACCAGTGGCAGAACGCTCAGGGCTTTGTTTAGAGCTAAAAGCCAATCATGCTGCTTCAGCTGTTATAGCTCTTCTCCCACAGAGAACTGGCTGTGTCTCCAGGCATTTCTTTCTTTTCTCGGTGTTTGTGTGTGAGTGCGTGTAACAGGGTGAAACAGCAGCAGAGCGACACACTTTCCTCTGTGAAACTGGGTTAACACCCAGCCAGAGACAAAAAGAGAGAGAGGAAGGGAGAGGAAGAATGAGAAAACCCGACACAGAGAGAAAGAGAGACAGAGAGACATCAGACTTTCACTCTGGGGGATTCTTCTAGTACTTCACCAGTTCACACAGTGAGAATCATGGTCACAGAATCAAAAAGGTGCCGTCATGCGCAGCAGTCAGATGTGATTGAGTCGGTCAGAGATAACGGAACTGAGAGATTTGTATTCTTTTAAAGCTCTCTCCGTGTGAACTGTGATAGACGCTCAGACTTTTACTTTCTTTCTCCCCCAAAATGTCTGTATGTTTTCTGTTCTAATGTCAGATTGCAGAAGGGAGTCTGTGCATGTATCTGAGGGGGATTGTGTGCCTGCTCTGTGGTGATAGGCACTCTGCTTCTTATGAGCTTGAAAGGCAACATTTTGAGAACTGGATCCAATTTAGTATTTAGATCAAATATACATGGGCATTCTGTGCAGCATATGGGATTCCTTGATGATTCCTTGATGATTCTTTGGCATGACTGATATTTGCCATGGAGAGCAGGGTTTACTTTTCCCCCTTTCTCATCTATTTTATCTATTTAAACCCTATGTTTTTTACAGAACAGATAGAACAGACAGAAAGTCATTGCTTGTTCAAATATGCATTATATGTATATATCGACTAAGAGAGCGAGAGACAGACAGAGAAAGAAAGAGAATTTTTGAGTTTTTTTCATTGTGCATCAAGCATTACAAAAGAAAATACAAAGTATATGGTGTGGTGGGCTGTCACATTGGGCTGTTACAACTCCACATTAATCATAAAAGCACAAGCTACAGAAAGAGACCACAGGGGCTTAAGAATCGGGTCCTGATTGATCAGTTGAGTGGCAGGGACAGAGCGAAGAGAAACCAGTCGTTTTTCTGTTTAAAACCTATACTAATCTATGTGTAAACATCAACACTAATCTCACCTAAATGTCAATCAGTCCTTGTCAAATCCACCCTCAGCCAATGCCCTCAGGACATTCCAGCAAAAGTCATCACAGAATCACACATTATTCACACACACACACGTTTGTTTTTGTGAATTGTGGGGACATTCCATAGGCGTAGTGGTTTTTATACTGTACAAACCGTATTTTCTATCCCCCTACACCAACCCTACCCCTAAACCTACCCATCACAGGAAACTGTGCACATTTTTACTTTCTCAAAAAATCTCATTCTGTATGATTTATAAGCCTTTTGAAAAATGGGGACATGGGGTAATATCCTCTTAAGTCACCCTCTCCTTGTAATACCTATGTCATACCCATGTCATTATACAAATTTGTGTCCTGATATGTCACAAAAACGCACACACACACACACACACACTGCACACTGAAATAAACCAATGTTTAAGTTGTTTGATGTTTAAATTCCTTTTTGTTCTCTGCAAAAGCATTACAGTAACTACACACACACAGAAACACAAATGAAACAAACATTCACATAGGATATAATCATACAGTTTTGGTTTAGAGTAAGTTTGAAGCCAATGTTGTTAAGACTTTTGTTAATATCACAAATACATCATATAATTTAACTTCTGTATCTAGAATTAACAAAAGCATTGTCATGAATGCAATCAGATACCTGTCCATGTTCCTTCAAACCGCTCCACTTCAAAAACCATATTCTGTTTCATCATATAATATATAATTTGAGTAAAATATTTCAAATGGAACTGTAATAATTTAATTATGTTTCTCGAGATGAAGGAACGATGATTTACATGTTTTGTTCCTAATGTTCACTTTGAAATACATGTGGAATGGGATAACCAGGTTTAGCCATTTTGCTGGTGTTTTTAACTACCATTAATGCTTCTTTCACATGCTTTTGCAGCACATTCTGAGAAGGTGAAAATGGATTTACAAAATGATATAGCCTACATAGACAATAACACAAATCTTGACCATATTCATTGTGGATAACATTACAGGACAACTGGAGTTTTTGTTGGAGTAACACCACACCGTCACGAATGTGAGTGAGTCTTTGGACATGGTCTTAGTGAATGTACTCACACAATGAACACATACATCGCAATTCTCTGTTGTGATAAGGAACTCTTTCTTTTCTAACTCTGTCGTGGTATACTAAGCTTGGTGCTTGACACGCAACTTACCGTTTAAGTTCCAGGGCGCGAGTCCCTCTGCTCCAGTGCTGTTAGTTACATTCATGTTGCATGATTTTAAAAATGCTCAGCCAGCCAAAAGGGGGAAAAAAAAGAAAAAGAATCCACCCTTCCTCTTTCACTTCGTCAAGTTTTTCCTCAAGATTATTAGAAGGGCTGTCCTCATGTTGCGCGGGACGACTTTGTTTTTCACATCATTCGCTCTTGACGCGCGCGGCTCTCGCCAGCGGTGAGAAGCTCATTAAGACTCTGACCATCGCGACTGGATGCTCACCTAAACACACCTCGAGCGAGTGGTTTTATCTAGATCGACTCGGGTAACAATCCGCCAGATGTGGCTCCCATCTGCGAGAGCGGCTGTGATCTCTTTCCAGGAGTTTAGCGCGCGGCTGAGGCAGCGGACTTTCAATGATGTCATCCACCCCCAGCCAATCACCTGAGAGTCCGCAGGTTCCACTGAATCAACCTATAGCTTGTCCTGTGATCTGCTGTCAACCCAGCACGGTCTGTTCTCACAAAGTCTAAAACATCCTTCCTTCCAGATAACTGCATTTCCTAATAACCGTCTTACAGATTATCAGATAGACCCCATTACAGGATATGGCTTCTTCTAGGAGGAGAGCGAACCAACTGCAGCGTAAAACAACGTGTGTGGAGTGAATTATGGCGGGCTTGACTAGCTTGGTCACGTTTTGAACACCATGGGTCAAAACAAAAGCTTGTAGGGTATACTTTGATTTAGGTCACGTGGGGTTTCCAACGTTTCATTAAACACAAAAGGTAGATTACAAGCGACTGAAAAATCATAAACAGGAGGGCGTTTAAGAATAATTTATCAGGATTACTGGCAAAACATAAATATTAGGCAAAAATATCACAAAAACTTTAATAATTAAGCCAGTAAGATAGTTGACGCATAGACCATTTGTGTTGCTCAACACGCACTTCAACGAACATTCCCAACTGAAATTTCTTCAAAACGTCGAACCTGTGTTTCTTGCGTCTGTACATCGGTGTAATTGCTTATGATGAGTGTGTGGCTCTCAACATATGCGAGGCTTTTGAGCGCAGTACACAGGTTCAGCACCGCCGCTCGTGGACAGTGCTCAACAGCCCGAGCTTTCAGGCCTCTTCCAAAATATCACGTTAAGCTGGAAATAATAATAATAAATAAATCAAAAACAAGCTTCATACTTTTTATAGTGTCATGTTTGTCCAACACAACAGCAAAGTTGCTATAGATAAATTAACCATTTCATACAGAGCGAAAGTGTAGAGAGAAAAGGGATGGGGTGTTTTCTTCACTCTAAGAACCATCCTCCTCCAGAGATTTCCAAAACAGCTGAATGGTTGCTGTCTGTCGGTAGTGCGTGAACTGGCACCAGAGCAATGAATGACAAACGCACGCGCTCAAACCTGCTGGAGGTTGTGTGTTCTGTGATAGTATGTAAGAGTGTATAGTAAAAAGGAAGAAAGAAAAAAGATATCACGGAAAGGGAGATTTGGGGCATAAGAGTATTTGGGAGCTTGTATATAAGGTTTATGAATGATAGAAGCCTTTCGTCGCCCTCATCAGTCCCTCTCGGCAGATTCGGAGGGCTTGCACCCAGACTCAAAGATTAATCTGGCAGCTGTCTCACAGCAGACAAAAACTAGACTGATGCCAGCCAAAACAGAGAGATCACGCACAGAAAATCATTTCAATGGCAGCACAGAGCAGAAACCTGACAGGCACTGACAACCCGGAACGAAATCATCTAAATCAGATGCAGGCGGAACGTTCTTTCAGTCAGCGCGCGCTCCGCCGCAGATGAGCAGCGCTGTTAATTAAAGTACACAAGCGTAAAATTTGGAATAAAGAAAGCGCGTGCTGTAACTAAGTTTACAAATGTGTAGGCAATCAGTTCTCCTTGTCTTTATCCATTTTGCTTTTCCCAAATTACAATTTGTCATTTGCATGTGCCAGTTACGTAACAAGACGACAAAATGTAGTCCATAATTTAGGAGAGACAGCTCTTTTAATTCGATATTATGATGAGTCTCACGATTGATTGATTGATTGATTGATTGATTGATGGTAGACATTTACTGAGGCCAGGTAAATGACTGTCATAATCAGTTTAACAATAGCAAAACAGCAATAGAAAAACAGAATGTTCAAAACCTGCATACAATTTTTTATTCTGTGTAACAAAAAAGAAATTTTAAACAATGAAAGAATGTTGGTTGACTGTATACTTGAACAAGCAATGCCTTTCTGTCTGTTCCACGTGTTCCATAAAAAGTACAAGTTTTACCTTTCACTGTATGGGAAAACAATCTCAAATTATCTTCTTTTACGTTTCAAAGAAGAAAGTCATGTTTGGAACAACATAACAAACTAAGTTAGAAATCATTTGATATTTTACTATATAATGCAATGATTCCCAATACTATTTTGGGGCACTGTGGCTAATTTTAAGTGGTTAGTTATTATTCTATTTTATAAAATTCTGAGATATCAAAAAAGACCAGACTTGTGTTAAGAATAGCCCATAGGTCTTTAAAAACAGTAGCATGCTAAAAAATACAGGAACATAAAAATTTAGACCTGGAACTGGATGCAGGGAGGATTTATCACATTGTTGTGCTGACACCGCACCAACACACACATAAAGAAACAATACATTTGTTAGATCGATTACAGGCAGTAATCCTCAGGATTATGTTGATGAAGGCATAATTTTGAACTGACACTAGAGACAGAGAGTGTAGTTAAATGAGAGGATCACCTTCATGATTATACACCTATATAATTATACTCATCAACACTATGAGATTTTGTCATAACAGCTAATTTTGTGTATGGGAGTGCAGAAATTCCTTGCTTCCTATCAAAAACATTTACGCCCGGTTTCACAGACAAGTCTTAAGTTTATATTCCCAGACTAAAATGGATATTTGAGTGTCTTAACTGAAAGCAAGCATTGTTTTTTCTCAAGATGCACTCCAGTAATGTCTTTTCAAAGGCACATTAATAAAAGCTACTTAAAGGGTTAGTTCACCCAAAAATGAAATTTCTGTCATTACACAAATTAAGATATTTTTGATGAAATCTGAGAGGTCCCCAATAAAGCAACAAAATGACAACATTCAAGGTCCAGAGATGTAGTAAAGACATCGTTAAAATAGTCAACATGACTACAGTGGTTCAACCTTAAAGTCCCCCTGAAATCAAAATTTAGTTTTTTAGCTTTTAGTATGAATATGTTAGCCTTAAGGTTATGAATAAGCTGGTGTGTTCCAAAACAATGACAAAATTCGCATTTAGGAGGTATATACGGTGGCCGAGAGAGCTCAATGCAAAAAAATTGTCCTGTGAATTTACAGGTAATTACTGGCAAAAAAGTTGCCAATACTGTACTGTTAATTTTACAGTTCTTTACCGTAATCTACATTGCAGTATGTTGCTGTAAAAATACCATGCACTCAATTAAAACTCATCAACTAATTTCATTTGCAGAAATCAACTGCCTTAAATTGTCTGACTGCCATTTAAACTCATAAACTTAAAAAAAAAAAAAACAACCAAATTCATTAAAACTAAAAACATCAAGGCAGTTTAAATCTCTTGCAGATAACTGCTAGCTAATAACAGTGCATGTGCAATTACAATTAGCTAAGAGATTATCACTGCATCAGCAACTACACAGTTACTGTCTTTAAATAAAGCAACATGCAGCATAACATCAGTGTTTTTGGATCATCACTGACTGAAGCACAGGCTCTACTCTTCTGCACAATGGTGACACTTGAAACTCAGACAACAGAAACCCTTTAAATCCCAACAAAACAATAAACACCAACATCTAGTGCAAAAACACATAAAAAAACACTTCAATTCAACATTTACTCTGATCAATTATTGAGTTGTATTAACTTTCACTAATACTTCAGTGAAATTAACAAATACATTTGACTGTTACATTTTACAGTACATTGCTGTTTTTTCATGATTTTACAGAGAACTAAATTATTGTTTTTCTACAGTTTGTTGCTGTAAAATTAATTTACAGTTTATTACTGTAGAAAAGTGTTTCGCTATGCGTTTATTCAGCTTACACCTTTAACCCTTTCAACGCCACAACAAAATCCCCAGTGTTTAATGAACACGTATATGTGTCCACACTACACAGTGTTAGAGTAACACTGAAGCAGTGTTGAAGTTAATGAGATAATTCAGTGATTAATTAAGTGATGATTCAGAATTAGTGACAAACACCTGCTGTTAACAAGCAGAATCACTGAAGGAAAAGAAACAAGAACAGAAAAAAGACAATCAGAAACACAAGAACTACAACTGACTTAGATGAAATCAACTGAAGATAAAAGAAGACATTAAATCGCTCAATATCTCAGCAGAGGAGGATTAAACAACAAAAATATTACCAACTTCACTTATTACTAACCAAATTGACTTTATTTCAGACATCTACAGAAGTTCTTATTGAGAACTAACAGATGTTGTTTTATTGTTTCGTTTGACATTACCATGATGGAGGTCAGTGCCCGCTTTAGTTGTGCTCTTGACACTTGACTTGTAATGTTAGTTTCCCTTTGGCTGCTGTAAATGTTTTTTTTTTTAAGACACATTTGTTATGGCATGAGGAAAAAATTGTTGGTGGTTATGTTTTGGTTATGACATGATCATTATGTAATGCATAATTTACTGAACTTATCCAGTGTCTAATCCATTATCAGAAATCTTTTTTTTTTTTTTTTTTTAAATAAATTTACTTTTATATTATACTGTGATACTACAGCAAAGGATGAAGCGGTGCTGAGCAATCAGTTAAGAATTTTTAAACTCATCATTTACAAAAAATGTTTGATCTATGGCCTTACTTAGATTCACACAGACATCAAGAATCATCATATGAATCTCAACAACGGTGACAATCAACAAAAAAGATAAACAGATCAACTCTGAACATCATAAAACACACTACTAAAAGTCAACACAAAAACAACGGCAAACAGTAAGAATTAAAGAAAACGAGGCAATTCAACTGCATGATTTATTTATGCTGTAATGCATGCTGGGAGTCATGAATGATTTTATTACTATGCTGGTACCCAGCATGCATTGCTACATGAAGCTTATGTTGCAATGCATAGATTAGATTAGATTGGTCATCTGACCACATTTTCTTTTTTACCATAATAAATGTTTTGAAAACACATTTACAGCAGCCAAAGAAAAACTAATGTTAAATAACCAAGGGTCAAGAACACAACTAAAGCAAACGCTGACCTCCATCATGGTAACGTCAAACGAAACAATAAAACAACATCTAAACCTCTGTTAATTCTCAATAAGAACTTCTGTAGATGTCTGACAGAAATAAAGTCAGTCTGGTTAGTAATAAGTAAAGCTGGTAATGCTGTTTGTGGAGTTGTCTAATCAGATCTTCAGAGATTTAATGTCTTCTTTTATCTTCGGTTGATTTAATCTTTTTCTGTTCTTGTTGTTTCCTTTTCCTTCATTGATTCTGCTTATTAACAGCAGGTGTTCATCAGTGTCTGAATTCAAACACGTGTTTTCATTCACTCTCTCAAGTGGACTATATTAGTAAACTAATGTAGGGAATAGTGAATAAGGGTATAGGGTGTGATTTTGGAATTTGAGCGCTGTTAATTCACAGTATATTCCTGGAGTATATTGTATATACGTCACATATTACCCAGAATGCATTGTTTTCTACGGTATATTGCTGTATTAATGGAAAACAGCATGTTACTGTAGAAATTTGGCCTTTTTTTACAGCAATTTTTTACAGTGTGTTTACTCTTCAGTGGTGTACACCTGAAAGGGGAGTTTTTTTGTTTATCTTAACATTCTGATCGTACGTGCATTATGAGCAGACCTATTTGCAGCATGTTTCTCTATTTGCATGTGTTGTGGACTTTTGCAGCGCGTTTCTGTATTTGCATGTGTTGTGAACTTTTGCAGCGCATGTGTTGTCAAACTGATGAAGATGTTTTCTTTATTTGCTGGTGTTTTTTCTATTTGCATGTGTTTTCTTCATTTGCAGCACGTTGAGCTCTCTTGGCCACCGTAGATATAAGCATTCAAAACAGTCTCTCACTTCCGCTAAAATGGATCACGGATTTTCATGACATCACCGCACACTTCAGCTTCTCATCAAATCTTCTGTCCAGATGATCAATCAAATGCTCTCTAGAGTCTGAAGTCCCGCCCCTCCTACAAGCTGCGGTTGAAATCGGTCATTTGTTCACACATTTACTAGTTTCTACATGGTGAATGGCACATAGTGCACTATATAGAGAACAGGGAACGATTCAGACAGTGTAAATACGCTTTCCAATGAAGCAAATGAAGTCCATTTTTGCGTTAGCGTCACGTGAACCGCCGCAGCGCGAGCAGTCTGCTCTGGTCCAGAGACATGAGAGCACAGAGTGGAACATATGTGCGAGTTGGACCAGACCACAAAACGTACCCATTTGAATTCTGCACAAAATGCTGTATTTTAAAGTGATATAGAGGAGATTAGGAGGAGAAACAGTTAGAGATTAAAAGGAAACCAAAGCTTTACCAAGCTCATCAGCTCTGACTGAGCTGTGATATAAAAGAAACACTACTGGCTATTTTTAAAAAAAGGGCGGGGCTGTTCGATATATCCTGCCCTGTCTTCCTGTTTCAGTTGAAATTATGTCAACACACTGAATAATGCTACGCATTCCAAGGCACTTCAGTGGGCCTTTAATATTATGAAGCAACGAGAATACTTTCTGTGCGCAAAAACAAAACAAAAATAATGACTTTATTCAACAATTTCTTCTCTACCCTGTTATTCTCCTACGCTGTTGATGCATTGCAGCGCTTCCGTGTTTACATCCGAACGCAGGCTCAGTATTGGCCGACGCTGTTCACGTGAGCATCACGACGCATGCATGTGATGCTGACGCAGGAGCTGACCAATACTGAGTCGCCGTTCGGACGAAGAACACAGAAGCTCTGCAATGTGTCTTCAATGTAAACTGCGTAGGAGAATGACAGGGTAGAAAAGAAAATTGTTGAGTCATTATTTTTGTTTTGCTCACAAAAAGTATTTTCGTCGGCGTCACTTCATAACATTAAGAATAAACCACTGTAGTCGCATTGACTATTTTAACAATGTCTTTATTACTTTTCTGAGGGTGAGTACGTAATGACAGAAATTTCATTTTTGGGTGAACTAACCCTTTAAATATCCTAATTTACTAGGCCTACTACTGGCTTAATCTAAGCACTGTCTGTGAAACCAGGCCTTAGTGTATTTGTGCTTATGTCCAACCTAATATGAACACTCACAGTAGGCCAGCCAGTGGCTTTACCTCTGACTGATAAAGGAAGTGATACAATTAGGTCACATGATGTGCCAGAAGGAGAGACAATGAAGTGATAAATGTGGCTGTGTTCAGGTTTTCATTATCACTGTGGAAAGGCCTTGAGATCTTACTGGAGCCAGGCTTGCTTTGACTAAATAATTTTAATGGTGCATAGCATATTCAAGCAGATAAAGGGAAAGTGAAAGAGAGATGAAGAGAGAGAGAGAGTTGGGGGGGGGATCATATTTCAGGTGAGCAGACTTTTACCTACAGGTGTGAATCAAATTGGTGATTCCTTACCAAAAGCAGATCTGCTATGGTCCCTCTGCACAGCTTTGTTAGATATGAAAGACCATTCACATACAGTATATTGCTTTATACATTGGCTTCACATGACTATGTCACATTTATAGGACACAATTATAATAGTAAATTTTCATAGTATATTCAAACCTCAGTGGATGAGAGCATGAGATGTGTGTGTGTTTGTTCCTCTCAAAGGCAGAGATTCTCTGCTAAGAGCAAAGAGGGAATTCAGTTACATTCACAGAACAAAAGTACATCTTTTACAGCACAGCTTCACTAAACTCCCAGCAGCCCTTCCCACAAAGTGGCCAATCTCTTTCCATTATCTGAGCAGGTACAGGCAACAATTAAAGCAGATAAAAACATGATGTGCTAAGTGACTTGGATGATTAGTCTGTTATTAAGATAATGTGTGTTTCATGGCACCAGTAATCCGCAGGGAGAAAGGTTCGCCACAATGACATCAAACAGCACCGCAGAGAGAACATTAACAGTGAGAACTGCTGTAACATCACCCACTCACCTCCCATATCCTCATCAGAAAAAAGGGGAAGAGACACACAAAGAGAGAACATCTGGTTTTAACACAACAAATGACAGAAATCCCTATACTCTAGTACAAGAGCTTTGCTATTAGCTACATTTGTAATTCACATACTAATTTTAAAACTGCATTTTAATATATTTTTACTTTAATGCGAATTAATTTAAACATCCTTTGGGAATCAGTCCCTCTGCAGCTTATAGTCTCTAAATTTGGCAGGAAATTAAACATCACCATCCCTCTTAAAACACTGTATTTTAGTTTGTTAATTCAGGTTTGCTTATTTGGTGTGTGTGTGTGTGTGTGTGTGTGGTCCCCACAAGGATAGTAAAACCTGAGATCACCTACATTGTGGGGACAAGCCAGCAGTCCCCATGGGGGAAATTAATTAATAAACATACTAAATGATGTTTTTTTGTAAATGTAAAAATGCCGAAAGTTTCCTGTGATGGGTAGGTTTAGGGGTAGGGTTATTGAAGGGGGATAGAATGTACAGTATAAAAACCATTATGTCTATGGAGAGTCCCTACAAGGATAGTGAACCAGACTCTGTGTGTGTATATGTGTGTGTGTGTTTGTACTTGTTTTTTGTGACATATCAGGACACAAATTTGTATAATGACATGGGTATGACATAGGTATTACAAGGAGAGGGTGACTTATGGAGGGCATTACCCCATGTCCCCATTTTTCAAAAGACTTATAAATCATACAGAATGAGTTTTTTGAGAAAGTAAAAATGTGCACAGTTTCCTGTGATGGGTAGGTTTAGGGGTAGGGTTGGTGTAGGGCGATAGAAAATAGTTTGTACAGTATAAAAACCACTACGCCTATGGAATGTCTCCGCAATTCACAAAAACAAACGTGTGTGTGTGTGTGTGTGTGTGTTCCACAGAAGAAAGTCATGCAGGTTTGGAATGACATGAGGATGACTAATTGATGACAGAATTTGGGTAAACAAATGAATTAAATTTTCATTTTTAGGGCAGTTGTAGCCTAATGGTTAGAGAGTCAGACTGGCAACCCGAAGGTTGCAGGTTTGAGTCTCAGTACTGTCAGGAAATGACTGAGGTGCCTATGAGCAACACTCAATCGCTCCTCGGGCAAATAAAAAGGCTGCCCACTGCTCCAGGTGTGTGTGTGTCCACGGTTTGTTGTGTGTGTGTGTGTCCACGGTTTGTTGTGTGTGTGTGTTCACTACTCATAATGTGTGTGCACTAACTTGGATGGGTTAAATGCAGAAGACAAATTCCTTCACATATCACTTTCACTAACCCTTTAAAGATACATATTTTTACCTTAAAGGATTAGTTCACTTCTGAATTAAAATTTCCTGATAATTTCCTGATAATTACTGATGATTTCCTGATCCACCACGCATTACGTAATCACGTTAGAAAGGTCACGCGTGATGTAGTTGAAAGTACCGATCCAGTGTATACAAAGCGAATGTGCAAAGACTAAGCCAAACGCCCTTTACAAAAACAAGAAAAAAAAGTAAAACAACGATGTCGGACGATTTTGAAGTTGGAAGAGAAAATGAGATGGAGTTTTTCGCCCTACCGTGGTACTTCTGCCTACCTTCTGCATGACCTTTCTAACGTGATTATGTAATGCGTATCGCAGAGCAGTGCAAGATGAGCATTTGTGATTAAAAAGTATATACATTTTTATTTTTAGAAAATGAGCAATTGTTTTGCTAGACAAGAACCTTATTCCTCGTCTGGGATCATGTAGAGCCCTTTGAAGCTGCACTGAAACTGCAATCAGGACCTTCAACCCGTTGTACCCCAGTGAAATCCACTATATGGAGAAAATCCTGGAATGTTTTCCTCAAAAACCTTAATTTCTTTTCACCCGAAGAAAGAAAGACAAACATTTTGGATGACATGGGTGTGAGTAAATGATCAGGACATTTTAATTCTAAAGTGTGAACTAATCCTTTTAGGTATTAATGGGCAACTTTTACTGAGAAACTAATTTGGTAAATAAGACACTATGAGAAAACTGAGCCATTTTAATTCTGTAAGAGTTTAAACTATTATTTTGTTGAGGCTGTGTTTACTTGTTTATAGGTTTTTTATGTAATGTGTTTGCTTAAGGCTGTAAGTGACTGTTGCAGGTAGGAGGAAGAGATATAAAATTTTCTTCCAATCTCTGAAAAGAAGCAAAGTTCAACTATTGCACATGGCCAGCAAAAAGACACAGCATGAACCCCAGCATGGGTAAATACAACAGGACACCATTAGTGACTTTGAGGAGGACGTTTTGGAGAACAGGAATAATACTTTGTGTCTAAAGAAAAAAGCCAAAGAGCAGACACTATAAATATTTGCGTGAATTTCAGTTGCATCAGCCAGTGCAGAAATATTCCTACTATCGGCAGCACCAGCTAACAGCTTCATAACTGTTGGGTGAAAGGAAGCACACATTAAAATGTCCAGTCAAACTTATATGAGCCTGAGCAAATGTGTGTGAGGGGAATTGCCTACAAACACACTCACTGATTCTTGAGCCCTCTTTGCCTCCCCTGCATTTCCACATCTTTCTCTGATGTGGTTATGTTAAATTAGATTTCCTGCAGCATAGCTGATCTAATTGGATATAACCTGCCTTCGGGGAATGCCAGTATTACCCAGCATGCACCTCTTAGGGGAGCAGTCATGAGTATGTCAGTGGTGGTGGTCTTTGCAGGTGTGAAATGAGAGAAAATAGATCTAGTTGAGCACCTGCAAGACAAGTATGATGTAAGCGCTAGAATGCATCTTGACAAAAGTGTTTTTGTCAACTATAAATGTTGTTGAATGTATCTGTCATAAAAGTGACATCTGAACCTGTTTTTATGACGGTGTATTTGTCTGTTTTCACATGTGTGCTTGTGCTGAAGTAGGCTGATGCAATTCTTGTCTGCTTTTGTTTAATGAGCTTATGAAGAAGCAGAATAGATGCGGGTTTGTTTAAATTCACACCAGCTCACTTCAAACTAGAAGTTGGTCTGTTTCCCTGTTACCTTCAATCTGAGACACACTGATACAAGCACACACACCAAGTTCACAAAACAAAATGTGTAGAACCATAGGAAGACATTTTTCAACACTATCATAGAAATACTGTGGTATCTCAATTACTGTTGAGGACGAGGAACGGTGGCAGATAAATGAATTTAAGTGAACAGCCAATAACAGAGCTATATACTTGTAGAATTCTTCTGAGATCCGCAGACAGTTCAGTGCCACAGAAGACATATGTGCTTGTGTGTGTGAGAGAACACATTTGATTGACAGAGGCTAAATCCAGCCTGACTTCCTCTCACAAACAACCCTATTTATAGCAGCAATCTCACCTCCGCTTGGATTTGTGTTTTCCAGCAGCGCTTCAGTCTTCCTTATTTTCCCAAATAAAATTAAGCTCATTAAGAGGTTGGTTTCACACAGAAAGATTGCGTGATCTTCAGAGAGATCTGTGAACATTCTTTTCATAATTGTTTGAGTCTGAGACAGGGACAATTACTGTATGCTACAGCAGACTGAGCTCAAATGGCCTTTTGATTGCAACAAGAGGTCAACTGTGTTTGATCTATCCTCAGCTAAACATTGTGTCAAACACATGCTTTATCACTGAGAGAGGTATATAGAGAAATGACAGAGATATCAAATAGAGCGATTACTATGGATACTGACATATTGACTTGAGCTTAAATTCCTTTCTGTAGTCTGCAGAGAGAGCACTGCTTCTTTCAGTCTCCTTTCCCATTTGATTTCGTCTTTCCCAGCCCTTGTTAATGGCCATAATGGTCTTACCCTTTTCTAATGTGATTTACAGCATACTGTAGGACATTGTTTACCATTTTAATATAATTCAGGAGGTTCCAGTAGTCATTATATTCCTTTAAGATTTATTGCATGAGTCTCAAAAACAATAATTAATAATCGTTTTTCTTTACAGTCCCTTGATTTTACCAGAGCTGGAATCAAAAAATTGTGAAAACAACTGGACCGAATTCAAATTTTGAAATGATTGCATTTGTGTTAGGTTGCAGACTTCAGCTTATCTTCAAAACATGGAATAAGAATATCTATAATTTATGGACATCAAGATTTAGAATTATGTTCTTATAGAGCACAGAATTTTTATATTTACATTTTGTGTTATCTAAAAAAATAAATAAAAAATGAAACGGGAAATGTGAAAAAAATGTGAAAACTTTCTTCTCTAAAATCAAGAAAAAGCTTAAATTATTCATCAGACCAGGCTCTGAAGTCTGTAAACTATAGACTTGTGTTAGGCCCTGTTTAGGAAAAAAAAAATGACTTCATGTTATGGCAGACAGAGTGATTGGCATCACTGTGATTTGAATGAATTTGCTCTCATCTTTCATCACTCCCTGCACAGCAGCTCATACTTCATAATGTCTGTCCTACTGTTGATTGTAGCACACCACAACACCATCTCTCTACGTGACTCCAAATGAAATCCCAATGTCTCCAGACTGCTTAAGCAGTAGACTTCATGGGAAATCAGAGAGATTAGCGGGAGAAAAGGGGACAGAGTGACGGCCCACAAATCAATAGCTGCTTCACAGATGAGAAGAATTTATACCTCTGTAAATAGAGCCGAGTCTAGTGGACAGTAATCAGATTTAGACTTATGCGCTGCTGAAGAAGCCACTGAGAAGCACAGTAAACATACTTGGAGAGAAAGAAGGACCCAGGGCAACTATTTGGGGTTGAGGATGAATGCACGGCAGAACAGTTTTTGTAGGAGAAAATGCCAAAAAGCAAAAAAGGCAAAATGTGCAAGGTTCAGGTCCCAGAACTATAAGATGCTAGACTTTATGTTTTGGTGTTTTCATGCTTCTCTTATTTACTGAGAGTGGACTCACTGCTCTTTTGGCAGATCATTATGCTGGAGAGATGCAGGGGAGACAGGGCACAAGGGATGTTGTTACTTTTTGGCTGCTTTTATCCAGGGTACAGTAACTGTGGGCAGAGATATAATCAAGAGTCCTGCTGAACTACACCAACAACTGGGATTTTGGGCTGTGTAAACACTTTAAACACCTTAAACACCATCCTATTGCCATCCAAGATGCAACCCTGACAAGCAAACCATCTGCACAATACCCAAGGTGTAAAGCTCTATATATCTCATCATATACTGTAAATTGGTCAAATCCTGGTGATGATGCAGGTTAGCTTCCTGTTTATACTGGCACTGCAGTGTAATCTACAGGGCAACATGAACCAGCCAGCCAGCCAGAATAAATGCCAGTGGGTCCTTGCCTCCCCTCACAGTTAAATGTCATTCTTTTACTTTCTCCTCCTCTCGTTCACCTCAATTCATTCTCCCTCTGCCTCTCTCTCCTCCCACTTCTGACAGTTGCTCAAAGCTGTGTGATTATTATGCCACTAAAATCAATGACATTCAGGAGAACCTGTCCTGCAGGAAAGGTCACACTTTCTCTGTTCCTCATATATTATATATAGAGAGAGAGAGGATTCTAAAAATTAAACAGATATCACACATGACATATGACCAAACACAAAACATGTATAAACATATTATACAGATTTCATAGTTTAAAGGGTCCAAGATGCATCACTAGACCCATTTTTGTAGGGCTTCAGCCCCCCCTAAATTTCCACCCAGCCCCCCTAAAGATTTGCGATTAACTTCTTAATATGTTCACTAATTCATGATTCACCTCAATCCTACTCATTTTCCTACTCTTGCTATACTCCATACTTCAGTACAATAAAATTGCTAAAATTTGTCATAATATCCATTTTATAATAAATCCAAAAGCAAAACCATTGAAAAGAACTATAAAAGGAAGTGGAAATGGCAAATGAGCTAATGAGTGGTCCAATATAACCATTAGATGGCTGATTATATTGGACCACTCATTTGCCATTTCCACTTCCTTTTATAGTTCTTTTCACTGGTTTTGCTTTTTTTTTTTTTTCACATTTTCATGTTAAAAGTGTTTTTGTTTTCCACCAGGTGACAGAAATCCTCCACTAAAGCGTGGCACATTTTCCAAAATGAGAAATTTAGTTCTTCTTTGAAGTTAATTTTACTGCACAAATGTAGAGTTAAAAAATAGTATTTAAAACATTACATGTGTTGAAATAAAAATATTTTGCCCAAATATTGCCAATTTAGTTTGTCTATAATCTTAATGAATATTTATGAATATTAGCTGGTTAATGATTAATGAAATTAGAAAAATTATCAGAAATTAAATCAATATGGGACTGACTTGGCAGGTAGTGTAGAACCTACTGTATTGTTCATGCCTACCCTAGTATAAAAATTATATATTAAATTATTAAAAAAAAAAAAATCATACCCTCATTGGGGGCTGAGCCCCCCTAATGTTGAAATCCTAGAATAGCCCCTGAAGGGAACTAAAAAAGCCTGTCAATATGCACAGCAAATTGCTTGCCAGATGTGGACGACTGAACGATCTGCTGTTAAATCCTCTGCAGGTCAGAACTGCTTTGAAGATAAGGGTCTATTAGTGGAAGAATGCAACACCTCAGCTAACTGAATCAATACGTGATGAACACACTGGCCTTCTAAGAATATTACTGACTGTAAATGAACAGAACCATTTAAAAAGTCGTCTATCAAGCAAGCAACTGGTAAGTGTTTTTCCACCCTGATGCAGGTAATTTATTAAATATTATGAAATTTATTAACTAAATCAAATTAAGTGGCTATAGAAATATATCTGTTTTTAAGGCCTATAAAACCTTTCAACTATTTTTAATACAAAAACAAGGCCTCGTCATTCTAACATTCAAACATTGAAACATAAAGCTTTCCATATGGAAAGCTTTGTTTTTTTACTCAAAGATAAAAGTTAAATGAATTTCTTCAATTCTACTTCCTTACTATTTGAATTACAATTCTGCATCCTGTTTGCTACATCAATTCAAATTCAAATCAAATTCAGGAAATTGGAATATAAATCGCAATTCAATTCTGAATAAATTGATTCTCCACCCAAGTGTTATCAAATGCACCTGCATTTTTTACATGCACTGACAAAAGAGTTGATATTTTTTGGGTTAATTAAAAACAACAACAAAAAAGGTTTGTTGAGATCGAGTTAAACTCGCTAAAGCCCCCCTAAGCCTAAACAATCCTGGAATCATACCTGGATTAGGCCTATTTTCCATGCTGAAGGTCAAAATAAATCCCAAGTCATGCATAATACACAAGGGCAAGGCAACAGAATCCTGAGCGAATTCACAAAACAGTTACAGAAAAAGTTCTACATTATTAGAGATGTAAATTATTAAACTGTTATACTGCTAGACGTGTTGATGGAGACAATGAGTGTTAGTAATATGAGCAACAACAAGAAAACTCATCTTTCACAAAATTGTGCATCTGGAATTGCTATCATTGATCAGCACACACCTAGACAGTTTCTTTATAAGGCGATTCCTCACAGGCTTAAGAGACTACAAATACAGAGGATGTTTAGGGATTAAATTATTACCAAATATTCTGTGCTTGTAGAGTCTGTTGTTTCTCTGTGGACTTGGAAAGATGTTGATTTAAGAAACATTAACTGCAATACCTAGCATCTAAATAATTCAGACCAGCTCTGTATTAAAGAATTCTGTACACGTAAGTTTGGGGATTTTGAGATTTCCAAGAGCATCTGAGGACAAACTCTTTGGGGGACTGAGAGCAAGTTTTGTGTGTGTGTGTGTGTCCATGGTCAGTTTCACACAGGCATTAAAGGTTCATTAGTTCAGTTCATTCTAAAGTTGATTCTTGGTGACACATCAAACAAGCTTGTGATTAGATCTGAGAGCTCCCGTACCCTGTGATGTTTGTTCTGATTATGCCTAGAGATTCAAGAAGGAAAGTAAAGAACTATAGAAACAATTCAAAATGTTCTAAAGCTTTCCACCACTTTGTAAATGTTATACATTTTATATTAGAAGTAACATTCAGGGTCTGTTGCAAACGAGAAGGTCATTTCTGCAGTCTGTTCAATCAACCCACTCATTAACATTATCAGTCATTCAATCCATAATCAATATTCAGTTCCATCCATAGTAGAAGAGACACTAGAGGTCTTTTCTGAGAGGAAGAGAAATACGCTTCTCTCTGGCATAAGAAAAAAGTCTGATAGTATCACCCCAGCTCAGAGCTCTAAGTGATTGTGTCAGCACTGACAGTGTCTGTCTGCACCTACAGTACCATCAACACACATCACTGCTGCCTCTATACTCAGCAGATTAATCTCTCCACAGACATTAAACAACCCTGGCAAACTGGGGTCAGAGGTCAGATCAATGAGATGTCTGTCCAGCACCTCCAACCTATGTTATTTAAAGTATGTTATCTGACTGAGGCTAAAGAAAATAAAGTTTGACTTCACCAGCACAGAAAAAGGAAGCCGGATAACAGTCTAAAACTAAAAACCACTCCACCGTTCTCTGAATTTTAATTTGTAACCTTTAATTGGGAACTTTAAAGGATAAGTAGATTGTTTTTCATGCAAATGTGCAGAGCTGAGCAAGCAAATCTTTGAGGGTTTTAACATTCAATTAAGTCTGCACTATGCAAAACTACAAAGCACATCAATAAAGACAGACACTGACACATTGACACTCTTCCATTTACTATTCCATTTCCAAACTTTCTACACCACTTATTAATTTCTATTTTTCAGTACTTATGATGGTGCATACTGTATAAAGCAATAATCAAAACTTCCTAATATAAACATTCGTTTTCATCAGAGATCTAAATTTTTATACTCAGTGTACCTCCAGAAGATAAACTATAGGAATCATAGGGCTAAAAAGAAATAAAAAGAAGAGTGAAGAGAGAAATAAATCATCCCTCGCAATCTTTCCGATTTTCAAAACGGGCAGAATGATACAGATGCAGAGAGCTTCCATCTTTTAGGCCTCTAGTATTCAGCACTAAAGCTAGTCTCTACAAGATGAATGCATGGGATAAAACACCACAATGTTATTCAGTCATGTAAAATGAGTTTGCCTAAAGCGCAAAAGAGGTTTGTCATAATAGTTTGCCATAAAAAGCTATCATGTATACGGTTGACATCAACAATAATGAAAAGTCTTACCAGCGGTGAATGAAGTACACAAATCCTGTAATACTATTTGAAAAAAAGTGCGAAAACACTTGCTTTTGAATGTACTCAAGTATCAAATGTAAAGGTACTGATCTATTAGGGCGATTGTTTATTATTTTTATGCAAATTTATATGCTCCATTAATTAGTTTTTTTTCAAGAGCTGTATATAAATAATTTTGATGGGATTCTAAAATATTGCAGAAGATTATGTAACATCTATTTACTAAATGATAAAAACAAAGCAAGAGCTTTATTTAGCCAGTTGCACATTTTTAGTAAACTGAATTAATTTTGCATATTTCTGCACAGCTGGCACTCAGATGATAAAACATTCAGTGTAACTATAAATCATCACTCTCAAGAGTCTCCTTTATAAAATCAAGCATATCAAAGCGGTACTATAATATATTTTGATTAGAAGGTCCACTTATATTGCTTTGCTTTATCTTTTCTTTTCTTTTTTTTTTTTTGCCCAAAAATGGTCATAATTGTTCATGACCCATTCTCTGAGCCCTAGATTTTTTTTTTTTTTTTTTAAACTGCTGCTTGGCCCCCTTAACATGTAAAACATGCTGAACACACAGCTTTACATAGCAGCCTGCAGTCTGCTATCAACTCCAATATACTGTAGTTTTTAATGTCCTCATTGTCTCTGCAAAGAATGAATCACATTATGACAGGGTCACAAAATAATCTGCATACAAACGGTAAACATTGGACTGAAATGATCAACCTTGTTAAAAATAAACTTCAGCTGCATATATATATATATACAATACAGTACAGCTAAATGGCTGTTAATGGAGAAAGAAGCCTCTCAGAGCCAGATAGTGTAGTTACAACATCTACCAGTAGGGGCAAACGGGGTCATGTTACTGTTGAGATAAGTTTGCATTCTGAAAGTTACAGTTTTCATATAGTACATCAAGACTTGTATCTTCAAAGATCAAGTAAAAGTTGAAATTGCTATTTTCGGAGTACCAGAACATGGAATACATTTAACTATCAATATAAAAAATGTTTTTGCTTTTGCTTCATTATTAGCAAGAAGGAGAATATTGTTGGAATGGAAGTCAAAAAACCCACCAAAGATTTCAATGTGAATTTGTGATTTGTTATTATTTTTAAAACTATAAAGAATAAAATATGTCAAAAAAGGATCCATTCAAAAATTTTATAAAATTTGGAAACCTATGATTACATATTCTGAAAAGATGAAGACCCTACCTTCTAACTAATTATAAGACTAAAGGTTTGGAAAGGCCATCTGACTCTAATATACTTGATCATGTTTTAGTAGAATCACAAGTGTTGTATGGTTGTTATGTATAGACCACAAGTACATGCTATTTAAAGTTTATTTTGTAATTTTTTTTTTAATTTAATTAATTTCTAAATTTATTTTTTTATCTATTTATTATTTTTACTGTTGTAATTTATGTATGTTTATTTTGGCGGAAAGGGTTATGGGGAAGAGGGGGAAAAAGGTAACTTGAATTGTATTAAGCTTTCTGTTAATACTTTGAAAAAGTTTATATATATATATATATAAAAAAGATCAAGTAAAAGTTGATTTCTCATTTTATGACCCCTTTAATTTAAAAAGGTACACCCCTATATGAACCTCTATGTATTTCTTTTCCCAGAATGATTTTTATAGATTTCGTTCAAATCTGCAAAGGAGGTTTATAGCCTACTCTCCTGCACAAAGCTGTTTTGATTCATGTATATCTTCTGCATGTTTAGACACTGTCACTTGTCAGTGTCAACTTGGCCATTACAGGATTTCTTCTGTTTGATCCCTTCTGTTTTTGGGCTTTAGATGACAAATAGATGCTCTGACATTTAAGTGTAAAACTGATACAACTTCTCAATTTCACCACACTATTACTCTCCCTCCACAGTTATTGACAGCTGGGATGAAGCTTTTCTTATTGATATGGAATGTCTTGTTTTCTTCAAATATAATGCTTTGTACCTTGAGCAAATGTTCAGATGCTGTTCCAGAGTCCATTGTTTTAGTACAGCAGTTGGTAAATTATTTATTTACTTTAGAGAGCAGTGGTTTCCAGTACAATAGCCTCTCATGTACACCATTCCAGCAGCAGCTCTGATGTTTTTCCACCTGTCAACTTTCTGTCTGATGGTACACTGATCGAGGCCCTAGTCTTTAGGAATTCTTTTATAAGGATTTCAACTAAAAGCAAAAATCTGTTAAGAAAAGTATAGGTTAAAAAAGAAGTTTCCATATGGCAAAACAACAGAATATCTGATTCCAATTACTGTGTTTTTAATGTTGTAACTTCAATGTTGAAATCATACTATGGAATCATACTATGCACCACTGCAACAGTGTCTAATTAGCAATATTGAATAAACAGATGATGCTGCAGTTAGACTCAACATAATACTAATTTAGTTTTAGTGCATTATCATGACTGTGCAGGAATTCTGAAGGAGTTTGTTATGAATGAGGCCAGTGATTGTAATTACTGCAGACAGTATCACGATATTGTGGAAAATGAAGTGTGGTTTACAGGGGACAACAGAAATCCTTGTTATCTGCTAAGCGATGTGACACTGTATCACACAAGCATCTCTTTGTGCAGTTCATAGTTAATGGTTGATTGCACATGTGTGTTGGTGCATGCACTCCATAAAATGGGGAATAGGTGCTCTAGGGGCATGTGGAGAGATTTGGGACCTCTGTAAAAACTGTTGGCCTGATTAAGTCAATCCTTGTAAAATTCTAGAAACACACACACACACACACACACACTCAGGTGCAAGAATAAAGACTGCATGCTCCAATGGCTTTGAGATGGAGAGAGGGAAGGAGTGAAGAGAATAGAGAGAGGGCATGGAAATGAAACAATGGTGAGAGATTCAGGATAGAGAATAAACTTTACATTGACATTCCTGTGCTCTCAAACCCAGATGTGCAGGAATGCCTGAGCTCCCACACGTGTGGCTACATAAAGTACCATAGTGTAATTTGACACCCAAAAATGAAAATTCTGTCATTAATTACTTACCCTCATGTCGTTCTACACCCGTAAGACCTTCATCATCTTCAGAACACAAATTAAGATATTTTTCATAAAATCTGATGGCTCAGTGAGGCCTGCATTGCCAGCAAGACAATTAACACTTTCAATGCCCAGAAAGCTACTAAAGACGATTTCAAAACACTGCTTCGTGAAGCTTTGAAGCTTTTGTTTCGAATAGTGGTTCAGAGCGTGTATCAAACTGCAAAAGTCACGTGATTTCAGTAAACGAGGTTTCGTTACATCATAAGTGTTTCGAAATTTCGGTGGTTCACCACTGGGGAGCGTGACTTTGGCAGTTTGATAAACGCTCCGAGCTTTGAAGCTTCATGAAGCAGTGTTTTGAAATCGCCCATTACTAGACATTGTTGAATAAAGTCGTTATTTTGGGGTTTTTTTGTGCACAAAAAGTATTCTTGTTGCTTCATAACATTAAGGTTGAACTACTGTAGTCACATGAACTGTTTTAAATACATCTTTAGTAGCTTTCTGGGTGTTAATTGTCTTTCTGACAATGCAGGCCTCACTGAGCCATCGGATTTTATGAAAAATATCATAATTTGTGTTCTGAAGATGAACGAAGGTCTTACAAGTGTGGAACGACATGAGGGTAAGTAATTAATGACAGAATTTTCATTTTTGGGTGAACTAACCCTTTAAGAGCTGTAAATGAAATTGTCCCCAATACTATAAAGCCAGAAGATAAAATCATGAAAAGAGGTAGATGTTCAAAAAAATCACTTAAATAATTTAAAAAAAACGAATCACTAAAAAAAAAAAAAAAAAAAAAAAAAGTAAATATAAATTATATTAAAGACCTGATTATTTACAAAATACACCCTGCTGAAAATCACCCTGCTTGCCTGGCCTATAACCCCGCTAGAAATTTTACGTTCCCAGAACATTCTCAGAACGTCCCTACTGGTGTTAAGGACGTTGCCTAGTAATGTTCCCAGTACGTTCAGAGACGGTCACGATGTGGAGTTCTTTTAAGAGTTGGGGGACGTTATTTGGTGGACCTTCAGGGAACATTCAGGACGCTCTGGGAATGTTTAGGGGACTATTACTATAGGACGTTCTGTTAATTCCCCAAATGTCCTCTTTGTAACGTTCTCGCGCGACCATAAAATAACCAAAATAGAACATCCCCCTAAACTCATATCGGGAACGTTATCAAATGACTAACAGAGGACCATGTGGGAACGTTCTGTTAATGTCCCAAATGTTCTCTTTGTAACGTTCTTTTTTGACCATAAAATAACCAAAATGCAACGTCCTATAAGTCATATAAGGAACCTTGAACTGCAGCACTTTCATTACCAAAAGAGGACGTTTTAGGAACGTCCCGAATGTTCTGTAAAGGTTCAGAATTTTCGTCACCTTTAGAGAACTTTTAGGGAACGCTGCGCAAGGTCCTGAGAACGTTGCTTTCTACGTGGACTGGTCTCTCAACTTGACTAGCTGAAATGTGCCCAAGAGCCCTCTAAAACCAGACAACAGTCCATGCTGGGAGACCAGCTAAGAGTAGCAAACCAGCTTTTAGCTGGTTTATTTTTCAGCAGAAGACTAAAAGATCGAGCCAATAAATGTCTGGGATTTACTTCTGTCTACACAGCGTGTTCTTGTGTTTAATTAAGTTAACTTTAATTTCACTTGAATTTAATTACACTTGATTTATTATAGTCAAGGCCATAAAGAAGACATTACAGAAGCGTATGCTGTTTCACAGTGAAGTCTATAACATCAGAAGGGAATATTCTCTCATGCAAACAGACCACAGGGTAGGGAATAAGATCTGAGGGAGCCGTTAATGAGGTGAGGCAGACCAGCACTCCTGTGTGGACATGACGAGATGTTTCAACTAAATCACTGTGTGGATAGTAACAGTAATATGCTGTGGTCTCTCATTAGTTTGGTATGAATACTGAGCTTGATGATCTGAGTACAGCAGGAGAGGGAGGGAGAGAGAGAGAGACCAACATCACTGAATTTAGGAATAATTGCAAATATCAAAGTACAAAGTGCGAGTGCTTCAAAACTAAAAAAAAAAAAAAAAAAATTACTAAAATTAATAGACCTACTAGTTATTTAACAACTCTTTACTTTGTCTTATCCTTTAGTTTGTTTCACAGGCTGTTTAGTGAAATGCCCCCATCTAGGGAACAACAACAACAACAAAAAGACGGGTAGAATAAGACTATAATGAAAAGTTACTGACTAATGCTGCTGTTCTCCTTCAGAGACCAGTTCCAGTCAGGAACAGACATCCATAAGTTCTCTAACAAGTCAAATGATAGGCTCATTAAGCTCATACATCACAGACACACGTAACAAATTCTGTTTCACTTCACTTGCTCACCCACTGCTTTCAAATGAGATATAGCACTGCTGCTGAGTTCAGCCTGCATCAGTACAGTTCTGCTTTGTTAACTTTAGAACTGCTGAAACTGGTGTTGCTGAATCTAGATTACATGAGCACCACACTGAGATTGACACTGAATTCATTGTATATGGTGTGCTTCTTGTGTGCGTTCTATAGAAATATTGGGGCTTCAGGCCCAAGGCAGACTCTGCCTCAATAAAACAATTGATAAAGTTCACCAATAAAACTGATTTGCAATAGCTAACTGAACTGCTTACGAAGCAAATGGCCAGTTCCCCGAAAGGGAACTCAACACTGCTTTTGACACGCTTTTGGGGAATGCTGATCTATGTTTAGCGTCGGCCTTACAGGCCGCCTGACATCATGTGCTTGGGTTGAGCTCTGCTCCTCTGAGCTTTATTGTAGAAATATAGTATTCTCAGAGTTTGCCTCCTCTCAATTGAGAGTCATTGGTAGAGGCTGCTGTTTGAAGTAGAAGGCTCCGTTTGGGCCTCCTTCAGAGTACAGTAGCTTGTTGTATTACAAGGCTTGTCGGTAGGTGTTTTAGTTAGAGTTTGCTCACTTGGAAACTAGCACTGCCACAGGTTTATGCCCATGATCGTTTGAAGTAGTAGGCCTGTTTTTTGGCCTCCCTCAGAACATAGTAGCGTAATATTCTTTGTACTCCCCTTACTTTAAGTACATTATCTGTTGGAATGTGTGGATAAAATTAAGCTCAGGTTGAGTTAAATAGTTAACCTCACTGGATAGTTTGGTTCTCATATACGGCTCCTTTAGAGCTTAGACACTGCCACTGGCTGATGCCACGTGTCTTTCTGGAGTCACAGGTCCTGTTTGGGCCTCTTTCAGAGCATGATGGCGTAGTTTGTACTCCTCTTGCTCAAAGAGTAAAAAGTGTTTTACTGAGTACATTGCCTGTTGGAATGTGTGGTATATTAGGCTCAGGTTGAGTTAAACTAGTTAACCTCTCTGGATAGTTTGGTTCTTAGGTTAGGCTCCCTTAGAGCTTAGACACTGCCACTGGCTGACGCTCGTGTCTTACTGGAGTGGTAGGCCTTGTTTGGGCCTCCTTCAGAGCATGATGGCGTAAGTTTGTACTCTTCTTGCATAACGAGTTAAAAGTGTTTTTACTGAGTACGTTGCCTGTTGGAATGTGTGTTATATTTCTGAGGTTTGGCTCCCTCAGAGCTTAGACGCTGCCACTGGCTGACGCCCGTGTCTTTCTAGAGTCATAGGCCCTGTTAAGGCCTCCTTCAGAGCATGATGGCGTAAGTTGTACTCCTCTTGCTTAAAGAGTAAAAAGTGTTTTACTGAGTACATTGCCTGTTGGATTGTGTGGATATATTAGGCTCAGGTTGAGTTAGACTAGTTAACCTCACTGGATAGTTTGGTTCTCAGATTTGGCTCCCTTAGAGCTTAGACACTGCCACTAGCTGACGCCCTTGACATTCTGAAGTCATAGGCCCTGTTTGGGCCTCCTTCAGAGCATGATGGCGTAAGTTTGTACTCCTCTTGCTTAAAGAGTAAAAAGTGTTTTTACTGAGTACACTGCTTGTTGGAATGTGTTGAGGTAGACTGTTATGTGGGCACTCTACAGTCTTATCTGCTAGTTAAACTCAGTTTCAATCAGAACGAGTTCCCATGTTTTATGGGCTCTTGCATTATCAGCAATTGAGTTGCTTTTAGGTGTGTGGCCTTCACAGGCCGCCCTGTAAGCGAATCTCCCACATCTGGGTGTCTTTTAGCAGATTAAGCATGTAGATTTTACATGGCTGGCCTTTGCAAGGCTGCTGTGATAATTTCTACGTTGTGTAGAATTACTTCATGTTGCAGGCTCTCTGGGAGCCTCCATGATTTAGTGCCTACAGTATGGTCTACCTGTTAGGTTGAGCCCAGTACTCCCCTCGTCTAGAGGGTTGTTCTGCATAGTACTTAGCTCCCTAAGTCTGGTCAGTGGTTGTAGGCCTCTCTGAGGCATCCCTGATGAAGACCAGCCCCTAGGCTGGTTGTACTCCCCTTGTTTGGGTCCCTTTAGAGTGCACAGCCTCCTCAGTGCAAATAATCAAGCACTGAGTAGATCCTAGGATTGAGCAGAGTTTTACTCCCCTCACTGGTAAGGGTAAAAAGCGCTAGGCTAAGTCCTGCTTTCCAGGATGCCCGTATCTACGTTCTGGTCTGAGTTGGTTACTGCCTCTTTGCAGTCCCTCTTACTGGGTATCTTCTCTGAAGAATGTGAATTGAGACTCTGTGATCAGACAGGTTGTTGGCCAAGACTAGGTTTCTGTTAGACCAGGTCAGCCTCCCTGGTGGCAATCAGGGTCGAGTACGTTCCCCTGACAAGTGACTGGCTAGCATTCTCTCGGGCCCCCTGGCTACATTCCCTTTAAGGTACCCTCTTTTCTTTGAAAAGAAGCTTGGTTCCAGAAGTCTTTGAGCAGCCTTGGTAGGCCTTCTGCGGAAGGCCTCTTTGAGGCTTATCGCTTGGGCTGTTGGCCATAGGGAATGCTGTCACTGACAGCCTATGTATGACCCGTAGGGGGAGTGGTTCTGGCATTTCAGTTGAAGCTGCTAGTTCTGACGTTTGTCTAGCCATTTTTTGGCATGCACTCCCCTCAAGCATGGCGATGTGGGTATTTCGTTCCCCAAAGTGTGTCAAACGCAGTGTTGAGTTCCCTTTCGAAAGGGAACATCTCAGGTTACATATGTAACCATGGTTCCCTGAGAACAGGGAACTAGACACTGCGTTACCTGCCATGCATCGGGGCTGCCTGCCAACAGTCCCTTCAGATAATAAGGTACTGACTGCTTCTCTAGGTGCTCCTTATATACTTCCGGGTCGCGCAATGATGATGTCATAGGCTGTTGCCGGCCAATAGGATTGTCGTGATTTGATAATTGTTTTCAGACACCGTTTCACGAAGAGGCGTTTCCCAAAGCATGTCATACGCAGAGTCTCATTCCCTGTTCTCAGGGAACCATGGTTACATACGTAACCTGAGACATTTTCTTTCTGGTTTTTTCTTTTGATGTTTATCAAGGTTATAAAACCTCTACGAAGTACCACTGTAAATTATTGTTATGTGGTTAATCTGAAGCAAAACCTGAAACTGAAAGAATCACTACAGACTTAAAAATACTATAAGTGCCACTAGTTTTTGATTAAGAGAGAGTTATATTATGCCTGAGAGGGAATATTGGTTTGGAGAAACAGATTTGATTCAATATACACCTCTCTCTTTCTTCCTTATAGTCTCCTTGGACCAAATCAGATTACTTGAGAATCTGCTTTAAAGTGACAGAAGAACTATTGTATATGCCCCTTTTTACCACACCTCTTTACTTGGGAAAGAGAGATAGAAAATGATCTATAACACTGCCTGTCTTCTGCTTCTATGCTTTTTTCTTAATGAAAATTAATGAATAAAAAAAAGTCAGATGACTTACATACTACACTAGCGAGTCAATTTAGTAAAACTAAAAACTTTTCTTAAGTCTGAAGATGGCAGTGTTAGGAACACTTTAACCTCCAATTAGTTTCGCTATGGATCTGACTGCAGTTCGCATATATGAGAATGAGCTGTCCTTCCTGCTTTTGAAATACTAACACGCATTCCTGCATGCACACGACTGTGTTCTCATTTGAATATTGCAGAGAAAGATCGGCATCACATACAGCCACAGGCCTCTACATCTCACCCTCTTCTGCTTCTCTCTATCCTCTCCCTTCACTTTTTCCACCCATTTAAGTTATTATATAACACTCTCAGGGACTCTAAGTGCAGTATGTTCTCTCTGTTAAGAGATGTGTGTTTGTATTAGGATCATTATTCACCACCGAAAGACAGAGAGGTACCAGAGCAGGTGATTAGATGTGTGTGTGTGTGTGTGTGAGAGAGAGAGATAGAGAGAGAGACAGACAGAGAGACAGGGAGAGAGGGAGAGAGAGAGAGAGAGAGAGAGAGAGAGAGAGAGAGAAATAATTAAACTAATCAAAAACAAAGCAGTTGTATCTGAATGGAAAGTTAAGCTAATGTAATGCAATGATGAGTATCTGTTTTCCGATGAACAAGAACACAGTTAAGTGTCTAAGAGAGGACATGCAAAACATCCTTTCAGCTGCTTTTTATAGCAATCACTTCCTGGCAGCAAAAAACAACCAAAATTGTTTTTAAAAGCCATAAAGCTGAAATTGTAACCCCTTTCATACTCTTCAGTTAAACATATAACATTCCAGAATACTGTAGGAGAAGATACAATTATGCAAATATACACTCTTAAAAAAGGTGCTTTGGATGACAAACGGTCTTTGCTGAAACAATTACCGCTCCAAGAACCCTACGCAAATACGGTTCTTCACAGCTCTGAGGGGTTCTTGGCATCGCAAACACAGTTCTTAGCCACTTCAAAGGGGTCTTGGCAACAACAACAACAAAAAACATTGAACTGTTTCTTTGACCAAGTAAAACATCGGGTAGGAATGCAGTCAAAGATCATTTCCCTTTGACTGTATTCTATTTGACATGTCCCGTTGCCCTGGTTATCTTTAATATAACATAAAATAATAACAAGAAGATTAATAAGATAAATAATAATAATAATAATTTCTCTCATCCCTGTCTGATTTATCCTAATTTCAAATTAAGCAAGAGCCTATTACTAAAGCTAGTATTTTTTTTTTTTTTTTTTTTGTTCACTTATACAATTTGCTTATAAGGGATAGATCACACAAAAATTAACATTGTATTATATTTACTAACCATCATGTCATTCCAAACCTGTATGACTTGTGGCTTGTATGACTGTGGAAAATATTGACTGTGGAAGATTTTTTGATGAATGTTGGTAAGCAAAAAAGTTTTGGTGACCACTGACTTTAGTTAAAATTATTTTATTATGCAAAATTAGAGTCTGTGGAATCATATGAGCCATGCAATTAGGAGAGCTGTGTAGCAAATGAGTTGCTAGTCAATTAGGCCTCTACAATTAAGTGATCATTATATCAAACTATATGACCTCAGAATGCCACGACTGACCAATCAGAATCAAGTATTCCAGAGAGCAGAGTAATTTGCATAAATATGAGACAGGCTGTTCAGATCTGTTATGATTATTGGAAACGTTCCTAAACTTTTTTAACACTCAGTCACCATCCTCATAAACACCATTCAGGATTTCTTGAAGAATACTGCATACATTTTAAACCATACTACATCAGGTCTTTTACCTATATTATTTATTTTTAATAACAAAATTCTGAGTTTGGTTCCTTTTAGTGGTTTTCCAACTTCAGTCACAATAACTGTGTTAAAGGCGAATGGAAAGTTGGCTATACCATCTAGATATTTGATATTTAGATTGTCCTTTTCTGAAAAATGATATTCATGCATTTCACAGCTCACAACCTATCACTGCTTCATTTCAACTGCACCTCTCACTATAATATAAAATATATCTCTAGATGCTTGATTCCATTTATATTCAATATACTCATATCAGTACTACTCACTGGCACACAGACACACACCAATTTAAAATTATATTTTATAGCTTCCATAGCATAATATTTTTTTATTACAATTTAAGTTATTTTACTACCTTACTACTTTTTTATGTAATTGATTTATACACGTTACTTTGATGCATTACAAAGCCATAAACATACAGTGAAAATCTCATGAATATTAGGAGTTAATCAAATAGGATCACCATCCACTGTGATGGCAGATAATCAGTCTATTATGATTATGAGACCAGATTACACTCAATTTCAGGGTTATCCTGCTAAATAAGACGGCAAATGTCAAAATGTATCCATAGACCATAATGTATGTGCAAATGCTGTATGGATATTTCCTGTACAGTCTCAGTGGCTTTATTAGCTGGGGATGTACAGTAAATTATAACTGACCGGAGCAGAGAAGTAAATGATTGCTTTAGAAAGAACTGTCTGCAAATACACACACACACACACACACACACAGACAGAGACAGCATTTCAGGGAGAAACAAACACATAAATGTACAACATGCCCTATCTGTTAGAGAAACATGTGATAGCTATGTAATTGCATACATAATGGCTGCACGCTGTGTCGAGGGGTTTTTAGCAATATTAAATGGGCCGGATCATTAGCAGCATGTTTTGCTGTAGTCATCCCCATTAACCTCAGCCCACTCTGTTTATCTGCCACATTATACAATTAAGGGGTGCTTTGCGTAACAGTCTTTCTCTCTCAGAAAACACCCATCATTAAATCTCCTCTCTCACAAAGCCTGTACATGTGTGCACTTGAGCGCTCAGAAAAATGCCACCCCACACACACACACACTCTCTGAGAGCCTCAGTTTGGAGCACTTTATGCAACAGCAGTTCTGGAGAGTGAGAGCAGAGTTAGTGTATGTGATAATATTCAGCAGGGCATGTAATCATGTCAGTATCAGTGCTTTGTTTCTACACAAAATTACTGTGATCAGCTTAATAGGGAGGACTCTGATCACTCCTGGTCTGAAACGCTGTGCCTGCTGTTGTCAACCTCACAGGTTAACATGAGTTCCTGCAGTCCCAGCCCTCTTTACTCATTCACAGCATCAATACTGATAGTGTGAGATAAGAGACTCACAAGAAAAGCAGAGAGTCAGCTGAAAGTTGAAAATAAGACACACTAGGCTAATGGCAAACAAATTTCCTGCCAGACAGGTGAAATTTCTCAGAGCCTTTAGGGAAAAGTGTATAATCGCTTTCTCAATATAAACAGTGAACGCTGCTGCGGCTTCCAGCCCCTCAGGAACGTTCTGTCATAGCTCAGTCTGGGGGAACAGGAATTGGTGTCATTTCACATGGCAGGAATGGATTTCTTAGTCCTGCATTAAAAATCTTGATATTTGTCAGGATGACACTTATTTGAGGACCAAAGATTTTCTATCAAGGAGTACTATAATATTTGAAGAAAGCTATTTCAAAGGCAATTGCTTTGCTGTGGCGTGCAGTGGTGTTCTGAAATGAGGAGGCAAAGTCCTCATTTCATTTATTTATTTTATAAATCAAATGTAAATTTATGTCCCAGTTACACTTAATGTTGTCCTATTTTCCCGGTTAAACATTACATCAAAGAAGAGAAACCAAGTACAATTTTATTTTGTATTTTTACGTTATTATGTAATTTTTGTTTTATTTATTAAAACCAAGTATATCTCATCAAGTTTGTTTTTAAGCATTTTTACATTTATTCCAAAATAATAACTAAAGGCAGTAATAAATTTAAACAATATATTTTATTTGTGAACTGATGTTCAGCTGTACTTTTTCACAGTCAACTTATTTTCATATTATCAGTCATCAAGCTTGGTAAACACTGATCACTGCACAAAGATGTCAATTTAATTTCACCAAGCTTTAATGATCTACCTTTTTTGTAATATTTGCATTGTTTTATTTTGTAATATGGATTATTTTCTCATCCAATTTTCTCAGGTGGGCGTTCAGTGATAGAGAGAGAGAGAGATAGGTTAGAAAAAAAAAAGTTTTTGAAAAAAACTCACCAAGGTTGCATAAATTTGATCAAAATACAACAAAACAGTAATATTGTGAAATATTAATATTATTACAATTTAAAACAATTTTTTTTTCATTTTACTATATTTTAAGATGTAATTTCCCTGTAATTGCAAAGCTGAATTTTCAGCATCATCACTCCAGTCTTCAGTCACATGATCCTTCAGAAATCATTCTAATATGCTGATTTGCTGCTCAAGAAACATTTCTTAAAGCTGCAGTCTGTAACTTTTTTTGGTTAAAAATTGGCAGCGGCTATTTGCACTAAGTGCTATTGCTATAAGTGCAAATAGCAATAGATACTATTTACACTAAGTGCAAATAGCAATAGACGCTTTTTACACTAAGTGTAAATAGCAAGAAGATGCTATTTACACTAAGTAAAAATAGCATATTTTCTAGCTATAGATGCTATTTACACTAAGTAAAAATAGCAATATATTCTATTTACACTACGTGATAATGGCAGCAATTTCTTAGCAATATGCTATTTACACTATAGGTGAAAATAGTGATAGATTCTATTTACACCATGTAAAAGTATCTGTTCTTTGCAATAAGAGTAAATAGTAATTAGATGCCTTCTATACTTTATACAGGCAGATACTATTTGCACCTCAGTATTTTTGTAAATTAACAGGATGCAATAATATCACAGAGTGTAAATGATTATATTTATTAAAATTATTAAATGGATGCTGCCTTATTGAGAGAATAAAAACCCTCATACACCTTCCCCTAATCCTACCCAATAAACACTTTTAATATTATTAAACACTCATTCGCAGTTTATTTCTACTTTATTATATAACATTATTTTAATTTTATTGAAAATAAATGTGAGCTCAGCAAAAGGCGGATTCAAACCCGCGTCGATTGCATTAAAAGCCAGATCAGCGAGTCTTACCCGCTACTGCTGCGCAACTGAAAACATTGAATTCTATGTGTCTTTTTTAAAGTCGTCATGAAATCAAAAATGACCCTGTTTGCTTTGTTAGTGCATATTACTAGCCTTGTGGTTAACAATTAATCCGTGCAAGTTAATACACAGAAAAAAAATAGTTTGTCGTGGTAATCTTTAATCAAAATCTGAAAAGTTACTTCCGGTCTGGAATGGCGTTCCTTCCCTGATGATGTCAGTTTGACGGCTTGGGTTGAAAACGCTTAAACCACTCCCCTGCAACCATTAGTCTGCTCTGAGCGAGAGATGGAAAGGAGGAGCGCTAAAGTAAAACCCTGCCCTCTATTCAATATTCCCTTTCACTTGGAAATATGTCACAACACTGGAGAAAAGTCATTTGCAACTTCCGGTTCACAGGTTCTTTAAAACTTGAGTGGCCTAACCAGACATTGGTGGGCGGAGCTAGTGCAAATAGTGTTTGCCAAAAAGGGACGCTATTTGCACTTTGTGTAAATAGACACTCCGTTAAAAGTGCATAACCAGTCCCCGCTAGTAGGCTATGGTGGAGGATGCTGCAGGTGGCAGATCATTTATAGCCTTTTCTCACAGCTCTGCAATAATTAAACACCATTTTGATGGCGGATTGTATGGTATGACAAATTAACACTAGAGATTAGACTGTACAGAAAATAAAATCTACAGGTAACGCTAATACACACTAAATACATGTAGTTACGCAAAGCTGATGTTGTAAACATTAATTTGAGAACAAAGTATAACAATAATAATCTACACAGTTTGATGTGATATGAGCTAAGCGGTGTTAGATTTAATCACCATTGGCAGCGTGATTTATTGTAATGCTTTTTTTCTCAGTTGGTCAGAACAGTTAGACAGAAAAGTGGCAGATATGTTACTTACTTGTTCATATGTCATTTTCCAGTGAAAGTTCTTATTTTGGTCATACTTCCAAGACTGCAATCTGTGATTCTGAAGTACAGTATCCACACCGATGTGGTGACTGACAGCAAACATTAGATTCATCCGCGCTGAGGAGCCGTGGGCACAACCCACAACCCCAGATGATAATTCAACATCCCTGCTGAATAAAACATTTAAAAAAAAAAAAAAAAAAAAGGTCTGTCTGTATCTTCACATAAATATAATAAAAAAAATTACATTTTGCTTATAAATGCAGCAATTAAACAAATATATGAATATTTAGTCTGAATACAGAGGTCCCTGTAAAAGGTCATCACCAATGGAAAAATTTGCTTTTTGGTACCAGAATGGTGTAGTTACAGTATCTACCAGCAGGGGGTCACTGTCTCATAGGATCTTGCCAAACCTTGACCTCCTGGTATGTATGTGCAGCAGAATGCTGTATGGCAACTCTCTCCTCCCTCCTCCGAGGAGTCTTTCTTTTTTAATGAGCCCACTGCTGTCTTGAATCTATAACAGCAATTAGCCACCCCACAGTTTTAGTTGAATGGAGCCTAAAGCACAGAATGTTCTTACATTGCTTGTTACATTTAGCCTCTACAGCCTCACATTAGCTAGTTTGGCTGTTGCTTTTATACATGCCTGCATGATGAAGTGTTTCTGGGTGTGTTTTAAACCATGAAACTGATATTTGCAACAGTTAGGTCATGTTGAATGTCCTCATTACAGGGCTGCTCATCAGAATAGAGACTGTTATTTTTTTGTATTTTTTAATTCCCTTGAGATCCCATTTAATCAGTATAAGGACTAAAAACAGCTGTAGAGGACCAAAACACTTCCTGATGCTCCTTCCCTGATATGTGACTCTTGCTGCAGCTTACACACATCTCATTTCTATTCACCACATCTCTCTGAACCATTTTCACTGAGAAGTTTAACAATTAACAGTCTTGAATTACATTATTGTACTTTCAGAATCCTATAGCAAATGTCTGAAGAAGCACTGCAGATTTGAGAATCTTAACATTAAGTGACAAATCATTTTTACAGGCTTTTTATTTTTTATGGTCTCTCAGTATTAACATCTCCATCATAGCACAGTGAACACTATCTCTGCTTAGTTCGTCTCATTCACAGTTCTGGAATCATCTACTTACGTGAGAGGCATAATCCTAAAGTAGTCAGATCTGAAGTCAGCTCAGGACCAACAAGGCTAATGTGGAGCAAAGTGTCTGGATGAAAAGGCTTATATAATAAGTGCAGTGGATCTAACAACACCTGGACCTCTAACAAAATTTGCATGAGACTTCAGTTTTAAGAATCAATAGGTGCAGCAAAAGATCAGTCAAAACATTAGGAGCATGTAAGACATCTCTTATCCCGGTTATCTGCAACAAAAAGAACCATAAAACAAAACAAAACAAACAAAAAAACCACATTATAAATAAAACATTACAAGATGAACTACAAGATGAACATTTTTATCCTCATCACTATCTATGCACAAACAAACATTAACACGGTGTGTTTGTTATCATTTTATTTCATTTAAATCACATACAGGATTGTTTCCCAGTATGCAGATCAATGATTTACCGCAATTTTAAAAGAAAAACATTTAACAGTTTTCTAAAAAGCAAACAGAAAAACAAACAAAAAAGGACAAAAAGTAGTCACTTTTAATGTTAAGTACATAATCCCTCAGAAAAGCTGCTGCTGTAATTCTGCAGCCTCTTACACTCCATGTGCAGAAAAAGCACTAAAACATTGTTTTTGTTTTCTGTTTTTTACTGTAGGTGGCCAGTGAGTTGAGCTCTAAAGCAGAGGGTTACACTGTTTACCAAAGCAGCAGGTTGATTCAGAAGACACTGCCAGACATTCATTTTTAGGATAAAGTGGTATGCCAAAAGAAGCAGAGAGAGCCTCTCCATATTAATGCAGAACATAATGCATTAGCCTGCGAACAAGAAAAATCTCACATAAACATTCATCCAAACATCTTCCTTCTCTATGCAGTACTGTAGCAGTGTACCAGACCACTGGCCAGCATTTTGACACTATAAAACAAATCATAAAGACCCTCCCTAAGGTCGCATATCAACACAAGGTACACTTAAGCAGATCAGACAATATGATTGGTGGTTATTTAGTGGTTTGTCAACAAGCCAAAGTCAAAATGTGCTTTAAATTCTGAAATTCAGAAAGCATAACAGCAGAGCCAGGGGCAAACTTTGAGGTTCAATGGACAAGCTTTCTGAACACGCACAGGCATGCAAGCACACACACACACGCACGCACGCACACACACACACCCCTACCTCTCAAATGTTTTCTGAGAGAGCAGATAGAAACCAGAGAGCTACATAAGAAATAAAAGGGAAGGAAGCAACACTAATGTTGTCAGGTGCCAGCTTAACTTTCAATAGACTTTGAAAACCTACAGTAGCTGACAGAACTGGGATAGTGTCTCTCTCACATTGACATGCCGCTCAAACTTCACTGCTTCCCTGTTGAGGCTCTGAGTGTGAGGTTTCTCACATTGTGTCAAGAACCACTTTACTGTAAACAAGGAAGGGAAAACCCTTTTAAGAAGCCATCTTTCTGTTTTTTTATTTGGGGCAAAGCAAGACAATTGACAGGTTTCCATAGTAATGATGAATGCAAAGGAGACTGACTCGGCCACATGTAAGACTGATGAAGCTAAAGATTTTATGGGGCTACAGACGGGCATCACATCTTAAAGGGATAATTCACCCAAAAATGAAAATGTTGTCATCACTTACATTGTTCCAAACCTGTATTGTTTTCTTTCTGATGTGGAACAAAATAATATATTTTGAAGAATGTTGGTAGCCAAACATACAACTTTTGACTTCCAATGTATGAAAAAAAATAAAATCTAATTTTCCAAAATAATATATTTTGAGTTCTGCAGTTGTACAGGTTTGGAAAGACATAAGGATGAGTAAATGATGAATTTTCTTTTTTGGGTGAACTATCCTGTTAATGCCACAGAATTAACTCTACAAAATACAATATTTTTTATACAACTCTTTTTTCGTTCTTGATTCTCTTTCTTATCTTCACACAGGACAAAACAAAGGTGTGGCCTTTTCAACTTTATAAAAAACCTGAACTAAAATGTACCAATCACCATCTAAAAATGGGCCGTCCCTCGACAGAAGTGACTTTACTCTCAGTTCTAAACTAACCAAACGTAACATAACCAAACTGTTCAGATTGTAACAAGGTTTTGTAACTTCAACTACAAGACTATCCAAGACTTTTTTACTTTTCTGATGCTGGCAGCAGATTTCAATGGCATTCAATAGCAGATTTCACATCTTATTCTGTATGTGGCTCTATATGTGTGCACTTCATGATGGACAACAGGCAGACAGAGACCACCACTGGAAACTTCAGCGAGACTGATTGATGAACAACATGGAATGGCCTGAATACATTGCCAAGTTTTAGCTCAGGATCGGGAAACTACAACTGTTTCTCCGTCTTTTATTATTCACTAAATTGTGTCTGAGCAGATGAAAAATATTATAACTGATGAGAGAAAGGAATACTGAGAACAAATATATTTGGAAGTTTCTGTTGTGTGGCCTTCTCTCTTCTTGGTTGTTTTCAAATTATGACATCTCTCCTAACTTCGCCCTTTCAACGCCCATACTCTTCTCCGTGGTAACCACTATCACTGTTGTTGTAGTTACTGTTATTCACTGGAGAAAGAGATGGTGAGGATGAGAGTAAAGATGAAGGGAGCGACGCATAGTCTTGGAGCTCCTCCCCCTCCAAGACATTGTCTGTTTCCATGGAAGCAGAAGGTCTGTTTGTGTTTACAGCAGATGAGAAAAGAGGTGAAAACTCCTGGGAAAGCAGGGATGTGTGAAATCTCTCCTGTTCTACGACGGGTGTTAGGTCTGTGTCTGTAGAGGTGCCCTGAGCTGTGTCGGTATGAAGCCCCAGTGCGTTGGTGAGGATGCAGGAGTACGAACCTGCAGCTCCAGCCAAAGTCTCAGGGACACTAGAGGAGGGACCAGGGAGAGGGCTCAAATGAGTACAGCTTTGTGCGTCCGCTCCTGTCTGGGAGCCACGGTGAATATGGTGGCTGACAATGATGTTGTTGCCAAAGCTGCCCATGGAAGCCATTGTGGTGCTCTGCTCACGCTGGACAACCGCAGTCATGCCTCCCTCAGCTATTAGCCTTCGGATACGAGAAACGTACTCTGCCTGACCTGAGAGAGAAAGAGTAAATAAGAACTACTGAGTTCTTCAAGAAATACCAGCGTCCAACTTGCTTTCTGGGATCAATAAACTTTAGTAGGGAGGAACAAAGTAATAACTCTGGATGGTCTTTTGGAGAAAAAGTGAAATTGAGAGCTTACAAAACATTGTTGCAGGGTGTGTTGACAGTGAAATGGTGGTGTTAGTGGAAAACTTATGTCTTGCCAGTGTCAGTGGAGATTTACACACATAAAATGGCTTTCAAACAGCTGTTACAGTACAGGTTTACAGCCTGTACACATATTGTATGGACCTAATTTAACAGGAAGGTGCAGTGCAATTAAAGCACCACAATGGACTCTAAATTATTCATCTACTGTGTCTGCAAACTCAATTCTTTGATCCTCATCTAGTGTTTAGGCACTTTGGATCAAGTACAGTTAGTGTGAGTATAAGAGTGTGTTTCAGATGTTTGCATCAGCATCAACAATCCTTTCAAGCTTTGGTTTCCTTCTTCATGGTTTCATTTATGCAATGATAGTAACAATTCTTGCATTCGTTTTCTAAATTGTGAGTGGATTGAGCACTCCACAAGTGACTTTTGCTGTGCTACAATGTACTAATGTACAGTCTAAGGGTGCTTTCACAATGGGCATGTTTGCTGCGGTCAGAATCCTAATGAGGTCTGATATTCTCTATCCTATCGAACCCCAGTGGATTCATAAATGTGCACAGCACGCATTATAGAGAGCACAACGTGGGTTAATATGTTGTTTTTTTTAATCTAGTTTGTGATATGTGCAGCAAATTGAACGACACTTGCGTCTATGTGCGTTGCATGAAGGCGGCTTTCTGCTGCTCACAAACAGCCTCTTTTGAGGAGACATCTTATTGCAAGCCATTCATTTGCTGCTCTGATTGCACTCACTCTACACGATTACACTGCACGCTCTCTCTCGCTCGTATCCAAGGTAAATCATCACCGCTGTCATGATCCCTTACATGTGTTTCGTTGAACCAATGATGTTGTCATCAGCTAAAACACGTTACTTTACATCCTGAACAAGTGCGGACCAGAGTTCAAATTGGTTTTTAAATTCATGCAAATCGCTCCACAGTTCTATTGAACTGCCAATGTGAAAGCACCCCAAATTGTTAGTTACCAAGGTAGACATAATTGTGCTACTTAGGATGGCTTTTGCTTTTGTTTTAAATGTCCTTTCTTTGTCCTAACCATAAACCAACCATACAGTCAGAAGTCAATAATACTGAATTATGATTTGAATGTTGTTCAAGTTTATAACCGTGGCCCTAAATCTAATCCTGGCTGGTTGATATCAGTTCCAGGACCAAAATCAATATCACATAGTTACTTGGTTTATCTGTGTGAAGTATGTGTTGGTTACCTGTGCTGTCTGTGCTGGTTTCAGTGAGATCTGACCCTTCATCTTCCTGAGGTCGACTGTGGGGGCGTCTCTGGTACCACCTCAGACCCAGAATCCTCTGGGAGAGTCTCTAAATCCAAGGATTCTGTGGCTGATAAAGAATAATCATTTCAGAATTTTAAATTGCTTTTGAAATCTGCCATTTGCTTTACTTTTTTTTCTCCCAACATAAAAAGAAAACAACTAGGATGAAGAAAAACAAACAATGAGATGATAAAAACTTACACAGGTTAGTGGCAAAATGTGAGAAAAAAATATTAATGCTTTTTGTATTCACATTTTTAGGTGGTACTATGACTAAACTAATATTGTATTGTGCTTTCTTAAACTTCTGAATGCTTGCATATGTTTGCTTTTGTACTCATTCTTCATTCTTACACTGCCACAAAATGAAGTGCCAGTACAATATTTTATGTATTTTATTATTACTGCTTATGTTTTACATTTTCCCATCTGACTGAAAATCTATAAACAATCCAATTGTAGTTATCAGATGAATGAGTTGTGAAATAGATATTTCACATTAGAAGCACACAACAAAACATTGTCAGTCATGAATGGAGAGGAATTCTCTTTATCTCGGTATTTTCTGATACCTGCAGCAAAACCCCTACATCAGCTATAGCATATAAGATAAGTAAAAATGAGCAACCGTGCCATGTGTGTTTATCTGTAAAAATTACATACCATGTTAAAATAACAGAAGTGACAAAATAGGACCAAAAATAATTTCATAATTAGTAACTCAGTCCATTAAAGCGGTTACATTAATGGACTTATGATAAATACCTTCTGCTGTTTACGCTTACCTCAGTTGGCAGGCTGATCTTCATGTTTTAAAGTGTCTTTAGTATGATTGAATAGTCTCTCTTTTATCAAACTGCACTCACGATTCAGGGACACTAATTTCCAATATGAATGCTCATTGTGCTGCCAGTAAAATGCCTCCCATTGTGCAGACCACGCTCATGCTTGCCTCAAGTGAGTTTATCCCTCCCTGGACAACAGCTCTCTAAAAATACAGAACCTGCACATCATCACCTCTGCCATCTGCACCCAACAAACCAAATTTTCTTGGACCACTGGTAACAAAGGCCAGTGGGAGGCCACTAATGCCAGTCTGTCCTCGTTTGCCACAACCACATGGTTTTAATAACACATGCTGAGCACAAAATGCAAAATAGAAAGCAGAACACAACATTTCCATTATAAAAGTATATTTCATCTGAACAAAAATGTAAAATAAATAAGTTAACATTTAAGTAAAACAAATTTGACATTTTTACTGTTTCAATCTATACTACAGTTCAAAAGTTTGGGTTCAGACTTTTTTTTTTTTTTTTTTAAAGAATTAATACTTTCATTTAGTAAGGATGTATTAAATTGATCAGTAAAGACATTTATAATGTTACAAAAGATTTCTATTTCAAATAAATGCAGTTCTTTTGAACTTTGTATTCATCAAAGAATCCTGACAAAAATGTATCAGGTTTCCACAAAAAAATAAAGCAACAACTGTTTTTTTATAATAATCGCCACATCAGCATATTAGAATGATTTCTGAAGGATCATGTGACAGTGAAGACTGGAGTAATGGCTACTGAACATTCAGCTTGGCCATTTTAAAATATATTAAAATAGAAAGGTTATTTTAATTTGTAATCTTGTCATTTTAATTTGTTTTTACAGCATTTTTGATCAAATTAATTCAGCCTTGGTGAGCATAAGAGATATGAAATATCTTAAAAACTCCAAACTTCTGAATGCTAGTATGCCTTTTAAAGATAAGATAAGTTTAGTCAGAATTACTGTATTCTATTAACAGCCATAGATTAATGGAATATTTCGCTTCAGGTTTATAATATCTAACATTACTCTAGTGACGGGTAGAAAAAAGATACAGTGTCAGTTAACAGAAAGGATTTCTTTCTTACTGTGTAACATTTTACACATAGTAATAATATTGTTATTTCTTACAGTATAAATGACCCTTTATACATAGACAGGCAGTACATGGACATTCGCTTAAAAGAAAGAACATTAAGGCTAAAGAACATTAAGATCTTGCCCAACCATTCACAACGACGTCATTCAGGGGACTCACAGATCTGTCAAAGCCCCGAATGCATCTTTGTGACTGAGCCAATGGCACCCTGTGTGCAGCACTATTATCACATCAGCATTTTTGTTCATACACAGCTAATGACCAAGCCAATATCAGCCCACATGAGAGAATTAAATGGCTCCATGTGGAGCATTTCCTCATGGGGTTTGTGCTGACTGAACAATGAAAAAGTAATCTCTCTGCTTTGACTGCACCCACAGGCTTCTGTAAGGAATAAATTTTGCTGTGGAGCGAAGAGTCTTTGAGCTATATATTAATTATTTATCTAATACATAACATCTGTTATGCCTCCAAAACAGTGAGTGTGTGGGTGTGGGTGTTTGTTGAATGAGTAAGAGAGAAAGAAAGAATCATCAATGTCTTAAAGAAGTAATTGGTACATTCTCACATACAGCTTTCCTTTTGGCCAGTTTGCAACACGAACACCACTTATACTGCTCAATCCTCACACAAACAAGCTTTCAGTATCAGACAAAAAGCCCATCGATGTCAGAATGGAAATGTGAGGATTTGCTCTTCTGTGACCACAGTGCTTCATGTGAATGTTTTGACAGACTGTACAGGAAATTCCCTTAAAGGGATAGTTTACCCAAAAATGAAAATTACCCCATGATTTACTAACACTCAAGCCATCCTAGGGGTATATGACTTTCTTCTTTCAGACGAATACAATCAGAGTTATATTAAATAAAGTCCTGGCTCTTCCAAGCTTTATAATGGAGCCCATTTTGAAGCCTAAAAAAGTGTATCCATCCATCATAAAAAATAATCACATGGCTCCGGGGGGTTAATAAAGGACTTCTAAAGCGAAGCGATGTGTTTGTGTAAGAAAAATATCCATATTTAAAACTTCCTCCTGATGTGCTTTGACGCCTCTCGCTGTTCAAACAAATAGGGCTGGGCAACAAACTCAAGCTCCTCTTCTCCTATATCGAAATCCTCCAATATTTCTCTTTAAAAATTCTCATTTTAAACTTCTAATTCATGCCCGGTGTTTTGTTTTGCTCTTTCCTCTGTGCTTCAGCGTTCGTCAATACGTCATGCATTGGGTCAGAGTTCACACTTATAAAGCTTGGAAAAGCCAGGACATTATTTAATATAACTCTGATTGTATTCATCTGAAAGAAGAAAGTCATATACACCTAGGAGGGTGAGTAAATCATGGGGTAACTTTCATTTTTGGGTGAACTAACCCTTTAAAGGTGCATGAGACACCAGATAAGATATCAACAATACTAGCAATTCAAACAAATAGAAATCAGCTGTTTTCTATTGTAAACAGATATGCATATACATGCATGCATAATTTGTGTGTTTAAGAAAAGAGTTAAAGAATGCTGAGAGAAAGAAAGGAGAAGAGATTATGAAAATTCCCATGACCTTTGGCTGGTATTCTGCCTATGACAGCTGAAGCTGATTCCTCTGCAAAGGAGAGTTAAGGTGTCTAAGTGTCATGAAGTGAGATAATGAGACTGGCTACCGTCTGTCTGTCTAATCTCTGACCACTGAAGAATGATGAGGTGTTTGGTGGTAAGAAAGTTTTTAATGCCAAATCAAACCTGAACAATAAAACAAAACTATGGCTTCAAAAAACAGAACACTTTAATTTAGTAGGATAATCCTAATAACAACTTTAACATAACTTCAAAATTGCGTTTCAGGTAAAACATGTTTCACACTACAGGACTCGGGCTGCACACAGGTCTAGAGATTTAACCTGCTAAATATCTTTCGGGCATCGGCAACACACTGGTCACAGGTTGCATCTTTGATATTTCAAACATAGCGATCGTCACTTATGTGAACGAGCACCGATTTGCCTCTGAATTAGGGCTTTTTTCAGTAATCTCCTCTAACTGTTGGCGAGTGGAAAAACAAAATTGTGTAGTTTGTGAGTGGCATAAGACTGATTCCTCCCATTACAATGATCTGAGAGGACAAAGCCCAAAATAGAGCGCCATAATTGCACTAGAAATCTGAAGAAACACGCTCCGGTCATTCACATGCTTTAATTATGCACAACAATTATGAACACAATTATTAACAAATTATTAACACAACCCAGCAGACAAAAACGATTGCATTTGCTTTAATGAAAACTACAATGATTTAGAGGTACACTCAGTAAGTGTTAATTTGATTCACCAGTCCCAATACATCACAGTGGTCTTGATTTTTATACTTACATTCATGACCATGTTTATGGGCAGTTTGTTTGTCCTTTGTTTCAGGCTTTTTTACAGTAAATATTTTATTCTACATCTAAGAATATACATATCAATGAACTGGACCTTGAGGTACTCTTGTCCTCATTTTGTGGTGTGTGAACAGCGAACCGATGCAGTTTGTTTCATTGCTTTAAAAGGGACTGCTTGTTTGGACAATTAATTTGTCCACTCTGACTTTGGTTGGATTGGTTTACCAGTTTTATTCAGATACTTTTATATAGTTTGTCTTGAGCATAGGAGTAAATTTAGAAAGGTTATTGTTACTAATAGTAGTAGTAGTAGTAAAGTGGGTCAAATTGCAAGACACAGCTTTCGGTGATCACAGGTCACATGATCTCAATATGGCAGCCCCCATGTGTGATAAGCCTTTTCTAAGCCACTGATATGACTGGGGTCTTCATTTAGTAAAAGTGTACATAATTATTTTTATAACATTTTTGTCAAAATAGCTATTCATAGTTTTGTGTAAAACTTTTTAATGAGGAAAAAAGTTACTGAGTGCACCTTTTATGAAAAATACAATAATATGAATGATATAATTAAAATAGTATGATGGCCAGATATATAATTATATATCATTAATCACAACCAGGGCTGCAACTAATGATTATTTTGAAAGTTGTTTAATCTGTTGATTATTTCTTTGATTGGTTGATTAATCAAATGAAAATTCCAGAAATGATCACTTTTAAAAAAAAAAAAAAAAAAAAAATATATATATATATATATATATATATATATATATATATATATATGTGTATTATTTTTTTTTAATCCATTATTTCAAAAAAATGTTGTTCACATCCTGCCCAACGATGTCCTCCAAACAATGTGCAATAAAGGTTAGGAAAACAAGTTTAGTGAATGTATTTATGTAGACATTTACATTTAAATGAAATATGCTACAATATTGCATTACTCCTTAAAAAAAATAACTAATTGTGTTACTTAGTTACTTTTTATGGAAAGTAATGTGTTACTTTACTTTTGCATTACTTTTTCTCACCCGGGCTGCGCTTGCTTATTTATGTTTTAATAACAAAACAAACAAACAAACAAAAAGTTATTTTTTGGCAAATGTAAAGGTCCTTTCACACCAAATGCAAATTCACGTCTGTACAGTAGAGGGCACAGCTTAAAATAACCTTTCAGCTGTGTTGCAACTGTGTGATTGCAAAAGAAAGAATAGGACACAAGAGAAGAAAGTTCAACACTCTTACTTCAGCAATAAAAACAAACAAAATGAAACACAAATGTGGTTTAACTAAAGTCAATTTTCCTTATTCATATGGTTGAATTGGCTCATTAAAGGTCAGCAGCAAAGACATTGGTTAATAAAGTGAGATTAAATACATAAAGTATATTTGTGTTAACATTTAATTATTGCATATTTGAGTAATATTCTGAGTTTGCATTTTACTGTTTTTATTCATTTTTAGGAATACTGAATCTGTTTTTTGCAAGTGAGATGAATAAATGCTTTCTAAAAGCAATAACCATCATGGTCACACAGCGCACACAACGCCTCTACACTTGCTCACAATTTCTTTCAACATGGGGACAAGAGAGGTGTCAGTCAACAAATGGGAAAACAAAGTAACTTGTGTTACTTATTTGAAAAAGTAAATAAGGATATTTTGATGTAAATTTAAAAGTAATGTGTCACTTTACTAGTTACTTGAAAAACGTTATTGATTACGTAACTCCCGTTACTTGTAATGTTCTACCCCCAACACTGCTCAAATAGCATATGTATCTGTCAAAGCACGACAGGGAAAGCCACGGTACATGCTTGTGCTTTTGTTTGAAGAACTTACACATATAAAAGCATTCTTATGTTTCGTACAACTTTGGTCATGCACCGTTCCTGCAGCAGCTCACTCTGTCCTCGGCTATTTCTACTCCTCCGCTAAATCTATTGTAATAAATAAAGTTCTAGGTGTAGAATATAAGAGGTCCATATATGCATTAACATTACTTTTTTTTTTTTGAAAGATATCAATACTTTTATTCAGCACATCAAGACATTAAATTGACTAAAAGTGTAAAAAATATTAAGCAGCACAACTGTTTTCAACATTGATAATAAGAAATGTTACTTGAGCATCAGCATCATATTATAATGCATATTTTAAACATCAGCATTATGATGATCTCTGAAGGATCATGTGACAGTAAAGACTGGAGTAATGGCTGCTGAAAATTCAGCTTTACCATTACAGGAATAAATTACATTGAAAATAAATTAAAATAGATTAAATTAAATTAAAATAGAACCTTTGTGAGCAAAAGAGACTTTATATTAAAAACATTGAAAAAAAAAAAAGAACTCCAAACTTTTGATTGGTGAAAACATTTCCATTTCATCTATATTTGCCTCCCATATCACTTATTTTCACTCTGCTAGCTGCTATGCATTTTTATGATACATGTACTAGGACACCAAAGATATCAACAGCTTTAGCCTGTCAGTACAAAAGGAGAGGTGCAGCAAACTGATCTGTTATTAATCAGTTAACTCAATCTACTCAGGGAAATGAAGATAAAAGAGAAGGATCACATCTCTATAATACAAATAAATATTCCCAGAACATGAACTAGACATCTTCTAAATAGACTTATGGAGTTTCTTCATTTCTCTGTCTGAATGATAATGTGAGGTGTTTTATTCCAAAAAGCACATTTCGAACAAAGTTTTGAAAATATAAACAACCCAAGGATTACTTTTTACATTCAATAACGTTCAAAACAGAAAGAGTGGAGGAGGGATTGAGAGAGAAAACATCTGTGCATCTTTTTTTGTTTCTTTGTATAACCTGAGTAAATATAACATGCTCTTTCCGCATATTCATAACATAAAAACGCACAAAGAGGATGCTAATGCTAACACTAAACTTATTCACTGACTGCAGTTTAAAACGATACCACACTTAACCCTCGCCCACAGATCTCACTGCAGGGAGTGTGCACTGTTTGTGTGGGAAGATGGCTTTCCTTGAGGTGAGAAATTCAGATGTGAACTTCTCTACCCTAAAACTTTGAGTCATCCAGTTCTTGGCACCTGTAGTACTTCAGAGACACACAAACACGCAGTTGCTGCAGGCGAAGACGCAGCACATCTGACCTCAGTCATACGCCACAAAACAAATACGCACAGCCATGAAAGCTGCTACTATGTATAATGGGCAGGTTACATGCAAATCAATTTCAGTGAAAATAAAAAAGTTTACATTTAAGCACAACATTAGAAACAGGTCATCAGACCATCAGACCTCTGACCACAGTCCATTCACTGATATTCCGCCTGATATCGTTCACTAAACTGAAAAACATTTTCTCAATCTAGCAAGCTCTAACCTGGTCTAAAATATAGTTCAAGAATAAGGCCACACAGGTTTGTTTCAATCAGTTCGCACAGAAACTAAGTTGTGTTTACAAGGAACAAGCTGATACAGTAGAGCTTTTGAGGAAGAAGTACTGACTGGCTTTGCCAAATTTGCCAGGTTATTGACATCAAATCTTTAAAAAAAGATATTTTTGAAAACAAGTTCAAAAGCAGAACTGTATATTCTGCTATTTTAGTCAAATGTCTGGATATTCAAGACTAAACAAAGGACATACAACCTTCAAAACTGTGAAAAGAGCTTTTGAAAAGTCTCAGAGATAGAAAAGTTTGTTGCTTCAGAGGTCAAAGGTTTCCAAGATTGGCTAAATCCACCAAACTTCACAAAGCTTCTGTCTGTACATGTACTCAGGGAATTAATGGACATGGACCTGTTCCACTAGTACATTTCTTTTCATGCACTGTTTTAAAACTAACAGGGTTCAGCTCTCAAATCAAACAAGAAAGGGGTGTTCGTTCTTCTGTTTCTATTCTATTTTTAATACTCAATGTTCTGTAGAAGTACATTCATTTGACTCTTGCTAAAGCCAGAGCCAATCAATTTCGAGGACGCTTCAGGCAGTGCCGGCTAGGGCCGCATGTGCTTGGTGTACTGATAGCTCATCCCTAGCCGTCCCTTCCCTCTTTTAATCCCTTTATCCAACTGAATTAAAATTGTCACTTTAAAACTCTTCCCACTACAACAACTTTCAAGCAAGAACTAATAAACTTCAAAACTCCTAACCTGTATGTAATTTGTAATCTATGTAAGTTAAAGCTAAATGTCAACTTTATGATGTCCTATGCTAAAAAAGGAAAGAAAAAAGAGAAGAAAAAAATAAACTCTCTACGTGTCATTCTTACTTTTTTTTTTTTTTTTTTCCTGACAGAGCTTTAAAAATACACAAAGTTTACGCCTGAGCTTGATAACCCTGAATTACAGTAACACTCATGGCAAGTAAACCGAACTGTGCTGGAAACATTCCTCAGAGATTTTGGCGCATACTGACATGATAGCTTCACACAGTTGCTGCAGATTTGTCGGCTGCACATCCATGATGCGAATCTCCCATTCCACCCAGGGGTGTAGCCATAATTTCAGAAGTGAGGGGGATTGAAATATCAATTTTCTTATCTCTTACTTCTATCTGGCTAAGAAATCAAATGCACTGCTGAACAATAACCACTAATTTGTATTCATCTTAAGGTATTACTTCTACGAGTCCGTTTTGGACTTTCTGCACGAGAGCGCCCTCCGGCTTCGAGTAAGAATGAAACATACTGTACATAAGAGTGTTTACGCATATAGTTCCACCACATCACAAAGGGGCTCTATTGGATTGAGATCTGGTGACTGTGGAGGCCATTTGAGTATAGTGAACTCGTTGTCATGTTCAAGAAACCAGTTTGAGAGGATTTGAGCTTTGTGACATGGCACATTATCCTGTTGGAAGTAGCCATCAGAAGATGGGTACACTGTGGTCATAAAGGGATGGACATGGTAAACAACATTACTCAGGTAGGCTGTGGTGTTTAAATGATGTTCAATTGGTACTAAGGGGCCAAAAGTGTGCCAAGAAAATATCCCCTACACAATTTCATCACCACCATCAGCCTGAACCAAGATGGATCCATGTTTTCATGTTGTTTACACCAAATTCTGACTCTACCATCTGAACGTCGCAGCAGAAACCAAGACTTATCAGACCAGGCAATGTTTTTCCAATCTTCTATTGTCCAATTTTGGTGAGACTGTGCGAATTGTAGAGAACTGTAGCTCTTAGCTGACAGGAGTTGCACCCAGCATGGTCTTCTGCTGCTGTAGCCCATCTGCTTCAAGGTTCGACGTATTGTGCGTTCAGAGATGCTCTTTTGCATACCTCGGTTGTAATGAGTGGCTATTTGAATTACTGTTGTCTTTCTATCAGAGCTCAAACCAGAAATACTCAGACCAGCCCATCTGGTACCAACAACCATGCCACTTTCAAAGTCACTTAAATCACCTCTTTCCCCCATTCTGTTGCTCAGTTTGAATTTCAGCAAATTGTCTTGACCATGTCCATATGCCTAAACGCATTGAGTTGCTGCATCCATGTGATTAGCTGATTAGATATTTGCGTTAATGAGCAGCTGAACAGGTGTACCTAATAAAGTGGCCAGTGAGTGTATATATTATTTTTCATTATTTATCTTGTGTTTATCTGTGCTTTCTTTGCACAATTCACCCTTCGCCAGGAGTTTGATTGACAGACGATCTGACCAATCATAATGCCAAATCCGACATTTTGTCCTAATGTTCATTCATGTTTATTTCATGCTATAGCTAGTAGGAAGAGATGATCGGTTCATGTGCCACTTGAACTAAGGTACTACAGTGATCTGTCAAGCCAAAATGGTATTTATTTTTTGAATTTCTTAAAAAAAACAACAACAACAACAAAAAAAAAAAAAAAAAAAAAAAAATTGAAAGCTGAGACTTTGTTGCATACCAAAAGTAACCTGCTCTGTCTTGTCTGTCGGCGCGTTGTCAGTGTCCTCTTTGCTCCGCAATGTATTTTTCACTGCGTGAGAACATGATGTGTGGCCTGAGAGTGCCATGGCTTGTCAGACGTAATAAAAGCAAATAAGGGGGGCGGGTCTTTGAAAAGGGTCAATTGACTGTACTGTACAAAACTCTACAATCTGAGCCTCATCTTATGCATTTCAAAGCCTTATGTTAGCTGTGCAAATGACAAATAACTTGATTGGAAACTTCAGACAGATGGTCAGATTTACAACTACAATCTATAGATATGGGGGAAAAAAAGTATATGATTAATTATGTGCTGCTAAATATTGCACACACTATGATCTGACTCTTCTGAAGCTAAGCTCCCACCAGGCATTACATCAGATATATCACTCCAGCAGCGGCTCCGACTGCTAACCATGTTTATAAATAAAACACATTTAAACAGCCCAACGGTCTAAAAATACAAATGTCAGCTGGGTTACTGCTTATTTCTGCAATTTATATCTGGGACCTCAAAATAGTTAAGCTTCATCGAGACATGCTTATTCATCTGTTTGGTGTGTTGCTAAAAGCGACATGCGGAATAAGAGTAATAAGAGCAGAGAGCTAAAGTGGGCTGATGGGTACTGGAGGCTGGCTGAGGAGAGAATTTGGCTGGTACCAGGAAAGAGAGATGCAATGTAGTGTTTTCTGGCATAAATGCTTTGTCTGAAGCTAACCGCCATTAAACATGAGAGCAATACTACACACACATTAACTTAAGAGATTCATCTGTTGGGCACCCAGTGGAGTGGCCTCTCCTGTTCCCTGTAATTACCATTAGCATAAAGACAAAATGCAGCATCCAATCTTCTCTCTTCACCTCTCAGGCTTCTCACTAAAGGCCAGAGAATGACAAATAACACAAAACCAACCAAAAGCTATGTTTACATGAAGCCCAATAATCCATAAATTCAAGTGAAACCTCAAATCGAAACACTTCAATCGAAAACAAATGATATGACTGAGTTCGATCCCAATTAAGGAGCCTAAATAATCAGTTAAATAGAAGAATAACTGGCATGCAAATTAGACAACTTTCACAGTCTGATCCAAAATTTAGGATTGATTTTTGCATCACAGCAATAAACATAGTGGGGGTTATGAAGCATTGATTATGCAGCAGTTTGATTTTAGTCTTATTTATTAGTATTAATATTTATTTTATTTTTAGTAATATTTATTTAGTATTAATATGTATTATTATTTATTAGTATTATAGCATTTCTTCATATTTTGAATTAGCTTTTAATTTTATATTTTCTGTTTTTGCTTTCATTTTAGTTTAAGTTTTAGTAATTTTGTTATGTGCTTTTGAAAATTTCATTCATTTTTTATTTTTTATATTTAGGTTTGATTGATTTTTATTTCAGTTAGTTACCAAGGCAACAATTTTTAAGTTTTTCATCTAATATTTATATTTAGGGCCCAAGCCGAAGGCAAAGGCCCTATTGTTTTCTTTAGGATAATTATTTTTTTTCGACTCTTCGGGTGGATTTCATGTATTGATTCATACAAGACTAACATCTCTTACATCTGTTTTTTTTTTTTTTTACAGAGGAGAATGTGTGTTTTCTAGACATGGGCATTAGAGAAGGTCATGTGCTGTGTTTGCAAATATAATGTATGATGCATATGTCTTTAAATTAATTATTTATTGATATAATTCAAATTTATTAAAAACCCTATTTAAGTACATTTCACATGATTTTATAAAAGTGGCTACAATAAACTTGCACAAGTGAGCAGAAAAATCTAGACATGTACCTTACTATTACCTGAGACTGATATTAAAATCTTCTTTGCAGGTTCTGTGATTTAGCGCTATTTATTAATTTTATAATTTAATTTTTTCATTGTATACCACACATATTAAAATGAAATGTAAGCATGCTTTTGGTGCATAAGATTGGTGCACAAACAATAGCTCAGGGAGGTCAAAAAACACATGAAGAGAAGTGTTAGGATAATACAACACGAACAATCACAGACATTCTCATTAGATTGGATTAGACTTCTAAGAGCACTGTTGAATTTGCGCAAATAACAGTATGTAATTTGCTCTGGAATTTTTATAGAGGTTGTCTGAGAAAAACACAGACATGGCAGATTAGGATGATATTCTGCAATCATTTGAAATTGACCTATGACATTCAATGACATGAAATTCATCTAAATTTAAACAATCTCATGGATGTGGCTGTTGTGGTTTGTGATCATATGGGCACCAGCTGCTGCAGTAAATGTGGTCTGAATTTGACACAGACCTTTTATGTTTAACCGTTTTAAATGCCCACTGCCCGCCGTGCACAGTTGCTCTGAAGCCACCAGAATGGCGGTGCCACCGGGCTTGGGCCCGTCATCGCTGCTTGCAGCTATATTTTATTTTAATTTTGCTTTATTTTAATTAACAAACACTGTTTTAAACAACTTCAGTTAACAATAACAACACTGTTGTGAAGGAGAGTTTAATATTCTAAAAGAGGGAATGAAAAAACTTGTAGAACAATGACTTCAAAAAAGTCTTTGAGGTAATGAAAGTTATCTGACAGGAACACTGACAGCTTCTTGTTGCTATGGTAACACTGACACTAAATGCTGCTCTTTTGCATGCACAGAATACATGTGGTGCACATGTAAGCATATACAGTATTGTCATGGGATTGCCAAATTTAGGGTACATACAGTATAAAAAATGAAAATAGAATCTCCAGTCAGATTGATTTTATTTAAATTGGCGAGACTGTCTAAAGGATTAAAAGAATGTTTTGTGGATACAGAATATTTTTGCAGTCAGGAGCAGAGAGGAGCAATCAATATGTCAGAGCAAAGAGAAGAAAAACTAACCAAGGATTGATTTGTCTTTTCATCTCAATGACAAACCTCACCTGAGCTCAGTAATGATGTCTGACCATCAGTAACCTGTGACCCCTGAGAAGTGCTGGGCTGCTCAGGGTTATCTGGAAGGTCATGGTCTGTTTGTGTCTCCGCATTCTGTAGCTGTAAAGTCTGTGTTTGCGTCCCCTGTGATGTAACAGTGGGGGCAGGATGTCGTGGCTGCAGACCAATCGCATTCATCAGGCCCATCTCTCTGTGTGAGCGCCAATCAGTCCTGCTGTTCCTACAAACAAGGAGGATGAGTGACGAGTCGACTACACAAAATCTTACAACATCACACAGTCTTCAGGCAAATTCCAATTTGATCTGATATGACAGAGAGTTAAATTCTGCACAGGGCTGAAGGAGCTTTAGATAGAACAGGATATGTGTCTGTATAACTGCTTGCTAGGTAAAGCTCAATCTTTCCTGACATAAGATTGTTTTCTTTCATAGAAGTTTAAGTCAGGACATGCCACAATAAATTTGATCTAAAATAACTTATAAATGAGAATACTACAAGAAGAAGTGATTCAACTACAGTTTTATGCTGTTGTGGCCTTCCTCTCAGCCACCGAATCCAGTCATGAGTCTAAATCTGAACTGGCAATATAATGGCCTGGAAGGTTATGCTCCATACTCCATCACAATTTTAGGGGAAGCACTGTTGCTGTAGAATGGACTAAGATGTCTCATTAAGTCCACTGTGGACAAGTGTTGCACCAGGGTGTCAGAGAATGAAAACCAACAACATTGGATCAGCAGTAACACACATCACTAAGGCTTTTTTCTAAATAAGTGTCAGCAAAACATGCTGGAATCATGGCAGCTGTGAGAAGGCCTAATTAGCAGCAGTTGTGCCTTACAGCTGTGCTCTGCTATCATGCACGTCCACTACGTGACACGCTGCTATTGCCTGGACCTTGGACAGCGATTGGAGCGCTGCTCTGAAGGGAGGCGAATCCTCTGATATACAATATATATCATATTACATTCACAACAGAAAGGTTGAAAAGCTATTATTGAAACAGCTCTTGGAAATATACTCAAACCAATGAACAAAAATTATACATATACACTACCAGTCAAAAGTTTGGAAACGGTAAGATTTTTAATGTTTTTAAAAGAAGTTTCGTTTGCTCACCAAGGCTGCATTTATTTAATTAAAAATACAGTAAAAACAGTAATATTGTGAAATATTATTACAATTTAAACTGTTTTCTGTTTGAATATATTTTTATAAAGTAATTTATTCCTGTGATCAAAGCTGAATTTTCAGCATCATTACTCCAGTCTTCAGTGTCACATGATCCTTCAGAAATCATTCTAATATGCTGATCTGTTGTACCATAATCTTTTGTACCATTATAAATGTCTTTACTGTCACTTTTGATCGATTTAATGCATCCTTGCTGAATAAAAGTATTAATTTCTTTTCAAAAAAATAAAAATAAAAATTCTTACTGACCCCAAACTTTTGAACGGTAGTGTATAATGTTACAAAAGCTTTGTATTTCAGATAAATGCTGTTCTTTTGAACTTTCTATTCATCAAGGAATCCTGAAAAAAAATATTGTACACAAATATTTTGTACAATTGTACACAATAAATGTTTCTTGAGCAGCAGATCAGCATATTAGAATGATTTCTGAAGGATCATGTGACACTGAAGACTGGAGTAATTATGCTGAAAATTCAGCTTTGATCACAGGAATAAATTACTTTATAAAAATATATTCAAACAGAAAACAGTTATTTTAAATTGTAATAATATTTCACAATATTACTGTTTTTACTGTATTTTCAATTAAATAAATGCAGCCTTGGTGAGCAGACGAAACTTCTTTTAAAAACATTAAAAATCTTACCGTTTCCAAACTTTTGACTGGTATTTTTTATGTTTTATTTTATTTGAATTTTTATTAGTTCATACTCACCCTGCCCTGTCTCCACCCCTGCTGCTGCTGGTTCCAACCCCTCCACCATTATTGATAGTGAACATTCTCTCAGAGTGTTCAGAAGTGCCGTTGCCATCTGAATGCACATCACTGCACGGTATTTTCCATGGTCACATACACAGGCAGACAAAGAAAGAGAGAGTGAGAAGTCCAGGTAAGGCTTATGGACAATGTCACATATAGATATAAACAAAATCAGACAAACCTCCCATGAATCAGGGTACAGAGTAAAATTATCTTTTCCCCCCAGAAATAAAGCATTAGTACAAAAAAAAAAAAATTTTTATCATTAATTACTCACCCTCATGTCGTTCCACACCCGTAAGACCTTCGTTCATCTTCGGAACACAAATTAAGATATTTTTGATGAAATCAGAGAGCTTTCTGTCCTCCATAGACAGCAACACAACTACCACTTTCAAGGCCCAGAAAGGTAGTAAAGACATGTGACTACAGTGGTTCAACCTTAATCTTATTAAGTGAGAATACTTTTTGTGCTCAAAAAAAAAAAAAAAAAAAAAAAAAAAAAAAAGACTTTATTCAACAATTTCTTTTCTTTTTTTGCAATTGGACTATTTTAACAATGTCTTTACTACCTTTCTGGGCCTTGAAAGTGGCAGTTGCGTTGCTGTCTATGGAGGGACAGAAAGCTCTCAGATTTCATCAAAATATCTTAATTTGTGTTATGAAGATGAACAAAGGTCTTATGGGTTTGGAACGACATGAGGTTGAGGAATTAATGAAAGAATTTTAATTTTTGGCTGAAAGAATCCTTTAATGATTCTGCTATGACTTTGGGAAACCCACACTGTTCTTTGTCGGGTTTAAATACAGACAAAAACTTCAGCAAACACAGCATGAGAACAAAGAGCTGAGCTTAAACAACAGCAGACAGAAGGAGAAACCTCTCTCTTTCTCGGCTATGTCAGAGCTGTAGTTCATTGACTGCTCATTTGCCTAGCTCAAAGAAACTCGCTATACTCCCCACGGACTCCCACAATGCATCTTTGCTCATTAGCATAGCACAGACAGTCCCGTAGTTGCCGCGGCTGACATCCACTTCATCCAACCATCCCGCGCACCTGTCTCCAACCAAGAGTTCCCAGAGATGTTGCCTCCCAGTGGGCCTGTCCAGCTCTCTTTCTTGCCCCCTTTTCCCTTCTACTATTCTCTCTGTCCGTTTGTTTCTTTCTCATTTCTCTAAGGGAGTCTAACTAAAAGAAAGCAAAACAACTCTCCGATTCCTATTTGAAGAGTGTAGCGGGTCAAAAAGCTGGAGAAAGTTGTGAGAAGTGATAAATACTTGCACATTATTGAGCTATAGTAATTAATTTCTGGGGGGTATTACAGTGTATAACACAGAATAACTGCTTTGAGCTGATGGTGCTCTTTAATGAATAGGAGACAAGTTATGAAGGCATTCTTGAACATAATCAATATTTGTGCACTTTAAAATTGATCTTTTTTCAACACATCATAATAAGTGGGTGTTCCCCAGCATGAGAGTAGGCTGATATCTGGAACCACTGGAGGCTAATTACCAGTTTCAGTCAGATCGATCCCTCTCCCTCCAATGTCCATCAAAAGCTGTAGTGTAAGAGCTTTATGGGTACTGACAGAGAGAAAGCTGTGTGTGAAGACATGTTCTGAATAGAGCTCTGCTACCTGTTCGAGTTAAAGTTTCATGAGTATCTCTGGGTTCGGGTTTATAAATAAGAAAAACTATGTTGTAGCTGAAAGAGCGCACATTTAGTAGCAAACATTTTTAAATCTCTTTTTTGGCTCATTTTGCCTGTAAAAGAAAACCTCCTTAATAATTATGCACACCTGAATTTAAGGCATTTTTCATTTCAAGCCTTCATGAACAATTAAATATTACTTATAAATGATTAAATACAAAATTAATAGTAGTTATTAAGATTGATGCGGTTTGGAATTGGTAAAATGTGCTTGGAAAAAATATGATCAGAAAATCAACTTGCCTAATAATTCTGCACATGGTGTATGTCTCTCAGAAAGCTTTGTCAAGAGTAGGCCTACCATCAATAAAATAGGCCTACTGAATCATAAAGATTTTCTACTATTTGACATATGTATTTAAATGTTTAAAACACTGTGACTGTACAATATGACAGCTAAATGAATGAGTGCAAACTATATGAATGAAATGAAGCACGACAGCAAGTCAAATAGTTGCGTTACTGTCTCCGTGCATCTCTCTGAATCATACACAATTTTTCTACCACTTGGTCTGTCTATTTAAATGTTTTAAATCTTGCAAGATATGATCTTGTCTTTTCAACCAATAAATAGCTCAGCGGTTATGTGCAGTATAAGTCTTACAAAGCTGTCTTGGTAGCAAGAATACAGTTTGGCTACATCTCTACAGCAACGGATTTCGGGGTCGGTCTTATACTTTAACAGTACCGGTCGGGTTCTGTTCGGTTAAAATGATCTCGGGTATGGGCCAGGCTCGGGCTTTAGTTTAAAGCCTGTGCATACCTCTAATTCTGAACTTCTGGTAAATAAACAACCTGACCATATATTAACAAAGAATCAAATGAACAGCCTAGCAAATAGTAGGGCTAAATGTTGTCTTCAAAATAGCATTGATCCCTCATAGAAGTTGCCATCTCTGAATTGTGTGCATTGAGATTTCCTACAAAATGCAACAGATCCTGTTAAGCAGTCAGTGTTGTACTTGAGACCAGCACACTCAAGCCCAAGTCAAGATCAAGACCAGAAGAAGGTCGAGTCCGAGTCAAGACTGGGTCCTAATGCTCCCATAAAACAAAGACCATGAAAAAAAAGAAAAAGAAAAAAGAAAAAAACCCTATTTTCAAGGCCTTGGTCTTTTCATGGATCTTTAAACTAAACTAAATAGCATTTATTATAATAATTGAAGATGACTACTCTATATACATTTTTTTATTTTTTTTATTTGCTGCAGTCACTTATGACTGACAGGACAGTTTAAACGGTTACAGGTTGCGTAATTAAGCGATAGAACTTCCGTTAAAGACGCAGTTATGGCAATGTAGTATGTCCCAGAGCTTGCATACTCTTCTGCTACACACTCAAAAGTATGTACTTTTTCTTCACAAAAACAGTACATACTTTTAGGGCATAGTATAAGTAGGCAAATTAGGACGCAGCATTACAAATATCAAGTGTTAATAAATTTGTGAATGTGTGAATTATGTGGAAGACAAATAATTTCTGACAGTTCTGAAGTTTCTGGTCTCTGGCCTGCTAAAAACCAAAGATGATAACTTAAATAATATGTTAACATTATGCATTTGTTAACTGCTGTGGACTTGGGCACTTTACAACATCAGACAGAGGTTGTAGATGATATTAGCCAAAAAATCATGCACATGTAAAAAATCTATTGGGAAAGGTATGTTTTCTAAGCACCGCTGACATACTGTTTACAGCATGCTTGTGAAATCTGCTCAGAAAGACCAAAGACTAAGTGAGGATCAGTTAGGGGAGCTCTGGAAAGGAATGCCACCAAGAGGACTATTACAATTATATATTAATTACAGTCCAGGACGGAGACAGGAAACTTGGGCATGAAACAACAACAGCATGTACACTACATGAATTTAAAGGATGACATGAATAACGATGCTTCATGCCATGTCAGAGTAACCGTAATTACGAGATTCCGACTAGTAAAAAGCATTAATATCTTCGTAGAACAGCAGCAGAAGTTATTTCACAATATGTTTCCATTTAACAATTCCTATAATTAACTATTGTTAATGTAATAATAATGCTTGAATAATCTGGAAAAACAAAAAAAGACAACAAAAAAGATATAGAATACAGTTTAACATAGCTAGCGTAAAGTTGAATATCTAACGTCTTGCTGAAACTATGTTTATTAATACGGTATTAGCATAACATCTGTTACTTGTTGTATTGCGGTTTTGTATACGGACTACTCAAATTACACAGACTTATTTCCATTAGTGTTGCCGTAGAAACGTATAATTCTGAGTCAGAGGACGTGAACATCTCCAAGTAGAATGTTCCAGGTTATCATCTAATAATTATGGTAATTATGAAATGGCGTGACTGCAGCATAAAGCCTTTGTTGAAAAAAACAGATTGTGAAAACAGTTTTCCTAATTTTCTGATGGGAACATGCGTGCGTGGGAGTAGTCACGATCATGAGTTTTGATCACTGTCAAACAAATAACTGCGATTAACGAATTTTCTGTTTTTCCTCATGTCACTTACAGTGTAAGCCTAATATATTATTTTTTAAAATATTATTTAATAATATTTTAATAAATATTAATATTTAATAATATTAATATTTAATAAATATTATTATTTAAAATTAAATAGGCCCTTATGATTTTCTTGATTTCATATGATTATAAAACTATAAACCATCGCTACCGGTCAACTGTCGCCTGATGTGAACATCAGCACCTTGTGAAGCGTGATGTAAGCCCTAGGGTTGCACGGTATATCAGTACTACGGTAGTACTGTGATACTAAAGCTTCAAAATACTGGCGATACCACTGTATTTTTTAAACGGTAGTATCGTCAATACCATAAGTAATGTTATATGTGCAGCACATACACTTTTAAGATGCTCATTTCAACACGCATGTCTGCAAAAACATGACAAGAGAGTCTTTTGAGTGATGCCGGCTTTCTGCTGTGCCCTGTGTAGTAAATGCTATGTAGATTTCTTATTTTATATGGTATTGAGTGTTTCCCGACGATTCCCAACAGTTCATGTTCAATGAGACGTGTACGTTGTATTCGTGCTGCAGTTTATTAGGAGACAGGGTCTGAAAAGATTAAAAAAATTAGCTGCGTATTCTCGCAATTCTCATTTGCTCATTTGACCACTTCTGGAACAGGTGAAATGGTGAGGTATTTGCCAGAAGTTATAAAACAATAAAGCACACAAGACAGGAGTAGTGAATTTCATCCATCTTTATTCATTTACTTCCGTTCTCACACACGTTATGTCAGAACACTTTTCAAAATAGTAGTCAACAATACAATTCACTTACGAACACAACACTTCCCCCTTGTTTAAATAACAGAATATTACATTAGATGTTCGGAAGCCTAGTTGGTTTAAGGACTATGGGGCGGTTTCCTGGACAGAGATTAAGCCTAGTCCTAGAATAAAATGGCCCTTTAAACCAGATTAACAGAAATCTGCTTTCTCTGTCATGGTTTAAAATAGTCCTAGACTTAGTCTAGTCCAGAGTTTAATAAGATGATTTCCTGGAGGAAGACTAGAGCGACTCCAGGACTAAATTGAGGCTTAAATTAAACCTACCAGGAGGCAGGTTTAACTTCAGATTAACATTGTGTTTCAAAGAAGACACATGTATTACTTGGATATACACTACCAGTCAAAAGTTTGGAAATGGTAAGATTTTTAATGTTTTTAAAAGAAGTTTCGTCTGCTCACCAAGGCTGCATTTATTTAATTAAAAATACAGTAAAAACAGTAATATTGTGAAATAGTATTACAATTTAAAATAACTGTTTTCTGTTTGAATATATTTTATAAAGTAATTTATTCCTGTGATCAAAGCTGAATTTTCAGCATCATTACTCCAGTCTTCAGTCACATGATCCTTCAGAAATCATTCTAATATGATGATCTGCTGCTCAAGAAACATTTATTATGTACAATTGTACAAAATATTTGTGTACAATATTTTTTTTTTTTCAGGATTCTTTGATGAATAGAAAGTTCAAAAGAACAGCATTTATTTGAAATATAATCTTTTGTAACATTATAAATGTCTTTACTGTCACTTTAGATCGATTTAATGCATCCTTGCTGAATAAAAGTATTAATTTCTTTCATTTCTTAGCTGATGTATTTTGCTTGCTTTAAAATAAATGTCTCTTGTTTAGTTAAGTTTTTATATTGGAGTCTTTTTTGCTGCCATTGTTTTCCTTGGATTTGCTTCTGAGCTCCATGCAATTTTAAGCTTTTCTTGGATCATTCCATGTTTTACAGGCAACTTCTCTCATACTAATTCAGATTTGCACAGATGGTTTTAAATTAATCTGGTTTATTTTAATTCAAGACTCCATAGTCCAGGTTCTAGTAATCTGTACTTAATCTGTGTTTCAGAAAGCCATTTTTTAAACCACGATTAACTATTCTGGATTAAGGCCTATCCTGGATTAATTTAAACCCTGTCCGGGAAACCGCCCCTATGTTACTTAGCATAGTCCTTTAACCAACTAGGCTTCCGAACATCATGTTTAGGTCTAGTGGTATGAGTGTGTGAGAGCAGTGTTCTCAGCCGGAGTTGTTGGTGTGCATGAAAATGCAGTGAGTTGGGAAGCATTCCATGTCTTTTCATCACTAAGAACGTATATATCCACCCCAAGTCTTTTGGCACCCGTGAAAGGATCAGTAAACTTTGTGTCCCTTAGGAACATGCAAGGTGCTCCGTACCCTCACTTTATCCCCATCCTGGAAACAAGGAGTGTGAGCACCCTGCTTAGCATCAGTGTACTTTTTCATTTAGTGTTGCAGCCGCGTAACCCTTCATCAAACAGTCATGTCAGTTGGTGGGTCCACAGAAGCAGATGGCAAAAAAGACAGCTTTGTGCCCATTTGCCAGCCAAAGAGGAGCTGAAAGACTGAAGTACCAGTTGTAGCATGTGGAGTGACATGGTGCACCTGCAAGAAGTCAGTTACCACAGATTTCCATGGCTGATGTTGCTGGATGGCCATTTGGACAGTGTGTTTGAGCACACTATTGAACCTCTCTACAGGACCATTAGTTGCTGAGTAGTAGAGAGAAGAACAATGGTGATGAATATAGAAAAGCTGTGGATGCAGCAGATGTAAACTGAACACTGTTATCAGTAACTCTACTCAATGGATTTCCATGGTGGCTGAAGACTGATGACTGTCACTACTGATTCTGTGGTTTATTTCTGTGTGAGTAAAGGAGACCTCAGGCAATTTTCTGTAATAATCAGTTAATGTTATAGCAAACCTGCAGTCGGATGCAGCAATGTCAAATGGCCCAACTATATCCACAGCCACTTTCTGCCATTGTCCATCTTGCAGCAGCACTGGCTGGCACACACTTGGCAGGAACGAACAGCATCATGAACTTGAGCATCCATCCCTGGCCACCAATAGAGATCATGAAGGCATTGTTTGGTTCTCACATTTCTCAGATGTCCTTTGTGTGCTATGGCGATCAGCACAGGTCGAAGAGCAGCAAGTGCAATCAGCCGTGAGCCTCGTAAGACAAAGTTGCCCCTAAAGGGTTAGCTCACCCAAAAACTTAAATTCTGTCATCATTTACTCACCCTGATGTTGTTCCAAACACGATATTTTTAATGAAATCAGAGAGATTTTTGTCTCTCCATTGACAGTCTACACAAAGTTGGTGCTTCAAAAAGTTCATAAAGAGATCGCAAAACTAATCCAAATGAACAGAGCGGATTAGTCCAAATTTTCTGAAGAGACATGATCGCTTTATAAAATAAACAGATTTAATTTAGGCTTTTATTCACATATAAACATTCATCAACACACACATCAGTTATGGTAAACAGAAGCTCAATCAATGTTTGCTTGACTTGCGAGAACCAATGAGGTTCATTCTTGTGTATTACGCAGCACGTTTGAGCTTCCGCAAGGACCAATTGTCAAGCAAGTATGGTTGAGCTTCAGTTTAGGTTCAGTGATCAATGTTTATATGCGTAATAGCATAGACTGTCAATGGAGGGACAGAAATCTCTCAGATTTCATTAAAAATATCTTCATTGGTGTTCTGAAGATGAATTTAACATCCAGTCTCTTGTGTGAAGGAGGCCAACCATTAGAAATCTGTGTACAAAGTTTGGTTAGAGCAGGACAAGAAGCACATGAAGCATGAACATCAGAAGCAGACAGAAAATTACAGGCAGCAGATAGAAAAGCAACAAACTCCTCATTAACAGGAGCTGAAGCAACAGCATTATTTGCAGGAGAAGCAGGTAAGGGCAAATGTGACAATCAGGGGCGTTTTGGAAATCTGGGCGATACATCACATCATAATAAAATGACATGAGAAGTAAAGACCACCTTGCTACACGAAGTTCAGCACGGATGACACCCTTAGTGGTAAGCAGGGTTGTCAGTGCCTGATGATACGTACACCACCTCTCAATGGCCCACACCCATGCCAGCACTTCCTTTTCCACAGTGGCATATTTACGCTCAGCAGTAGGCAGCGTACGTGATGCAAAGGCCACAGTTTGTTCAATGCCATCCGAGCTGACCTGAGAAAATATGGCTCCCAGAACACAGTCAGAAGCGTCTGTGGAGACAATCATGTGTAGTGTGGGGTTGAACAATGCCAAAGCAAGGTTGTTTGCTAGCAGTCGTTTTACTTTGGTCAAAGTTTGTTCAGCCTCTCTTGACTGTCTGAATCCATTTGGATCTTGGAGCTACAATGGTGGCAAAAATAAGAATAAACTTACTGGATTACGACATAAGTCCAAATAAAGAGCGTAAAGTAGATTCATCAGAAGGTGTAGGGGCATTGAAAATCACCTGTACATGTGATTCATGAGAAAGAAGACCCTCCACTGAAACAGACACTTGTCTTTATTGAGCTGCAAGCCAGTAGATTCTAGTCCATGTGTGGCAATGAAAAAGAGTTTACAATCACTGCTTTATTTGGCTCTCTGAGGTCAACGCACATCCTAATTTTACCTAACTTTTTAAGCGTAACAATAATTGGTGACACCCATGCAGAGGAGTCAATCCAGTCTATCACCACCCCAGCTGCTTGCAAGCAATTTAATTCCTCTGACACACCGCTACAAACAAAGAGTGGCAGACGGCGACGTTTTTGGTGCACAGGTATGACCATTTCATCCAGCTTTACGCTGTGTTTTAAGCTTTTAGCACATCCAAACTCAGCTGACTCAGCAACAGTGCACTGAAAGACTGGCATAGGAATTAGGAGGCAGGACTTGATTGTTTTCAATCCTCACTTGCAGTGCAGACATTAGTTCCCTTCCCATGAGTGTGGTACCTTTGTCCACAATGAAGAACTAGCAGGAGCTGAGTGGTCATGAAAGGAATTGTTTGCTGACAAACATCCAACCACCGGAATTTGGGCTTTTGAGTACGTCACAAGACTGGCTGTGTGTTGCAACAGCACAACATTACTGAAAAGGCAAGCAGTGCTGCAGGGCAGGATAGATACGGAAGATCCACCACACAAGTGAGTCAGAAGTAGATATAGTCGCTGTGCTTGTGATGCTGGGAGTATGAGCTGAATATTCCGTGCAGGCCCGGCGCCACAAGGGGGCAAACGGGGGCATTGCCCCCTCAGATCTGATTTGTGCCCCCTCAGTTTCAATTTGTGGGGACAAATTCCTTCACCTCTGAAACGTGATTGACTTTAAGCCTTTGATGCATACGATCACACCAGTGTGATTAGAACGTTCAGTGCACTGCTAAACATGCTTTCGCGCTTTGGCTGGCACTGAGCCAGAGATGGACGCGATCAGAGCTTTTCATATTTCACAACTATTCAGTGTTTTCAACCACATAATGTTTATTTGAGGTTTCAAACATTTAAATAGACTTTTAAATTGAATACTAGGCTATATAAAAAAAAAAAAAAACATTTATAGTTTGTTAAATTCAAATTCCTGATGTCTATGGAAGCTGCAATAATCCTTTAAATTATAATTTGACAAAGTGTTTTATTCATGTCAGATACATTGTGTATGAAACAATAAAGTTTACTCTATTCTTCTCCCAGCTCACCGGCCACTAACTTTTATGTATTTCGGGAAAAAATAAATGAATTTACGAGATGTAAATCCGACAGATCCTCTGAATTGTGGTGCAAACTCATTGCGCGTTATATCAAGTAACATGATCATAATAAAGGTGTTTAAACGACAAAACACATTCACTTCAACATATTAGACAATCGAAATACATCATATAATTCATAATATAGTTAACAAGTTTGTGAATATTTTGAATAAAAAAGGACAAACTAAATAAACGTGATATGCCACACATCATTGTGTGGCTGCATGACATGTTGGCAAGGAGTTAACAGCCGTTCTAAAATAATGTTCTAAAATAATGGTCGCCTTAAAAAACTCACACTAAGGGGCTAAGCTATAATATAGAGCCCCTAGAATATACTTGCATATCGAGACCTTGCGTTTTTTTCCCCATTCTACTGCCTGCGTTCTGTGTGAACCGCCCTTACTGGGGCAAGGCAGGAAAAAACTTGGGCAAGACATGTTAGCAACAGCCATCTTTGTGACCAACTATAGTTAAAAAAGGCCTAATCCTCATTGCCAATTTGTGGTATCTGTCAGGAGTTCTAAAACAATGAAGCACACGAGACAGGAGTAGCGAACTTAATAAAAATTGTTTACTCATTTACTTCCATTCTCACAAACATTGCATCAGAACACAACACTTTTCAAAATGGTACTCAATACAATTCATTTAGGAACACAACAAATGGTTAGTTTCTAGAACCATCTTTGCGATGCAATCACTATCAGCATAGTACCATTTGCACTTATCTTATCGATCATATCGATCCTTATAATGTGATTTTAACATTTTAAAATGATATGTTTTAATTAGGGCTGTCCATTTAACACGTTAACTTAATTAATTAGTTATGGGAAAAATAACAAAAATTATAAACGCATTTAACGTACCCGCCCCACCCCATCCAGACCTATGTAGTGCGTCTTACATTTCATAAAGTTAATTGGTGACAAACATGAGGTAGAGCAACAACTCACTGAGTAATGGAGCCTATAGAATGCAGTTAGAATGCCTTTAAAATTCAAGATATCAGGGCAAAAATGCCCATGTATGAGTTGCAGTCTCATATTTACTTATATCATGATACGAGTAATGAATGCAATATCACACAAGTGCTGTTTTTGCATGAGTGCAAATGTGATAGTGATTTTATACGAGTTGAGTTAATATATTGTTATATTTTCTGCTTTTGCTCAATTTTGTTAACTAAAGTATCACCTATAAAGCCAGAGCAGAACTGTTGTATGTCTCAGAGCAACACAGCGGTGTTTCTTTTCTGAATGAATCAGCATTTTGAAGGAATCAATCGGGTGAACTAATGATTCAATGGTCCATTCATAAAGAGGGCCATTTACTTAATTCCTGAATAAATCAGCCGTTTGAACTAATCGAATGAATGAATAACTCCATGACTTACTCATTTAGACATTTACCACCACAATGAAAAAAAAAATCATATTTCCATATTAATAAAAAAAACTTTAAAGGTAGAGTTCACCCAAAAATGAAAATTCTGTCATCATTTACAAACCCTTATGGCAGTTGAAGCCTAAAAGTTTGTCTGTAATAAACTCTTTGTTGAGAATTCAAATTCAACAATCAGATGATTTTTTCTAAAGCTACTTTTTGAAATAGCTAGTTGATGCTTTTCTCGTTTAACACAATAATGACTTTAAATGATCTTTTAGGGGTAATTTCTTAGCCAAATTTGATGAGTGATTAATTTGTGATTAGATTAATTAATCACATTGTGTAATTAATGAGATTAAACATTTTAAATCACTTGACACCCCTAGTTTTAATATACATAGTGCTCTCCAGTCAGAGTTGGAAATATCAAGATATGAGGGAAAAAGTAACACTTTAGGGTTGCAATTTATTTTACAGTAGAGTTGTCAAAAGTGCCAACTTCGGTACCAAGTCGGTACTGCAATTTTAAAAATGTGACGCTTTGAGCACTGTTGAGCGCATTTGTAAACACCTCTAATTTCCCTTTGTTTTCACTCACTCAACGGATATATCTGTGATTGGCTTCAATGATCAATGCTTCAAAAACGTTGTAAATAGTCATCAGTCACGTTCTTCATCGAGCGTTCTTCACACAGATACACACAGGAGCAGTTGAAAGCAGGCATCTATCGCGGACCAGTCCGCAACTTGGTACCGAAGTTGGTACTTTTGACAACTCTATTTTACAGTACGTGCACTTACGTGTACTTACGGTGTACTTACCTATATTAGAAAGTACTGGGTAACATAAGGTAACTACATGGGTTAAGGTTAGGTTTAGGGGTAGGTTCAGGGTTAGTACCAAGTTATTACCCAGTTATTGCTATTACTATAATAAGTACAATAATAAGTACATATGTACGTACATGGGAAACAGGACTGTAAAATAAAGTGCTACTGTTCTGTCATTAATGAATAACTACACAGGAACAAATGAGTAACACAATATTAACATTCTAGTAACTATTTTTAACTAACAAGAAACCCTGATTAACAAATTAGTAAGTAATAACACTCAGATGAAAATGGGTGGTTCACTATTAGCTAATCAGTAAATAATATTTCTTTTCATACCTCCTAAGAACTACTATATACAGGTTCATAATTAATGTGAGTAATGCATAATGTATAATTAATGTATAATTAGTAATTCCTTCTGAAGGTTTCGAACACTTAAGTCATTACTATAGGTTACCATCAACTTTACTTTAGAATTAATTTTACATTGTGCATTACTTTCATTAATTATGAACCAGTATATGGTAGTTCTTTGTAGTCCTCTTGGAGGTATGAAAAAAACAGCTAATAGAGAACTACCTCATTCAACTAAGCACTATTACTTACTAATTCGTTAATCAGTTTCTTGTTAGTTAATAGTACACTATAAAGATTTTGGAGGTCAAATCTCAAAATTTTATGTTGACTTGCTGCATTGAAAATGTTCAGTTGTTTCAATTAAGTTATGTGAACTGAATGTTAGTTGTTGAACCAAATGAAACAATCAACATATAACCTCCAAAATCTTTTTACAGTATAGTTACTAGAATGTTAATATTGTGTTACTAATTTGTTCCTGTGTAGTTATTCATAAATGATGGAACCTTATTCTAAAGCAATATCACACGAGTAAGAGTGCTGTTTTTCCTAATATCAGAACAATTGCAAATGTGATAGATTTTATACAGTTCAATAAACAAAAAGTTAATATTAAACCACATTAGACACAACATTGTCAATGTTTATGTTTATCGCTCTATTTCGCCAATGAAAATAGTTCTGAACAAAGCAGAACTGTTGCATTTCTCTGAGCAATGTACAGCTGTGTTTTGTTTTGTTTCTGAATAAATCTGTTTTTGAACGAATCGGTCAATCAATGATTCACTGAGCCATTCATGAAGTGTCAACTTTGAGGGACCCATCCATTTGCATTACTCACAGGAAATGTATTATTTCTTTAAAAATCTCAGTTTGTGTTAAACAAAAGGAAGCCATAGACATCTGGAATGGCATAAAGGTAAAGACAGAATTTTCATTTTTGGGTACAGTAAATAATGGAACTTTGTGACTCCCCTGCTGCTCCCTGCACACAAGAAAAAGAGACTTAGTCCACTTTTAATGACATTTCTTTACATGCTTAAATGTCCTTTATTTAAAAGGCAAAATGTAATTTAAATGTAAACTACACAGTTACTGAAGTTCTCAAATAATGTGCAAATAGATCAAATAACCGCAATCAGACAATTAATCAATAATTGCAATATGTGGTAGTGAGTAAGTTAGTAAGAATAAATTAGTGTGTAAATTACATTAAGAGAGATCATTTCCTATCACGACTAAAGCAATTGGGCTTTTTGGTGTCCAAGTCACACAATATTATCTCTGAACACTGGACACCATGACTGAGTACATAAACTACTAATAAGGCTCTGAGTTTGTGTATGGTGCTTTTTTTTTTTTTTTTGCTTTCTCTAATTAGCAAAACTGTTTGCAATAATGAAGTGAGAGAGTGTTTACATTGGAGAGACAATGTTTGTGAGGCAACGTAGGCTTCATGTATCCACGGTAACCTTGATGATAATTATGACAAACTTGCAGAAAAGCAAAATCCACAGCCAAGCTGCAAATTATACAACCAAATACAGTGGAGGAAAATGATCCTTGAAGTGAATTAATTAGTGTCTGTTTCGTTAACAAACACCAAACGCTTGTAGGAAAACTTCTTTTTAAACTGCTGAAGAACTGACAAAACCAAGAAGGTATTTGAGATGTATGATATTCATTTACATAAACATAAAACAGTGCAGTTCTCACCCAGAAAACAAAAACAGATGGGCAAAGCAGAGGAAAGACAGACGGAGTTCAACATTTCAGAACAACCAAATGTTTTTATATGCACACCGTATAAACCATCGCAAATTGTTTATAGATTATAGATCATTTCTCATTTGTTGATGTCCCACATGCAGATAAAGTGCTGATTATGTTTGGCAAGCAATTATCTTGAGTCCAGCTGAGTTGAAAAAAAAGAAAGAAAAAAAAAAACCCTCCTATAACAGCATTTTTTTCTTTAATGTAACAAAAAAGGAAAGAAAAAGTGATTTCTGACCCACAAATAGGGCTGAGTGAGCTATGAAGGGATGGATAGGAGACTCACACAGGTCTGCAGATGACCAGATCCCCTCTGTTGGTTCCATAGGCGAGCCCAAGCCCTGGTTCTGGCAGCCAACGTGCAGAATTTATACTGACATGTCTCCGCTGGTCTGGGGTCATTGGATACACCACATCAAACACCCTCTGAAAAACATACAAGAACACACCTCTTTTAAACTCTCCCACATCCTTCTTAGTAGTTTCACTCATTATATCAGTCACCAGCACCTTCCATCATGCTCTCCGCTGTACACTGCAATCTGTGACAGATTTGACAAACACTGCTAGCACAACTGAGGAGAGGCTAAACTGAAAAGTCAAATATCTTTCTCCAAAGTACTCTTTCTCTTTCTTTCCAATCCATTCCCCTGTCCCTGTCTGTCAGCCTTGGTATACTACTTACACTCCACTGGCTCTAGAAAAAAAGGACAAAAATAGGACAAGCTCATGTCTGCCAGGGAGAGAGAAAGCGGTCTCATTCATCTGCAGATGAGTGATCAACAGACAAACTCTTTCTCCCTCACTTTACTCTAGACAGATGAAATTCAGGACAAGGATAAAAGCCACAAAGGCTGGCAGTTCAAACAGTGTCTTTAAGAGAAGAGAGTCTATATGATTGCTGCACATGTGTGTGCATCTATGCGATGCCACCTGAACGCTGTGTGTTTGTGCATCTGGACCCAGTGGATTGCATGGACATTGTGTTGCTCAGTGGTGATGATGCCTTAAACATATATAGCTCTTCTGAGTGTTTTTATGTGTGTAGTGTTGATGTATGGAGCTCTAATTATTACTATGAGTCTGATTCAGTTCCTAAAAAGGAAATGCAGCTCCTGATAGATTTATTTTTTGAACAATGGATATTTATTCAAGTCTACCATTCAAAGGTTTGGGGTCAGTTAGCCTTGTGTAGCCAGACCTTCAGACTGACGGCAGAAGGTCTGGACTCCATAGTAGCTTTCATTGGCTAAGGGCCGCCCAGAGGCTCTCTGACTGACATGTAAAGCAACCAATCACAGCTCGTTTTGTTCCGCCTCATGTTTAGGGACATGCCGCAAACTTCACATACTTCACATCCTTTTGAAAATCCAGCATTTAGTTGATCCCAAAGAGCACTCATTATCAAAGTTATCAAACAAGACAGCTTTCTTCTTCCATGAGGGGGCTTGGCGTCACGGCATCTTTGTTTCCAGATGGACCATTAAAAATGCAACACACAAAGGCTGCATTCATTTAATTCAAAATAGAGTTTAAACAGTAAAACTGCAAAATATTATTTCAATTTAAAATAACTGTTTTGTATTTTAATATATTTCTATTTTGTAATTTATCCTGTGTGTATTCCAAAGCTGAATTTTCAGCAGTCATTACTCCAGTCTCCAGAGTCACATGATCCTTCAGTAATCATTAAAATATGCTGATGGTGCTCAAGATACATTTCTTATTATTATCAATGTTAAAAACAATTGTGGAAACCGTGATACATTTTTCAAAATCCTTTGATGAATAGAAAGTTCAAAAGAACAGAATTTATTTGAAACTATTTTTTGTAACATTATAAAAAGTCTGTACTGTCACTTTTGATCTATTAAATGCATCCTTGCTGAATTAAAAGTATTTTTTAAAAATCTTTTGAATGAGAGTGTCCATTTTTTCAGTTCTTAAATATTACAATGAAATTAACTGCATGTTTCTCATCTAATGATGTCCTGATAAGAAACCACACAACAGCACTACTAGAGAACATTGGCAGGTAAGTGGCATTACGAGTACTTTGCTACCACTTGAGAATGAAATTGACTATTACATTAAAAAATTAATATGTAGAAAAAGTTTTTCACAGCAAAGCTGGAAATAGAGCCTTGGGCTAACCTTTGTTCATTTTCTTTTTCTCCGCACTCTGGTGTATAATTAATACTGGTAATAAGCAGACACATTAACGATGCTGATGTATTAAATTCATTCATTAACTACCAAATGAGAAAATATCACTTAAAAACAAACAAACAAACATAGAGATCTCCTCTAATAAACAAAGACATGAGGGGAAAACAGAACATAATCAAATTATAGAATATAAAATGATGGAAACTAATAAATAAACATATTGTGAGTGAGAAACGTCTCTATAAACAAACAACCATAAAAGCAGATAATGAAATGTACCAAATGTGCTGTTGCTATAGCTACAGCTGAAATCAGGCACCCTGTGGGGAAGTTATTATGGTAAATGTATGTAGTGGTTAATTTGCATTGTGCACCTGTCCACGTTTTTCCCGAGATTCACATCAGAAGCCTGTTGCTGTTTTCCGGTGCGGGGTGTTTTACATTCACATAGTAGCCAGCCAATAAAAATTAAAGTTTGTTGCTATTGCAGAAATTAGTAATGTCGCAATTGCAATAATGCATTTTCATGTCAAATTGATAGTCAACAAATATAGATCTATTTAGAATTTCTTAAAAATTTGTTTGTTGTACATTTTGCTCCAGTGTATAGAAACCCTAAGAGCGTATTGTTATTTTTCCTGTCTTGTGTTCTTGTGACCAAAACTTTATTTACTTGTGATCTACACTTAAAAAATAGTTTCACAAGATCATGAATTTTACATTATTCAGAACATTTCTTTGGGAAGCTCAAAGGCGATCTACACAAATTACTAGATGAAAAAAAGTTAATTTTTAGTTCCTGCAGCTTCTACAATAATGTTTAAGGAGTCCATCAGCAGCTGAAGAAAATTACAGACAAGTCTCATATCAGACTCGCATACAATGCAGAGAGAAAATTCAATGAAAACAGTTCTGGAAAAAATATTTCACACAGAGATGTGTGAAAGAATGACAGGAGGCAGATCTGTGGAGTTCCTCATTATCTCATGTAAGACAACACTACTGCATTGTCCACTTCATTATATCACCTCTGGTAGTGATATACAATAACCATTACAGCTGAGAAAGAGTGCCTGAGAGTTTCATTAATGCTGGGAATCAAACTTAATGACTAGCTGAAACATTCTAAGACTGAACTCAACGCACTTAAAGACTGATTCCATCGACTGGAGCAGATTCTAGTCTTTGACAGTCAGAGAAGAGCACAAACCTAACAACTGAGTCAGTCTGCTAAACTCAACTGTGCAAGATCTTCTACCGAAACAAACATGGATGTCAACAGGCAGCTGCCACTACTTATTTGCAGTGCAATTTGCGCAGAGAGAGAGAAAAAAAAACTAAAAACACCTGCCATAAACACTGGTGGTTTTATTTATAAAACGTTAAACATAACGTCCTGTTATGTAGGATGTTGCTAATAATTACCACTGTGCTCTTATTATTGAATTTATGTTTGAAATTAATTACGTGTAGACAACTGTTGAAGAAAATGGAATTGAACCCAAATTTTAGGCTCATGGTGAAGGTAGACATTTATTCTAATGATGATTGATTGTAAGAATGATAGATGCATGTTGATACTACTGTAGCAATCCTGAATAAAACATTTTTTTCATAAAGTCCTATGTTTTTCTTTTACGTTTTTTTTTTCCACTGCAGTTTTAAGGAGAAAATACACAGCAATGCTGTTGACTTGTGAATTTGCACATGGTTTGTCTTAAAGCATAACATGGTTTGTCTTAAAGCATATTAAAACACCACAGAGACATATAAACAACATTAAAAACTTGATTTTCACCACAGGGGGTCTTTAAGAGAGACTGAATTCATGTATGGATCATATTTTAAAAACAGCTCTAGCAGCTATAACAATGGTACTAACTTCCTTTAAAGCCATCACAGTTTCTAATAAACACAAAGACATTGTAAGAACTCCACCATGGTGGCCAGCCTAACTAAGAGGAAGCTGTATATTTATCATACAAATTAGGCTCAGCATGAAGCACATAGAGACTGAAGTGGGGAGTGCTGGTGAAATACCATGAAAACGTGAACAAGCGCTCACTGCAAGGCTTTCCAACCTCTGCGGAAAGAGATTTGGTTTTGTATGTTTAGAGACTGAACAAGGATAAAAATGAAGCTCTCCTGCTCCATTGCTCTCAAATTAATCCAAATTCAGAATCCTGCCATGAGCACAGCTTACAAAAACAAAAGTCAACCATGTAGATATTTCCATTTATGCCATTCGCTCCACACAAATACACAGTTTACCCACTTCTCTCTCCCTCTCTATTTCTAAGAGTGTATCTAGGTCAGGTTCCTACTCAAAGGCTTTTCTAAACCCCAGACTCCCCCCTCAGTTGTAGAGAGCACAGAGAGCTGATCTACATAAGGCAGACCAAAAATAATAACCAAACTTTACAATAATCAAACGTCATGAAAAATATGACCAAACTGACTAAAAATGAAATAAACAAAGAAAAGTAAAAGGGTTTTGTGGCCCGTCTGGACTCTCCACCTTTTGAAAGTGCTTTGGTAAACATTTAAATGGAAAATTTGTAATTTCATAAAATAATAATAAAAACAAAACAACTTTTTGTTATAAACATTTAGATGGAAGTTCTGCTCTTACAAGTCAAAGGATTTATTTTTTGACTGTAATTATTTTATTACACTGAACTGACTGACAGAAAAGTGCACAACCTACATAGGAAGGCAACTTTATTTAAAAAAAAAAGAAAAAGGGGTAACACTTTATTTTACAGTGTCATTGTTGTTACATGCAGTTATATCGTAATAACTATAAATGATGCATAATTACATGCAACTAACCCTAAACCAAACTTACTCAGTACTTAAATGTATAATTACAACAAAGACACCTTAAAATAAAGTGTAACCAAAAATAATTTTGATTTCCAGAGGTGTATTATTTTTAAGGAGATACTGCGGTTTAGATTTCTAAAAACAAACAGTACTTTTCTTTCCTTTTTTATTTTGTTAAGTATTGAGAACGGTGGCAGACTCTAAAGAAGATATGAGTTCAGCAGTGACGTACCCTCATGGATGTCTCTCCTCCGTGGGGCTGCTGCAGTCTGAAGACCTGTGCCACCATGTGATCGGTGATCTGATGCAGCAGGATGCGACGAGACGCCAGACCCACCATCACGTAACGACCCATCGGAGACAAACTGACAGAGATGGCATTTGGACCTGTGACAAACACACAGTGCAGTTATTCACAGCTGTAACATGGCAAACAGAAACAAGCTAATACAGAAACATTGACTTCTAACTACAGCCTAAGCCAAACCATTGCAAAATTAGCACAATTATGTAAAGTAATAAATTCAAAAATTAAAATTTTTTGTTAAAGCAACAATATAATAAACCAATAAAACACTGAGTGAGCTGGCTGAGCAGTATTTAAACTATAATAATTACCAAGTACGTTTTAAAAAAGTCAAATCATACACTATTAATACTAAAACATCCATTTTGCACATTATTAATTGCTGTAAATGTTATAACCAGAGCATTCAGACCAATCTGTTAAAGCATGAAATTAGAAAAGTTCACACCTAGACCTGCTCAGACTGTAATTATAGCTGATATAATTTTTCATCTTAAAACCTAATTGAATTTTGTAGCCATTTAAACTTTAGAAATCAGTCTTGCTTGATATGTGCATGAGCTAGAGAGCCAGAGTGCTGGCAATGTGATCAGCAAATGAAAACGAGTGGTTTAGTATTGAGGATTCCTGGTTGATTGCTCTCATTAATCCACTGTTACTGGATAGGGTGAATGATAGTTCCTTGAGGCCTGTACAGACGATGGTGATGACCAACCCGCAGAGAGAGAGAACAGCGTTTCAAATCACTTTAATCTAAAACAAGCAGGACTCATACTTCCTCATCATTGGTTTCCATTAGCAGCCTGGTCCCAGCCCTGCTTTCATTTGGCATTTAAATTGGGACTATCTAATTAAAGCTGCCTCTAAAAGAGCTCCATCACTGCTGTCTGTTCAGCCAATTAGAGGGAAAGAGAGAGGACAATGCGAATAACCATGTCCCTTTGCATTTGATAATTAAGAACAAGTTTAAAATAATTTTAGTTCTGATGGCTCAATCAGTGTATTAAACCCTCATCAGCACAGGGAGGAGAGTCATGTTTTTGCAAACTAACAGGTCATGCAATTTATGTCTCAGGGTCACTCACCAAATCTCTTGGAGTAGAGCATCTCTCCCAGGTTTTGCGGGGCGAGGGAGTACACAGCCAAAATGCCCTCATCAGGGAAACCCCTCTGACTGCTGGGAATGAATACAGCCAGCAGCTGCCCGTCCGCTGAGATATCGCAGCTCGCGTCATTGTAGATCTTACAGTTGGGCACCAACACGTTAGCAGAAGCTGAAAAAGAAATCAGACAGAAGAGTTCAAATTCAAATCGATATGGAAACTGTGTCTGGTAACGATAACCAAGAATTATTTCGATTTTGATGACGCCACATATTGTTCAATATTAGATATCTAAAAATCCAAAAGACTGAATACAAAAGGTCTAGATCTCTACATGCTTCAGATGACAGTATAAGTGGAAAACCGCTTTGATTTTAAAATAGGTACAACTATAGAAAGCAAACAATCTTTAACTTTTTATAAAAGTTAAATGGAAAATATAATTTTATATTTCTAAATCTATATGTAAACATTATTTTCTTCTATTTTATTTCATAGTCGCAAAATCAGCTTTGTCCCACACCCTGCAAGTCATAAGCAGTGTCCAGCATTTCTAATTTTTTTCACTGAAATTAAAACACCACAATAAAAACGTTGATAAAAAATTGCAAACTGCGATTACTGGGGTTTAAAAATCTATTTGCGCAGGCATAATGTTCGATTTGGAGAGGGTGTTTCCACTGATTATGGCTGCATGGACAGAGCAAAGGAACCAAGCCAGTGTGGACCTCAGCAAAAGTAAAGCGATGAAGGTTAGCTACAGTTAACACCTGCCAGGACTTTTACAGACACATACTGGATGAAAAGGCTCTGCTTGAAGCTGCCAAATCCACAAAACAGGCTACAAGTTCAAGATGAAGCTGGTAAAAATACATATAATCTTTGTATAGTCTAATAAAGTAGCATAGCATAGACACTGCTTAAGGAAATATATATTCAATTCAATATATTTAGCAAAGACTATAGAATAACACAAGACGTGTCACTCGTATTGTTTTGAATGGGAGAAAGTGCAACGCGCAATATGGCGGAATAAGTCCCGCCTTCTAAATGAGAGCCAATCGCCGATTGGTAAAGTCATCGCGTCACTGCAGCGGCCGTTAGAAGCTCCGGTTCCTATTGAAACAGTCAGACGCGCGCCTCCGAAATGAGGCACAAGAGACGCGCATTTAGGACTGCGCATGTGCATTAGCTTGATCCAGCCTGAAGAATACCATATTTAGTCATGATTTGAGCGTTTAGAAACAAAATTTAAGAGACAGTTGTTGTCAGATTTCATTGGTGATTTCAAATATGAAATTTATTAGAAAGCTTGGCAAACAGTTTGAGTATTTGATGTTTCCCCATTCAAAGAGATAGGAGCTGCACTTGAATGCCCGAGATGCGTTTCAAAGATGGCCGCCAAGTGAAATGACTTGTCTTAAAGGGACTTTGATATTTAGTAGACTGAACAGGTCCTGTGTTATATCACTTGAACCTGAGCAAATTGAGTGCCAGTAATACAAAGCCAGTCACAGTCAATATTTTATAAAGCTTATTGCCAATTTAAAGCATATTATCATCCAACAAACAGTCTGCAAATAGAATTTCCATCTAACATAAATCAATATTTACATAATCTATTATCACTCTCCCACGTGTTCCGCATTGTCCCGCAAAATCATGTCTGCTGACATGTAAAAGAGCAATATCCAGATGGTCACCCTATTCTATTTGTGTTTAAGAATAGGTAGGCCAACTAGAAATAATGTGCAATCCCATTATCATTTGAATATAACTTATAAGCTATAATACACCAGCTTCTTTTACTCATTGGACTGATACAATAATATTAAAAATTCACTCAAAAAAATAACCGCAGGGAATGCCTTAGAACAGTGTTATAGTAAGTCACTGAAACTTTAAATATGTCATACTTTGAAAAGTTTTTAACTTTTTTTATCTGCTGTATTTAAACTCAACATTAAGGATGTTAAAAAAGCATGCTCATAAAAAAATGGCCAAAAACTGATTGCAGTGTCAACCTCTGCATCTGCCAGATTTCTATTTCACATCCAAATCTCTATTTGCACACAAGCGGTACTCTGTGTAACAATCTTTTTGCTAAATTAGCAGAAACTGCACAATTGCCATAAGCTGAGCTGCAATAAAAGTGATTTAGCGACTTACAGACAGCCGCATCTGTTCAGCCCACACTAATGAATAAGAGAGCAGAGTGGCAGGAGAGAGAGAGATGTCTGTATGTACCCTTCTCGTTTCACCATACCACATAAAGCTCTCTCTCTCTCTCTCACACACACACATAAAATGCACACACATCAAGGACTACCATTCTGCCAAGCAGGAGGCATAGAAAAAATAGTTTCTGCTCTGGGAACCACGTCAACTCCAAAATTAATTTTGATTCCCGTTTTCATTTTCTTTTACACACATTTAATCCTTTACAGTTTCCATGGCAATTTGCATCCCGATGAAGCCATCTCTTAATACACAGAAGGGTAGTAATATTCGGAAGACAAACAAAGTGTAAACACAGGGATATTACAACATAAATATGAGCGAACAGTTGATTCAAAACAACTGTTTAGATGAAGCAAGGTATTCAAAGCATTAACGGAACAATAGCGTGCTGCTCTGGCCTCATGCATCAACGCGTGTCATTGCGCAGAGGTCTCTGAATAAAGCATCAGGTGCGTGTGTGTGGGAGGTGCAATTAGGGCTATTTGTGTTTTAGAATGTGAGCGTGTGATTGAAGTGTTTGTAATTTCGCTGGAGAGTGAGTGTGCGTGCGGACGACGCTGGAAAACATGTAAGGGCACAAGATAAACAAGAGCAGGTGAGTTTTGGCAGGTGACAGAGTCATTATGCACATTTAGAAAGATGGATTTGTTTTAATCACCCAGTGTCTGTGTATCTGTGTGCATGTGTTCACTGAGTAAGGTCAAGAGAGTCTGAGAGGACAGGAGGGAAGATTTAAGCATGAGTGTGTTAATTAAACAGGGCAGTAATTTAGAGCAGTGATGAGGCTGCTGCCGGGCAGGGCCTGCATTTCACTCCCTGACACACACTTTCAACCACAAACATGTCCATCCACCCACCCACCATCACTTAAGCCCACTTATTCACTGCAGGCCAACAGAAGCAGGGAGAGAAGAAGAGGGAAATCTGTTCATGATAAAAAAAAGAGCAATAAAAGTGATGACAAAATCTGCAGTTCTGAATGTGGTATCTGCATTCCATGTTTAAGTGTGTACCTGATAGAAAATAAATAATAAATATAAATAAATAAAATTAGTGTAGGAAACTGTCTCAGGGAGGCACTTAAAAAATACACTTTTGCCCTTAAAGGCTTCAATGTAAATGCTTGAATCAAGAGCTAAATAATTTTAATTCCATTCAAGATCAGAGCACATGTAAGAAATCTCACCTGCATCTCACTATGATGAAGGTAAAATGAAATTAAAACTCTTGTCTTATAGCAGGAGAGGGTCAGAAGGGCAGGTTGTGTAATGGTGAGAGTCAGCCCACCACACTGCTGAAGATGGATAAGTGGCTCACGGCTTCAGCAGACAGAGCTCCCTACTGGACGTGAGTAATGGATTTGCCAGGGTAAAGTGACGGCTATTCCGGTGACACTCTGAGGGAAGCTCAGACCATCCCTGTATGAGATAAAGTGCATTTTAATCATCTATTTTTGTGGACGCAAGGGTGCACGAATGTTCTTTAGGGTTTATATTGGGTTTGTGGCTGACACTGAATGATAAACGGAGTGCTCAGGACTCCAGCTGCTGTGGACAGAGAGCATCTGGACAACTGAAATAAATCAGGCTTTTACAGGCATATTTATACTGGATCCCTTCCATCGGCACAGCCTATGGACCCAGACTGGTTCAGTCCGGAATTACTCACTCCCATTACATTCTCTGTCATCTGCAAAGCCACTCTGTCTGAAACTACAGTACAAAGTCATCAAGCAGTTAACAGACACAAGATAGTAGTGACAGAGATTTCCTGGGCATGACTTCTGCAGAGGAGCTTGGGAATGTGCCTGAGAATAGAGATGTGTCTCTTGTCACTGAGAGATTAAATGAGCAAGAATTAGAGACAGGGATAAGGAACAGATTCAAAGAAGCATTGGATTAACACATCCCTAGAGAAGAAAACAAAAAAACAAAAAAACAAAAAAACAGAATATATTCTAGTTTCAAGGTCGACAAATAATGAGTACACAAACATTCATAAAAACACAAACATCCCTCTTCCAAAACCATTCACACAAAAGCCCTTCAGATGACAAAAGAGAAACATCACTATGAAAAACAATCTCAGAAACAACACAAAACAACAGACACCTAATGTCAGTTCAAGTGTCTATTAATATCACAGCAATTGAATATTAGAAAAGGATAAATACAGAAGAATGACAAAGAAATAATAAAGTAGGTATAGTGATTTTATGTTTGAAATAAATGAGATCACCACACTATAAGCCTAGCAACACATTCAAAAGATATACCAATTCATTTGTCTTTTAGCAGAGGCTATTACTCAAGGTGCCTTCCAGTATATTTGTTATAGAGAATCCTCCTGCAGTAACTGGTGTCTGGTGATAGTTCATCGATAATTGATTTGAACCTACAACATTTTGGTTACTAGCCTAGATCACTAATCCAACATACATGCCCAAAACAAGTGGTCTTGGTTTACAGTCTTAAACATTAACAGCATTAATCATTCTGGAATAACATATAATGAACAGTGAAGTGAAAGGTGCAAAAATGTAGTGCAATAAACATTTTAATTTGAATAAACAGCTTTTAATGCCTCTGTTCAGACCAGCACAAACATTTGTGAATGAACAGGATTCACATACAACCACAACTTGGTGGCACTCACAGAGTATTTTTCTAAGGAACAGCAAATAGCAGAGGAAGAATCTGGAAACAGCTCTTTTGTCTCTGTACTCCTGGATTTGGAGTACAGAGACTTGGTGTTATTTCATAAAAAACATAATGAATAAAAAATCTGAACAGCCTTTTGAAAACATGTAAATACTGTTTGATGATTTTTTTATTCCTCTGTGAAAAATAGGTACCAGAAAAGTTATGTAGTGCATTGACTTTCAAAGTAACCAGGGTATTTTTGCTTTTGTAAAAGTACCATCTATTGTCAGAGAGTGAATCTGCATTTTCATTCACCAAAATCTTCTTGCTGAACATTTGTGTTGGGGTAAACATCCACTCAGTGGTTCATATCAACTTAGCAGCCTGCATTCCCCATTTTTTCTGTATTGTGGAGTGCAAAGATGTTTTTCTCTAGGGCACCACTAGATTTCCAATATTGACTACCAAAGATATGACAGTAAAGAGTTGTGCACTTTACATCATTAAGTGTACTGTAGACATGCTATTGTTGCAATGATTTAATGAAGCAGCTGCTGTAAGCGTTTCACACTACAGGCCCCCTATAATATAGAAGCCACACATTTAATTTCCTTTGCAGCTGTGGGCATACTAAACAGGTTGAGGTATTTCACATAAAAACCTCCATCATTTATCAGAAAAATGAATATTCATAGATATTCATGTTGCATTTTTGCATCAATGAGTCTGGTGTGTGTGTACATTATCTATTATTATCTAAAAACTGGAGCTCTGCAACCATTGAAAAAGCCCTTCAGCTTCTGACAATTTACAGAAACATAAAACACACCTTAACTCTACAATCAGCCCTGCAGTGACAGTCATTTCATTTGGAATTTTACTTTCCAAGTGTCACAAAAATCCTCTTGCTACACTAAAACCCAAGGAGTTTGCATTTACAAGCACTGCACGAGAGCGAATCAGCACACACATGAAAAGAAATTAAAATAGAGGGGGAAGGAAGGGGGCAGGCTTGCTGCGGTAGTCGTGTTACCAGTGTTACACTGTGTTCGGACTAGGCATGTGACGGTATAAAATTTTCATTTTGCGATTAATTGCTGAAGGTTTTATCACGGTATACGGTATTATCACGATATTGAAATAAGTTGCAAAAAAAGTGATGTCATAGTATAACAGGTTTAAAAACTCTTTTTATAATAACAGTAAAAGTAAAACTACAATTTTCAAACAGATTAAAGCTGCAGTCCGGCATTTTTCCTCTTTGTCGCCATCTCTGTTTGAAACCTGTGATTGCAATAACAATGCAATTGTTATTGTTACGAGCGTTTGTGCATCGGCACGACTCCTCAGCGGATGAATCTAATGTTTGCTGTCAATCACTACGATGATGTGGATACTGTACTTCAGAATCACAGATTCTACGTCTTGAAAGTATGACCAATATAAGAATTTTCACTGGAAAATATCATCTGAACAAGTAAGTAACATTTCTGCTACTTTTGTTCTGACCAACTGAGGAAAAAAGCATTAGGCCTACAATAAATCGTGCTGCCAATGGTGATTAAATTTAACGATCGCTTAGCTCAGATCATGTCAAACCGTGCAAATTATTATTACTGTTATACTTCAGAATCACAGATTCTACGTCTTGAAAGTATGACCAATATAAGAATTTTCACTGGAAAATATCATCTGAACAAGTAAGTAACATTTTTGCTACTTTTGTTCTGACCAACTGAGGAAAAAAGCATTAGGCCTACAATAAATCGTGCTGCCAATGATGATTAAATCTAACGATCGCTTAGCTCGGATCATGTCAAACCGTGCAAATTATTATTACTGTTATACTTTATTCTCAAATTGTTAATGTTAACAACATCAGCATTGCGTGACTGTGTATTTAGTGTATATTAGTGTTACATGTAGATTTCAATTTCTGTAGCCACTCCACAGTACAAAGTCTTCTGCTTTTTGGCTGCGGGTAAATCTCCAGTTGTCACTGATGACTGTCATTTGGACCTTTCTGGATTACAATCCGCCATCAAAATGAGAAGTTTAATTATTTCAGCTGCTGTGAGAACAGCCTATAAATGAACCGCTACAAGCAGCATCCTCACATGATAAAGCCGACTAGCCTGGACTCCACTTTTCTGTTTACAAACGTGAGGTAATGACGCAAAGACGAACGGCTGCATGCTCGAATTTCCCGCGGAAATCCATCAAGTCGCTCTTATTATAAAATATTATTACAAGCTTACTGTTGTGAATCGAGCTAAGATACGGAGATAGTTTTGAACACTGGCTGGATATGTACTTGCTTAAAAATTGATTTTGGATAATTTTTAACCAAAAAAAAATAACGGACTGCAGCTTTGAAGTGCAAAAGAATTAGGCTATAAAGAACAACAGGTAACACTTTACAATAAGGTCTCATTATTTAATACATTTGTTACAGAAAGTATTATTTTTTGTTAATGTTAATGAAGAAATACAACTGATCGTTGTTAGTTTTATCTCAGGTCCATTAAATAAGATTTTAGTAATGTTATTAAACAGTAACTAAGAAATTAACAATAACTAAGAATAATTAATGCTTTACAAGTATTTTTTATTGTCAGTTTGGTAATAATGAATTAACATGTTAAATAATTAAGCCGTATGTCTCAAAGTTTTACTGAACAATAACAAATAATGAGAACATCATTTCTAATCATTAGGGCATGTTGTAGTCCAGATTAAAATATACAAATGTTTAAGTTTGAAAATAAATAGCCTATTAAGTCTTTAAGTATTAAGTATTTGGTGCTGTGATGAACATCATTGCAAACACAAAAAAATGAATGGCAGTTTGAAGCATTTTAAAAACTTCACTAGCTCAGTTGCTTTGTTTGCGGGGTTTCCTGGGTAACCGCTGCATTCGGCTGTTCCATCAGCACCCTCTGCTGTCAGAGAGTGAACGTGCACTTTCATTCAGCACGTCTCCTTCACTTGTTCCGCCTTGTGCTTCTCATGCACGTTGGGCTTGTTTACATCTGAGCGCGTGTCCCTTTGACGCAGCATACAGCGGTGTTATGCATTTTATACGGTTGATGGGGAAAGTATTCTTAAATGCATTATAAACATTTTAATAATTGGTAATAAATTATTATTTATGGTATTTTGAAGTGCCCACGATAACAATATTGTGCATATTCATTACCGTGATATATCACATTACCGAATATCGGCACATGTCTAGTTCGGATGTACAAGCTCTTTTCCCTTCTTCTTTCGCCGCTTCCTTTTTTTTCAGCATACATACAAACTACAACTGCCAAAGTGTGTTTCATCATGGTCTTTTTGTTTACCAGTAGCGCATGCTGATGACGTTTTATTCTTCTATAGAAACTTGCACCGTAGCCTACGATTCAATAGGTGTCATCATCGTACAGTCTACATGTATGTCGTACCCAAGTTTAATAGATCCATGTCGCACAGTGTGATAAAGTAATGATCTTATAGGATTGCTAAAATCTTGATGTGTATCCTGGGCTTAAGGAAAGATAACTGACAAGACGATAGCAGAGGATCTGGTGCGCAGCAGATCCTGAGCGTCATTGACAAATATCTTGTAAAATGTGTGGTCAGTACTGCCGCTCCCTATACACAGAGTACGCGTGAAAAGGGAGCGTGAAAAATATATAAAAATATACCCTACCCTACCCTACACCCAGTGTTATCGGTAATAAAGGTGTTGTCACAAGTTTATATAACAGTGTGAAAGTCACTGTGACATCCCTAGAAGGGGGACAAAAATTATATATATATATATATATATATATATATATATATATATATATATATATATATATATGAGTATCTCACAAAAGTGAGTACACCCTTCACATTTCAGCAACTATATTAGTATATCTTCTCAAGGGACAATACTATAGAAATTAAACTTGTATATATATTTTAGAGTAGTCAATGTGCTGCTTGTATAGCAGTATAGATTTACTGTCCTCTGAAAATAACTCAACATACAGCCATTATTATCAAATTAGCTGGCAACAAAAGTGAGTACACCCTAAGTGATAACAGCTCTACCTCCTTTAAACATGCAAAGCCACATGTCCTATTCATCATGTTCATGTTTTTGTCTGCTTGATAGGACCATACAAATTAGCATATCTTGTATTACAGCAGTTAAAATTTGGTGCTTTGAGTACAATCCTCTCATACTGACACCATGAGACTGAGTTACAGCACAGTGGCCAGGGTCATACAGAGGTTTTCCAAGGAACAGGCCTCACAAGGGTTGATCAAAGAAGTTGAGTCCTCGTGCTGTGCGTCAGGGGCAGAAGCTGGCTTTAAAAAACAGACGCATGAGTGCTGCCAGCATCAGCTTGTCAGTGCTCAGACCATACGCCGCACACTGCAACAAGTCGGTTTGCATGGCTGTTGTCCCAGAAAGAAGCCTCTTCTGAAGCTGGCTCACAAGAAAGCCCACAAACAGTTTGCTGAAGACAACCTGTCCAAGAGCATGAATTACTAGAACCATGTCATGTGGTCTGATGAGACTAAGATAAACTTGTTTGACTAAGATGGTGTCCAGCATGTGTGGTGACACACTGGTGAGAAGTACCAAGAAAATTGTGTCTTGCCTACAGTCAAGCATGGTGGTGGTAGCATCATAGTCTGGGGCTGCATAAGTGCTGCTGGGACTGGGGAACTGCGCTTCATTGAGGGAAACATGGATTCCAACATGTACTGTGACATTCTGAAGCAGAACATGATGCCCTCCCTTCAGAAACTGGGCCGAACAGCAGTTTTCCAACATGATAACGACCCCAAACACACCGCCAAGATGACAACTGCCTTGCTGAGGAAGCTGATGGTGAAGGTGATGGAGTGGTCAAGTATGTCTCTAGACCTGAACCCTATTGAGCACCTGTGGGGCATCCTCAAGCGGAAGGTGGAGAAGCGCCATGTGTCTAACATCCAGCAGCTCCATGATGTGATTATGGAGGAGTGGAAGAGGATCCCAGCAACAACCTGTGCAGCTCTGGTGAATTCCATGCCCATAAGGATTAAGGCAGTGCTAGATAACAATGGTGCTCACACAAAATATTGACACTTTGGACACAGTTTTGACATGTTCACTTAAGGTGTACGCACTTTTGTTGCCAGTTATTTAGACAATAATGGCTGTATGTTGAGTTATTTTTAGAGGACAGTAAATCTATACTGCTATACAAGCAGCACACTGACTACTCTAAAGTATATACAATTTTCATTTCAATAGTATTGTCGCTTGAGAAGATATACTAAAATGGTTGCTGAAATGTGAGGGGTGTACTCACTTTTGTGAGATACTGTATATATATTCACAAAATGACGACTTTCTACACCTGCTTTGCTCTAATGAGAAAGGACTTTGGGATGAAAAAGAACTAGAGCGAAGCATTTAATTTGAATTGACTCATAGCTCTCCTAATTAAAATAAAACTAGTGTGTGCTGCAATCCCAGCAAAATTCCACATACCCCTTAGCGATCCAGAGATTTCAGTTAAGGCAACTCAGAAACATCTTTGACTTCAAGAACTGCAACAACATAGGGCTTGGAAATGTGTCTTTGATCCTCTGTTTTGGTACACAGGGCTGATAATTTCATCTTAACTGTAATAAACTAGAGGACGGAAGAATAGCTGCTGGAGGAAAAGAGTGAGGAGGCATCATAATGTCAGTGTTTGCTTTCTGCTGAAGCCATCAAAAAAATTACTATTCCGTTCTTAAAAATGCATTAATGAGCTGAGTTGTATTAAAATGATAAATCAGTTGTGATGGCTTATATTTAGTAAGAGTAACAATTACACTGATTTATGATCCCCCGCAGATTCCTGGCATTATTGACTTTGGAAGAATGAAGTAAATGGTTTTCTCAATGTGAGCTCCCAGAGCTCTCAGAAGCTTTATGAGCTGAATTTGACCACTGTCTCTGCTGGTAACTGAAAATCTGTGACAATCTAACGAATTAATATTTATAAACACACAGATACACACTGTGTTAGTCTTAGACCTGACCTCATGAAACTAAAGCATGTGTCTTGCTGTTCTGAATTAATCACAATAATGGACTGTATCTAAATATCATTATATTTGCCATTGTTCACCACCTTCACCACCACCACAACAGCATCTTCACCTTTGAACTAAACTATACCAATCATACAGTACACAATATCAACTGACACCAGAGTTGGTTTAAACCTCAAATAGCAGACGGCACCAAGAAGAAGGAAGAAAGGTCAACTGCAGCAACTCTGGATCAACATGCACCAATCTAAATTGTTCTATATATCTTAATCACCTGTTAACATGTATTCATTACTTTAATGAGCTCATTGTTTCTGCCTTAAATTAATACATAGTTTAAATTAATAGATTGTAAGCTGACTTTGTGATTTGTATAGGTACATTTCTGAAATTATATAACTTGCACAGAGTCACCTCTGTTAACAGATCACTCTAAACTGTAACGTTGACAGGCATTTTCTGTAAAGCTGCTTTGAAACGACATGTATTGTGAAAAGCTCTCTACAAATAAATGTGAATTCAACTGAATGTGAACTGGCACCAATGATAGATCTTTCTTTGGGTATCCCCTAAACTGAAACAAAACAAACAAACAAACAAAAAACTATCCACACACTTTAGAACAGTGGTCACCAACCTTTTTAAGCCCAAGATCCCTGACCTCGACCTTTATGTAAGACAAGATCTACCTATTGAAGAATTGATACAAAAAGAGAGCTCAGATTGTATTTAGTATTTTTTCATGGCCAATTCAGATTCTGATTTATTTATTTATTTTTACAAGCAAATTGGCCAATTCCGATACTGGCTACAGGTATATATATATATTTTTAATTATTATTATTATTATTATAAACAAAAATATCCAGCTATTTCAAATTAAAGGTAACCACTGCATTTTAATCACGATCCAAACAAAGATACTATAACGTAAACGTTGCACGAGCAGTTGTTTTTCATTTGAATTAGATTTCATTTCAATATTTAAAGCAAAAACTGAACGGTCTGATTTTATCTTTGTGAAATTATATTCTACACACAGAAAAGCAAGAAACAAAAACAGCAGACAGGCTGAATGAGATGCAAATTCACTCTCTGACAGCAGGTGGTGCTTATGGAAGAGCAGTGATACAGCGTTTACAGACTCAGGCATGACTTTTGCTATTTAATGTTTTCTTTTATAACTGTCCCAGTTTTTCCGAAAATAACAGAAAAATAAATACAAAAATACAGTACAAACACTTGAGAAATGTAATGTATTTTGTACTCATATTTCTGTTATTTACGGGAGCTACTGGGACATTGATAAAGATCTACCACTCGATCGTGATCGATGGGTTGGCGACCACTGCTTTAGAAAATATGTTAGCTTACAGAGCCAGGGACCTTGGCTACTGTATTACCCCTAGACAGAGAGTTTGTATTATATTATACTGGCAATTAGTGGAGTTTACTTAATTTTTGTACTTCTTATCAAACCTGCAGATATACATGTACATTGGCGCTTTGTATCATTGCCAGAGCTTCTGTGCAGCCAGTCATGCTTTCCTCTCTATTAAAATAATGGCTAACTTTGATGTAGAGCTCTTCCACGGTCTGAATTTGAGATGCTCTGTTAATTTCAGCTTCTTGAAGCCAAACATTACCATGAAGTAGATGCATCAGAGAGCATGGAAAAATTTCATCTCATTAATACTTTTGCTCTTTGGCTGAGCTGGCCAGAAAGGCTTTTGAGGAAAGGGTAGTTAATAAGGAGAATTCAAGCTCAAGTTAGATAATGAGCTAGCTCAGCTGAAGGCCCACCATGCTCAGATGTTTTTGTCAGAGATCAGATTGTATTACCCAATAGATTTCTCCAACCTTTTAGTCTCAAATGAGTCTAAGGATGGCTTTGTAAAATTCGGCAGAACTTTGTTTTGTTTCAGAGTCTCTAGGCTACTCTTGGGAAAACTGCTGTCTTCTCAGTGGAGAGTGGAGAAATGGCTAAGGACGGCTGGTAGGTGTCCAGGGCTACTGAGTAGGTTGACTGCTCAGAAATATCAGTCAACAGTCAATGTGCAGGCCAGTGATTCACCTGTCGTGCCTCCTGCTGCTGAACAATGTCATTATCGCCCCTTGGAGGTGCCTGTCCCTGCGCTGTCAGGTGATAGGGTGCAGAACTTTAATTGTGTGGTGGTTGAGGAAGGCAAGCAGGCAGGACTTGGGTGGACACATGTGTGACACATCCCTCTTACTGGTCATTATCTGACATGATGAGCCTAGTAAAAGAAGTGCTGGAATACACAGAATGGATCAGTGCGCGTTAAATTGAGTCTTTTAAAATCTCTTCGTTGGTTCTAAAAGTCCTTTATTCTCGTTTTCTTATGATAAGGAAGACAAGGTTATGAAAGTCCAACACATCAAATTGGATCAGGAGGCGTTTTTTCCCCAACAATTTGTCTGGAGCACACTATGTTGTGCTTATATGAACTTGGTGAAACTGAAGTGTTGTTCAGAGTCCCTGCAGTCACTTAAGGTCTTCATATTCAATACTGTGGCAGTTGTTTGTATGTTTTCCTCAGGGTCAGGGTTATTATAGTTGGGGCTGTCACAATATCAGATTTTTCACTATACTATTCTCATGGCCAAAATAATTCACAATAATGATATATTACAATTTCTAAAGAATTATCGAAAAAAAATTGAAAATAATAATGCTATTGGTCAAATTAATCTATACATTATCCTTATGGAAATACCCGAGATGGGTTGAAGAACATATAAACTACACTGAACAAAATTATAAATGCAACACTTTTGTTTTTGCCCCCATTTTTCATGAGCTGAACTCAAAGATCGAAGACTTTTTCTATGTACACAAAAGGCCTATTTCTCTCAAATATTGTTCACAAATCTGTCTAAAACTGTGTTAGTGAGCACTTCTCATTTGCTGAGATAATCCATCCACCTCACAGGTTTGGCATATCAAGATGCTGATTAGACAGCATGATTATTGCACAGGTGTGCCTTAGGCTGGCCACAATAAAAGGCATTTTAAACATACATTTAAACATTAGATAGCTCACACCTAAGGCGGTTATTGTAAATGAAATTATCACAGATAATAGTTTTGATGTATTCTGGCTTACTGAAACCTGTCTTAAACTAAATAACTATTTTGGTCTTAATGAGTCTACTCCACCAGGCTACTGTTATAAGCAGGAGCCGCTTCTGATTGGTCGTGGTGGTGGTGTTGTAACAATCTATACAGATATTCTTAATGTTACTCAGAAGACAGGACATAGGTTTAATTCATTTGAAGTGATTGTGCTAAATGTTACACTTTCAGATAAGAAAAAAAAAAAAAAAGAATAAAGAAATGACAATAAGAGGTGATTGTGTCCAGAGTGAATGTGTGTGTTTCTGCAGAACATTTATCTTGCCTGTTGGTTAACACTGAGTTTGTGTTTTTCTTTATTACCTTAATTACTATCTTCATTTTTAATGTAGAGTAGAGATTTAAACTATATTCACTATATACAGTGCTAAAGTTATTAGACATCTGATAACCAATATAAGGTTTGTGCGACAGGTCAGGGCATTTTTCATGTTTCTGTAATGGTTAATCCACCAGTATGTTTAAGCTCTTTAGTTACAGCAGTATTTCTAATGCTACAATATATTTATTGTTGTTATCCATGGATTTTTGATTTTACTGTTTTACAAGAAAGGCAGGAAAAAGTAAAACACTTCATAGCTGTTTTTTTTTTTTTTTTCCAGATTCTCAAGTTTTTTTGGATATTATGTGTGAATATTATTTAGAAAATATTTAGTTGTTTCAGTTTGTTATTTTCCTAATAAATGGCAATACCATTTTTAGTTTCAAACAAGTTTTTGATAGAATCTTAAAATATTTGTGTTCTCTCTTTATTATGACAAGTAGTGTAATAAATTACTGTATGTTTTCATAGAATTCAGTTGGCACATTTGTTTGAATTACATTGGGCAGGATGTGCAATAGTGTGTTTTTTTGTCAATAAAATAAAAATAAAATTAGGATTTTTATCCGATTAATCGAAAAAATAATCGGCAAACTAATCGATTATCAAAATAATCGTTAGTTGCAGCCCTAGTGATGATATCACTGACCTTGTAACGTGCATACTGCGTACTGCTGATAATTGCCATATCACTCCATGTTATCGACCAGGTAGAACAATATCCCAACCACTATAGATAGATTCACAAATAACCTGCCTGATCTGTCTCAGCTGCTCAGTGTACCCATAAACACAAATGAACTTGAGGAAATGACTAGAAGTAACGGCACTATCTTCTCTAATACATTAGAAACTGTTGCATGCATCAGATTAAAAAAAAAGTACTACACCAGAGTACTACACCATGGTACAACAGTATTACTCACACTATCAAGAGAAAAACTCGTAATCTAGAGCACAAATGGAAACAAACTCATTTAGAGGTCTTTAGAATCGTGTGGAATAACAGCATGTCCCACTATAAAAAGGCTCCAAAAGCAGTGAAGGCCGAGCATCTCCACAAACTCATAGAAAATAACCAAAACAATCCAAGGTTTTTATTTAGTACAGTGACTACATTAACAAATAGACAGACATTATCTGAACTGAATATTCCATTACAGTTTAGTAATAATGACTTTACGAATTTCTTCACAGAGAAAATCGAAAGTATCAGAAATACAATTGTAAATGGATGGATGGATGTCAATTCATCCTTTGACAGTGTTTTATGATTCAGCCTCAATTATTGCTCCTCAAGAACAATTGCAGTGCTTTACAACTATAGGACAGGAAGAGCTAAATAAACTTATCATCTAAACCAACAAGTTTATTAAGTCCAATACCCACTAAACTACTAAAAGACTTGTTACCTGTAGCACAAGAGCCTCTTCTCAATATTATTAAGTCGTCTCTATCTCTAGATCATGTCCCAAGACCGTTCAAGCTGGCAGTTATTAAGCCTCTCATTAAAGGTGCCCTAGATTGTAAAATTGAATTTACCTTGGCATAGTTGAATAATAAGTGTTCTGTACATGGAAATGACATACAGTAAGTCTCAAACACCATTGTTTCCTCCTTTATATGTAAATCTCGTGCGTGAAAAACACCACGGAAAAACAGGCAAATCTCAACATAACACCGACTGTGACACAACAGTCGGGATCATTAATATGTATGTTCCCAAGTTTTGCATATGCTAGCCCATGTTCTAAGCATTAGACAAGGCAGTATTAACGTCTGGAGCTGCACAGCAGAATCATCAGAAGTTATGCCGGTATAGTGAAGCAAGCAAGGACAATAGTGAAAATGGCAGATGGAGCGATAACTGTTCATGATGCATGATATTATGATATAATTAGTGATATTTGAAAATTGTCTTTCTAAATGTTTCATTAGCATGTTGCTAATGTACTGTTAAAATGTGGTTAAAGTTAACATTGTTTCTTACTGTATTCACGGAGACCAGAGCCATGTCGTTATTTTCATTTTTAAACGCTTGCAGTCTGTATAATTCATAAACGCATCTTCATTCTTCATAAATCTCTCCAACAGTGTAGCTTTAGCTCCGTTAGCGCAGTATAGGCTACTATCAAACTCATTCAGAATCAAATGTAAACATCCACATAATACATGCCATACTTACGTGATCTGATATGCTGCATTACGAACACTTTGTAAAGATCCATTTTGAGAGTTATATTAGCTGTGTGAACTTATTCTATTGTTTATGCAATGTTTATTGGGAGTCACGTGCTTAGGGGCGGGGAGCACGAGCATTTAAAGGTGTACATGCACAGAATCGGCACATTTTTAATCCCACCCCAAAATAGGCAGTTAAAACATGGTATAATGAAAAATCTATGGGGTATTTTGAGCTGAAACTTCACAGACACATTATGGGGACACCTTAGACTTGTATTACATCTTGTGAAATAGTGATCTAGGGCACCTTGAAGAAACCACAACTAGGTCCAAATGAATTGGCAAATTACAGACCCATTGCAAATCTTTAATTTATGCTTAATACTAGAAAAAGTTGTGACCGCTCAATTGTGCTCCTTCCTGAAAAAAAAGAGAAAAAAAAAAAGATATCCATGAAAAATTTCAGCCCGGATTCAGGGCCCATCATAGCATAAACTGCTCTCGTTAAAATTACATGACATATTGATATATTTCTAGCTTCTGACCAAGGCTGTATCTCAATACTTGTTTTACTTAATCTTACTGCTGTTTTCGACACTGTAGATCAGAACATACTCTTAGATTGACTACAAAATTACACTGGTATTCAGGGACAGGCATTAAGGTGGTTTAGATTGCACCTATCAGACCATTACCATTTTGTCTATTTAAATGGGGAAAAACGTAAGATAACATCAGTAAATTTCCGTTTACCATAACTGATATATGCGTTGATGAATGTTTATATGTGAATAAAAACCCAAATTAAATCTTTTCAGCATATAAAGCGATCGTGTCTCTTCATAAAATTTTGACTAAACCACTCAATTCATATGGATTAGATTTACGATCTCTTTATGAACTTTTTGAAGCGTCACAGTGTTTCCTACAGGATTTTGTGAGACTGTGGTGGGTGGACATCGGTCCCTCTAGAATAATTAGTGGGGGCCTGTATCTATACATCTGAATTTGTGGAATTAATGGTCACTCTTTGATTTGTTAAACACAATCCAGAACGCACTAAACACACTACTTCATTATAAAAAAAAAAAACAAATGAATAAAAATATAAAATCATAAGTTGACCAAAAAATAAATAAATAAATATAATCTAGGTGACTATATAATTCAGCAGCAAAAAGTATGCTAGCCTAATTCTTGAAAAAAACTTTGCACAGTAATTTTATAAAATCTAAATATGTTAATAAAAAGTTGTAAAAATTAATAATTCTTATGAAATGAAAAAACTATATTTGATTCATATTTGTATATGAATGTAAAGACTTATATTTATAATCTAAGATTGAAAGACGTTTATTTTAAATGTATTGTGCAGCTTTTTAATGGGGCAACAAGATATGATAGATAGGACAGAACAAAATAGGCTATTAATAATCTTTCAGTGTGCAAAACCATGATAATATGAAACACTTAAAAACAGCAGCACAAACCGCTTATGCGTATCCCGGGTGCAGAATGATGTGCTCAAAGCAATATGGAGTCACAGCGCGCAGTTGCGCTGCGCATTGAAAAGTTCACAGCACAAAGAGAATCCCTGTGTATATCTACATCTAACAGGTTATTGATCATATGTTTCTTTTCACTTTTAAATTCCAGTTATTGTGCGTGTGACGCAAATTCATAGTCTCTGTGTTGTGCGAACTAACAGACACACTGTAGCCAGTATGATGACATCATTCAGAAACAGCAATAAACTCCAGCAAGATAAAGTCATTTTATGGAAATCCACAGCCCTTTATCTACATATCAAGTATTATAATGGAAATATATCATATTGGAGAGTTTCACCGTGCTGACTGTCGTTACCAAACACGACGCGCTGTTTGAGTGCTGAATGAGAATGAACTTAAATTTAACAATGTAAATATTCTTCTGTCCCTCACATGAAGCTATGGAATGGCTTCAGATGACTTTGACTATAGTACACGTAAACTTAATTGGTGCTAGTCTATTTCTTTTGCTTTATGACTCCCATTTTTGCCGTATAAAAGAGCACAATTATCAATCGGTTATTTAAATATCGCAACAGGCCTATTTTGAGACTGTGGCGGGACAAATTAGAATGTGGTGGGCCGCCACAGTCTAGTTAATATATGGGTAACACTGGCATCAAATTGGTAGTTGCGTAGACTGTCAATGGAGGGACAAAAATCACTCAGATTTCATATAAAATATCTTCATTTGTGTTTTGAAGATGAACGAAAGTCTTACGGATTTGGAACGACATGAGGGTGAATAAATGATGACAGAATTTTCATTTTTGGGTAAACTAACCCTTTAACAGGTTAAATGTAACATTTCCTATTTTAGGAAAAAAAAACGTACTCTCTGTACGGTGGCCAAATCTGCAAGATAACAGAGGCGGAGGTGGGTGAACAGGTTGGTGGTATTGTCCCCGTTTGCACTCACTTTTGATCGGCAAGTCCTGCAGACTGGGGTGATAGACAAATTTTCGTGGAATCCAAAAAACTTCTACACTGATGAGCTAACTTTCTTGGAGTGCGAGTAGAGTGTCTCATCTGTCATATTCGACGACATGCTTTTATGTGGCAATAGCAGCTTTGCACTGTGTCTGCTTGCGCTTTATGACAGGTGGCAACCAAGTGTGCTGCACAAGTCCTGAAAAGTGAAGCCAAAGCATTTCAATTGCCCTCCCCGGTAGCTGGCAGCAGTATAGGTCATAAACCCCATCCTCTTCATTTAATCGAATGGGACGTGAGCAAAACTAAAAAAATCCTATTACAAACTTCAAATATTTTTTCCAAAGATGGTTTCTGTCATTTTAGGTGGTTTTCGTCATGCTGATGAGTGTTCAAGTGTTTTCCCAATAAGTTTGGTTTTAGGTAGTTATTTGTCATGATAATGTCATGATTGACGGCTGCGCTAGTGATTGCGTCTACAGGAGCGGATGACACATAGAACACAAAACTGACGGGAACTGCTCCGATGGAGAACAGTGACTGGATCTAAAACTTTCAGATGACACACAGTTACCGAAAGCAAAACCACACATGAAAACCTGTGACGGACAACTGGTTGTCCAGTCAGGTTCCGTTCACACAGCGCAAGTTTTCTGAGAATGCAGTTGTGAAAATATCCTGAAAATATTCAGTTGTGAGTTCGGCACTAAAATGCGGTTGTTACTCCCGCAAATAACTGAAGTGTGTGTGAACGGCATTGTATTAAAGGGATAGTTCAACCAAAAATTGAAAATTCTGTCATCATTTACTCTACCTCAAGTTGTTCCAAACCTATATGAATTTCTTTCTTCTGTTGAACACAAAAGAAGATATTTTCAAGAATGTCGGTAACCAAACAGTTGATGGGCCCCATTGACTTCCATTGTATTTTTTTTTCCATAGAATAGAAGTCAATGGGGCCCATCAACTGTTTGGTTACTGACATTCTTCAAAATATCTTCTTTAGTGTTTTGTGTTCTTGTGCACATACCCAAAAGGAGGTTCCATCAGATTTAGTTCACTTCTGGGTACAAATCTGTTCCCAGAATATGGTTAAGTAGATGCACACACACACACACACACACACAAACTAATCCACACGCTGACTATCACATAATGTTGCAGCACGCAGAAGAAGATGTTATGTTATGGGCAGATGCTCTGGTGTTACAGAGAGTTTGTATTATATTACACTGGCCAGGCCTCAATTCTTTGCAAAGTTTAGCTCAAAGACCTGCAGCTAAATTACTGTCATCACAAGGACACAAGAAAATGCCTCTCAGATTCAAATCAACTTCTATTACTGCCAACACTTGAGCTACAGAGCATCATTCATCTACAGAGCAAATAATTGCTTATCATATGGCTTAAAAATCTGAATGTGTCCCATTTACATTAATGATTATAGCCTGAAGTCTGACAAGCTATTTTTGTCAAGCTATTTTAACAAGTGCACTGTATTTCTAACAGATGTGTCGTCCTACCATTTTTGGATGGAAGAAAATTCTTCACTTTATCAAACTGATTTTGTGATATTTTAGCCAGAGCACATAATTAAAGCAAGTACAAGTATTTTCTAAGAAGATTAAGTGCTTTTTCTAACAATTAAACCAGACTGCATTCAAATAATTATAGAGGAAAGAATTATATAGGCCAAAAAGAAAAAAAAGTTCACAAAAGCCCAGACGTACTTAATTAAAAGCTATGGCAAGAGCATGTCTAATGGAAATGTTTCGATCTTAAGTGTTTTCTAGAACAATGAGCTTCCACATATTGAGCATGAGCTGTTTAAGTATTACTCAGTTCTATGACTTCTGCACAATATATGAACTTCTAATGGGCTCCAAAATCAATAGCAGAGTTTATTTGACATCTAATACCTATAACGGACTTCTTGTATTTGTAATTAGACTGCACTGACGTATCAGAGGGAATGTGTACTGTGGGAGGACAGAAGAATGCACTCGGGCCTCTGTAGGGCAGTGGCAGCAGCCTGCTGGGAAGTGAAGAGGGCTTCTGACCAGGGGGTCAGTTTTCTGCTCAGCTGACATGGTCCAGCTCTACCTCCCGCTATTTCCCATTTACTTTAGTCGTCCTGTAGCATACCTGATTCTACTGTATGTGCTCTGATATCTAACAACTGCTGACTTTCTTCTTCTTCAGATTACAAAAGATACAATATTTCTGTGACAATACTAATCTGTCATCAATGTCGGTTAACATTCCAATCAAAGTCACTCTGCAAGCTGTGTGGATCTAACAAAAATGTCTTTCTTTCAAGTACAGACTGCTTAAAATTTAAGTCTACTGTAACTCAACTTGGTTATCAATTTTTAATAAAAATATTCCAAAAATTATATCATGTTGAAAGCATAAGAAGAATTTATACTACAGTGTAGCAGTACTGTGCTGTGGTTTTCATGGCCATAAAGGCCTGTTTACAGCAAGAACAAAAACTATAACAGTAACTATAATAGCTACACACGGTCCACACCAATGGACAATAACGATCTGTTTATTACAAGCGTACACTTCACTTATGCTCTGTGAACATACATAATTGACGAACACACATTAAAGTCGGAAAACAAATTGCTCTGAAAGTTATTCCAACAATATCATTCCACTGTGTCGTTATCGTTACAGTGGTCTGGATTCATTCTTAGTGTGAATGGGCCAACTTTCTAATTTGGCTGAGAACACTTCCTATGATCACTGCCCCTTTGCACGGAACAGAAGAGCACAAACAATTAGTATGAACTCTGAAAACAGTGTTGTACAGCAAATCTTTCCATCCACTTTTCTTTGGGGTACTTGACAATAAAAACGATAAGCCACAATAAGCCATATTTTGCAGAATACTGCAAAGCCAGATACTTTTTCCGGGGTGTTTGGGCCAAAGCCGGGGATTCTGTAATTCAAGTAGTGTAAGGGGATTTCCAAAACAATTGTGTGTGTTTGAATAGCTTTAACAAAAACCTAACAAAATATTTATTGTCCTCAGAAAAAGTCATTTGATTGAACTGGACCCGACTGACACTGGGATGCACTTCTGCATGCATGATATGCATTGTGCTGTTCTGTCTTATTTCTATGAAGTATATTACAACATAGTACTATAGACAACAGTGCTGCTGAAATCAGTTTTTATTGCCCTGTCTTTGGGAGATCTGAGTATCTAAAAATGACTGGGTCTTCAACAGAACTGACAAATAAAACTCTCAATCCTCATCCATCAACAGTTCCTCAGCAAGTCTGGCTCGTCTGTGTTAAGAGATAAGTGAAGGTCAAACTGAATTTTATAAGGATTGACTTGACTTATGATTTTTTTAATCTTCACACCGCAACAAACACAGCATTCACAACACTCATTTTCTTGTATATATCTGGCTATGTGTACATACCCCGAGGGATGCTAACCTTTGTTTTCTTGAGATTGAAGATTCTCACAGGCTGAACAGATGTTAGTGACTAAGTGCTGCCAGGTGTGAGATCAAGCCTAGATAGCAAGAATCACTCTGCAATCTTGTAATCAGCCCTGGGTAATCGCCAAGAGCTTCCAGTAACACTCATCGTGACAGAGAAAGAAAGAGAGGCAGGGAAGAAAATAACTCTAATATGTGACCAATTTCCTCTGTCCATGGCATCTGCCCTCCATCAGCTGCACTCTTGTGCTCAGTGGAGTGCTCACTATTACCTTTCCCTACAGCTACTCTATCACGGTGCAGCCTTTCCCCTCACTACGATTTCTTCAGCACTGTGGGGTATTGAGGCATTTTGTGTTTCTGTTCAGGTGGATGGGCACATGGCAAATATTAAATCTCAGAAAGAACACATGCCTTTCTGGAAAATCCCACAGAAAACACCATTGAAAACAGGTTATTCTGGCAATTCAATCAGAATATAATTCAGAGAATCACAATCACATTTTTTGTCGATTATTCTTCTGTTTAAATGCAAAACTCATTCATCTCTTAAGACTATGAAACATGCTGGTGGAAAATGGTGACTTAACATGTAAAGGGACCCGCAGTGAATGTAGAGAGAAATGGCGCATTCTAAGGTGATGAAAACATAACGGTTCATTATGTAAGGTCTTTATAACCCACTGAAAACATAGTTATGTATATTATATTGCATTTCTGTCAATAGATCCTCTTAAAATTTACACATTGCAATGGCTTTGATGCATTCCCTTCAACCACTCACCATTACTGATCTCGGGCAAGTCGAATTTGGTGAAGTCCCACCACTGCAGACGATAGGTTGTGTTAGCAATGTTGCTGGCTACTGCAGATTGACTATCTCCAATTACAGCACCTTTAAACACACACACAGACACAAAAAAAGTCAGTCGCATATTACTTATACAACAATTTAAAAAATCCTCAATCAGTTAATATTTCCATGTAAATAGGTTGATAATGCACATTCCTTACACTACCGTTCAAATGTTTGGTTTCCAAAATAGAACATTTTAAATTGTAATAATATTTCACAATATTACTTTTTAACTAATAAAATGCAGCCTTGTTGAGCATAGAGCAGACTTCATTCAAAAATATTAATAAATCTTACCGACCCCAAACTTTTGAACGGTAGTGACCACAACAGCAACAGCAGATTACAAGAACAAGGAAAATCTAACAGCATTCAACTGAAGAGATTGTTGTGTTTTGTTGCGGTTTACATGGAGTCTCAGAGTGCAACCCCAAGGTCAGAACACAGGAAAATTAATAACATGGGCCCTACTAATAGTGGTCAAACCCACTGTGCATATTCTTGTTAGGTTAGAGGATAGCAGATAAAAAATAATAGACAAAAATCAAGAGAAAGTTTCGCATATATCCATATTTAATTAATCTACAAACCGCTTCTGCATCTGATCTAGACAATAAAAATAAAGCCTTGTTTTGCCTCAGGAATCTCGTCTATCTGCGATAACTTCTTCCACTAAGAGTCCCTCAATGGTTATATTAACCATATTACACTCCGGGCACTTAGCAAATCAGACAACACACTCGCCACTGAATTTAATACAGGTCTCTGCCTGCAACATAACTCTTCTCTGAGGTAAACAAGGAAATGTCAGGCTGTCTTCTCCAGTGCTCAGCCTTGTCACCATAATTACAGAAGGGAAGAGGGAAGGCTTTGGCCAAACAGTACACTTAGAGGTCCATTTGCCAGTAGAGGGTCGATCCTGGGCCTGGCTAACAGATTAGATTTGCCTGTTATGACCTGAACTCAAGGAGACGTAATGCAGACATAAATATCTATTACGCAGCTTCCCCCTGCACTCTGCTGTCTGCCCATTATGGCCCACAGACACCCAGGTGCAGTAAGCTGGCATTCAGACCGGGCTTTCAGGAGCTGCTCTAACAGCCATGGGCTAATGAGCTGGAGAGCTTCCCTCACTATAAAAGACCCTTTGGGAAACAAAATGATATGGACTTTACACTAAACCTAACCTGAAATACAACATATCTAAGAGTGCTCTGTAGGAAAACAGAAAGTAGGCTGTGTGTAAATAAAAGCACATATCATTTTACACTACTAATAAAAAGTTTGGTGTCTGTAATAATTTTAAATATTTTTCTCTTCTCTTTTATGTTTACAAAGGCTGCATTTATTTGATAATTGTAAAAACTGTAATACTGCGAAATATTATTACAATTTAAAATAACTGTTTTCTATTTAATATATTTTAAAATGGAATTTATTCCTGTGACCAAAGCTGTATTTTCAACAGTCAATACTCCAGTCTTCAGTGTCACATGATACTTCAGAAATCATTCTAATATGCTGATTTAGTGCTCAAGAAACATTTCTTATGATTATCAATGATGAAAACAGTTGTGCTGCTTAATATTTTAGCAGAAACTGTGATATATTTTTCACCAGGATTCTTTAATGAATAGAAAATTCAAAGAACAGCATTTATTTGAAATCTAAATATTTCGTGACTTTATAAATGTCTGTCACTTTTGATCAACTGAATGCATCTTGCTGAATAAAAGTATTAATTTCTTTCTTTCTTTCTTTCTTTTTTTAAAGAAAATCTTACCCCAAACTTTTGAATAGCGGTGTAAGTTTTAGCCATAACAACAGAGACATTTTATGACAAATGAAGGATTTGAAGGGGAAGCTTTTACAGGGAAAGACAGAATGATGGATAGAACTGAGATGAGTGTGTTCATTGAAATTGAATCCTCAAAGTCTTTACACTCAATAGTGCAGGTCAACAACTGGGCAAATCACAAAAGAAACTGCACTAAAAAAAAGTTATTAATATGACAGAAACGTAAAACACATCCGTGTGAAACAAAGTGATCTTCAGAAAACAAAGAAGATAATAATTAATTTTACTGTAACGGTTTAATTTTAGAGACAGTTTAGAGGAGTGGGGTGGAATAGATGAGGACCAGACAGAGTTTACAAGAATTAACTACACTAATGTGAAAAATGTATACAAAAAAAAAAAAAAAAAAAGCACTAGGATGAGGGTGAAGGATTAAGTATTTATCATCTGTCACAGTGCAGTTATGAGCTAAACCTTTTTCACAGCCATCGCACAACAAATTGCCTGAAAAATTGAACTTTTGGGGGTGCCGAGTGCTTGAGGAGAATTTTATAAGCTAGACAGAGGCTGCAGAGACAATGGGGGATATATTCATGTACATTTTCACAGTCATTTACACATTCACAGATTAAAAAGTAAAAAAAGTAAATAAATAAAAACGCCAAGAATGGAGAGGTATTTCAAAACACCCATTTCAAAAGAACCCATTTCACTGCAACACCTTGTTTGTAGGGACAGTTCACCCCAAAATACCCATCATTTACTCACCCTCATGTCACTTTTTTCACCTCATGTCACATGTCACAATTTCTTTCTTTTGTGGAACAAAAAAGGTATTCTGAGAAAGGTATAAGAGGAACATATATATATAAGAAAATATTTTGATAGAATAGGGTAAACTATTCCCTACATTATACTGCTACTAATAATTCACATTATATTACAGTCAATGTGCTCACAGTTTTGAGATGTCAAAAATAAGCTAATCTGATATTTACACATTTGTTTGTCACTTGAAGCAATATGGATGCTATAATCATATTCAGTCACTGTAACAATTCCATTGGAAGACATATTGCCAATCATTTGATAACGATAGGATTCAATTATTCAAAAACACTGCTTCAGTTTTGCCTTGTGGAGAGAGAAAATTAAATTGAGACTAACTGAAATTGAGCCAAATAAATAAAAAAAGCATATGAGCAAATAGGAATATGTTAACACTATATTGTGTATAACAACATCAGTGATACATTGTGTTTTAACAACATCAATGATACTCAAACATGCACTCAAATGGCCATATGTAATCTTATAACACTTTAATAAGTCTAATTTATAGAGGACTGCAAAGAGCGAAAGAGAGAAGAAGTATTTTCTAGGTGGTTACTCTGTCAGATAGTGTTGTAGTACTTTTTGAAGGTCTTGGTCTTGTCTTGGTCTCATCTTGGTCTCAGACTAAAAGGACTATTTTATTTCAAGACCGGTCAAGATCACAACTGCAGGGATATTTCTAAATTGCCATTGCATTGTCTGATTTCTTTGTTAACATCATTAATTTGATTGGAGTTTTTCAATTGATTGGTAACAGCTTTATATAGTGTCTTATTATTCAAATTGTAATTATTGATTAAAAATAAGACATTTCTCAGGCAGTAAATGTGGATCTTTCAGATGAATTTGAGGAGTGCTAGTCTGGTCTTGACTTGGTCTCAACCCCCCAAAGTCTTGGTCTTGTCTTGGTCTCGGTTTATGTGGTCTTGACTACAACACTACGTGTCAGGTGTAGTTCAGAAAGGAGAGTCCGTCAGGTGGATGAACAGTAGACAAACCACCAGGACACACTGCCATAAACACACTACCTCAACCATCTGAGGTCTTTGCCAAATTGCTCAAAAATTCATGTCACATTCTCTTATCCTGTTAGGATTCACTTAATATTTTGTGAAACTCAAAAATACAGTGTCAGATGTTAAAATGGTTGCCTGTTAAACTAGGCAAATGCACTGGGGGACAACTTGAAAGTTTGGATCATTAGTTTAACAGGTCTCCGAGTCTTGGCAGGATCAGCGCTTCCAGCCATGCTGGCTGATTAAACTTCTGCTCAAGACCAATTACAATCTCAGTACTCACAGGCAGTTAGCACTGAGGAGGTCAGGTCTGCACCTTTTCACACAGAGCAGGAAAGCTGTTACAACTGTTAACTAGTCACCAATCCAGCTGGCATGAGTACTGCAATGTTGTCTGGATACAGCTCAGCAGCCCAGTATGTCATAACATAGATTTTGATTGCATGAACAACAGCCCTGACAAGCTGCATCCTCTTTCACTTTACCCAGAGGCTACCGCTCTCAAAAGGCGACAGTATCAAAGGGATGAAATGCAAATATCATTTGAAACTCAGTTAATCAAACATGTTGTCACTTCAATCTGGCAAATCCTCATTTGCCCCTCAGCAAAGCTTTTATAGACAAAAGTTTTCTCTTTGAGTCTAAATGTATCTATCACATTTGTTTAAGCCGTCTCTATTTGATGATATGATTTGACAGAGAATATTTCAATCACAGGCTATGTTCGGAATAGCACACTTTTTGGAGTAATTATGCAAAAAAATGTATGCACTACTGTTCAAAAGTTTAAGTCTGGTAAGATCTTTTAATTCTCTCTTATGATTACCAAGGCTGTATTTATTTGACCAAAAAATACAGTAAAAACAGTAATATTGTGCAATACTATCACAATTTGAAATATCTTTATATATTTTAAAATGTTATTTAATCCTGTGATGCAAAGCTGGATTTTCAGCATCATTACTCCAGTCTTCAGTGTCACATGATCTTTCAGAAATCATTCTAATATGCTGATTTGCTGCTCAAGAAACATTTATTATTATTATCAATGTTGAAAACAGTTGTATGCAGTTTTTTCAGGATCCTTTGATGAATAGAAAGTTCAAAAGAATAGCATTTATCCGAAATGGAAAGCTTTTGTAGCATTATACACTACCATTCAAAAGTTTGAGGTCAGTAAGATTTTTTATTGATTTATTTATTTGGAAAGAAAATAATACTTTTATTCAAGGATGAATTAAATTGATCAAAAGTGACAATAAAGACAATGTTACAAAAGATTTCTATTTCAAATAAATTCTGTTTATTTGAACGTTTTATTCATCAAAGAATCTTGAAAAATATGTACATAACTGTTTTTAACACTGATAATAATAATAAATGTTTCTTGAGCAGCAAATAAAAAAGAATGATTTCTGAAGGATCATGTGACACTGAAGACTGGAGTAATGATGCTGAAAATTCAGTTTTGATCACAGGAATAAATTACATTTTACAATATATTCAAATAGAAAACAGTTATTTTAAATTGTAAAAATATTTAACATAAGCTAGTATTTTATTCCTTACATAGCTGTGGTTCCTCTCAACATCATCTCAGACTCAGAATCCTCTTATATATATAGCAGGAAATAGTTAGGATAGGATATGTATAATAGGTAGGATAGGATATGTGACCCCTGACTTCTGAGTCTGTTGCTAATGTTAAATAATAAAGAGCAGCTGAGGGGGCATTACTGATGCTGCACCTCTCAAAAACGGGTCACTTCCTGGAGCTGCCCAGAAAGACAAAGACAAGAAACAAGAGAAAATGGGAGGAGAGAAAAAGAGAGAGACCTCACCTGAACTCTCCATAGACTCAGCTGTGTTTTAAGAGCGGCTCTACTGAATGTTTTTAAGGAACAATTACCCGAGGGAGTCTTTGTATGGCATGTGGTGCGTGTGCTAAATGAGGCCATCATAAGTGTCCCATACAATAACTAAATTTAGGACGACTACCAAGAAAAATGTGTTTCTTCGTGAAAAAAAAAACTAATTATATCAGTGCTTTTCAAAATGGTTGAAATTTACTTCACACACCAAAACATAAATTACCAATCTGCCCATGCAGCAGAATTCAGTCATACGCTTCATATATACTCACCAGCCTCTTCAGCACTGACTCGACAGAGCAAAAAAAGAGAGAGAGAGAGAGAGAGAGAGAGAGAGAGAAAGACTGGTGAAAGGACCATTCCATTAAAGATAATCGGGTCTGTGCTACAGTTTTTCATGCTCTGAAAAGTCCATATAAACTGGGTTTCTCTCTGACAATAAGAGCCTGAGGGATCCGTCAAGGCCTTCAGCACTGGGTGGAGCAGGACTGAATGGATCAGAGCTGGGCTGAATTAGAGAGAGTCACTGTTCTCCACCACTACCCCTTCATTCATTACACACTGCATCCTAAGGCCCTCCAGCTCTGGCTTTATCATACATCCTATCTGTAGTTCAACAATATTTAATAAACACACATGTACACTACACACATACCCTATGCCTAAATTAAATCTGTTCATCATACAAATCAATCATCATGTCTGGGAAATTGGGACTAAACCTCTCAATTCATATGGATTAATTTTACGATCTCTTTATGAACTTTTTGAAGCGTCAAAGTGGTAGTTGCGTAGACTGTCAATGGAGGGACAGAAATCTCTCAGATTTAATCGAAACATCTTCATTTGTGTTTCGAAGATGAACCAAAGTCTTACGGGTTTGGAACAACATGAGGTTGAGTAAATGGCAGAATTTTTATTTTTGGGAGAACTAACCCTTTAAGGTAAAGCTGAAAAAAATGTCACTGTCTTATTCTGGTTTCAATGAGAAATATAGTTTTAATGTAGGGTAGTTTGAAGTTGCACATCAGTCGAGTGACCACCAAAACGATCAAATTCTCAATGAAAACAAATATCGTTATTAAACAAGATACTTTCTAGTAGACGGACGACAAAGAAGAGAAGGGACTGGCAACTAAGTAGCCCGTGGGCCAAATACAGCCCTCTGGTTGATTTAAATAACACAGAGCTGTCTGATTCATGAGAGTGTGCTCTGTACAAAACTGCGGTGAAATCAAAAGTACTCAGAGTTCAACAATTACCAGGCCATTATTTGGAGCACATCCTATAGCCATAGTTCAGCTACTCCCCAAGCATACATATTTGATAAAGTCTTACTTTTGACATTGAGCAATGAACTACTGTTGCTTATTTGTTCAAGTTGTTCATGTTGACTACAGCGCTCGAAAAGAGTGATAGCGGGAAACGCCACTGAACCTGCATACATCCTATGTTTGGTTCTGCATATGGCTGTGAGTCATTCTCAAGCTTGACCATTATTAAATCATGTTTGTTATGGGCTCACTAATGATCATATCATGTACTCAGATACTATCTGTCATATCTATATACTTAATCTGTCAACTAAATTGGCTTCATATCTGCCTAAAATACCTTTAGGTCCAGGCTCATTTAGCTCACAGACTGGGAAGAAAGACTGTTTGCTTTATACAGTTGTGTACTGTAAGTAATATAATAATGTATGTATGTTTTATATACATACATATATATATATATAACACTACAATTGTAAGTATTCATATTCGTATTTAGTTTTGTTTTTGATTATAACAATTAATCTAATAATTACTTTGAAAACTGCTGGCCCTCCCCTAAAATTTCCATTTGGATAATCTGGCTCTCAAAAGAAAGTAATTGAGAAATCCTGGGCATGTGAATAGTTGTGTCTAAATGTGTGTGTGTGTGCTCTGTACTGTGGAGCTTGTATAAAGTGGTCTAAGAGCAGTTCGAGAAGGAGAATGCTTGAAGGAGGGGGAATGTGTGCTGGTAATTGCCGTCAGTTTGGATATTTGCCCTGGAGTTCACAATAACAGTCCTCCGCACACATCTTGGAACAATGGCCATTCATATTTCATGGCTATTCAACTACCCTCTGCAACACAATATAATAGGAGACCACAAAACAACCCCTATAACTGAACTTTAATTTCAAGAGTGATTATAGGATGCTGGGTAAAGTAATTCTCTATTTAAAAATGAAGAAATTAAATATGATTAGTTCACCCCAAGTACACTTAACAATTAGTAAAAAACAGATAAAGTACAGATTTAACAGTAGTTCACAGTTAATTTATGCACATAATTCATCTCTACACAGAAAAATCTGTCAGGTGACTAATAATTGTTTCAAATTTGACATGAACATACACTTTTTAACATCACAGCTGCACAAGATATTTCACCAAAAAAAAAAAAAAACATTTTGTCACCATTAAATACATGACTTTTTTTCTTCAGATATTTTGAAGATAATTAGGGTCTGATCAACATTGAAGCCCCTTGACTTTCACACACACACACACACACACATATATATGTATATATATATATATATATATATATACATACCTACATACACACACACACACACATAATATAAGTCATGCAAGTTTTGAACGACGTGCTGTAGGTGAATAAATGACAGAATTTTAATTTTTGAACTATCCCTTCAACAGTTTAGAAAAACAAAGAGGAGAGGAGAGGAAAAGAACGACTGCTGCTCTGTAAAGTAAAGCCATGATGCTGTTTTCTGTGTGAGCTGGAGAGGGTTTGGAGAGGGGCATTTCTGAACCTCATATCACAAACTGCAATTAGTGTGGGCTGAAGATGCCTCTCTGTGTGGGAGAGAGAGAGAATGCCGGTATGCAAAAGCGAGAAACGGTTCTGTGGATATCTGTATTGTTTTGAGTTGGTGCAGGATATGTGGGGAGTGGGGTCGGTGAAGTAAGGGACGTCCGCCCTCACAAGCACTCAAAAGATGGCTGATAAAAATTTGTAATGCTGGCCCTGAGAATAACAACTGTGCTTGTTGTTTCCTAATTTTTTTTCTGCCTCCATAGTACATGTCTAGTAATTTACTATTCATTCACAACATCTGTTTGGTTCTTCTGCACTTCTGGAAGTTGTTGACTAAATGAAGGAAAGATGTTCAGCGGCATATCCGATGCAGCTGCCGTCAAGACATTTTTTTTTTTTTTTAAAATAACAGTGAGATGAGGGCATACAGGTGTATCGAGATGTATATTTCAAGACTAAGGCTGTTTAGAAAGTTGCTTTGAAGTGTATTGAGAGTAGGTTTGGTATAAGTGGTAGGGCTCATCTATTGTTTTGTATTTCTCAAAATAAGGCCCATTTTGAGAAATACAAAACAGATGTTTGCATCAAGTGAAGAAGCCAGCATGAGTGTTTGTTCTGAAAGGTTGTGTATGGTGAGAAAAAAAAAAAAAAAAAAGAATATCACAGTAGCTGAAACAAAATTTCTGCAGCTAACACATTGTTAATGTCACTGCAGCTATACACAGCTAATACTAAAGGGATAGCTCACTCGAAAAAGAAAATTTGTTTATCTGAAGTTGTTTAGTAGAGTTCCCCCCAAAAAGTAGTTCATATGACTTAAGTTTTATATGGAATCTGAAACCCCTTGTGCTAATTATACATATTTGTGGCAACATGAATATGAACAGATGATGACAGAATTTTTTATTTTCAGTTGAACTACCCCTTTAATGCAAAAAAAGTCTAAGCTAATATAACTACTGTTTAAAGAGCCCCACTGAGAGCCCTCCTAGCCAAAATAGCAGGGAGCGTGGGCGAATTAGCACTCGTCATTGACCTGACACATGACATTATACAAACATTTTTGGGAAGTTTCATCCCTGACAAAGCCTTCAGTGAGTACCAGCCCATCTAATATTAGAAAACTCCTGTAGCTTTAGAGCGCAAACATACCTGCGAGGGCCCTACTGACGGATGAGTGTGTTGCCAGGCCTGGCTGCCCTCGCTCATGGAAGATTCCAGAATACGGCAAAAACTCCGGCAGGAGGAAGCGCCTGGGAGAGATGAAGTGAAACAGAGGCAGTGTGAGCAAGAATGACACGCGTGTGAACCCAAGATTTGATAGTTCTGAAGCTGTATAACACATTCATCGGCATTACATGCATATTTCACTGAAATGGCAATTCCATAATGCAATGCGACAATCTCAGTAAAACAATATATTCAGGATTTTTTTGATCAGTTACACTACCAGTCAAAAGTTTGGACACGGTAAGATTTTTAATGTTTTTTAAAAAAGTTTCATCTGCTCACCAAGGCTGCATTTATTTTATTAAAAATACAGTAAAAACGGTAATTTTGTGAAATATTATTACAATTTAAAATAACTGTTTTCTGTTTGAATCTATTTTATAAAGTAATTTATTCCTGTGATCAAAGCTGAATTTTCAGCATCATTACTCCAGTCTTCAGTGTCACATGATCCTTCAGAAATCACTCTAATATGCTGATCTGCTGCTCAAGAAACATTTATTGTGTACAATTGTACAAAATATTTGTGTACAATATTTCTTTTTCAGGATTCTTTGATGAATAGAAAGTTCAAAAGAACAGCATTTATTTGAAATATAATCTTTTGTAACATTATAATTGTCTTTACTGTCACTTTTGATCGATTTAATGCATCCTTGCTGAATAAAAGTATTAATTTCTTTCATTTCTTTTCAAAAAAATAAAAATAAAAATTCTTACTGACCCCAAACTTTTGAATGGTAGTGTATAATGTTACAAAAGCTTTGTATTTCAGATAAATGCTGTTCTTTTGAACTTTCTATTCATCAAGGAATCCTGAAAAAAAAAGTACACAACTGTTTTCAACATTGATAATAATCGTAAGTGTTTCTTGAGCAGCAAATCAGCATATTAGAATGATTTCTGAAGGATCATGTGACACTGAAGACTGGAGTAATGATGCTGAAAATTCAGCTTTGATCACAGGAATAAATTACTTTACAAAATATATTCAAACAGAAAACAGTTATTTTAAATTGTAATAATATTTCACAATATTACTGTTTTTACTGTATTTTTAATTAAATAAATGCAGCCTTGGTGAGCAGACAAAACTTCTTTTAAAAACATTAAAAATCTTACCGTGTCCAAACTTTTGACTGTTAGTGTAAATGTAGCCTTGGTTATCATAAAACACTTCTTTTATTAACTTTATAAAACCTTACTGACCCCCAAACTTGTGAACGGTAGTGTATAATAAATGTTTATTTATATTATTATTATTAAAGTACTTTGTCATTTCTCTCACACAACTAGTATCAAAATCAATTGTGAGACAAGTCTCCTGTGCAATTCGCCTGCAGAGTGCTATTTGTATGACACACAACACACTCTCAGATGGAAGGCAGTAGACAGTGAGGCAGCTCACAATGTTTTGGAATGTGAATTCTGGTGTATTTGGTGCAAAACAGGCTAAAAGTGTTCCTACCTGGGTACAAAGCGACCAAGGGAGGGGGCAGACATGCGTGCGTTACGAGGAGCCCTATGTCTGCTTCCACTGTCCCTGTAAACACACACACAGAACTGGTCGGCAATAATAGTAATTATCACTGGATCAATCATAACTTGCTTAAAATCATTTGCCTTTTGTCATTTTGTAAAGTTGAGTCAAAGTGTGAATACTAAACCAATCACAGTGCTTTATCAATGCAATCACTTTTTAGCTGAATGAGAACATCAGTACGCTTACAATGTAAGAGTGGTAATGATTGATAAAAAACTGAAAGAACAGAAAAAGTTTATGAAAAAAAAAATTATGGTAGACATAAATATTAATATGAGGGCTAACTGAAAGACTGATGGGTTTCATAAATATTCTGATGAATATGGATATGTGGTCCCAGACTGCAGAGCTGAATGCTGAACTCTCCAGCCAGCGGGTGGAATTATTCATCAGCTCAGAGGAGGGCATCTAATCCGTGCCAAAAAAAGAAGAAAAAAAAAAAGAGAGAAAGCGAGGGAGAGAAGAGCTGCGTGGTTTGGAGAGGAGAGAAGCACTGATATTCAACTAGTGGAGGGGTTGGGAAGAGGGAGCATTAATGGTTCCATAAAAGGACCAATGACTAAAGCCCTGAGCACAGACTAGCTGGCTGCTTCCAAAAACACATTTTGCAAACAAATTAAAAGAGCATTTGCATATTAAAAATATGAGTCTGGATTTCATAACTGAGTCCCTAAAATAAGAGAGTATTGCTCAGGTTTTTAAATGGCTGATAATGATATTGAAATGGACATGTGATTTCATTATTTGCTTGTGGAAAAAACAATGGATTATTCACCAAATATTCCAAAAAAACAATCCAAAAGCAACCCCCACATTTGTGCCCAATCTGCCTTTGCAGAGTCTTATCCAGTGTTAGCTATAAAAGGCATCTGTCATACACAGCCTGGATCTCACCTACTCACATATCCCTTGGACTGCTATTTCATTAGAACAGTGTTAATTTTGACAGCAAATTTTGATTTAGTTTTAGTCATAGTGTTTTGACTAAAATGCCATTTAGTTTTAGTCATATTTTAGTCATCAGAAATTGTTTTAGTTTTAGTCTAGTTTTAGAAAATCTAATCTAAAATCTAATTTAGTTAAATTGTAATGCATTAAAGGATTAGTTCACTTTCAAATAAAATTTTCCTGATAATTTACTCACCCACGTCATCCAAGATGTCCATGTCCTTCTTTCTTCAGTCGAAAAGAAATTAAGGTTTTTGATGAAACATTCCAGAATTATTCTCCTTATAGTGGACTTCAATGGCCTCCAAACGGTTGAAGGTCAAAATTACAGTTTCAGTGCAGCTTCAAAGGGCTTTAAACGATACCAGACGAGGAATAAGGGTCTTTATCTATTCTACTTACGGAACGAACGCAGCGCCAGTTCCATTTTTTCCGTAAGTAGAATAGGGAAGGCGTAGGACATACAGCGTAAGCTTTTTGAAGAATACGAAAGTGCGGTTTTGGCGGAACCACTTGGAAGGCGATAATTTGTTTATATTAAGCATATACATTTACATTTTTTCCGAAAATGACCGATCGTTTCGTTAGATAAGACCCTTGGTATCGTTTAAAGCCCTTTGAAGCTGCACTGAAAGTGTAATTTTGACCTTCAACCATTTGGAGTCCATTGAAGTCCACTATAAGGAGAATAATCCTGGAATGTTTTCATCAAAAACCTTAATTTCTTTTCGACTGAAGAAAGAAAGACATGAACATCTTGGATGACATGGGGGTGAGTAAATTATCAGGGAAAATTTTATTTGAAAGTGAACTAATCCTTTAAGAAAGCATTTCTCTAACAATACACAGATCCAATACAATGATACATCTGATATTCTCCAAACTGTTTATGTTCACTTAAGACAACCAACTGTACTGTGCTTGCCAAAGCGGACGGTTTTTAATCGTTCAAGTGCAAAAAGACACGAAAAAGCTGTGAAAAGCTGAAAAAAATTCAGTGCTTTTCAGGGATTGACACACTTATCATTGAGGTACCATTAAAGTCAGCATGAAATCAAAATTGACCCTATTTATTTTGTTAGAGCATATTACTACTCTTGTGGTGAACAATTAATCAGTGCAAGTTAATACACAGAAAAAATTGTTTGTTGTGGTAATCTTTAATCAAAATCTGAAAAGTTACTTCCGGTCTGGAATGGCGTTCCTTCCCTGATGACGTCAGTTTGACGGCTTGGGTTGAAAACGCATAAACCACTCCCCTCCAACTGTTAGGCCCAATCCCAATTCTACCCCTTCCCCCTTCCCCCCCCTTTCCCCTACCCCTTCGTTTTGCGCATTCACGTGAAGGGGTAGGGGTGTCTCGATTCTCTTTGTGCTGGAGTGGTAGGGGTAAGGGGAAGGGCCAGATAGCCCTCCAAACGAAGATTTTTCAGGACCACACTTCGAATGAAGGTGTATGAGAAATTTCCCTGCATACACCGACTACCGTGCTGCTAGAATGCGTGTAGTGATCATGGTAGTGATATTTCCACTCAGGATCGATCATTTATGTGTTACCAGTCTGCCTGTTTCTCCGTAGCTTGCTAAAAACGCTATTTGAATAATGTGAACACAACTGAATAATACAGTTAAAAGAAATATCTGGTCATTCTTCATAGCTATTTACATCTCGTATCGTATGTAAACTCTTGCGTTACCAAGGCAACAACTGACTCATTTGTATTGCTTTGCAAAGAGGTCCGTTTTCGCAGCACCACAGTAGAAAATGAAACCATATCTGTACCGGCCGGCTCGGCACGGAATGGAACGGTTAAACAAACAGCTTGGCCCGATGGAAAAGCGGCTTCACCAGCCTCGGGAAACTCGAAGGCTCATACATTTTCGAACTGAAACCGAGCGCCATCCAAAATACAGCGCAAAACAACGTTGGGAGTGAGTAATCTGTTAAACGTGCTCGCGCCTGATTTCTGTTGATATACGCACTTCATTGCTGTTCATACTGGTTAAATGTTACAGGACACTAATAAAAGAAACTAGGTATGATGACGTGTGTAATGGTGTAGTAGTGGTGTCCCATTTCTTAGGGGAATATTTTCACCCCTACACCTTGCCACTCTGTTTCAAGGGGCAAAGGGGAAGGGCGAAGGGGTAGGCGAAGGGGTATAAAATAGAATTGGGATTGGGCCTTAGTCTGCTATGAGGAAGAGATGGAGAGGAGGAGCACTAAGGTAAAACCCTTCCCTCTATTCAATATTCCGTTTCACTTGGAAATATGTCACAACACTGGAGAAAAGTCGTTTGCAACTTCTGGTTCACAGGGACTTTAAAGTTTTTGTTTAAATTTTTGATTAGATTAGATTTTTAGTTTTTCTGCTTTCATTGTAATTTTAGTTTGTGTTTATGTATTTTAGTTTTTGCTTTAAATGTCTATATAGTTTTTTTTTTTTTTTTTTTTCTGTTTTAGTTATTTTAGGACATCAGGTTAAGCTAAAGCTTGGAAACTAGATGAAATAAAATAAATTTACATTTTTATATATATTTAGTTTTTCAGTTAACATTTATTTCAAGTAATGAAATTTTTTTATGGTTTTAGGTTTAGTTAACTATAATAACCCTGATACTTGTAAAATATATTAAATAATGTGTCAAATAATGTTCTTAGTCTTTCCTTCCTGTGACAGAAGATACAGTAGTTTACTATGAATTAAGTAAAAATTAAATTAAATTAAATGCAGTTTACTGTGTAAACAAAATAACAATAATGACAATAATGACCAGGAAAAAATTTCAAGTATAAACCATCCTGAAATACACCATGACTCTTATTCTGAAATGTCTGCAGTCTGCACTGTAGCAGGCTGCTCATTTAAGTTCAGATGAGGGAGATTAAATATGCATTCTTACAACCGTCTAAAACATATTACCATATAAACATTGTGTAGTAAACATTGTCATAATTCATCAACATTAGCTTATAAGCAATCACTTGGCATAAATGTGCGCTATTCATTAATTGTGAAGCAGTCTGAAGTGCTGCTGGGCGAGCCTGTAGAGCGAGCAATGGCGCCACTTTTCCTGCGGTTAGATCAGCACGTTACACTTCAAATGTGCGCATCTTCCACACAGGACAGCAGTCCTGACTGGATATCTTCCCAAATCGTCCCTCTCTATCATTTTCATTTCGTTTTTTTTCGTTGACAAAAATTAGAGTAGATTTTAGTCATAGTTTTAGTCATTCAAAACACATTTTTATTTAGTCATCGTCTCGTTTTCGTCTGTGAAAAAATGTCGTTGACGAAAATTATGACGAAAATTATTCGTCAACGAAATTAACACTGCTTTAGAACTTATTATAATCAGTATATTTAGCAAATTAATCAATGTTATCATTAATACTATGTGGCTGGATAACATCTGCTAAAATTAACATTTGTTAATTTATACTGTTCAAAAGTTTGGTGTCAGTAAGATTTTTTTTTTAAGAAATTAATGTTTCCATAAATTAATTCAATCAGCAAGGAAGCATTAAATTAATCAAAAGAGATAGTTTGCAATCATTGCATTAAATTACACAATTGCTTGAAAACATTCAAACTTAATTTATTTGAAATTGTAATAATTTACAATATTACTGTTTTATATATACTTTTGATCAAATAAATGCAGTGGTAAAAAACTTCTTAAGAAAAGTCTTCTGGAAACATAAGAGACTATTTTCATAAACATAAATAAGTCTTACTGACCCCAAACATTTGGACAGTAGTGTATTTATTTACATATGAGGCAGCCCGATGAGGGGGCTTCCCCAGCTTGACACCCAAGGTTTGTTCCTCATCTACTTAAACATCGTAGGGAGTTTCTCCTTGTCATTGTCACCTTTGGCTTGATCACTGGGTGGTTTGGAAAGCACAATTCTTAGTATACCTGCTTTGAAACAATATGTATTTTAAAAAGCACAATACAAATCATTTTAATTGAACTGAAAAAATAATGGGTGAGAAGAAAAATTATCTGACTTCTAAACTAAAAATATAATTTCACAGTTGTCCGGCAGTTGAGGAAAAGAGCAACAAGCTCACAGCAGTACATTGCTACATCCCATTGGAATCAGTCAAAGTGCATTTCAAGCCAAGGCCAATGCTAATGCCAAACGCTATAAGAAGAGACGCCACAGGCAACCCAACAAACAAATTGTTGGCAAGCTCAGTAAGTCAGTTGAAAAGCAAAAGTGATAACATTCTGGCATTCAGAGCTTGCCTTGTGTGTTTGTTGGGTTGCCTAGCAACAATACAGGGAAATAAATCCATAGAGTTTTTATAAGCGGATAAGAGCAGGTAACAATTCAGAAACAATTACTTGGCACAGGCTTTATGTGTCTGTGCAATTGTTTACTTACTCAAACTCCTCAAAATCAACTTCGTGGTTCTCCACACTGGGGCGGGGCCAGGGGAGAGGCTGTTGGAATTAGAGGAGAGGGGTCGAGGTCTGCCGGGGGGACGGAGAGAGCGCTGCCGAATGCTGTCACGCCGAGACAAATACTGGATCATACGCTGTGCATAATATGCTGCAGGGGACAACCTACAAACACACAAACAACACAGATAGAAAACACAATGATGTCAGATATTCAATGGATAGATAACATATCAAACAAGTCATTCTCCCGTTTTTACACTGATATATATTAATCAAATAAATACTTGTATTTTTAGGAGATACACTAATACAAAATATGTGTGCTAATATTGGTATCTAATTATTTTGAATAATCTACCGAAACCGATACTTCAGCATCTTAAACCTATGAACTTCAGCTTTAACTACTTTAGTAACTTAATATTGTGATTTTCGCACTACTTTTGTACTCCTTTGATAACTTAATATTATGTTTTTTGTGTTTAATGAACATTTTGCCAAAGGTTTCAAATTTCAATGTGGGTTTTTTTGCAGTGGTTCAGGACACCAATCACAGACTGTCTGTCGAATACATTCATGCAATGGCCAATCAGAGGCATTTAAGTTAGTCCATAAGACATCAGCATCGACAAACCAATCAAGTATTTTAAACAATTTTAAGAATTGCTGATAAGAAATCTGCATCTATTCTGCATTTAATTCAGAGACGGTTAGTATTTTGGCATAATGACTCGCTGAATGAAGCCCTTAAAACTAAAATCCTTTTTGCAGGAAGAGCATCTGGAGTTTCGTTCTGTCTTGGACTAGTTGAGAAAGGAAATCTGTCACCAACTTGGAACAGATGAACTATAATACTAAGAAAAACAGCTAAACTGCAAATAATCACCAAGGTGAGACAATGATAACACATCCTCACCCATCACAAAGACAATTACTGTAATTATGAAGCAAATGAAATCAAATATTCTCCCTCACAAACACACACAGAAACTTGGCAGGTTTTATAGAGTTCCTAAGGAACTGAGAATCAGCCAAAACAGTGGCAGTCTGTCCGAAAGAGCCTAAACGCACCAACACGCGCACACACACTGTTCATTGGCATGTGTTTTAGACCAATATACAGGCAGAGAGAGAGATCCGGGAAACAACAGTGTCATATAGAGCCAATTACTTGAGCCTCTAAATGTGTTGGAGTCGGACTATCCCTCTGCTCGGATGGCTTCTAACACCAGGTACATTCTGCTTTGGGGGAAATGAGTCTGTTGTGGTAATTCACAGGTTAGAGGTGTGCGTCAGCCCATGTGTTTGCGCGAACCTGCCAGTGGGAGTCCGTGCTAACAATCTGTCTTGATCCAAGACCACAGCTGATTCCCCAGAGCTCAACAATGACTCACTAGCCATGAATTCACTTTATTATGAGCCTCGCTCACAGAGTCAGAGGATGCTGACAGGCTCTGTGTGTGCATGTTTGAATTAGGGGGACATTGGTGTGCTGGCAAGTCTGAAATGTCACACTGCCGTCCGACAGTCCGACACACACTCTTCCTCATTACCCAGACCTCACCGGCCAACCGGCATGACCACGAAATGCAGTTTACACAACACACACACACACACACACACACACACAGTGAATCACCTGGCCGGGTCAGGGTAGATGGGGTGGTCTCGTGATCCAGAGACATCATATCTGGAAAGAGACATCATGGATGACTCCAGCAGCCTCCTACAAAACAGAATTATATAGCTTTGTATATTTGCTAATTGTAAAGACCTTCACTTCCTGTTCATATAAAGAATCTCAGGACAGGACGTCACACGAAAACGAAGACGACACATTTTCGTCCAATTTCCACTACTCTGTTTCTACAGTAACACTACCCACCAAGCGCCATCACAATCATTAAAAATCTCATTAAACTGCACAAGGACATTAGTATGCTCATTACCGACTGTTATGCGAAGGCTAAATGAATATAATGTCTAAGTAATGATGTGCACTCTGCCAGGCTTGGCTAGGAATCAGTTAATAACCCATTAAATTGGGGCATTTGTTAAGTTTGAGTTTGTACTATTCCTCATACAACAAAGTTCGCTGAAGGCCATTATGAGAGGAGACCATGTCCTGCGGACGACAACATGCTGCCTCCAACTGGCAGGGTACAAAGCTGGACGGACAGTTGTGTAGCAAGCAGGGCATTTTTATTCAGCATGAGTCAGTGTGATGTGCGTGTACGTGAATGTTTTTGGTGTGGGTGTGCACAGCTCTTCATTAGAATGCCATCTTCTGCCCTTTGACTCAAAGCAAAAACAGAACGGATCGATTCTGACTCCTTTTCACGCAGTTTGCTTTGTTTGCTCCCTTTGACTCTTAAAGATCAAGATCTGCATTTTAACGGATGAAGCAAACTCTCACACAAAAAAAAACGCACAAAAAAGTTCCAAAATTTGCTGTTCTTTTAATGCTGAGGGTGTTTTTAACTTGTTTTGTCTACAATAACCCTCACAAGTGCAAAACGTGTAGCATGATTTGGTACTACAGTTTTATGTTTCTGCAGTAAAGGTTTAAATATCAATATTTAGTCTCTGGGAATATGCTATTGTAAAGAGGCAACTATTATTAATTATACCATACTTATGTTACTTTCTATTTATTTTACAGTGAACAGGTTACTCTTGTTTCAGGTACGACACTATAGCAGGTAGTGATGAGAATTCGTTCTGAAACTTTGCACAATGCTCAAAGCCATGAGTCAGTAACACTGAACATGAGTGGGACTCATGGGAGAACATCAAATGACAGTATTTCTTTTTTTTTTTTTTCCTCTCCTGCATAAGTGATAGTTTTTTTGTTGCACAGCTTTGCCCTTAAAACACAACCGAATCACAGCACAGCCATGCACATGGGACAGGCTGTTCAGCGCCATGAGAAGAGGAGGTCGGTCTTTGTGTTAGAGTGCAAGTACATAATCAGAATAAAGGCCCATTGGCCACTCAATGTTGGAGACCGCCACATATGTGCAATGTGATGAGCTACTGCCCCCTAAAGGACTGTAGCAGGCATTGCAGAAACCCTTGAGGGGCGCAATCTGCAAAGACTGTCCCACATTTTAGGTCAGATACCTTACAAAAGTGCCAATATGATGAACTTCAACATATAAAAGTAGGTCGTTAACTTAACTGCAGAACTCAACAAAGTCAGACTTCTCTAAAATACACTTTATGAGCCAAGTGTGCCAGTGATCTAGGGTTTGCAATGACTACACATTTTAAATAGTGGAATGTGACAGTCCAAAAAAGCAGTTGACTAATAGTCTGTGAGTCACTGTTTACCTTAATGACGGTGTCTAGTCACCGTGCAGCATCAGCAGTCTGACCCAGGTTCATACAAACATCATAACCAAATAAAAATTCAGGACCAGTTTTACAGGGCTTAACACATTACACTATATATCATCAACTGTACTATGAAATAAAAGTAATAAAAGTCTTATTGAACACTAGCAGCTAACACTTTCTACAGAAGCCATGATGAACAGACTGACAGCCCAAAACACGAACTTGTAAAACCGACTCACTGAAAAAAAAATCTGTTTATCAGAACGTTTGGGGTTAGTACAATTTTTACTAAATTAAAAAATATATACTTTTATTCAGCAATGATGCATTAAATTGATTAAAGTGATAGTCAAGACACTTGCAATATTACAAAAGATTTCTATTTCAAATAAATGCTGTTCTTTTGAACTATTCATCAAAGAATCATGAAAAAAATGTATCAGTTATTATGCAGCACAACCATTTTTAACCGTGATAAGAAATGTTTCTTGATGATTTCTGAAGGATCATGTGACACTGAAGACTGGAGTAATGGCTGCTGAAATCACAGGAATAAATTATATTTTAAAATATATTTAAAAAGAAAACATTTGAGATTGTCATAATATTTTTCAATCTTGCTGATTTTACTGTATTTTTGATCAAATAATTGTAGTCTTGGTGAGAATGGTGACACTTCTTTACAAAAAAGGTACTTTTTTAAATAATAATAATAATAAAAAAAAAAGAGTAGCTACCCTAAACGCTTGAACAGTAGTGTACACAGCCTAAGTTTATTGAAAGCACTTTTAAGCACTTTTCAAGAAAAGATGCAATTTTTTTTTTTTTTTTTCTCAGATATTCTGGTATTTACATTTTTAAAAATAAATTGAAGCACTTTCAGCATTTCAAGGGCCGTTTGAACCCTGGTGTCCCTTATATCTGAAATGAAAGCTCACAGATCTCAAATGGCAGATTCATGCTGCTTGTGTAGCTATGTAAAGTGTCAATACAACAAACATATTTCTCTCACTTATAGTTAATGTCAGCGTCTTGCAGATACTTTCATTTGTTATAGGGGTCTCAGAGCAGTTCAGAGTGAAATTCTGACTGGTATGTGAAGGCTCCAAATGAACCATCTCAGAAATCTGTCATGAATGTCACATATGACATGCTTGGTGAACAGCATGCTCTTGTTAAATTCACATAAATTCAAATAGAAAAACAATGACACTTTGTTTGTCATCTCACTCAACTCTTAAAGGGATAGTTCACCAAAAAATGAAAATTCTGTCATCATTTACTCAGCCTCAAGTTGTTCCAAACCTGTATAAGTTTCCTTCTTCTGTTGAACACAAAAAGAAGATATTTTGAAGAATGCTGATAACCAGACAGCTGACGGTAGCCACTGACTGTAAGGAAGTCAATGGCGACTGTAAGGAAGTCAATGGCTACTGTCTGATTATCAACATTCTTCAAAATATTGTCTTTTGTGTTCAGCAGAAATAAGAAACTCGTACAGGTTTGGAACAACTTGAGGCTGAGTAAATGTTGACAGAATTTTCATTTTTGGGTGAACTATCCCTTTAATGTTTATTCATCTAAGCTGTCAGGAATTGAGAGTGCTGATATGCAGATCAGCACCTCACCAATATTAGGTCCAGCTGTGGATGGTACTCTGCTGTGAGGGCTAATAGAGTGCACACAGACAGGCACAAAGTCATATCAAGCTGATTTCCATGTTAGACATTCTAGCTCAAACAAGGTGCCCGATCATTCTACTCTAATAACAGTTTATGTGGCGCATCGCAGTGCGGACTGCTTTGTGATCCTGTCACTATATAATACCGGCTTTGCTAGGAGTTAAAAATGATATATATTTGAAATGACAGCAAACTCAGCCATGTGTTAGCACCAGAGCACCTCACGCAGAGCTGTTGCTCATTTCACATGAGAACCATTTTCAGCTGCTGTGCCAGTCCTTTTGCATGTAAAATGAGTAATAGTGCTTCGCTGCACTCACACGTAGACTTCAGGTTTGTTGACAGGTCCAATACAGTTTGCACTGCCAACCGTTTATGAATGCAACATTTCTGACTATTATCAATGTTGAAAACGGTTATGATGCTTAATATTTCTATGAAAACTGATGAACTTTTCCAAGAATACACTGCAAAAAATGCTTCTTACTTAGAGTTGTCTTGTTTCTAGTCCAAATATCTAAAAATTCTTAAATCAAGAAGCAAAATAATCTGCCAATGGGGTAAGCAAAATAATCTTATTTCAAACCAAAAACAAGATTATTTTTCTGAAAACAAGACAATTTTTTACTTGTCTAAAAAATGCTTCTTGATTTAAGAATTTTTAGATATTTGGACTGGAAACAAGACAAAAAATCTAAGTAAGAAAAGCATTTTTTTGCAGTGTAGAGAGCTCAAATGAACAGCATTTATTTAAAATATAAATCTTTTGCAAAATTGTAAATGTCTTTACTGTCACTTTTGAACAGTAGTGTATATATAGGCATACCACCACCGGCAAAAATAAATAAATACATTTTTTTTTTTTTGTAGTGGGCTCAGTGAAAACACTGGCAAGTAAAAGTCTGAACCACTGACCGAAACAGAAAAGCAGAAAAAACAATCTTTTTGCCTCAAATTACCTAACTGTGACTGGTCGGGCAAAGTTTCTAAACATCTTTGCTGTCATTTAAATGTAGATGGCTATGAACAATCGTCTGATTCAAATACACAGAAGTAAGTTGTGGAACTACAAAACTAGTCTTTAGTGCAACTTAGTTTCAATAAATGGTCTTTTTTAACCAGGAAAGAAAAATTGGAAACAGTATGTTTTCATGATACATTCAGACCTTCCCATATTAAAGGAAAGGAAATCAAGGAAAGTTTGATTTCCCATGGCATGACCCCTTCAAACATTCAAATAAGTCTACTCACCTGCGTAGGTAATCATCGTCTTGTGTGTCTTCAGGCATTTCCTGGTTTAAGGCTTCTTGTGATACGTTTGCTGAATGAGAGGTTGCAGATTGTCTGTAAACACGCTCTAGTTGGCCAGTTTCCTGGTTGAAGACCAGCCCGACAGCCTGATCCTCATGCTGACTGGTAGCTGTGCTGCGGGAAAAGTGTACGTGAGGCTCTGGGGCGTCTGGGCTGGGCTCCATAGGTGTGCGTACAAGTAGGTGATGATCAGAATGAGAGACTGGGGCTACGTTGTGGAAGGCAGGACTAGTAGGTTGCCAAGCTGAGTTTCTCTCAGCAGATGTTGGTTGACCTGTTCTCTCCCAGCGCTGAGTACCCTGATTATAGGTGAAGAGGTTGTGGCAGACTCTACAGCGATTCATGTGACTGTGGGAATGGTTTTCGCTGTTGTAGAGTGGCTGGTAATGAGATGGGCCTGGTTGCTCTGGGTTCATGTTGTTATTTAGCATTTCCTGGGTCTGCTGGTCCTGCCTGCTGCCCTCTAGTGGCTGCACTAGGTCCTGCATTTGCTCATACTCCATGAAATAGCGGTTAAGGTTACACTGCAGAACATTGCGGATGGAAGAAGGGCTGCTGTGCCCCTCTTCCTGTGATGGGCGGTGCCTGCTAGAACTAGTCCCTGATGAGCTGCCACTGCTATGAGGAAAGCCCCATCCATCACTAGAAGAGGTGTAAACAGGTGATTGGCTGGAAGTCCCTTGCTGTTGCAGGACAGAAAGCAGGCTGACAGAGGAAGCACTGGTTCTGGGTGGAGTCATATTACTACCTCGTCCATTAAGCACACTGCCTGTCCAGTCTACCCCAGGGAAACGGCCTCCACCTTCCCTGCCTGGCGGGTGCTGCCGGAAAGGTGGGATGGGCGCCATTCCAGCCACTCCCCTCCTCCCAGAGCTAGAAGAAAGGTTCCGCACGTTGCTCCCACCACCATACACGCAGCTAAATGCTGAGGGCCGATATACAGCACGAGATTCGACAGGAAACCGTGGTATTCGTGGCTCTGTGCGTGCAGAAGAAAAGGTGGATGCATTTGATTGTCCCTCCAAGGAGGCAGAGTCTGAAGAGTCCTCATCAGGTGGAGAAGGAACCTGCGTTGATGAGCAACGGCTACAGAAACACACCACTCCGAGTGGCTGAACGCAACCATGGTATGGCAGCCGGGAACGATCCCTCAAAACAGCGTAACGCCCAGACGAATCAGAGGCCACGTCAGTGGAAGCAGCAGGAGTGCCTCCAGTCTGAGGGACTGAATTGCGGGAAGTGAGGATGTGCAAGAAATTGTGCAAGATAGGTGTGCGTCTTACAGGCTGGGACTGCAGGAAGGAGCGCTGACGGAGATGAGGCATCTCCACACTGTCCATTGGAATCTCAGGATCATCTTCATTCTGCAACACACAAATACAAGTACATTTACAGTCACAAATTTTGAAATGTAGCGTCTTGTGTGAAAACAACAGCATTTCCAGCAAAAAGTATCACCTGTTGGTTTGAAGGGTTTACAATGGCGGTTAGAAGATAGTGACCCAATGGATCAAATCTCACCAACCTGCAAAAAACACAGAGAATGCTCACAAAAGCATCAGATGCACTGACTTCAGATGTAAACTCTGATTTGCCAGTATCTTAAATGTTGAACATTAAAGGGATTCTTCACCTAAAAAAAAAAAAATCTGTCATCATGTACTCATCCTCATGTTGTTTCAAACCCATATGACTTTGAAAAACAAATGACAATATTTTTAATGAAACCTGAGTTTTCTTTCTCTCCAATGAAAGTCCATTCCATCAAAACCCTGACACTTCAAAAAATTTCATAAAGAGATGTTAAAAGTAATCTATACGAATCAAGTGTTTTTTTCCAAGTCTTCTAAAAAGACCTGACTGCTTTATATGACGAACAGATTTAATTGGTGATCGCGTGTACAGCATCGGCCAATACTGAGCCGGCGTTGTGACGTAGAACCCAGAAGCGCTGTGTTTACTACGTCAACAACGTAGGAGAATGACAGGGAAGAGAAGAAATTGTTGGATAAAGTTGTTATTTTTGTATATTCTCGTCGCTTTATAAAATTAAGGTTGAACCAATAATTAAATTCCTGTCTATGGAGGAGTCAGAGAGCTCTGGGATTTCATCAAAAATATCTTAATTTGTGTTCCGAAGATGAACGAAGGTCTTATGGGTTTGCAACAACATGAGGGTGAATAATTAATGACAGAAATTTCATTTTTGGGTGAACTATCCCTTTAAACAGCTAAATTATTATGGATTTCTTTCACAATCTTCTTACAATTTTTTGAAGCATCAAAGATTTGTTTAATAAAATGGACTTTCAAATTAGGAACAGATAGCTCTCATGTTTGATTAAAAAAAATATCCTCATTAGTGTTTTGAAGATGAACGAAAGTCTTAAGGGTTTGGAACGACATGGGGGTGAATTATTGATGACAGAATTTTAATTTCTCCTAATAACATTTACGATGCGCATCAAACCTGACTCTCTCTGTCTCGCTAGCAGTCTTCACCACAGTGAAGGGCTCCTTCCGACTCCAGTCCCATAGATGCAGCTCGTTGTTGGTGGCAATGAGCAACAGCTGAGCCGTGGGATGGAAAGCAAGGGATGCAATCGCTGAGTTAGTCTCTGTGAGCCAGCTCTCACTGCCTCCCTGAAACAAAACCACATGATACTTTAACATTTGTGCAAAATTAAGTTGTGGTTACAAATGTACTGAAAAAAAAAGTGCAAGCTGACAAAACAATCATTCAATACGGATAAAGTCAAGACTTACATGCAGGTCCCAGATTCGGACCTCTCCGTCCAGGCAGCCAGAAGCAATAAGGCCAGGTATGCTAGGGTGAAAGGTCAAGCACCAGGGTGTTCGGCGGTGGCCCACCAGAGAGTGAACACACCTTCCTGTCTTAACCTCTGTGATGTAGATGTTATGGTTCACATGGGTAGAGGCCATTAAGGACCTATGAAGGAAAAAATACCAAAAATTCCTCTCTAATTATCTTGCTGATGATAGGGCCTGAGTGGAAAGGCCTCTGATGTCTAAGAGGCCTGATCAATCAGTCAGTTTTGATGTCAGTAGCCTATTTATTTATCAGATTAGTACTGAGGACTATGAAGGAGTAGTCAGAGGGCTATTACCTATCTGGACTGAAGGCCAGAAGAAAGGTCGAGCGGGGGCTGTCTGGTAACTCCACCTTCTGTGACACCGAAAGAAATTCAAAAGAGCAGTGATTTCACTTTAGTCACATCCATCCTTAGTATTAAGGCCTGTTCACACCAAGAACGATAACTATTACAATAGCTATTAATAATTATTCTAATTCTATAAGAATAGGTAAGTACACACCACAACTATAATGATAACGAGGCAACACAGAGGAACAATATCAATAGAATCACTTTTATAACCATTTTATTTCAGCTGATGAAAGTTAAAAACAGACAGCCAATCAGAATCCACTGACTTTAAAAAGCTTTAGCATTTAAAGCAGCAGACAGTGATTTTATTTATTTATTTAGAACCTCAAACAGTAAAGATCTACAGTTGGCACAACAAATAAAACAAAATCAACCATCTTAATAAAGTTAAATAGTTCCTTTCTAATTGTGATATTGACACCACTAGAGATCAGCAGGCAGCATATTGCTGTTTGACTGACACATGAGTACTGAGCAGGCGTTTCCTAGATGACAGCCTATAGTCCACAGAGGAAGTGTCAAAGATCTGTGCATCAGTTACCTGGCTTTGCCATTTCATGCGCTGTGTCTTCTCCTCTACAAGTTGCTGTAGGATCCTGTGTGAGGCAAGACCTCTTGCTCCTCGCTCTCGACTGGACAGGATACACACTGAGTTCTTCTGTCCCACCTTCATCTCCACACACACTTTCTCAGTCCGCTCCTCTCACACCAGACCCAGAGCCGTCCACCGGCCCACACACACTAGACCACGCCTGCTACTAACACGTCATCATTCTGGGGTAGAAAAAATTAGAAAGTTCATGAATATCTTAGAGCGTCATACCTTGATTTCAATCCATATTAATTTGATGAGAATGAGGCAATTTCCATTTATTTAATGTGAGGAAGGAGATATTAATTGCAACGCCAAATCTTCCAGCATTGTAATTCCCCACACACAGCCTCTAAATAACATCTCTGCACAATCAGCACAGGTGTCAAAGGAAATTACAAGGTGTAACAGAACATTTTAAAGCGTATCGAATCAACACTACAGAGCCAAATGATGGTGTATCCTGGTTGTGTCTCATGAATAGGCAGGTCATGGAATAGCAGTGTGAAAACTTCATTCCAGACAACCAAGAAATCAGCAGTAGTCTATTTTATCATCATCTAATAAAGAGCCAGCCATAACCTAGGTCACAAATACACATCATCCAATTACAGAATGATTCATTTGAATAACTTAAACAGAAAAATATAAACTTTTATTGTATAGTAAAAAGATTATAGAAGATTATAACTCTGGGTGGAAAACAGGGTTATTATAGTTAACAAAACTTTTTTTACTTGAAATAAACAAATGTTAACTGTAATTTAACTGGGGGAAAAAAAAAAAACTTAAAACATATTTTATTTCAGCTAGATGCCAAGGCAACACTTTGCATTTTCATTTAGTTTAACTTCATGTACTAAAATTTACAACCCCAAATCAAGAAAAGTTGGGACATTTTGAGCAATAAAATCAATAATCTGTGATTTGTTAATTATCTTGAACCTTTATTTAAGTGACAAATAAACAAAGAAAAAAAATGTAAATGTTTTAACTGGCCAAATTAATTAATTTTGTAAATATAAACTAATTTTGATTTTGATGGCTGCAAAAAAGTTGGGACAGAGGCAAAATACAGAATATCCAAGTTAAACGGTTTTGAAGCAGTCCACAATTGGCAGGTGAATTGGTAATAGGTGAGGGTATCGTGTTCAGGAACTTTGTACCAAATTTCATGAGAGAATTGTCACACAACAATTCAAATATAGCCACATGGGCTTGGGAGTACTTTGGAAAACTGTTGTGACTTAACACAGTCTGCTGCTGCATCAAGAAATGCAACTTGTTACGCAAGGAGAAATCTATACATCAGTTCTATGCAGAGATGCTGCCAAGTTCTCTGGCCCGAGCTCATCTCAGATTATCTAAAAGACAGTGGAAATGTGTGCTGTGGTCAGATGCTTCCACATTTCAGCATGTTTTTGGAAAAAACAGACAACGATTTCTCAGTCCCAAAGACGAAAGGGACTATCCAGACTTTCATCAGAGACAGGTGCAAAAGCAAACATCTGTCATGTTATGAGGGTTTATCAGTGCAAACGGCAGGGGTGACATGCATATGTGTGATGGTACCATTGGCATGGAAGCATATATTTGAATTGTACAGACATAAACTGCCATCAAGATGACATATTTCCTGGGAAGCAAGACAATCCCAGGCCTCATGTTTACTGCTACATCAGTGTGGTTTCTTAGACACTCTACAGCGTTGAAGCGATGTGCTTGACTGGCCTGTCTGCAGTCCAGATCTGTCTCGTAATTAAAATGTATGGCCCCTCATGAAAAGGAGAATCAGACAACAACGACCACAACAATGTTTAGCAGCTGTCTTTTATCAGGTCAGATTGGGCAAAATTTCCACTTGCAAAACTGCAACAATTAGTATCCCCCAATGATTAAAGTGTAATTAAAAGGAAAGGTGATGCGACACGAAGGTAAACATGCCTGTCTCAACTTTTTTAGACTGTGTTGCCGGCATTAAAATCAACATTGAAAATCATTTCTTTGTACTTTTGTCAGTTAAATAAAGGTTCGAGAGAGTTAATGAATCAGAGATTCTTGATTTTATTGTGTTTTACAAAATTATATAGGAGTGTTTAAAAACTAATAAAAAGAAGGGGAAAAAAACATGCCTAACTAAAATTAAAAGGAAAACAGCATATTTTAATAAAAACTAATTCAAAATATAACTATAATAGCATTAGTTAACATATATATTTCAGCAAACAACAAAAGAAAGGCCAAAAGATATAAGAACCAAACATTACAATAAAGCAGTGAAAAGATATCATTAAATAATCTTTATAAATCATCAAAGAATGCTAAACGCAATTTCATGTAATTGTTTCTATTATATGGTTAAAAATACTGCACAGAGCAACAGATAAAAAGTCATTTATAAATAATTATAAATATGTTACTTATATTCAGGAATGCACTATGCATCAAACTAACAGGTTGAAAAACAGGCGGATAAGCTTTGCAGGTTTTGTTACACTAATATAACTTGATTTATCCTCCATCTGACAGGCTACATGTTTGACTTTAGCTGTTATCTTCTGCTATTAAGGATAGATATGGGGATATAAAAGTGCAATAGACGGAGTGTCGCTCATTAAATTAACATCATGGTCAGAGAATAAAGGAACTATTAAAAGTTATAACATTAATTTACAATGGTTGTTTGTTTTTGAATGAAGAAATTAACCTAACAGCTTTCACATTTAGCAGTTAGCAGGCTACATTTTACCGGTGATGTATTAATCCACAGCTACACAGTGTTTAAATTATGAGTGTTTGTTTTTTTTTATCTAAAAAATATTTAAGACAACCACTCGGGGTCTCAGCTTTGGCCTACCTTTTCCTCATATTTTTGTCCGATTATACTCCTTGAAATCGTAGATATCAATAAAACAAGTACGTTGGAGACCTTAAGCAGCAGGGACGTTTCCTAAATCGTCCCCATTAATTTTATTTTCGGATTTATATATATGTAATAAGGAATATTCCTGTTTATTTCCGAAAATAGGATCGCATGTATTTTAGATTTGTTGCTGTGTTCCGCGTACAGACAAAGCCAATGGAGCACAGATCATTCATGAATCATGATCAATTACCGAAAACATCGTTCAAGCTCGAACATAACATCACTTTGACTATAATAAACGCCGGTAAAGATTAATTCATTAGCTAAATGAAAACTTGCTATTTACTTTCTTACTATACCTATGGGTATGAACATAATATTTAAAAATATCTATATGAAACTAAAAAACTAGGCGTATTAATTCAATACAAAGATAGCAGGTTAAGTGCGAAAGCAATTCGTTCACACATTCAAATACATCTTAATTAAGACTGGTCTTGGATGTCAGATTAAACATGACCCACGTTTGCAGTTTATGGTTATCTTATCAAAAGACAATATTGCGATTTGGTCCCGAGTCCTTCTCTGTTCCAAGACAGCCAATCACGTTACGTGTTTTTAAAGCTGCAGAGTGCGTTGACCAATGGGAGCGCTCCTCTACCCGGAAACCCTTGCTGCTCGGCTTGTGTTTTCTGTTTGCCAGACCAGCCAGGCAACGATCGTTCAGTGAGGTTACTGTACTCTACCTCAGCTGCTTGTCCGCAAGTATGAATTCTTGTTTTCTGATCGTCGTGTTTGTCTTCGCTTTCAGTCTTTCCAATGGAGAGAGGACGCTCAAGTTTGTCACTGTGGTGAGTATAATGTGTTTGTCCAGATTACTGCCAGTGTGTGTTGAGTAAATGTAGGCTGGTTTGACAAAACTATTCGTCTTAAAAAAATGTTCATAAAACGACACACAAATTCTGACTCCCTATTATGTGTTTCATATTTTTATAAAATAACAAATATGTGTCTTGAGTGTGAATGTGAAATGAGTTGTTTCTACTGTATATTGGTCGATACTGGTCTTTTCTGTTGTTATCAGTCTAGTTTGATACTGTACCCAGAAACAACGACAGACATGCCAGTCGCAATATCTGCAGACTTGAGTAACAAATGTTTGCTACAAAATTTGTTATTAGTTCTACCGCTTGTTCTCGACTGTCTGTCAGCTTGCTCAATCTTTGGCTTCATCACATGACGAGACAGGCTGTCTATTGCTTTTATTTTACCTTTGATTCTGGTGATATTCTAACTTATGAGCAATTTATGAAGCTCCATGGCTTCCCAGTTCCCATGGCTTCTCAAAGCAATATAATCCCTTGATTACAAAGCTAAATTAAAAGCTTGGTTAAAAGCTATCCCAGTAGGTTTAGTCTAATTAAGTCACATATTCCCGGTTTCACAGACAAGGCTTAAGTCTAGTCCCAGACTAAAATGCATGTTTCAGCTGCTTTAACTGAAAGTAACTTGCAATGACATGTGTCAAATGTCAGTGAAACCAGTGAAACTTGCTGTGAAACCAGGCCTCAATGTTTAGTGAAGCGAAGCGAATGTTATACATTCTGTTTTGCTTTTAGGTATCACTAGTCTCTCAAATAAGAAATGCAACAACAAACATTTGTAATATTTTTCAAATGAAAAGAAAGGTTACACCAAGGGATAAAACCTACTGGGGTTCTTTTGTAACAGATGTAGATTGGAAAAGGCCGGTGGCTTTTGTTAGATTAAGGAAGTCCAGTTTCAAATCCTTCATAAAATCTATCCTGTTTAGAAGACACAGCTTTTACAGATTTATTTTTTTGATTGTAATATAAACAATAAATTCTGTGCTGATTGTAAATGCCTTTATTTTTAGTCTTGCAGAAGTAAGCCACTCCTTTATTCTCAAAAGATATTATTTAGTATTATGAAAACTGTGATCATTTATCCCTTGATTGTCTTGCTAACTTCAATATATTGTAGGCTATGCAAAATTTCCATTCATAAACAAATTAAATTCAGCTCTCTAATTTCATCCTTCAAACTTGTACACAATGAGAAAAGCACCAGATTTTTGAATTTATTTAAAGATGTGATTTAACTTCAGTACTATGTTTTTCTTCAATTTGTGTATCCAAATCCTTGTTCTTGTGTTGTTGTTATCATATTTGAGATGATTGTTTTCCTTCTTCATGTCTGACTTGTGCTCATGTACATGTTTTATGGTTAATTACGAATTTGGAGTTACTGCAAATGAGTATGTTTAAACCAGAGCCTTGTGTCTTTTTAAGTGTGATTGTGTAACATGGCTATAAATGAAAGCATTCTTAGAAAACCTAATTTCTCTTTGGAAAGCGATACAGGTAAATTCTACTATAGACTTAAGTGTAAATGAGAGAAGATCACGCCACTGCTGATTTCTGTGAAAGACAGATAAAGATAAGGAGATAGACTGAATCTGCTTATCCAATTAGAATATGTTTACAGACTAGTGTGTGGCTTGTATCTGGGTGTCAGTATGAGCACATGACAAGCTGGATTTGCTGATCTAGTTCGTCCTCCTGAACACACACACATAAATCCCCAATACTCAGTCAAGTATTTGACTTCCTCTCTGTCAGCTCTATCGTCATGGCGACAGATCTCCAATCAGGACCTATCCAACTGATCCCTACAAGGAGAGTGACTGGCCCCAGGGTTTTGGACAGCTCTCTCAGGTATGCAGACACACACATACATTATTCTCTTTGTTTTAATCTGTTACATGCTAATTGAGGAGCATTATGCAGTAACATGCAAGAGGCTGTGCTATATTATGTGAATAGAGCGCAACAGTCGGGGTCCAAAAGTAAAAAAGTTTTTTTTAACGGTAACTTTCAAACCATAAGACAGCCCTACTGTGAGCTCTGACATTGTTAATCGATGCTATATGCTTCTGTTAAAGCTTAAAGCTATTTTTTAAAATAATTTTTAAGTTTAAGTTTGTGGTGAGAAAAAATACATTACCCGTGATGCTGTACAAAAAATTCCACCAATCAGAGAGTTGCGATAAGCAAATCATACCAAAAGAGCTTGTAGGGAACGCCCACTCCCATGAAGCGCTGCGAATGACGTAACTGATTTCCCTACACAGAATGTACAGTGTTTAAGCACAGTGTAGCTCATCCTCTTTTGCATATCAGTGGGGAGGCCGTTATAGCATTAACATGCAGCTTGAAATTTCCTGGATGGACACATCTCCAATTGATTGTCACGTCCTTTCAACATGGCGAAATACATTGAGGGGGGTGACCCGCACCTTACATAATTAAAAAACTTATTTTATAGAAAACTACTATGAGCACAACAGTCTGTGTACATTTTTTAATAGGCACCAAACTACTGAATGTACTTTAAAGGGTTAGTTCACCCAAAAAAAAAAAATTCTGTCATTAATTACTCTTTCGGAACACAAATGAAGATATTTTTGATGAAATCTGAGAGCTTTCTGTCCCTCCATAGACAGCTATGCGACTGACATTTTGAAGCTTCAAAAAGTTCATAAAGAGATCGTAAAACTAATCCATATGAATCGAGCAGTTTAGTCAAATTTTTCTGAAGACACTCGATTGCTTTATATGATGAACACATTTAATTTAGGCTTTTATTCACATATAAACATTCATCAACACACACATCAGTTGTCGTAAAAGAAGCTCAAGCATGTTTGCTTGACGTGTGCGAGAACCAATGAGGTTCATTCTTGTGTGTTACGCAGCACGTTTGAGCTTCCGCAAGATGTTTGTTCTCGCATGTGAAGCAGGTTCGGTTTAGCTTCTGTTTTAAGTTCGCTGATCAATGTTTATATGTGAATAAAAGCCTAAATTAAATATTTTTTTCTTTTGAATCTCTTCAGAAAATTTGGACTAAACCACTCAATTCATATGGATTAGTTTTACAATCTCTTTATGAGCTTTTTGAAGTGTCAAAGTGATAGTCGCGAGGCTGTCATTTGTCATTTGTGTTCCAAAGATGAACAAAGTCTTACAGGTTTGGAACGACATGAGGGTGAGTAATTAATGACAGAAATTTCATTTTTGGGTGAACTAACCCTTTAAGGATGTTATTTCATCTTTTCACTGTAAGATTTAGTAAAAGGTTGTTTTTATTACTGTAACTCGATGTTCTCAATTTTCCAGGAGGGAATGAGGCAGCACTATGAACTAGGTCAGTTTTTAAAGAAACGCTACAGAGGATTCCTGAGTGAGGAGTATGACCGGCATGAGGTCACTGTCTCTTTAAATTTTTGTTTAAACATGGTCAATAAACAGATACACAAAGTTGTCAGACTTGCATGTTTAAATAGCATATGCATATTGCATATTGTGTTGCAGATATTCATCAGAAGTACAGATGTTGACCGGACTCTGATGAGTGCAGAAGCTAACCTGGCTGGCCTGTTTCCACCTAACAGTTCTGAGGAGTTTAATCCAGGTTTGAAATGGCAGCCGATACCTGTTCACACTGTCCCAGAGGATAAAGAGATGGTAAGACATCACAATGAAGCTCTGTTCCCACTTTTTCTCTCCACAATTTTGCAGCACACTGAAACTTGGCCCTGGCCTCTCTTTAGTGTTGAGCTCATATTTGCACAGCAGCAGCATCAGTAAATGCCTCTGGATATTTGAAATCTGTTTCCATGGCCACACAACCTGCCTACAGTGTGTTTGCATTTGTTTTTGCTTTCCAGCTGCTCTCATTCCCGCTTGAAGACTGTCCACGTTACACGCAGCTCATGAGCGAGACTGAAAAATCAGACATTTTTCTTAACATGACTGACACTTACAAGGTGAGTCCACCTTGCAAAAACCCATTAATATTAGCAGGTCGTCTGTCTATGGACTTTACAGTGATTTTTTTATTTTTTATTTTTTTACAACAATTATGATATAGTGTAACACAAAAGGTATCCTGCAGTTTTCTGGATTGGTTTTAAATAGTGATGCCCAGATGAGGCTTTGGCTCATGAATATTCATTAGAGTCCATACATCGTTTAACCAGTAGTCCTAACAGTAGATAAGGGGATTTTTTACAGAAGAGATTTCAGTTTGAGACAGAACCTTGTGTCTTCTGTTCTTCCTTTCCTGAAATACTTGAACACCTTTTTATTGTTGTGATTTTTACCGCTAAATTTTGGTTGGATGTGTTTAATTGGCTTTCGATAAAAATTAATAACATCTTTCCCATAGTTTTAGAGGATATCCTGTTTTTTAAGAATATGAATTTCGTTGAATTTGAAAATTTCGTTGGGTAAATCAGACTGACGGTGAATAATAATAAATAACCTTATAAAGTTCATACACTACATGGTTGAGTACATAGCGTACAAGTGCATAGTGCGTCATTTGGGACACTACGTAAATATTTACTATTTTAGTGCTATCCTAATAAAAAAAATTTATGTCATGAGTCCATTCCTTTTTATAACTTGCTCCTTATTTTTTTCATGGTAGTTAGTGTGCCTTACAATGTTAGTATGTTCCCTGTCTTGCAATGTAAATGTGCAATAAAAAACAACAGTTACTACAATCATGGTTATGTCATTGTGTTTTTATGCAGGCATTTATAGAAATGGTGAGAAATAAAACAGGACTGGAGACGGCCTCCATTGAGTCTATTTGGAGTGTCTATGACACGTTGTTCTGTGAGGTGAGTTTCACCTGGCATTCATGTGCACGTTATTCATGACTTCATCTAGCATTAAAGGTGCAGTGTGTAAAGTTTATCGGCATCTAGTGGTGAGGTTGCAAATTGCAATATAGAGAAGCGACGGTGGCCAAAACAGGACAAATATGTCATCGTCTGAGACAGCAGAAATATGTCATCGTCTGAGACAGCAGAGAGTAGCTAATCAATCAAACGTGCTCTGTAGAGCAGTTTGTCCATTTAGGGCTGCTGTAGAAATATGCTGGCGCAAAATGGCGACTTGACATGTAAGGGCACCATGCAGTGTATATAGATAGAAATGGCTCATTCTAAGGTAGTAAAAACATAACGGTTCATTATGTAAGGTCTTTATACACCACTGAAAACCTAGTTATGTATATTATGTTGCGTTTCTGTCAATAGATCCTCCTGAAATTTACACATTGCATCTTTAAGAGACTCTGCCAGACAGTATCACCTGTTAAGTGTTGTCTATATGAATGTGAATGAATAATATATTAAAGACAGTGTGTGTGCAACTAATGTAGTTTATCAACCTCATTAAAGAGTGCAACATTAGATTTCTGAAAGTAAAAATCTGATTGATTTTCTCCATAGGGAAACTGATTTTTAACAATAACTTTATAAAGCTTTAAAGACAGACCTACTGTGAGCTATGAGGTTGTTAATTGATGACATAAGCTTTTGTTGAAGCCATCAGCCCACATTTTCAATTTTTTTCTAAATAATAAAGTTTAACAATGAAATTCCTGGTGGAAAACTACATTAACCATGATTCTTTAAAGAAATCTCCACCAAACAGAGAATTGTGACAACCAAATCACGCCAAAAGAACTCTTCAGCGCCCACCAATTACCATGAATGACACTTTCAAACTACTTGAATATTTGTGAATATGTGCATATTTTGAAATAAATGTAAAATATATTGTTTCTTTATACATAATCAACATCTTTAAATCAGTAGTTTTATCTTTTTTAATTTGATTAGTTTATTATTCATTATTTTCATTGTATCTTTTGACTTTTTGTCCGATTTTCAAATACTTTTTTGCTTCAAATCAAAATTAGTAATGTTGTGATTGACCTCATAGGTGGTTAGTTTTGTTCATGGTTATAACGCTTTAACGAAGACTTTTCTAAAATCCTTATGGAAAAAATACTTCTGGAACCAACTCCACTGAAAAAGTGGATGGTCACCATTGCTCTCTATAATGAGTCAAGTTAAGTTCTTTGTTGCCATGTGCACAGAGTTAAGTAGTCAAGTTCAGTAGACTGTGAAGAGTGGAAGAGAGGCTAACAGGGTGAGAGTCATTCAAGTCTGATGGCTTGTGGTTAAAGCTGTTTCCTAGTGTGTGTGTTCTTGTATACATGGTTTATGAGGACACAAATGTGTATAATAACATGAGTATTACAACGTAAACATGGTTTATGAGGACACTTCTTGTGTCCTCGTAAACCAAATGGCTTAAAAAACATACTAAACGGTGTTTTTTGAAATTCAAAAAATGCAGACAGTTTCCTGTGATGGGTAGGTTTAGGGGTAGGGGTAGTGTAGGGGGATAGAATGTACACTTTGTACATTATGTCTATGGAGAGTCCCCGTAAACCATATATACAAGTACGTGTGTGTGTGTGTGGACTCTTTCATGATGTTGAGTGCTCTTTACACTTTGTGCTAAATGTCTTGCAATAATGGCTGAATCACTGTTATATAATTTCATTGCAAACTGATCTATAGATGCTCAGAATCTATTAAATCCAGATGCTCAGACAGACACCATGAATTGTGTCAGATCAGTTCTGTTATTCTCCTTCCCCAGGCAAAACATGGGAAGTCGCCACCTGGCTGGGTGACTCCAGATGTGATGGAAACTCTGAAGGTGCTGAAGAACTTTGGTTTTCAGATTATGTTTGGAGTCTATAAGAGAAAGGAGAAGTGCAGACTTCAGGGAGGTGAGAGCTTATCCCTGGGCAGAGCATCTAATTTTTTTTTAATCTTCTATTATTACATTTTAATTTAAATGAATAAAAAACGGTAATAATAACATTTAAAAAAAAAAAAAAAAAAGCACACATATGCAAATCAGTGTTGTAGGAATACTGGGGGGAGGCCACTGCTTGAAACAGTGTGTAATTAGAGTGCAGGGGCACATCTATGTAAAGAAACAATGCTGTTCCACATTCAGACTGTAAATGTGCAGTACTGTGATCATGTGACACTTTGCTTACGCTCTCATTTGCAGGTCTGCTGTTAAATCAGATCATTAAGAATCTCTCAATTGCAGCAGCTTCAGACGCTAAAGAAAAAGTGAAGATGATAGTATACTCAGCTGTAAGTCATTTGTCACGCTAAATCAACATCAGCAGACCAAAACTCCTAAACTTCCTCTTTCAGTCTTCTAATAGTCTTCTAAAAAAACAAGAAAAACAAGTGTGTTCTGTATAGAGGAAGCTATTCATGTAATGTTTTCTCATGTATCTCTTTCCTTACTAGCATGACACAACAGTTGTAGCTCTGCAGGAAGCCCTGAATGTCTTTAATGGCCTGCAGCCACCTTATGCCTCGTGTCATTTAATTGAACTTCACCAGGAAGCGAACGGGTAATATATCGTCTGTGTTTTTCCTAAATTCATGTTTCTAAAATACATCCTTGGTCAACCAAAATATTCCTTTGTCTCTTTTAGGACATTTTTAGTGGAGATGTTTTATCGCAATGATAGTGCCATGTCTGAGCCATACCCCTTGTCTTTACCGGGCTGTTCCCAGCGCTGCCCCCTACAGGACTTTGTGAACCTCACACGTGATGTCATACCACAAGACAGGAATAAAGAGTGTCAGATAAAGAAAGAAGCCACAGACACTGGTAAAGCAATCATGTACATTAATAAAATTGCTTACATGTTTTTTATGCATACATAAACAGTAAATTATAAATATTTAAACTGCAATTTGTTACTAAAATCCCTTCCATACAACAAAAAATATATTTTTGGATATTTTTTAATCCAAAATATACATAAAATGGCCAACCACTATATTGTTAATAAAGATTTTGAAATATATTTACATAAATATATTTTAGATAAGTTTTTTTACATTTTTTATTGTTTCTATAAAAATAAAAAGTGCCTGCATTTACCCAAATTGCATTCAAGATAGTAAATGTAAATGGCTTTTGTAGGTTTAAACTAAATATATTTTTAAATATATTAAATATAAATATATTTTTAAAAAATATATTTCCATAATGTAGTTTACAACATATTTTGGCCAGAAATTTTATTTATTTTTATTTTTTGGCCATATATGGACTTTATTGAATAAAGATGTGTATAATACTTAAAAAATATCTATGTTCATATTGTAATAACAATAGTTTGTATACTTGGACTTTCATACATGTGTGCAGAAGTCATCGTCGGGCTGGCTGTGTGTGGATGTCTGCTCTTTCCGTTGGTACTACTGCTGTTTGTAGTGCTATGCCGTCGAAAAGACCCGATGGCTAGCTACAGTCATGTCATAAATGAGAGCGACTCCTGACAATCATATCAGCTCCTCCGCAAAGAGGACCAGTGGGACAGTGAAGAGGACCTATGAGGACATAGCGCCACACATTTTATTATATTGGGGATGGAACATCTGGTAATGTTTTATTACTTGTAACTTCTAGTGTTTCAAGAGAGAAAAGGGAACTAAGAGTTGTGATGGCATCAGTGGCATTAACGTAACAATGCTTAGCGCACAGACTCTGTAACTGTAATAATGACTGGGTGTCATTTGCTCTGGGCTTTTGTTGTAATGAAAGATTATGATTGTGTGTAAAAGGAAGGATCTGAGATGTGGACTAGACTAAAGCTCCCCCAGAGGAATGTGTCCTCTCTGAAAGGCCAGGACTGTTGGTGTCCCCCTGTTTGTGCTTCTGGTCCTTCAATTCTTGTGTACTTATGAGCCCAGTGTACTTGATGCATCAGCCTAAAGATTTAGGTTGGGCAATAAAAGACTACTGGATACACGTCGAGGCCTTATAATGCACTCATGGAATTTTACTCTCATGCTTTTTATGTGATTATCTCCTGATTTACAGCCACAGTAGTTTTGATTTGTACATTTTAGAATAGCAACATACTGATGAAGAACAGTGTTCTCAGGTTAAGCTCAAAAGAGCTGTATTGGAGTAATTTGTTTTAATCTGGTGTGGTTTATTTAATTTTAATGTTTTGTCATTCAACATAATGATCACAACATGACACTATGAATACAAATTAAATTTTATACTCCATTATCAAAAATGTTTTCATGTCTCTACAGTGATAATTCGGTTCCAGGTGCATCGTATTTAAAGGTGCAATGTGAAAAATTTAGGAGGAACTATTGACAGAAATGCAATATAATATACATAACTATGTTTTCAGTGGTACATAAAGACTTTACATAATGAACCATAATGTTTTTATTACCTTAGAATGAGCCATTTCTATCTCATACACCGTGGGTCCCCCCTCCATGTCAAGTCTCTATTATGCGCCGGCATGTTTCTACAGCAGCCCTGAATGGACAACATTCTACAGAGAGCGTTTAGTCACTATGTTGTTCTTCTTCTAAATCGTTCGTGTTTTTAGAGGCAGCTGGCATCATCACTACATTGAATACGCACAAAGTAGTAGTAGTAGTAGTCATCTGGTTTATTAGAAGCAGAGACCATTCTTTGTTAGAAGTAATAAGAAACCTCATTGCTTCACACAGGCTACTCTGCTGTCTCAGACGAAGACATCTTTGTCTTGTGTCAGCCAGACGGCCACCATAGCTTCTCCGAAAGGGAGGGTTGTGCGCCGTTAGTTGCAGTTCGCAACCTCACCGCTAAAATGTTCACATTGCACTTTTAAAACAAATTACTGTTAGATTGAAAAATATGCCCAGTAAGAATTTTTTAAAAATCATTATTACCACTAAATGTTAATTGTCAAAATTGTTCTACCGTCTCAACTTTTTAAATCAGTGTTTTGTTTGTTTTTAATTATTGTCTTTCACTGTCTCAGTGCACATCTATTCAGCTTGACTGAAGATGTTCTGTACAGGATCCATATAGAACAAATGCTGTATTAACTAGATGAAATTGTGATGCTTTGAGATAAGGTGTAATTAAATGAAACAGATAACAGCTTTTTAAATCCCTTTTTATTTTCATCAAATAGACAAATAATGTTAGACAGTAAATGCATGTCTTTCATGTAATAGGTCATTAACATCTTGTTATTAGTCAAAATGGAGGCTTATAATACATTTGTGTAACAGCAGAGAGTATTTAGTGTCCGCAAAAGAGCTTTTTACAAAGTTGACAATTGGTGTAAATCTGGCTTTAAAACAACAAAACAAAACGAATATACCTCTGCTTTGAATATGGAGGGTGTCCCCTCAATATTTATGTTATGTAAATTCTTGGGGCCTCATTTATAAAAACGTGCATAGAATGATCCTAAATGTGAACACATTTCTAACATGTTCCTGTGAATGATTTATAAAAACATCTATGCACAAAAATGTTTCTAAATGCATCACTCTTGATAAATCGCAATTTATCATGAATTCAATCATAATGTGAACAAACACATCAACTCTACCTACAAAATGGCCGCTAATATCCCTTCTTAGTTATATACTAATATATAATTAATTTCAGTGACGTAATTATCACAAGCCAGTTAAAATGCTGCATATTTGCGAATATAATAATATAAATGCATATTGTAATCGCCTATTTATGTTCTTAATTGATGCTCAATTCAATTGCTTGTATATGAGTGCAAAAAGTTTTATATGCATTTTTTTCTTTTGGTGTATGTATTAAGTTTTTCTCTTTTTATAAATCTCTTTGGACATAGGATGAAATCCATGGAATTTAGGAACAAATCTGATCACGTGTTTTATAAATGAGCCCCCTGGTTTATGCAGGTAGTGTGATATCATGAATACACCAGCAGTGCATAAATGTTAAAAATTAAAAGCATCCACGGTGAAAATGTTTTTACACATTCTCCCCAAAATGAATTAACCCTTTTTGCAATGAATGTACGTTTTGACAAGTTCATATACAATTGTTTAATAGAAATGTTTGTCCACCTATAAGTAGGCCTTTATCTGGACCAGTCCAGATCAGTGCATTGTTAGAGAACATAAAGTCAGTCAAAACTATCAACACAAATTATGGGACTTCATTCAAAAGACACCAACATTTTTTCCTTCTTGGTCTGTGATTCATTGTTTTTTTTTTTCTTTCTTTTTTTCTATATCATACTCTAACTTTGTGGTGCAACATCAGGCTAGGTTGAGTGACCCTTTGAACATCTCAAGCATTTTTCTGTATTATCTGGAATGAATTACAAACTCAATGTTCAGTCGTACCCCACATGACACAGAGAAAATGAGACTCAACAATCTTAAAGGCGGTTTAATGTCTCTACTAGAACACTACACACGCTAAGCACCATTGAAAACCTTAAGGATAACACTAAACACACATACGTGCACACAAAAAAAAAGTATTCTTGCTGCACCCCACACAGCTTGTTCTTTTTTAAATGCCGCTCTGACCTTTAACCTTTAAACTAAACATTCAATTGTCAGCAGTGTTTGTTACATTAACAATCTAGGGATTGACCTTTTGATGGACAGCTATTAAGATGTACGTCTTATTTGACACACAGAGAGCAAAAGAAAATAGGAAGAGAGAAATGTTGATTGTCTGTTGTCAAGGTCAAAGTTTAGAAGCATGTGAGGTAAGGCGCTGATCAGGCGATGGCTTTGGCCTCAGGCAGGAAGGCTTCCCAACACTTCACCAGCTGGTTTAAGATAAATAATTAATAAAAGACTATTTAATGATTCTGTATGTAAAACACGCACATATACTTACCCGATGCTGTGTGTGAAGAAGGGACTCCAGGTATTTCACTATGTGCTGTTTGAAATCTCTAGCTTTCTCTTTCTGCAAAAGCAAAAGAAAATGTGATGTTTTGTGCTGTATACCACAGCTGCACATTTAATCATTAAAAGATTGCTATCTCGATTCAAACACCGACGTGATTGTATTCCTAGATGACAACTATTTGGCTATGTCTATTAAACCTTTGACAAGTACAATCACAGTGGAACAAATCTGCGTTGGCACTGCCACTGAACCAGAAAGAGCAGTTGTCATGTATAGGTATGAAATGGCTTCACAGCATCTTTTCAACCACACAGTATCATTATGTCTGTTAAAATAATTCAAATTATCACAGTACTGGGATAATATTTCATAATTTGGATATAAACACTGATTTCTATGGTAGAGATCAAAATAGAGTAAATCACCTTTTGAAAGTAACATGAAATAAAGATTGTGTCAATTACATCGTTACACCAGTAGGTGGCTACAAGTGACTTGGAAAAAATGTAACTGAACCATTCAAGAGATTAATTCAAAAACACTGATTCATCCAGTAATAAAACAAGTGAAGTCATTATGACTGAGTCATTGAATCATTCATTCAACCCGATTTAAAAAATAATAATAATAATAATAATAATTCAGATTCATTAAAGATTTTTAAATAGACTGCAGCAATGATGTCTTGTTGAAACAAATCTAAAAAATAAATTATATATATATATATATATATATATATATATATATATATATATATATATATATACACACACTATATTGCCAAAAGTATTGGGATACCCCTCCAAATCATTGAATTCAGGTGTTCTGATCACTTCTATGGCCACAGGTGTATAAAATCAAGCACCTAAGCATGCAGACTGCTTCTACAAACATTTGTGAAAGAATGGGTCACTCTCAGGAGCTCAGTGAATTCAAGTGTGGTACCGTGATAGGTTGCCACCTGTGCAATAAGTGCATTCGTGAAATTTCCTCACTACTAAATATTCCACGGTCAACTGTTAGTGGTATCATAACAAACTGGTTGCCAGGGGAACAGTACTTGCCTGACTGCATTGTGCCAAGTGTAAAGTTTGGTGGAGGGGGGATTATGGTGTGGGGTTGTTTTTCAGGTGTTGGGATTGGCCCCTTAGTTCCAATGAAAGGAACTTTTAATGCTTCAGCATACCAAGACATTTTGGACAATTTCATGCTCCCAACTTTGTGGGAACAGTTTGTGGATGGCCCCTTCCTGTTGCAACATGACTGCGCACCAGTGCATAAAGCAAGGTCCATAAAGACATGGATGAGTGAGTTTGGCGTGGAGGAACTTGACTGGCCTGCACAGAGTCCTGACCTCAACCCGATAGAACACCTTTGGGATGAATTAGAGCAGAGACTGCGAGCCAGGCCTTCTCGTCCAACATCAGTGCCTGACTTCACAAATGTGCTTTTAGAAGAATGGTCAAAAATTCTCATAAACACACTCCTAAGCCTTCCCAGAGGAGTTGAGGCTGTTATAGCTGCAAAGGGTGGGCCAACTCCATATTAAACCTTACGGATTAAGAATGGGATGTCATTAAAGTTCATGCGCACGTAAAGGCAGGCATCCCAAAACTTTGCAGGAGATGGCAAAGTGTATATATATATATATATGTTCAACAGCAAAACTTAAACAATACATTTTTGGAATGAAATGACGGTAAATACATGATGACTGAATTTTCATTTTTGGGTGAACTATCCCTTTTAGCAAGGGACTCCCAAGTATTTCACACCCCTCTGTTCATTGCTCCACCTCCAAAACCCACCCTCCAATCCTAACCACCCTGCTCTCTTGGGTCCTTTTTCTATTTTTCTTGGAAATATCCAACTGTATGCTCGGTAAGGTGTAAATAGAAAACGCATCCCAACATCAAAGGCCTATTTTTTTGCACTTGTGATGTTTTGTTTTGCAACACGTCTTACCTCAAATCTGAGCACTTCTTTGCGCACAGTACAGGTGACTCTTTCTAAATCTCTCTCATACTGACTGACTTTAGACTCCCACTGCACAGAAACAAAGAAAACAGCTTAACATGAACAGCAAATTAGTGACCAATCTTTCTGTAAATCAACAGGATTCAACAGAACACTCCTACAAGAAAGTTCTGTGTCTTATGAACAGTACATGTAGAGTGTTGTACATGAATCATTCACTGTTAAGGATTACCTCATTTATGTCATCTTTAGCCTGCTGCAGTTTCTCGGGTTTGTTCGCCCACAGCAGTTTGGCCTCAGCCTCTCGTTTCTTCTGCAGCGTGCTCTGAGCTTCCTGCAGCCGCTGCCACACTTTCATCCTCTGCTCAAAACAGCACTGAGGGCAGCAAAGAACACAGTAAACAACATCATATTTCTTACGTAGTTGGTTCTAATTGCTGCTTTTGGGTTATGTGATTGTGCTCTCTAACCCTCACGGCCCCCAGCAGTCTGACGTAGTCGGCCAGGAGCTCGGCAAGGATGAAGAAATCGCTGAAGGCCTGTTGCTGATGCAGCTGCTCCATCTTATCCTCCACCTCTGCCAGCTGTGACAGCGCCCGAGACAATGCAGAGTTCTCCTCCACACTGCCCAGCATGGCCACACTCTTACTAAACACTGCTGTGTTACTACACAACTCTACGAGAGGAGTAAGATATTGAGATGCTGTGTAACAGCATGAATCTGGAAGATTGGCTTCACAGTGTAGTTTTTACTCTCACCTTTCCTGTGGTTTACTAATGAGTCAACAGCAGCATGCAGCCTCCTTAACAGCTGCTCCTCATTCTCCACCTCCTGCAGCTTACTCTCAAACCACTGACACACAGAGAGACATGTCAATCACTAGCCAAATGCAATGTCCTGGGAGAATATATGCTTTAGAACCACAGAAACTGAGCTCCTCTTACATTATCTGATTCATTCATTTTTATGGTCATCTTATTTACAGCGTCCGACGCTCTGTTTATCATCTTTAGCAGACCAGGTCCACTCAAAGTCTGAGTATTTACTGCCCTGGGCAACTAAACACACACACACACACAAGTTTAGATCTTAAATATGCCACTAAAAATACTGTACGATGTGTCTGGGAACATGATAAAGGTGGTGACCTCATCTCTCTCTAAAAACTCTCGAACATCCGGGTCCTGCAGGAGAGATGGATGAGCCACTACTCTCTGTAGATACCTACAGAAAATATAAACACACAATCAGTAAATATAGCCAGTTATAAATGAAACAAATGTGTAACATGTGAATACATATACGATGTGAATAAAGATTAGGAAAGATGGTTAATAAATATGTATTCTCAATTTAATGAATACTTGGCTACCAGACATTTTTGACTGGATCAATGATGATAAATTGCAGCTCACAATTGCTAAAACAACAATAAAGTTGACTTTGACTTTATAGTGTAAAAGTCACATAGTTTTCACCAATGCTTTGTCTTTTTCTGGTTATTCTAGAATTTTTTTTTTTGGTTGTACAAAAAAAAGGACTCACACTAAGGAAAGACTAAGAGGTTTTCTAAACATATCTAAACAGATGGTATCCAGTCATGGGCGGGGCTGAAAATCTGGAACAGTGTATATTCAGACACTGCTTCTGATTTATGGGGATTATAAAAAAGGAGTGGGTGGATTTTTACCATTATAGGCTGGTTGTTTACACACTGTGGACACACATTAAAGGGTTAGTTCACCCAAAAATGAAAATAATGTCATTTATTACTCACCCTCATGTCGTTCTACACCCTTAAGACCTTCGTTCATCTTCGGAACACAAATTAAGTTATTTTTGATGAAATCCGATGGCTCCGTGAGGCCTCTGTAGACAGCAATGCCATTGAACTTCTCAAGATCCAGAAAGGTACTCAAAACATATTAAAAACAGTTCATGTGAGTTCAGTGGTTCAATCTTAATATTATAAAGTGGCGAGAAAAATTTTGTGCGCCAAAAAACCAAAATAACAACTTTTCAACGATATCTAGTGATGGCCGATTTTAAAAACACTCACAATCAGTGATTCGGAGCGCCAAAGTCATGTGATTTTAGCAGTTTTGCATTTTGACATTCGAAGCAGTGTTTTGAAATCGGCTATCACTAGATATCATTGAAAAGTCATTATTTTGTTTTAAATATGTTTTGAGTACCTTGCTGGAGAATTTCAATGGCATTGCTGTCTATAGAGGCCTCACTGAGGCATCGTATTTTATCAAAAATAACTTAACTTGCGTTCCGAAGATGAACGAAGGTCTTACGGGTGTAGAACGACATGTGGGCGAGTAATAAATGACATTATTTTAATTTTTGGGTGAACTAACCCTTTAATGCTCAAACACCACGTAAAAGTGAATTTTAAGTGTCCCCTGTAAGTGTTTTTTATGTTAAGCATTTTCGAATATTCCGTTGTTTTTGGTGATTGAAATACTGCAGTTTGTTCACATACCTTCTCATTCTTCTTTTGAGAGGTGATCTAAATATTCTTAGCTTGAAACAGATGGAAATCTGACAGGCCTGTGCTGCAGTTCTATTGATGTTTTACCCTCCAGGTTTCTGCGCCAGTCATGTGACTGAAAACTATAAATTGGTTGACCTCTTTTTTATGTGTATGTTATGTTTTATGTGGCATGTGTTCACCTCTCTAGTGCTGCTCGTCTCTTTTCCACAAACTCCGCTGAGGACGAATCCTCCTTCCCTACCTTTACTTTAGTCATCCCTGTGACACAACAACAAACCACACGCTCAGTCAGCAAATCACACCGGACTGCTCCAAGTAAAATAATGCAAGTGAGAGCCAACAGAGTGAATGTTCTCAAGAATCTGGGCCTTTGCAGAGTGTCTAGTTGTGTTCACTAGAATAATTCCACTAGACAAAGAGCCAGAATAGGCATGAGAGCTTCTTTACCCACTACACTCTTCTGAGGAGGAGGTGGGATGATGCAGCCCAGCAAGGAGTGTTTGGCCAACATCTTCTCATAAAGTCCCAGGAAATCACTGAAACGTCGACGCACTGTGAAAGTCTTATTATGGAACATGGGCAGTGTAGTCTGGATAAAGGCAGAGAGGCGTGGAGAAAGGGCATATTTCTGATATATAAAGCTTGAGCAATCCAAAAAATAGTAATAAGGAAGAGCTTTTATGTACCTGAGTCGAAACTTTGTAAGACATGTAGGCATTCATGCCATCTCCTGCAACACAATAATGGAGAAAAACACTATTGCACTATAGCGCTCAAATGAACATCCAGAACAAGAGGCTCAATCTAGATTAGTGAATCACAATCTTTTTACTCCCCATTGTCCAAGAAAATATTTGAAGGCCCACACATGTAGGCTAAGATATTTCCTCTGGTACTACAGCTGTAATAATGACAATCCTGCTTGTTTTCTATGAGTGTCAATAGATTATTATTTATGATTAATGTTTTTATTCCAGAAGTTTTAAGAACTGTATGTTCTATAATAATAACAACAACATGGAAAATATGAGAAATATAATCTGAAATCATATTTCTTATACTTCCTAATGTCTATCAGATTTAGCATTTTAATTAAGTTAAAATATTTTAAGACAATCTATTTTAAGTAATTCTAAAATGTAATAAAAACACTTTTTATTTAAAAAAAAAAACAAAAAAAAAAAAAAAAACAATTCCTATGGAGGTTTGCTGAGGCCCCCTACTGGGCAACGGGTTGAGTACCATTGATCTAGACATACTAGATGATACAAGTATATCCACTTTATTTTTAACGTAAGAGTAGGCACTAGGATACCATTTGTAACTTGAATGTGTAAGCTGTTTTATTATTATTATAATATTATAACTGTGATATATATTATTATAATTATATAACTGTGATATTCTAGCTGTAAAAAAAAAAAAAAGTCCATTATGCTGCTTGATGTTGCATACTTCTACTTGTTATCATATTATTTTCATTTTTCATAAGTTGTTCTTCTAGTTTTTACTTATAGCGGCTGATGAATCCGAAGTCTTGCACATTCACAGGAAATAGCTTACTTCTTCATTGAAAAATAAGGTGAATAACATACCAATTTTTTCAGGGTTTGTGACTGCAATGTTCAGCTCAAACTGGTCTCCACTCTCTTCCTCCTCCAACTGTTAAAGTCAGCATTCAGTTAGAATTAAGAATCTATATAAATAATACATTATTGCAACTGAAGGCACATAAAGGGTCTTGTTTCAGTACCTCCTCCATGGTCTTAGTGACAATACTGGGTTTGAGTATGGAATTAGGGACATGTGTGGTGTCGCAAGCCGATGCGGTCGGGCCAATAATCTCTCTCCTGCCTTGACTAGTGGTGTTGGTGAGTGTCAGCTCGACAGTGGCCTCTGGAGTTTGAACAGACAGAACAGATAAAGCACAGTGGTCTAATGTATTTGAGTAATAGTAATTCACTATATTTTAGTATAGTAGTATTTTGGGGAATCTGTAGTTTACTTTGAGTTCTCTTACTAAGTGCTGTACTTTTACTTAATTTACAAGGAAAAAATAATACCTTTTACTCTATTACAATTTCATGTAAACTTAAAATTACAAATTATATATTTGTCATTGTGACTTAAAGCTGCAGTCTGGCATTTTTCCTCTTTGTCGCCATCTCTGTTTGAAACCTGCAATTGCAGTCATATGCGGAATTGTTATCGTTACGCGAGTTTGTGCATCGGCACGACTCCTCAGCAGATGAATCTAATGTTTGCTGTCAATAACTACGATGATGTGGATACTGTACTTCAGAATCACAGATTCTACGTCTTGGAAGTATGACCAATATAAGAATTTTCACCGGAAAATGTTATCTGAAAAAGTAAGTAACATTTCTGCCACTTTTGTTCTGACCAACTGAGGAAAAAAGCATTAGGCCTACAATAAATCGTGCTGCCAATGGTGATTAAATCTAACGATCGCTTAGCTCAGATCATGCCAAACCGTGCAAATTATTATTACGGTTATATTTTGTTCTCAAATTGTTAATGTTAACAACATCAGCATTGCGTGACTATGTGTATTTAGTGTGTATTAGCGTTACCTGTAGATTTCAATTTCTGTATCCACTCCGCAGTCTGAAATCTTTTGCTTTTAACTACGGGTAAATCTCCTGTTGTCACTGATGATTGTCATGTGGATCTTTCTGGATTACAATCCACCATCAAAATGATAAGTTTAATTATTTCAGCTGCTGTGAGAACAGCCTATAAATGAACCGCTACAAGCAGCATCCTCACATGATAAAGCCGACTAGCCTGGACTCCTTCTTTCTGTTTACAGACGTGACGTCATGACACAAAGACGAACGGCTGCATGCTCGAATTTCCCACGGAAATCCACCAGGTCGCTCTTATTATAAAACATTATTACAGGCTTGTGAATCGGGCTAAGATAAGTAGATAGTTTTGAACACTGGCTGGATATGAACTTGCTTAAAAATTGATTTTGGATCATTTTTAACCAAAAAAAAGTTACGGACTGCAGCTTTAAATCTTTCCTGAGTAATTTAAAAATATTTATCCTAATGTGTATCCTAATAAATGTGTAATCCTAATAAATATCCTAATTTATCCTAATCATGCACACATATTATAAACTATCCCATTTAGACACATACTTCGAGCTCTTGTTTTATTATAATCACACAAAAAAAATCACAATATTCAAATGTCTGTAAAATCATCTGATCATTTTAGCTGTAAATACTCAAATAACAGGTTTCAGGATATTGTTTTCAGTTTAACATCTGCTGTGTCCTAGTTTCTTACATAGAACAATAAGAAAATAGTTATTTTTGAGTTTTATTTATTTATTTATTTATTTATTTTTTTTTTTACAAAGTTTTTAGTTTTTTTTACTGCTGTCTCTTGTTTTCAAAATTGTTTAAGTTTTAGTTTTAAATCTTGTGTGCAATGATACTTTTGTACTTTCTCCTAACATATTTTAGGCTAGGTACTTAATACTTTTAATTGAGTAATGTTTTGTTTGTTTTGACATAGTAACTGTACTTTAACTTAAGTACAATTTCTCAGTACTTTTTACACCTCAGATAAAGCTTTTGTGCATGATCTGTGTTTCACTCTATCACGCTATTTTAAGGACAGATAGAATTCATTATATTTTTCAACATGTAGTTCAGTTGCCATCTGGCCTGCATGTGAAATCAAGTGTCATTAAGTATTTATTGCTCATTTTGAGTAATGGTGCAGCAAAGGAGTGGTGAGAAATACCAGTGAACAGATCCAGCTCTTCATCAGAGTGAAGGCCATTAGTGGCGTGATGGACATCGGTCCTGATGTAAGAGCCCTCCTCGCTGAAGATATCACCCTCATCAGGAGGTGATGTCGGTGTGATCGGTTTACTCTGCCAAAAGAGATGAACACATTGCCAACACAACAGCTGATAACCATGTCATAATTCGTGCAGCTGCTGAGCTGCATGATTAGACTAACCGCTGCAAACACTGACTAAAATTGATATGAACTGATATGTGGGGGATTATTTAAATGTCTTTTGACAGAAGCTAGCTATAGCTTCTGTCAAATGACATTTAAATAATCCCCCACATATCAATTCATCAGATAATGAAAAATGGTTATTCATTCTGAAACAGGTGTCTCACTCTCGCGCCGGTGAATATGTCCTCGCCTTCATCATCATACTCGTCGCTGTCCAGCACTCGAGTGTCTAATTCAGCCTCCTGATCTTCATTATCAGGGAAAGGAGGAGGATTCCGCCCGCAACTGCCTGACATCGCTTGTGCCGACCAAATAAAATATATATAACAAATAATAAACTTAACGCGGCAAGTCTTGAGGTTGGCCTAATTTCTTCTTGGCTATATGTTACAGGTAAACAGGGATTGAATTGCACTGCTAGGTAACCTCAGCCTACTTAAAAACATTCACGGACGGTTCTGCGCTCTCAGGCTCAGAAAGAGCGCTGGAGTGACGCTGCCACCTCATGGTCTGGAGCGAATACTACAGCTACTTCAACAACTACATCCACAACAAGCATACACACACAATGATACAATATGCATTCAGGAGACGTCACGTTGACATGACATTCAAGGAATATATTTTATGAGTACAGCTACATAAATACACTTTTACTCAGTTCGTGCAACGGTTTCTTGCCTCATTATGACTCGAGAACTGCTCGGACCGATTTTATGAACCAGTTCAATTAACCATTCCACTCAAAACGGTCATCAATAAAGAAAAACACACAACCCCACATCATATTTGCAAGTGTTCTGTTTAATAAAATAAATTAATCACTTTAATCTCATGTTTCAAGATTATAGTTGATTGAAAAACTGTACAGTAATAACTGGCTCATGAATTTCAAACATGTACATTTACAAAAATAATTATATTTCTTATACATTTCTATAAGAGTCTAAAGATCTTTGCATCAGTCCAGTTATTGTTTCTGCTGATGTCAGAATTGGATAATTCTAAACTCAGTGAGGAGGGCGACGATGAGGAAGACAATGTAGAAGATCAGTAGAAAAATGCCATAGACTCGGTTCAGGTGGAAACACTGAAGAGGAACTGCTATGAAGGAGAAGACCAGAGACAGACCCAGCGCTCCTGAGAGAACCCAGCACAGCACCCCCTCTGGTTCCAGCTGACCATACAACAGAACACAGCACACAGATCAGACTCCATCACTCATCTAAACTAATATTCAGATGATTGATCTATATAGCATCCAGTTACATGTATATGATCTTTTCTAGGAAAGCTGAGACATTGTGTATAGAGAATGAGACCTACTGTTACAACGTTATTATTCTGAAACATTTGCAGCAGGCAGCCCAGACCCACACCAAACAGCATATCTTTAGCGGTGTTAAAGGCATACAAAGAGCTTTCTGTGGTGATGTTTTAGGGTAAAATATATCAGGATTTTTACAATACTGTCAATAAATAGTATGATTAAAGGTATTGATATGGTTTTTAAAGCACATACACAAAAAGAATAACATATATGGTCTTTTAAAAGTTTAAGGATACTAAAGATAATGCCCCCAAAACAGGCTGAGATGGCCATCCGTGGGTATCCCTGACGGGCTATTGTAATGTCTGCAAAGCAATCTGTGAAAACAATGCAAACAAAATAAATAAACCATACAATCTAGTAGTTGCAAATCTCTTTTGCTTTCACTTCAGGTTCTAGAACTGGCTATAAGCAAAAATAATACAATAATGTGTGTATTTTTTATGTTGTTGAGTGGGTGTATACCTCCAATGCTGTTGCCCCAGGCTAACAAGGTGAGTCCCAGTACAGTGTTGCTGAGCCTGAAAACAACCCCCAGCAGGTGCAGCACACTGACAATCTCAGACGCCACAGTGCTGATCCACAGCGCACTGACCACAAAACCTAGCAGTGAATAAAGCTACACACACACACAGCAACATAACAAATATGAATAAAGAATACATTGCAGTTCAAAGTTTGGGGTTAGTAAGTTTTTTTTTTCTTTTTCATTTGGTTCATTAAACCAACTGATCAAAACTAACAGCAAGACATTTATAATTTGACAAGATTTCTGTTTTAAAAATGATACATTTCAAATAAAAACTTTCGGTAACACTTTATTTTAGGGTCTTTTAACTAGTTGCTTATTAGCATGCATATTACTAGAATATTGGCTATTTATTAGTACTTGTAAAGCACATATTAATGCCTTGTTCTGCATGACCTTATTCTATATTCCTAATCCTACCCAATACCTAAACTTAACAACTACCTTACTAACTATTAATAAGCAGTAAATTAGGAGTTTATTGAGGGAAAAGTCATAGTTAATAGTTTATATGTGTTCCCTATACTAAAGTGTTACCAAACTTTCTATTTAACAAACTCATGAAAAAATTTTTTTCAATGTTTTCAACATTAATAAGAAGTTTCTTGAGTGACAAATCAGCATATTAGAATGATTTCTGAAGGATCATGTGACACTGAAGACTGAAAATTCAGCTTTGCCATCACAGGAAATTACATTTTAAATTACAATTGTTATTATTAAATTATCATTATTATTATTAAATTACATTTTAGAATATATTAAAACAGAAAGGTTCATTTAAATTAATAATATTATTATTTCACAATATTAGCTTTTACTGTATTTTTGATCAAATAAATGAATCCTAATTGTGAAGTTTTTAAAAACTTAAAATAATAATAATAATAATTGACCCCAAGCTCTTTATCAGTAGTGTATATAACTGCAAATATTATGCATATGAGCTATGAAGCTTTATATTGGCAGGCTATTTCAACCAAAACAAAAAAGCAGACAGAACCGAAGATTCATACAAAGTGATATCTTGGAGGATGATTATTTGTGGTAGTGAAGAAGACAATGGCCGAGAAGAAGACTCCAATGCAGACTGTAAGCACCCACACTGGAAATTCTCCTTCAATGAGGTAGAAGCCATCTTGGAAGAAAAAGAAAGAATGTCTGTTTTAATCACAAGCACTTTACAAAGCGTAACTATCTGCATCAACAGCATTTATCTTTTCACATACGAGAGGAATTTCAGTTCCTCTGACAGTTCTAATGACTGCAGCATGTGTAATGCTGATGTATAATGCTAATGCTGGTGAACAGTACCTTACATGTGCACATAACATAAGAGATTGCTGTTAAACAGTTTCGGTCTCATAATTAAAAAAAAAAAAACAACAACAAAAATGAGTCGACTCACACTTTCCAGACTGGAATGTGAGCACACACACCAGAGGCCCAGTGATTACGTGCAGACAGTTAAGGGGGCGTTTCCAGTTGTGATCCTCCTTATCTGTGTCCACCACAGGAACTGTCAACAATAAAAGCACTTCTACAGGCACCTAACACAGTCAGACAGACAGGGAAAAAGGACCTTCACCTTAAAGTCAGCATGAAAAGGAAGTTGCGATACTCTCTTCCCTACTGTGACGCATCCGAGTGAAACGGCTTCTCGAACAAGAAAAAAAAATGTAGGGTGGGACTTGTGCATTTTGTCCTTCGGGAATTAATTGGACTGTTGTGGTTGGCTATTGCTGTGATCTCATGTGAATGACATTGTCCCGCCCTTGCTCTTATAAACATGTCATCAGAGAAGAGGAGGAAGTTATTTTGATTAAAGATTACAAGGGCACATGAGTTCAAAAAAAAATGATGCGCATGGATAAATCAGTTATAATAAATATATCAATATTCTATGAAAAAAAATTACATTTTGATTTCATGGTGACTTTAATGGTGAAAATGACATATGCATGCATATAAAGTTTCCACCATCCACCAATTCACTAAAAGGTTACTAGAAGAACATCCACTTATTTAGAACCAGGAAGTGATCATGAAACGTTCACATTTTCACCTTGATCACTTTGAGGACTTTGGCACTCCAGTGCCTTCTCCTCCAGGTCCGGCTGTCCACTGGGTTAATAGCATTAAGGAAGATCTGAGCAGTAGATTGATTGTAAGGCAGCAAAGGCTCATACTCTTCTCCATCTGAAACATACATGCAAGAATTTCACACACACAAACCAATAGTCTAAATTATGAAAGAAACTGGATGAAGAGTGGCATTTCAAAACCAGTCAAGCACACAAACTTAAAATGTAATGACTGAGCAGAGAGCAACACTTTCACACCATACAGAACTTCCTCAAATATGCTAAATAGCCTTTTAGAGAATTTGGGTTTTTTTCTGTTCCCTAAGCAGATGGCAACACATACTTGCAAAACTCCCTTATTTATGAAAGACTGTAGAGTTCAAATACATAATACCTAACCCACTGAAACTCCAGTTATTGAATTAGCCAACATAGTTTTAAGTTGAGAGGAAGTGACCCACCGTGTGCTTGTATGCTGCCACTCTGAGTTTCTCTGTATGAATCAGACGGGAGAATCTCTCCTACAAGTCAAGAACAGCACTCATTAATCACTGCCCAGTGATCGCAATAACGCTTTGAGTATGCACTGTTGTGAGCAGTATATCTGAATGTGTGAATAGTGCAAAATAAAATATATATTCAAAATTTCAAACAGCTTAGTAGCTCATATTTTGCTAGGGATGGGAACAAGTAAGTACTCAAATAAGCAAAGCTCAATCATAAAAAAACAATGGTTATGTGACTTTTTAACGTTTTTAACTTAAAAGAGAAAATTATCACTCCTCATTCAGAAATTGTAATGAGATTTTAAGATGGTAAAAAGTGTATGATGTGTGTTTTGGGAATAATAGTGCTGACAGTTCACTGCAGTCTCCTCACCCTGTTCTCTGCCTGAGCTCTGAGCCGATCCATTTAGCTGATGCTTCTGACGATTGTAAACATATGCACTCACAATCACAGTTAAAACATATACAACATACAGCCCCAGATAACCTGTGGAGAAGAGGAAAAAATGGAGCAGGAGAGAGAAATATGTTAGACGAGTCATCTATTTCTTACAAACAAATTGAAATATTAATCTTTGAACTGGTGTCCCCATATATTCTACATGAATGTGAAACATTCAGAATGAATGTGTAAATTTTTTGGTAAAGGATTAACAGACCCAGGGCTTCTCCCAAGGATATGTGGCCTTTGTATAGGATATTGAAGGTCCAAAACACAGCCACCATGTAGAAAATGACATCACGAAGGAATGGACGGGATGCCACAGTGAAAGGTTTAACCAGAGCAACGCTTCCAGCCACCACTGTTGTAACAAAGATTCCCGCCCCTTGAAAAAAAAAAAAATCTCATTAGGAAAATACAGTATGTCACAATAAAGTAGGAAAAAAATCCCAATATACCACAATATCCCAATATATATAAACACAATACAATATACAAAAAAAAAGCACAATCAATATAACATTACTACAGAGCACTTCTTGTTTTGTTTTTTTATGAATGATGAATCCTTCACAAGACTTAAAAGTGAAGTGTGTAATTTCTGCAGCACCCAATAGAACTATACTTGTGAGGGCTAAATGTCCTCACTTATATAGTGAAATACTATGACAACCGACTAGCGAGGACATTTTACTGGTCCTCAATAGTTAAAAAGTCTTATAAATTGGCCAAAACATGTTTTTATTTAAATCTATTGTTTTGCACATGTTTCTGTGAGGGCTGTCTTTAGGGGTAGGGGTTGGGTTAGGCGACAGAAAATATAAACATGATATAAAATCAAAGGTCCATGCATTGTCCTCACTAATACAGTGAAACAAACATGTTTATGTGATAAAGAATGTTTGGTACATGTTTAACAGCGCTGATTTCTCACCAAACAACGCTCCAACGGCAAGACCAGCAGTTTGAGGGTGAGAGAAAGCAGCCATGGCACTGAAGACATCTGGAGCCCCATTTCCAAGTGCCAGGAATGTTACTCCCTGTTCCATTAGGTCAAGGAAAATGATAAAAACAAAAAACATGCCAACACACAACCTCACAGCACGCATAACCTGATATTGCTGAGTTCAACATGTTCCTGGGTCAACATTTTTGTTGATCCTGGAACAACATTCAAATCAACCAATCAGATTTGAGGGACAAGTTTACAGATGTCAAGTTTAGGCTTAAAATCATGAATTAATGCTTCTACATCAGTGTTATTCATCTATCATTTCCCTCTGATTTTTGGGATAATTTATGGGTAGGGTTAGGTTTAGGGGTAGGAATAGGGTTAAGACTAAATTTTCAGACTAGAATGTTGTTCCAGGATCAACAAAATATGTTGACCCAGGAACGCATCTAACTCAGCAATATCAGGACGTGCCTCACAGCACCATTTGGGTCCTTTCTAGCAACCAAAACGCAAACAGATCACTCAGGATTCCACTTAGTCACACACACCCCTCTCAGTCATGCACACACTATAAAGACACCAACAGCACTACAGACTCTTCTGGATCATGCACAAACTTCAAGAACAAACAGGATTTGACTCTAAACAAACACTACATAGAATAACACATCCTTGGCTAACACTGTCAGCATGAGACCTACAAACAGACTAATTGTTTTATATGTCTAGTTGTTTAGCATGTTGTGATATTCTCTTTACCCCAGGACTCTGGAGTTTATTACTGCTGTGGTTGATAAGGACACAGCAGAAGTCCACAGGAGGAGTAATTAACTTTCTCAACCTCTGCAAAATGAAGACAAATTACAAGGATCAGCTGATCTGGGAATTACTGTTCTGCCATGTTTCAAATATTTAAAGGATACGGCCACATTATGAGTCAGTCTTAGTGAGGAGGAAATGGCTGAAAGATTTGGGCAGAAACTGAAAAAAACAACAACAATATAATATAATCAAAATACACATTATAAACCATATACATTTAAATTCAAATTTCTGTACTTTATAGATTAAATTCATTATAAATAAATTTTGCAACCAAATGATTAATTAACTTACTTTATGATCCTCAAAAAAACAAAAAAACAAAAACAGAACTTTCTGAAAATAAAGATTGAACTCAAAATTCTCCAAATAAATGAAAGCTGTTGTCTCTGTCACATGAGTAAATAGGGAAGTAAAACAGGTCATGGCCAAAGACTCTATTGTTATTGCTAGAAGATGAAAATAAATATTTCCAAAGCGTTGCAATTATTATTTTTAAGTTTTAATCTATTACTAATTTTAATCGATTGATAGCCCTAATGATCAAATTATCAAACTGCACAAAACAAAATGGAATACAACTCCTACAAACAGGCCAAAACATATTCACTCTAAAAGTAAAGATTACACAAACACACACACACACACAGAACTTAACTTATACCTAATTCAGTCAGGCTCAATTATTACAATTCAATGATTATGTACCAAGCTGTGAAGCATGTTGGTAATATGTGGAACATAAAATATGTCTCAGTGTTTATTTTGTCCACACAATGGAAGTCAGTGGTAACATTCTTCAAAATACCGTCGTTCAACAGAAAACAGCATGTGCAGGTTGATTAACAACCCTTCAAGTATTTTCTCAAACACAAAACTCACAAGTCTGATGCAATCAGCCCGAGAATGAGGAACAAAACAAACAGCCAGATTACCTGATGGGACGAAAAAGAGAGTAAGAACAACAAATATAACATCAAATTACAATCTAGACTGATGTATTATCATTTGTTTTAGTTGGATATGTAAACAAAGGTGTCCTGCTCCACAAATAAACACAATACAATTCTCTGGTGTGTGAACAGTTTCAAAGTAAACTCTAAGGTGACTGAGCTAATTGTGTCCTTACATAGAGTGTGATGACTAGGGGCAACAGATTAGGTGGGAACAGACAGAAGGTGACCCAAGGGTATTTGATGAATCCTTCATCTGAAGTACAGTCCGGGGTATTCTTCACAAACTCACATCTCTGACTGGCAGACAGGTTCATCACCATATCACACTGCAACACAGATCAAAAAAATGCAGCTGTTCAGGATTCACTGCCATAAGTTAGAAAGCCCGACATAAATCTGTCATACATAATGCAGAGTTCAATCATGGTAAATGGAGAGAGATATGAATTTGTCAAATTAATTACAATGTTATTTATGATGTTACTGAGTGCACAATACTGAATGAATGAAAGGGGTGTAGTGGTATGATTTAGCAGTAATTTCAGAGTGGTTTTGTCCAGCTCACCTCGTCTCCATTGCGGTTCAGTGTAAAGTCTGCTGGTCTGACTGAACTCCAGACATTCCCAACAGGAACGAGGTGTTGTGTATTTGACTGGCAGCTGACACGATCCCATTGCAGAGCAACGGTGCAAAACAAAACAAAGATCATAGAACGCATTTGTACGCAGATACTCCTTCAACATTGCTTTTTAATATTCAGCACAAACAGTTTAATTGTTTAATCGACAGGAGCTTTCGTGGTTCTTTCTCGTTTATTTCCTTCCGTGTGATACACTCCATGTATGCAAACACTGTGGTTTTGTCTCACCTAAAATAACGCAGGATTACACATTTATACTGTCACAAGTCAAATTCGAGGATGTGTGTCAGGTCATTCCAGTACTTCCTATACAAACAGCGTGACGACGAACTTTCTTATCCGCCCTCCCTCTGTCCTATGGTTAAAGAGACATTTCACAATTTTCAACTTAAAGGGATAGTTCGCTTGAAATTTTGGGTGAACTAACCCTTTATATGTCGCTTTCTCTCACTGAGGACTTAACTACTTCGACAAGTTTATATGACCAAAACTGTTTGATCGCATTTTAACCCTAGTGTGTCTTTTTTTTAATTCAGTTTTTTCTCCTTGGAAGTGTTTTGCAAGATGAAACTGGTTATAAAAAAACATTGTAAAACCGCAACACTGAACTTCAAAAGTTGCAAGTAGCCTATGCAAGTATATGGTTTGCTTGCCTTAGCTGGTTTAAGCTTGTCTCCCAGTCTGACCAGTGGAAAAGTTCCCATAAGCCCTCTAAGACCAGACAAGACTGTGACAAGCAAAATTGTATGCTTTGCCATAAAAAGCCTGGCCAACAAGTCATGAAGCTGAAACGTGAATACATTCATGTGAGAGAAACCTACTGACCCTCTGTAATGTTTGATGATGCAGACGTATATTCCTCCACTCCACTGACATTGACATTTAGAGTCATTATTTGACCTTATTTGACCTTTATCCACCTTATTCCTGACTAGCCTACTGCGTTTCGAATTATGGGTTCCACTTCCGGTTTGGGGAACTTCCTTTCAAAAAGACTGAAACTAATCGTTTCAGATTATAAGGTTGCCCTACAAATAAAGCTTATCCGTCAGTTTGATTGAATGAGCTGTGAATTTTTCTTTTATGTTTTATTTTCAGACATCATGAGAATAACGTAACGCTTGGTATTTTAACGTAACGTAACATGTTATAACAAGAATATCTATGCTTTCTATCCTCGTGATTATTTTCTTTTGTCCCTTTGCATACTGCTGCAATAGTATGAAAAAGGACAACATATACTGCACATTTGTGGTCTGTTCTCCCGATATAATTTACGATATATCCCATTAATAATTCACTGGAATGCACGAAGAATCTCGTTTTTCTCCTCAAAGCCTCACGTCTCTTTCCAGGTTTGTTTTCACAGGTAAATACAATTTATTATCTGTAAAAATGATGGAAATTACTTTGAAATAGTATCACCCAATCCTAAAGTTCATTAACATTTTTATTACGGCAACGTATATTACAGAATACAGATATATATCACTATAGTTATGTTTAACCCGTCTGTTATTGCTGTGGAAAGAATCGCGCTTTTTCATGGCCTGTTGAAAGTACCTTGTTGATGCTTTTACACTTTTAAATGTCCTTTTAATGTTCGTTGGTTGAAGGGTGAGTAGAATAATGTGATCTCATTGTAAAAATAAAACGTGTTATTGCATTCATAGAGCGAACCTTTCACTGACTGTTTACAGCTTAATGGAAGTTACACCCATAATTCGCGCAAAGCGTCATGGGGCGTAGGAATAAGGTGGATAAAAACCTTTCCTGTAAGCTAGAAGACCTCAGTATGTGTAGCCTATCTGAGAGCAGCCATCTGACATCCTTTAAAGTTTTGTTAGGCTACGTCAAAAATTCATCTATGATTTACTGGGCTGGACCTTATAAATAATATAGAAAAAATGTTGACCACAGGACTCACTTGTCAGGGTTCTGCCCTGACAGCCTTGTCTGTGTTGTCTTTGTTTAATGTTTCTATGTTTGTGTTGTGTGTCAGCACATGGCTTTGTCTTTGTATTTGCCATGTGCTCCTCTGTTCCCGCCTCCTTGTTTTCAGTTACCACGCCCTCTTGTTTAGTCGTTGTTCAATCCTCGTTTGTATGAGTGTGCTCACCTGTTCCTTGTGTTCTCTGTTCCCTTTCTTGTTGAGTCAGAATGTTGTCACCTGTTCCTCATGTTCTTTGCCTCCTTTATATTGTGCACCCTTTCCCTTGTCTTTGCCAGTTTGTTAAACCTTTGTGCCTACTAGCGTGTGCTTCATTGTGCTGTTGTGTTCTTCTGTTTGCTACTTTGTCCAAGCTAAAGTTTGTGTCTGGATACCCTGTCTTGTGTTTACTGTTTTTCATGTTTGTTCCAGTTCCTACAAGGTGAGTAGCAAGACCGGTGCAGTGTCTAATCGTGCCCCGTGAGTCTGTCTACGTGTGCTGTGTAATCCTGTCTGGCTCTTGTTGCATCTCTTGGTCTTGTGCTGCACACCAACCAAGGCACCATAACTTTAAAAGTTATGAACAGTCTTGAAAGGGGGAAAAAAATGTAATGACTAACTTGGTAAAACTAGTCTAAGCAGTTTATGCAAAGGACCACTGTTTTCAAATACAGATTGAGGGTAAAATCATTTAACCATTATTTCTATTAAAGATTTATAATGAAGAAAATGTGAATGTTTTAAAAAAAAAAAAAAAAAAAAAAAAAAAAGGCTCTTTTCATCACCATAAATGAGGTACACATGTTTATTATTATCTTATTATTATTTTTATTTATTTATTTTTTATGCCATTTGCCAGGAATGGTTTGGGAACACTGTTTTGATTATTTAAGATTTTATTAAATGTTGTATTTTCATAACATGACTGCTTGTATTTGTTTTTTTTTTTTGTTTTTTTTTGTAGGAATGAGCACAGCATAAATGATCATATGTACTGTAATCAGGAATTTGATTTTACTTTACTTCGTGCTTTTTTTTTTTTTTTTTTTTTCCCATGATGCTACTTTACTTTCATCTACAGTCTCTGAACGGCCAAAATGAGCTTTTCAAAAATGACCTACTGAGCAATTATCTATTTTGCACTATCCACTGAGTTTGTCTCTGCATACTGTATGTTTCTCTGTGTGCTATAGCTGGGGCTGAAAGAGTTAATGTGGAAGTGTTAATGGGTAAAATTGGTTGACATCATGTCTTAACTATTTCAGGATTGTTTCTGCCGGGGTTGGACTGGCAGCACCAAGTGCGGTTTCAAAGTGGGATCATTCTTCGAGACACAGCTAGCATCAAACACACCACCCTCACACTCATAAATATGTCCACACGCACACATGTACACACATGTTGACGACAGCTTTGACACCCTCTTCCCCCCCCTCAGGACGGATACCGTTTCTCCTGAGGATGACTAGTATATTTTTGGCACATGTTGTGAATCTTATGCAATTGCTGCACTGCAGTGGTGTCTAAAATATGTTGCTTATAGATGTAATTAGCAGAATAGTAACACGTGGACCTGCAAGTCAACAGAAAACTATTTAAAAAAAAAAAAAAAAAAAAAAATTATTGAAGGAAGTTTCACAAGAAAATATAATTTCAGTGTTTCTACTTAAGAATTAAAAGTTTAATTCAATGTGTTACTTGCCACTTCTTTGTAATTATTTGTAAAGTTTACTAACAATGTCGGAACATTTTTTTTTTCTTCAGTGTACAGTTAAGACCGAGCCATAGTATATACATTCTAAAATACTAGCGACATAGAAACATTTCACTGCTCCAAACGCTTGACTCTTGTGATAAACAATTGGCTATTAACTGTTTGGAATGTGGTTCCGGTGTTAAAAAAAAAACCATATTTCACAAATTACCTGTCATTGATTCCTTAAATATTTGAATCTTGAATAACATTTGTACTTCAAAATTTGTCACATCATAATTTTAAGACACAAAATACAGTAAAAAAAATTTTATAACCAAAACTTTGCCAGTGTGCTCTGAAAAAAAGGTTTATATTATTTAATTATGTGATGCTGAAAATGATGCTGACCCATGAGAACACACACTTACTCATGTTGATTATTTATAGATGTGTGTTTTTGATTGCAAATGTGATCTCCTGTGGTGATTTATGCTTTTCAGAGTGCAGTAACTCATTTAGGATATGAGTAAAGTAAATATGCAATAAAATAAGAATAACAATCTTGAAAGCAAGGGTTATTTATATGTGTGAGGCTGGGAGGGGTAATATTGGCTTTCAACAGCTTGAAGTCTCATTGGCCTGCACTGAATGCTAATTCCATAAAGAGTTAAAGGGTTTTGCTGAGCCAACACAGAATGCTATCAAAACCCTCTTTCAGTACAGAGGCCTCCCGCAGTTCCTCGTCTGTCCTGTAACCCAGATTTTCTTAAAGGTGAGATGTTTCTGACCTGTTACACATGCTGTATAAATTTTTGGATGTAATTTATGATGACTGTATACATATTTACAAAACAAGACATTATAAAACAAGAAAGATTATATAGATGTGTTTTGTGAGAATTGAGTTACTTAACGCTTAAAAATAAAGGTTCCAAAAGGGAATTTTTGTTCCATTTTTGTTACTAGTGTGATACTGTAAATATTTCAATGATCTTAAAGAACCTCTTTCCAATATTTCCAATATAAAGAACCTTTTGTGCAATGGAAAGGTTCCATGGATGTTCAAGGTTCTTCATAGAACCATAGATGCCAATAAAGAACCTTTATTTTTAAAAGTGTAGGATGGGATTCAAAGCAAAGGAATATGTCCAGTCATTTGTAAATTAAGTTTGCTTCCTTTCTTTTGTTACGTGGATTTTTAAGCATTTTTAAATATTTTAGGGTATGTATTTTCATTATTAAGCCTAAGCATCCTCTTGCATGTTTTGTTTCAAGCAAAGAATGTTGAGTCTTATTAGACATTTGTATCTAAAGTGAGGCATCCTCCTGGAGGAACCTGGGGTTAGGTGCCATTCTCCAGAGCATAATGTTAATGGCTCATTGATGAGGCCTCTGTATTTCATTTATTTAAATGTTTAAAACCATTGAATCTTACTTAAATGTAGGAAATGTTCTGAAATCTAGAAAAATATCTAGATATAATCAAGATAACATAATACGGTGCATGGCGAGCTGAAGGAACACTATGTGCTAACATTTCAATAACCCTGAAATCTGAGGCCTCCGTTAATCCATCACCTGGCTCATCACTGCAACTACAGTCCAGTTATAGATCTTATGGAATTCTGGACATATGTGTTTTAGGAATTTTGAGAAAGAGACATTATATTACTCTGAGGATATTGAATGCTGTTACTGAAAGAGAGAGCAATAGCGAGAGAGATGAGAGCCTGTGTATGTTTGAACTGCTGCTGATACAGTTTCTTCAGCCCTTTGCTCTTGATACAACACTTTGGATAATTTTACACACAGAGATCAGCTTTCTGCTTCACTCTCATATGCAGCATGCAGCTATATGCTAGTAATGGGTGATACACAGCAGCATAGTCCTATTGACTCAACCCAGATTTATTTTCATTTATTTTATTTTACATTTTTATACCAATTACACTAAAACATCTGTACATTATGTTGCTATTTATATCTTTAATAATAGAATCCATTAGTCGCTTAACATGGGCATTATGTTAATTAAATATATTCATCTAAGTTAAAGATTGAGGTAACATATAGGCTATGATGTATATGCTGTCTGTATTATATATGGTCAGCTAATATTCCTTTTTGTCAGTTTTTGGAGTAAGTAATTTACGCATGAGTGAAAAAATAAATTAAATGCTTCATTAACAGACAAAACAGACACTTGATATTTTTAATGTGAATGATGGGATGTTCTCTGTGTTATGAATGAGAGTGTAAATGAATGTGGAGGAGTGTGACTTGTTTATAGCTGTTAAAAGTGATGACTGTTGATAGTAATACTCAATGGCTGTAACTGAATAAGGGATGTATGTGATGAACGCAGCAGAGAAGAGCTTAGAGAGCGACACTGTTAAGGCTTTCGTTTAGTGCTGCAAAATTTAATGCTTTGAGATGAAATGGATATTTGATTTTAAACCAGCCTTTCATTTAGGCATAAATCCAAGTAACATACTAGCTGGAGAGAAGTTCACTAAAAGAATGGCATGTAAAACTGAATGGGTTTGTCATCTGCTCAATGTGTTGAACATCAAACAATGCTTTGAAATCAGCCTTTAAGACAATTTCACCCTGTTCTCTATATTTCAGAACAGAAGAGCACAACAAGCCTGCCACCATGTCTGAGTAAGTCTGTAAACACAGCTTCAACTGGAAATCCCGCAAGTCAATCACTAATACACACATAGCTCTAAACTTATAATGTGTTGAAATATACTTTTTTTCCCCTCCCCTAAATACCTAACAGAAAAAAGATGACCTCAAGCCGTCGGCATCATCTCAAGGTAAATATGAGTCTGTTCAGATTGTGTTCACTTTAGAGGTGTTAAGTTGCATGTGTCATTTGTTCACTGTTTGTTCTAGAGTTTAATACTGGGAATAGCCAAGGACCTGTTGGAGGCTGAGGAAAAGCAGAGAGAGGAAGACAGAATTCACTATATGGAAGAGAAATGTCCTCCTCTGTCTTTGCCTGGGTCTGTGCAGGAATTACAGGTACACATGCACAAAATGATGATTATACTCTGTATAATGAGTATACTGTATATAAGTATTGATTATTATACTCTGTATAATGTGTATAATGAGTATTTGACTCTGTTGGTAAATGTTCTCTCCAATGTGGTCAGGATCTGTGCAAACAGCTTCATCAGCAGATTGATGTGGTGGACGAGGAGAGATATGACATGTCTGTTAAAGTGGCCAAAAGTGACAAAGAGGTTTTTAATCCATGGATTATTTTCTCTCATTCCTCTATCCATGTTGAGGGTTTGACTTTCAGCAAATGACACTGTGTGTTTTTGTAGATTGAGGATCTGAAGATAAAAGTTCAAGACCTGAAAGGTAAATTCAAGAAACCTGCTCTGAAGAAAGTGCGTATGTCTGCTGATGCCATGCTGCAGGCCCTGCTGGGCTCCAAACACAAAGTGTCCATGGACCTGAGAGCCAACCTCAAACAGGTCAAGAAAGAGGTCAAGGAGGAGGTGAGCGCACACTACAGCAGTCAAGAAACTCATACCTGCCAAAGTAATTGTGTCAAATATAACTTTTAATCTTGAAATTCTTATGTGAATTATTTTAGGATAAGGAGGCAGTGGGAGACTGGCGTAAGAACATCGAGGACAAGGCTGGTATGGGCGGCAGGAAGAAAATGTTTGAATCTGAGGCTTAAACAGGCAGCTATTTTACTTTTGGAGTTGATTTCTGATGGACTTTCTGCTGTTGAGGTTGCATATTTCACTGTCAAAAAAGTGCTTTCGCGCCCAAACTACACATCCAACAAGCCAACAGTAACTAAGCTAATCATAATATTCAGAATGTCATGTATTACATGAATGATACATGAGCTCACCTTAACAAATAAAAATGGGAAAAGAAACTCTGTCATCTGTCATTGATTTTTTTTCAGCAGCCATTTTTACATCATAACTGAACTAATATCATCAACAATGGTGCTTATTTCTGAATGAGTCCAGGTTGAGCAAGGTTTCCTCTTTTTTCCTGTATTTAGCAACAAGCAGCAAATGCTCTGAACTTTCTACTTCTCTCTTTGTCTGTATCTTTTTGTTAATAAGGGGAGATCTGTGGACGAAATTAAGCATGTGTGTATGTATTCTCTGTTTATATGGTGAATCTAAGCAGTGATATTATGTGAAATGGTTACAGGACTCTAATTTCCTCTGAGATGTGACTGAGAGGCCCTGTGGGTAAATGGGTAGGTCTGGGGTCCTGGTATACCTTACGTTGTCTCCGCAATATCCGAAATCCTTGTGGGGATTTTTTTTTTTTTTTTTTTTTTTTTTTTTTTTTTTTTTTTTAAATGTAGAAAGTTTTACCTTGCTTTGGTACCTTGGCTGGTTTAGGCTTGTCTGACCTCCAAAGATTTTTATATTCCTAATATTCTGTGCAGTAGGCTAGTTATTTCACAACAGTAACAGAAATTAACTTTTTCCACTTAAATTGATTTCCAGGAAGATTATTTAGTGCATTTTTCTAAATGTTGTCCTATTTTTTGTTAAATTCAAATTAAAGCAATGAATTCAATTAGAATACTAATATACACTGTTGGGATGTTACTTATCAAATGAAATCTGTCAATTTTTGCTCTGTATATAAATGTGTGAAAATTCCTACATATCTTTTGTAGATAGTTTGGAGAGAATTAGCGAATTCTTTGCACTTTTTCAATTTATTCACACTTATTTTCAATATATTACTGTAGTTATGTGCACAATTAATCATTTAAAACAAAACAAAACAAAACAAAAAAATCACTGTCCCCTTAGTACTGTCATTATATATATTAGAGACTGTATTCCCCGCTAGAAATTTTACGCTCCCAAAACATTCTCAAAACGTCCCCACTGGTGTTAAGGACGTTGTCTAGTAACCACTGAGATCGCGTAACCGAACAAAACCGACGGCCTTTGTCTTCGAAATCTCGTAAGAGAGTGAAGGAACAAAACCGGCCATCTTTTGAAAGCTCATGACAGAGTCCTGAATCTGATAAAATATTTACTAGCTTTAAGCTTACAGTTAAATAGCCCTACTAAAACATTCTTTGTTCTATTATTTTACTTGTGTTGTTTAATGCAATGTTTAATTAGATGCAGTAACATATAATGCCTAATGTTGGTTTTATTGCTTGTGTTGGGCTACATGAGAAAAATATTTTTGTCTACCTGATGTAACGTTGGGAGATTTAATGCGGGTGCGGGTTGGGTCGGGTCGCGGTTTTTCTGTCAAACGGGTCGGGTAGGGTGCGGGCTAAAATTCGTGTTTCTGTCGGATAATGGGTCGTGTGTGCTGTTAATAATTGTGGGTGCAGGGAGGGTGTGGGTTTATCAAACAGGACCCTTGCAGCTCTGGCTCATGACAGAACAAAGTCCACCGCCAATGAGATCTCTTAAACGAACAGAAACAGCCGCCACTGAGATCGCGTAAACGAACAAAACCGAGGGCCTTTGTCTTCAAAATCTCGTGAGAGAGCGAAGGAAAAAAAGTGGCTGTCTTTTGAAAGCTTATGATTGAACAAAGCCCACCACCACTGAGATCGCGTAACCTAACAAAATCGACCATCATTGAAATCTCATGACAGAACAAAACCGGCCGCCTTTGTCTTTTAAATCTCGTAAGAGAACAAAGGAACAAAACAGGCCATATTTTGAAAGCTCATGATAGAACAAAGCCGACCGCCACTGAGATCTCGTAACCAAACAGAACTGGCCACCAATTATACCTCGTAACCGAACAAAACCGACGGCCTTTGTCTTCAAAATCTCGTAAGAGAGTGAAGGAACAAAATCGGCTGTCTTTTGAAAGCTTATGACTGAACAAAGCCCACCACCACTGAGATCGCGTAACCTAAGAAAACCGGCCATCAGTGAAATCTCATAACAGAATAAACCCGGCTGCCTTTGACTGAAGAAAGCCGACTGCCACTGAGATCTCGTAACCGACCAGAACCGGCTGCCCCTGAGATGTTGTAACCGAACAAAACCGACGGCCTTTGTCTTTGAAATCTCGTAAGAGACCGAAGCAACAAAACCGGCCGTCTTTTGAAAGCTCATGACAGAACAAGGCCGAACGCCACTGAGATCTCATAACCGAACAAAACCGAAGGCCTTTGTCTTCAAAATCTCGTAAGAGAACGAAGGAACAAAAGCGGCCGTCTTTTGAAAGCTTATGACTGAACAAAGCCCACCACCACTGAGATTGAGTAACCCGACAAAACCGGCCAACAGTGAAATCTTGTGACAAAACGAAACCGACCGCCTTTCTCTTTGAAATCCCGTAAGAGAGCGAAGGAACAAAAGCGGCAGTCTTTTGAAATCTCATGACTGAAAAAAGCCGAAAGCCACTGCGATCTCTTAACCGAACAAAACCGACGGTCTTCGTCTTCAAAATCTCGTAATAGAGCGAAGGAACATAACCGGCCGTCTTTTGAAAGCTCATGACAGAACAAAGCCGACCGCCACTGAGATCTCGTAACCGAACAAAACCGACGGTCTTTGTCTTCGAAATCTCGTAAGAGAACGAAGGAACAAAACCGGTTGTCTTTTGAAAGCTTATGACTGAACAAAGCCCACCACCACTGAAATCGTGTAACCTCAGAAAACCGGCGACCACTGAGATCTCGTAACCGGACAAAACCGACGGCCTTTGTCTTCGAAATCTAGTAAGAGAGCGCATGAACAAAACCAGCCGTCTTTTGAAAGCTCATGACAGAACAAAGCCAAAAGCCACTGAGATCTCGTAACCAAACAAAACCGACGGCCTTTGTCATCGAAATCTTGTAAAGAAGAGAGAAGGAGCAAAAGCAGCTGTCTTTTGAAAGCTCATGACAGAACAAAGCGGACCACCATTGAGATCTCGTAACCGAACAAAATCAAAGGCCTTTGTCTTCAAAATCTCGTAAGAGAGCGAAGGAACAAAAGCGGCCGTCTTTTGAAAGCTCATGACTGAAGAAAGCCGAAAGCCACTGAGATCTCGTAACCGACCAGAATCGGCTGCCACTGAGATCTTGTAACCGAACAAAACCGACGGCCTTTGTCTTCAAAATCTCGTAATAGAGCGAAGGAACATAACCGGCCGTCTTTTGAAAGCTCATGACAGAACAAAGCCGACCGCCACTGAGATCTCGTAACCGAACAAAACCGACGGTCTTTGTCTTCGAAATCTCGTAAGAGAACGAAGGAACAAAACCGGTCGTCTTTTGAAAGCTTATGACTGAACAAAGCCCACCACCACTGAAATCGTGTAACCTCAGAAAACCGGCGACCACTGAGATCTCGTAACCGGACAAAACCGACGGCCTTTGTCTTCGAAATCTCGTAAGAGAGCGAAGGAACAAAACCAGCCGTCTTTTGAAAGCTCATGACAGAACAAAGCCAAAAGCCACTGAGATCTCGTAACCAAACAAAACCGACGGCCTTTGTCATCGAAATCTTGTAAAGAAGAGAGAAGGAGCAAAAGCAGCTGTCTTTTGAAAGCTCATGACAGAACAAAGCGGACCACCATTGAGATCTCGTAACCGAACAAAATCGAAGGCCTTTGTCTTCAAAATCTCGTAAGAGAGCGAAGGAACAAAAGCGGCCGTCTTTTGAAAGCTCATGACTGAAGAAAGCCGAAAGCCACTGAGATCTCGTAACCGACCAGAATCGGCTGCCACTGAGATCTTGTAACCGAACAAAACCGACGGCCTTTGTCTTTGAAATCTCGTAAGAGAGCGAAGGAACAAACGCTGCAGTATTTTGAAAGAAGAGTGAAGGAGCAAAAGCAGCTGTCTTTTGAAAGCTCATGACAGAACAAAGCGGACTACCATTGAGATCTCGTAACCGAACAAAATCGAAGGCCTTTGTCTTCAAAATCTCGTAAAAGAGAGAAGTAACAAAAGCAGTTGTCTTTTGAAAGCTTAAGAATGAATAAAGCCCACCACCACTGAGATCGCTTAACCTAACAAAATAGGGCATCAGTGAAATCTCGTAACAGAACAAAACCGACCGCCTTTGTCTATGAAATCTCGTGAGAGAGCGAAGGAAGAAAACCGGCCGCCTTTTGAAAGCTTATGACGGAACAAAATCCCACCGCCACAGAGATTGTGGAACCTAACAAAACCGGCCAACAGTGAAATCTCGTGACAGAACAAAACCGACCGCCTTTGTCTTCGAAATCTCGTAAGAGCAACAAGAGGAACAAAAGCGGCAGTCTTGTGAAAGCTCATGACTGAACAAAGCCGAAAGCCACTGAGATCTTGGAACCGACCAGAAATGGCTGCCACTGAGATCTCGTAACGGAACAAAACCGACGGCCTTTGTCTTCGCAATCTCGTAATAGAGCAAATAAACAAAACCAGCCGTCTTTTGAAAGCTCATGACAGAACAAAGCCAAAAGCCACTGAGATCTCGTAACCGAACAAAACCGACATCCTTTGTCTTCGAAATCTCGTGAGAGAGCGAAGGAACAAAACCAGCCGTCTTTTGAAAGCTCATGATAGAACAAAGCCCACCGCCACTGAGATTGCGTAACCTATCAAGACCGGCCATCAGTGAAATCTCGTGACAGAACAAAACCGACCGCCTTTGTCTTTGAAATCTCGTAAGAGAGCGAAGGAACAAAACCAGCCGTCTTTTGAAAGCTCATGACAGAACAAAGCCGACCACCACTGAGATCTCGTAACCGAACAAAACCGACCGCCTTTGTCTTCGAAATCTCGTAGAGAGCGAAGGAACAAAACCAGCCGTCTTTTGAAAGCTCATGACAGAACAAAGCCGAAAGCCACTGAGATCTCATAACCGAACAAAACCGACGGCCTTTGTCTTCGAAATCTCGTAAGAGAGCGAAGGAACAAAACCAGCCGTCTTTTGAAAGCTCATGACAGAACAAAGCCACCACTGAGATCTCATAACGAACAAAACCGAAGGCCTTTGTCTTCGAAATCTCGTAAGAGAGCGAAGGAACAAAACCAGCCGTCTTTTGAAAGCTCATGACAGAACAAAGCCAAAAGCCACTGAGATCTCGTAACCAAACAAAACCGACGGCCTTTGTCATCGAAATCTTGTAAAGAAGAGAGAAGGAACAAAACCAGCCGTCTTTTGAAAGCTCATGACAGAACAAAGCCGACCGCCACTGAGATCTCGTAACCGAACAAAACCGACCGCCTTTGTCTTCGAAATCTCGTAAGAGAGCGAAGGAACAAAAGCGGCAGTATTTTGAAAGCTCATTACTGAACAAAGCTGAAAGCCACTGAGATCTTGTAACTGAAAAAAACTGACGGCCTTTGTCTTCAAAATCTCGAAAGATAGCGGAGGAACAAAAGCGGCTGTCTTTTGAAAGCTTACGAATGAACAAAGCCCACCACCACTAAGTTTGCGTAACCTAACAAAACCGTCCATCAGTGACATCTCGTAACAGAGCAAAACCGACCGCCTTTGTCTATGAAATCTCTTAAAAAGGAGAAGGAGCAAAACCAGCCGTCTTTTGAAAGCTTATGACAGAACAAAATCCCACCGCCACTGAGATCACGTCACTTAATGAAGCCGATTGCCACTGAGATCTCATAACCGAACGAAGACCACAGCCTTTGTCTTCGAAATCTCGTAAAAGAGCGAAGGAACCAAAGCAGTTGTCTTTTGAAAGCTTGAGAATGAACAAAGCCCACCACCACTGAGATCGCGTAACCTAACAAAACAGTGCATCAGTGAAATCTCGTAACAGAACAAAACCGACCGCCTTTGTCTATGAAATCTCGTAAGAGGGCGAAGGAGCAAAACCAGCCGTCTCCTGAAAGCTCATGACAGAATAAAGCCCACCGCCACTGAGATTGCGTAATCGAACAAAACTGGCCAACAGTGAAATCACGTGATAGAACAAAACCGACCGCCTTTGTCCTCGAAATCTCGTAAGAGACCGAAGCAACAAAACCGGCCGTCTTTTGAAAGCTCATGACAGAACAAAGCCGAACGCCACTGAGATCTCATAACCGAACAAAACCGAAGGCCTTTGTCTTCAAAATCTCGTAAGAGAACGAAGGAACAAAAGCGGCCGTCTTTTGAAAGCTTACCACCACCACTGAGATTGAGTAACCCGACAAAACCGGCCAACAGTGAAATCTTGTGACAAAACGAAACCGACCGCCTTTCTCTTCGAAATCCCGTAAGAGAGCGAAGGAACAAAAGCGGCAGTCTTTTGAAAGCTCATGACTGAAAAAGCCGAAAGCCACTGAGATCTCTTAACCGAACAAAACCGACGGCCTTTGTCTTCAAAATCTCGTAATAGAGCGAAGGAACATAACCGGCCGTCTTTTGAAAGCTCATGACAGAACAAAGCCGACCGCCACTGAGATCTCGTAACCGAACAAAAACGACGGCCTTTGTCTTCGAAATCTCGTAAGAGAGCGAAGTAACAAAAGCAGTTGTCTTTTGAAAGCTTAAGAATGAATAAAGCCCACCACCACTGAGATCGCGTAACCTAACAAAATAGGGCATCAGTGAAATCTCGTAACAGAACAAAACCGACCGCCTTTGTCTATGAAATCTCGTAAGAGGGCGAAGGAGCAAAGCTGGCCGTCTTTTGAAAGCTTATGACGGAACAAAATCCCACCGCCACAGAGATTGCGTAACTTAACAAAGCCGACCGTTACTGATATCTCGTAACCTAATAAAACCGACATCCTTTGTCTTCGAAATCTCGTGAGAGAGCGAAGGAAGAAAACCATCCGTCTTTTGAAAGCTTATGACTGAACAAAGCCCACCACCGCTGAGATTGTGGAACCTAACAAAACCGGCCAACAGTGAAATCTCGTGACAGAACAAAACCGACCGCCTTTGTCTTCGAAATCTCGTAAGAGAGCGAAGGAACAAAACCAGCCGTCTTTTGAAAGCTCATGACAGAACAAAGCCAAAAGCCACTGAGATCTCGTAACCAAACAAAACCGGCGGCCTTTGTCATCGAAATCTTGTAAAGAAGAGAGAAGGAGCAAAAGCAGCTGACTTTTGAAAGCTCATGACAGAACAAAGCGGACCACCATTGAGATCTCGTAACCGAACAAAATCGAAGAACTTTGTCTTCAAAATCTCGTAAGAGAGCGAAGGAACAAAAGCGGCCGTCTTTTGAAAGCTCATGACTGAAGAAAGCCGAAAGCCACTGAGATCTCGTAACCGACCAGAACCGACGGCCTTTGTCTTTGAAATCTCGTAAGAGACCGAAGCAACAAAACCGGCCGTCTTTTGAAAGCTCATGACAGAACAAAGCCGAACGCCACTGAGATCTCATAACCGAACAAAACCGAAGGCCTTTGTCTTCGAAATCTAGTAAGAGAGCGAATGAACAAAACCAGCCGTCTTCTGAAAGCTCGTGACAGAACAAAGCCCACCGCCACTGAGATTGCGTAATCGAACAAAACTGGCCAACAGTGAAATCACGTGATAGAACAAAACCGACCGCCTTTGTCCTCGAAATCTCGTAAGAGAGCGAAGGAACAAAAGCTGCAGTCTTTTGAAAGCTCATGACTGAACAAAGCCGAAAGCTACTGAGATCTCGGAACCTAACAAATCCGACGGCCTTTGTCTTCGAAATCTAGTGAGAGAGCGAAGGAACAAAACCGTCCGTCTTTTGAAAGCTTATGACTGAACAAAGCCCACCACCGCTGAGATTGTGGAACCTAACAAAACCGGCCAACAGTGAAATCTCGTGACAGAACAAAACCGACCGCCTTTGTCTTCGAAATCTCGTAAGAGAGCGAAGGAACAAAAGCGGCAGTCTTTTGAAAGCTCATGACAGAACAAAGCCGAAAGCCACTGAGATCTTGGAACCGACCAGAAATGGCTGCCACTGAGATCTCGTAGCGGAACAAAACCGGCGGCCTTTGTCTTGCAATCTCGTAATAGAGCAAATAAACAAAACCAGCCGTCTTTTGAAAGCTCATGACAGAACAAAGCCAAAAGCCACTGAGATCTCGTAACCGAACAAAACCGACATCCTTTGTCTTCGAAATCTCGTGAGAGAGCGAAGGAACAAAACCAGCCGTCTTTTGAAAGCTCATGACAAAACAAAGCCCACCGCCACTGAGATTGCGTAACCTATCAAGACCGGCCATCAGTGAAATCTCGTGACAGAACAAAGCCGACCGCCTTTGTCTTTGAAATATCATGAGAGCGAAGGAACAAAACCGTCTTTTGAAAGCTCATGACAGGAACAAAAAGACGCCTTTGTCGAAATCTAGACTCATGACAGAACAAAGCCGAAAGCCACTGAGATCAAAACAACCGACGGCCTTTGTCTTCAAATCTAGTGAGAGAGCGAAGGAACAAAACCGTCTTTTGAAAGCTCATGACAGAACAAAGCCCACCGCCACTGAGATTGTGGAACCTAACAAAACCGGCCAACAGTGAAATCTTGTGACAGAACAAAACCGACCGCCTTTGTCTTCGAAATCTCGTAAGAGAGCGAAGGAACAAAAGCGGCAGTCTTTTGAAAGCTCATGACAGAACAAAGCCGAAAGCCACTGAGATCTTGGAACCGACCAGAAATGGCTGCCACTGAGATCTCGTAACGGAACAAAACCGGCGGCCTTTGTCTTGAAATCTCGTAATAGAGCAAATAAACAAAACCAGCCGTCTTTTGAAAGCTCATGACAGAACAAAGCCAAAAGCCACTGAGATCTCGTAACCGAACAAAACCGACATCCTTTGTCTTCGAAATCTCGTGAGAGAGCGAAGGAACAAAACCAGCCGTCTTTTGAAAGCTCATGACAAAAGAAAGCCCACCGCCACTGAGATTGCGTAACCTATCAAGACCGGCCATCAGTGAAATCTCGTGACAGAACAAAGCCGACCGCCTTTGTCTTTGAAATATCATGAGAGAGCGAAGGAACAAAACCGGCCGTCTTTTGAAAGCTCATGACAGAACAAAGCCGAAAGCCACTGAGATCTCGTAACCGAACAAAACCGACCGCCTTTGTCTTCGAAATCTCGTAAGAGAGCGAAGGAACAAAACCAGCCGTCTTTTGAAAGCTCATGATAGAACAAAGCCGACCGCCACTGAGATCGTAACCAAACAAAACCGGCAGCCTTTGTCTTGAAATCTAGTAAATGAACAAAACCAGCCGTCTTTTGAAGCTCATGACAACAAGAAAGCCGTCTTTTGAAAGCTCATGAACAAACAAACTGAGATCGGACAGTGAGATCTCATAACAGAACAAAACCGACGCCTTTGTCTTGAAATCTCCAAGAGAGCGAAGGAACAAAGCAGTCTTTTGAAAGCTTGAGAATGAACAAAGCACACCACCACTGAGATCGTAACCTAACAAACAGTGCATCAGTGAAATCGTAACAGAACAAAACCGACCGCCTTTGTCTTGAAATCTCGTAAGGCGAAGGAAGAAAAAGCCGTCTTTGAAAGCTCATGACTGAACAAAGCCCACCACCGCTGAGATTGTGGAACCTAACAAAACCGGCCAACAGTGAAATCTCGTGACAGAACAAAACCGACCGCCTTTGTCTTCGAAATCTCGTAAGAGAGCGAAGGAACAAAACCGGCCGTCTTTTGAAAGCTCATGACAGAACAAAGCCGAACGCCACTGAGATCTCATAACCGAACAAAACCGAAGGCCTTTGTCTTCAAAATCTCGTAAGAGAACGAAGGAACAAAAGCGGCCGTCTTTTGAAAGCTTACCACCACCACTGAGATTGAGTAACCCGACAAAACCGGCCAACAGTGAAATCTTGTGACAGAACAAAACCGACCGCCTTTGTCTTCGAAATCTCGTAAGAGAGCGAAGGAACAAAAGCGGCAGTCTTTTGAAAGCTCATGACTGAAAAAGAAAAGAACAGAGCGAAGGAACAAAGCCGCCGTCTTTTGAAAGCTCATGACAGAACAAAGCCGACCGCCACTGAGATCGTAACCGAACAAAAGCATCCTTTGTCTTGAAATCTCGTGAGAGAGCGAAGGAACAAAGCAGCCGTCTTTTGAAAGCTCATGACAGAACAAAGCCCACCACCACTGAGATTGCGTAACCTAACAAAACCGGCCAACAGTGAAATCTCGTGACAGAACAAAACCGACCGCCTTTGTCTTCGAAATCTCGTAATAGAGCAAATAAACAAAACCAGCCGTCTTTTGAAAGCTCATGACAGAACAAAGCCAAAAGCCACTGAGATCTCGTAACCGAACAAAACCGACATCCTTTGTCTTCGAAATCTCGTGAGAGAGCGAAGGAACAAAACCAGCCGTCTTTTGAAAGCTCATGACAGAACAAAGCCCACCGCCACTGAGATTGCGTAACCTATCAAGACCGGCCATCAGTGAAATCTCGTGACAGAACAAAGCCGACCGCCTTTGTCTTTGAAATATCATGAGAGAGCGAAGGAACAAAACCGGCCGTCTTTTGAAAGCTCATGACAGAACAAAGCCGAAAGCCACTGAGATCTCGTAACCGAACAAAACCGACCGCCTTTGTCTTCGAAATCTCGTAAGAGAGCGAAGGAACAAAACCAGCCGTCTTTTGAAAGCTCATGACAGAACAAAGCCGACGCCACTGAGATCTCATAACCGAACAAAACCGAAGGCCTTTGTCTTCGAAATCTAGTAAGAGAGCGAATGAACAAAACCAGCCGTCTTCTGAAAGCTCGTGACAGAACAAAGCCCACCGCCACTGAGATTGCGTAATCGAACAAAACTGGCCAACAGTGAAATCACGTGATAGAACAAAACCGACCGCCTTTGTCCTCGAAATCTCGTAAGAGAGCGAAGGAACAAAAGCTGCAGTCTTTTGAAAGCTCATGACTGAACAAAGCCGAAAGCTACTGAGATCTCGGAACCTAACAAATCCGACGGCCTTTGTCTTCGAAATCTAGTGAGAGAGCGAAGGAACAAAACCGTCCGTCTTTTGAAAGCTTATGACTGAACAAAGCCCACCACCGCTGAGATTGTGGAACCTAACAAAACCGGCCAACAGTGAAATCTCGTGACAGAACAAAACCGACCGCCTTTGTCTTCGAAATCTCGTAAGAGAGCGAAGGAACAAAAGCGGCAGTCTTTTGAAAGCTCATGACAGAACAAAGCCGAAAGCCACTGAGATCTTGGAACCGACCAGAAATGGCTGCCACTGAGATCTCGTAACGGAACAAAACCGACGGCCTTTGTCTTCGCAATCTCGTAATAGAGCAAATAAACAAAACCAGCCGTCTTTTGAAAGCTCATGACAGAACAAAGCCAAAAGCCACTGAGATCTCGTAACCGAACAAAACCGACATCCTTTGTCTTCGAAATCTCGTGAGAGAGCGAAGGAACAAAACCAGCCGTCTTTTGAAAGCTCATGACAAAACAAAGCCCACCGCCACTGAGATTGCGTAACCTATCAAGACCGGCCATCAGTGAAATCTCGTGACAGAACAAAGCCGACCGCCTTTGTCTTTGAAATATCATGAGAGAGCGAAGGAACAAAACCGGCCGTCTTTTGAAAGCTCATGACAGAACAAAGCCGAAAGCCACTGAGATCTCGTAACCGAACAAAACCGACCGCCTTTGTCTTCGAAATCTCGTAAGAGAGCGAAGGAACAAAACCAGCCTTCTTTTGAAAGCTCATGATAGAACAAAGCCGACCGCCACTGAGATCTCGTAACCAAACAAAACCGACGGCCTTTGTCTTCGAAATCTAGTAAGAGAGCGAATGAACAAAACCAGCCGTCTTTTGAAAGCTCATGACAGAACAAAGCCGAACGCCACTGAGATCTCATAACCGAACAAAACCGAAGGCCTTTGTCTTCAAAATCTCGTAAGAGAACGAAGGAACAAAAGCGGCCGTCTTTTGAAAGCTCATGACAGAACAAAGCCGACCACCACTGAGATCTCGTAACCGAACAAAACCGACCGCCTTTGTCTTCGAAATCTCGTAAGAGAGCGAAGGAACAAAACCGGCCGTCTTTTGAAAGCTCATGACAGAACAAAGCCGACCGCCACTGAGATCTCGTAACCGAACAAAACCGACGGCCTTTGTCTTCGAAATCTCGTAAGAGAGCGAAGTAACAAAAGCCGTCTTTTGAAAGCTCATGAACAAAGCACGCCCACTGAGATCTAACCGAACAAAACCGACCTTTGTCTTGAAATCTAGTAAGGCGAAGAACAAAGCATCCGTCTTGAAATCAAGAGGCGAAGAACAAAGCCAGTCTTTGAAAGCTCATGACAGAACAAAGCCAAAAGCCACTGAGATCTCGTAACCAAACAAAACCGACGGCCTTTGTCTTGAAATCTCGTAAGAGAGCGAAGGAACAAAACCAGCCGTCTTTTGAAAGCTCATGACAGAACAAAGCCGAAAGCCACTGAGATCTTGTAACCGAACAAAACCGACGGCCTTTGTCTTCGAAATCTCGTAAGAGAACGAAGGAACAAAAGCGGCCGTCTTTTGAAAGCTCATGACAGAACAAAGCCCACCGCCACTGAGATTGCGTAACCTATCAAGACCGGCCATCAGTGAAATCTCGTAACAGAACAAAACCGACCGCCTTTGTCTTGAAATCTCATAAGAGGCGAAGGAACAAAACCGGCCGTCTTTTGAAAGCTCATGACAGAACAAAATCCACCGCCACTGAGATCACGTCACTTAACAAAGCCGACTGCCACTGAGATCTCATAACCGAACAAACCGACAGACTTTGTCTTGAAATCTCGTAAAGAAGCGAAGGAACAAAAGCAGCCGTCTTTTGAAAGCTTGAGAATGAACAAAGCCCACCACCACTGAGATCGCGTAACCTAACAAAACAGTGCATCAGTGAAATCTCGTAACAGAACAAAACCGACCGCCTTTGTCTATGAAATCTCGTAAGAGGGCGAAGGAGCAAAACCAGCCGTCTTCTGAAAGCTCATGACAGAATAAAGCCCACCGCCACTGAGATTGCGTAATCGAACAAAACTGGCCAACAGTGAAATCACGTGATAGAACAAAACCGACCGCCTTTGTCCTCGAAATCTCGTAAGAGACCGAAGCAACAAAACCGGCCGTCTTTTGAAAGCTCATGACAGAACAAAGCCGACCGCCACTGAGATCTCGTAACCGAACAAAAACGACGGCCTTTGTCTTCGAAATCTCGTAAGAGAGCGAAGTAACAAAAGCAGTTGTCTTTTGAAAGCTTAAGAATGAATAAAGCCCACCACCACTGAGATCGCGTAACCTAACAAAATAGGGCATCAGTGAAATCTCGTAACAGAACAAAACCGACCGCCTTTGTCTTCGAAATCTCGTAAGAGAGCGAAGGAACAAAAGCGGCCGTCTTTTGAAAGCTTATGACGGAACAAAATCCCACCGCCACAGAGACTGCGTAACTTAACAAAGCCGACCGTTACTGATATCTCGTAACCTAATAAAACCGACATCCTTTGTCTTCGAAATCTCGTGAGAGAGCGAAGGAAGAAAACCGTCCGTCTTTTGAAAGCTTATGACTGAACAAAGCCCACCACCGCTGAGATTGTGGAACCTAACAAAACCGGCCAACAGTGAAATCTCGTGACAGAACAAAACCGACCGCCTTTGTCTTCGAAATCTCGTAAGAGAGCGAAGGAACAAAACCAGCCGTCTTTTGAAAGCTCATGACAGAACAAAGCCGAACGCCACTGAGATTGCGTAACCTAACAAAACTGGCCAACAGTGAAATCTCGTGACAGAACAAAACCGACCGCCTTTGTCTTTGAAATCTCGTAAGAGAGCGAAGGAACAAAACCGGCCGTCTTTTGAAAGCTCATGACAGAACAAAGCCGAAAGCCACTGAGATCTCGTAACCGAACAAAACCGACGGCCTTTGTCTTCGAAATCTAGTAAGAGAGCGAATGAACAAAACCAGCCGTCTTTTGAAAGCTCATGACAGAACAAAGCCCACCGCCACTGAGATTGCGTAACCTAACAAAACTGGCCAACAGTGAAATCTCGTGACAGAACAAAACCGACCGCCTTTGTCTTCGAAATCTCGTAAGAGAGCGAAGGAACAAAAGCTGCAGTCTTTTGAAAGCTCATGACTGAACAAAGCCGAAAGCTACTGAGATCTCGGAACCTAACAAATCCGACGGCCTTTGTCTTCGAAATCTCGTGAGAGAGCGAAGGAACAAAACCGTCCGTCTTTTGAAAGCTTATGACTGAACAAAGCCCACCACCGCTGAGATTGTGGAACCTAACAAAACCGGCCAACAGTGAAATCTCGTGACAGAACAAAACCGACCGCCTTTGTCTTCGAAATCTCGTAAGAGAGCGAAGGAACAAAACCAGCCGTCTTTTGAAAGCTCATGACAGAACAAAGCCAAAAGCCACTGAGATCTTGGAACCGACCAGAAATGGCTGCCACTGAGATCTCGTAACGGAACAAAACCGACGGCCTTTGTCTTCGCAATCTCGTAATAGAGCAAATAAACAAAACCAGCCGTCTTTTGAAAGCTCATGACAGAACAAAGCCAAAAGCCACTGAGATCTCGTAACCGAACAAAACCGACATCCTTTGTCTTCGAAATCTCGTGAGAGAGCGAAGGAACAAAACCAGCCGTCTTTTGAAAGCTCATGACAAAAGAAAGCCCACCGCCACTGAGATTGCGTAACCTATCAAGACCGGCCATCAGTGAAATCTCGTGACAGAACAAAGCCGACCGCCTTTGTCTTTGAAATATCATGAGAGAGCGAAGGAACAAAACCGGCCGTCTTTTGAAAGCTCATGACAGAACAAAGCCGAAAGCCACTGAGATCTCGTAACCGAACAAAACCGACCGCCTTTGTCTTCGAAATCTCGTAAGAGAGCGAAGGAACAAAACCAGCCGTCTTTTGAAAGCTCATGATAGAACAAAGCCGACCGCCACTGAGATCTCGTAACCAAACAAAACCGACGGCCTTTGTCCTCGAAATCTCGTAAGAGACCGAAGCAACAAAACCGGCCGTCTTTTGAAAGCTCATGACAGAACAAAGCCGAACGCCACTGAGATCTCATAACCGAACAAAACCGAAGGCCTTTGTCTTCAAAATCTCGTAAGAGAGCGAAGGAACAAAAGCGGCCGTCTTTTGAAAGCTTACCACCACCACTGAGATTGAGTAACCCGACAAAACCGGCCAACAGTGAAATCTTGTGACAAAACAAAACCGACCGCCTTTCTCTTCGAAATCCCGTAAGAGAGCGAAGGAACAAAAGCGGCAGTCTTTTGAAAGCTCATGACTGAAAAAAGCCGAAAGCCACTGAGATCTCTTAACCGAACAAAACCGACGGTCTTCGTCTTCAAAATCTCGTAATAGAGCGAAGGAACATAACCGGCCGTCTTTTGAAAGCTCATGACAGAACAAAGCCGACCGCCACTGAGATCTCGTAACCGAACAAAACCGCGGCCTTTGTCTTCGAAATCTCGTAAGAGAGCGAAGTAACAAAAGCAGTTGTCTTTTGAAAGCTTAAGAATGAATAAAGCCCACCACCACTGAGATCGCGTAACCTAACAAAATAGGGCATCAGTGAAATCTCGTAACAGAACAAAACCGACCGCCTTTGTCTATGAAATCTCGTAAGAGAGGCGAAGGAACAAAGCTGGCCGTCTTTTGAAAGCTTATGACGGAACAAAATCCCACCGCCACAGAGACTGCGTAACTTAACAAAGCCGACCGTTACTGATATCTCGTAACCTAATAAAACCGACATCCTTTGTCTTCGAAATCTCGTGAGAGAGCGAAGGAAGAAAACCGTCCGTCTTTTGAAAGCTTATGACTGAACAAAGCCCACCACCGCTGAGATTGTGGAACCTAACAAAACCGGCCAACAGTGAAATCTCGTGACAGAACAAAACCGACCGCCTTTGTCTTCGAAATCTCGTAAGAGAGCGAAGGAACAAAACCAGCCGTCTTTTGAAAGCTCATGACAGAACAAAGCCAAAAGCCACTGAGATCTCGTAACCGACCAGAACCGACGGCCTTTGTCTTTGAAATCTCGTAAGAGACCGAAGCAACAAAACCGGCCGTCTTTTGAAAGCTCATGACAGAACAAAGCCGAACGCCACTGAGATCTCATAACCGAACAAAACCGAAGGCCTTTGTCTTCGAAATCTAGTAAGAGAGCGAATGAACAAAACCAGCCGTCTTCTGAAAGCTCGTGACAGAACAAAGCCCACCGCCACTGAGATTGCGTAATCGAACAAAACTGGCCAACAGTGAAATCACGTGATAGAACAAAACCGACCGCCTTTGTCCTCGAAATCTCGTAAGAGAGCGAAGGAACAAAAGCTGCAGTCTTTTGAAAGCTCATGACTGAACAAAGCCGAAAGCTACTGAGATCTCGGAACCTAACAAATCCGACGGCCTTTGTCTTCGAAATCTAGTGAGAGAGCGAAGGAACAAAACCGTCCGTCTTTTGAAAGCTTATGACTGAACAAAGCCCACCACCGCTGAGATTGTGGAACCTAACAAAACCGGCCAACAGTGAAATCTCGTGACAGAACAAAACCGACCGCCTTTGTCTTCGAAATCTCGTAAGAGAGCGAAGGAACAAAAGCGGCAGTCTTTTGAAAGCTCATGACAGAACAAAGCCGAAAGCCACTGAGATCTTGGAACCGACCAGAAATGGCTGCCACTGAGATCTCGTAACGGAACAAAACCGACGGCCTTTGTCTTCGCAATCTCGTAATAGAGCAAATAAACAAAACCAGCCGTCTTTTGAAAGCTCATGACAGAACAAAGCCAAAAGCCACTGAGATCTCGTAACCGAACAAAACCGACATCCTTTGTCTTCGAAATCTCGTGAGAGAGCGAAGGAACAAAACCAGCCGTCTTTTGAAAGCTCATGACAAAACAAAGCCCACCGCCACTGAGATTGCGTAACCTATCAAGACCGGCCATCAGTGAAATCTCGTGACAGAACAAAGCCGACCGCCTTTGTCTTTGAAATATCATGAGAGAGCGAAGGAACAAAACCGGCCGTCTTTTGAAAGCTCATGACAGAACAAAGCCGAAAGCCACTGAGATCTCGTAACCGAACAAAACCGACCGCCTTTGTCTTCGAAATCTCGTAAGAGAGCGAAGGAACAAAACCAGCCGTCTTTTGAAAGCTCATGACAGAACAAAGCCGACCGCCACTGAGATCTCGTAACCGAACAAAACCGACCGCCTTTGTCTTCGAAATCTCGTAAGAGACCGAAGCAACAAAACCGGCCGTCTTTTGAAAGCTCATGACAGAACAAAGCCGACCGCCACTGAGATCTCGTAACCGAACAAAAACGACGGCCTTTGTCTTCGAAATCTCGTAAGAGAGCGAAGTAACAAAAGCAGTTGTCTTTTGAAAGCTTAAGAATGAATAAAGCCCACCACCACTGAGATCGCGTAACCTAACAAAATAGGGCATCAGTGAAATCTCGTAACAGAACAAAACCGACCGCCTTTGTCTATGAAATCTCGTAAGAGGGCGAAGGAGCAAAGCTGGCCGTCTTTTGAAAGCTTATGACGGAACAAAAACCCACCGCCACTGAGATTGCGTAACTTAACAAAGCCGACCGACAGTGAAATCTCGTGACAGAACAAAACCGACCGCCTTTGTCTTCGAAATCTCGTAAGAGAGCGAAGGAACAAAACCAGCCGTCTTTTGAAAGCTCATGACAGAACAAAGCCAAAAGCCACTGAGATCTCGTAACCAAACAAAACCGGCGGCCTTTGTCTTCGAAATCTCGTAAGAGAGAGAAGGAACAAAAGCAGCCGTCTTTTGAAAGCTCATGACAGAACAAAGCCGACCACCACTGAGATCTCGTAACCGAACAAAACCGAAGGCCTTTGTCTTCGAAATCTCGTAAGAGAGCGAAGGAACAAAAGCGGCAGTCTTTTGAAAGCTCATGACAGAACAAAGCCGAAAGCCACTGAGATCTTGGAACCGACCAGAAATGGCTGCCACTGAGATCTCGTAACGGAACAAAACCGACGGCCTTTGTCTTCGAAATCTCGTAAGAGAGCGAAGGAACAAAACCAGCCGTCTTTTGAAAGCTCATGACAGAACAAAGCCAAAAGCCACTGAGATCTCGTAACCGAACAAAACCGACATCCTTTGTCTTCGAAATCTCGTGAGAGAGCGAAGGAACAAAACCAGCCGTCTTTTGAAAGCTCATGACAGAACAAAGCCAAAAGCCACTGAGATCTCGTAACCGAACAAAACCGACATCCTTTGTCTTCGAAATCTCGTGAGAGAGCGAAGGAACAAAACCAGCCGTCTTTTGAAAGCTCATGACAAAACAAACCACCGCCACTGAGATTGCGTAACCTATCAAGACCGGCCATCAGTGAAATCTCGTGACAGAACAAAACCGACCGCCTTTGTCTTTGAAATATCGTGAGAGAGCGAAGGAACAAAACCGGCCGTCTTTTGAAAGCTCATGACAGAACAAAGCCGACCGCCACTGAGATCTCGTAACCAAACAAAACCGACGGCCTTTGTCTTCGAAATCTAGTAAGAGAGCGAATGAACAAAACCAGCCGTCTTTTGAAAGCTCATGACAGAACAAAGCCGACCGCCACTGAGATCTCGTAACCGAACAAAACCGACCGCCTTTGTCCTCGAAATCTCGTAAGAGACCGAAGCAACAAAACCGGCCGTCTTTTGAAAGCTCATGACAGAACAAAGCCGAACGCCACTGAGATCTCATAACCGAACAAAACCGAAGGCCTTTGTCTTCAAAATCTCGTAAGAGAACGAAGGAACAAAAGCGGCCGTCTTTTGAAAGCTTACCACCACCACTGAGATTGAGTAACCCGACAAAACCGGCCAACAGTGAAATCTTGTGACAAAACAAAACCGACCGCCTTTCTCTTCGAAATCCCGTAAGAGAGCGAAGGAACAAAAGCGGCAGTCTTTTGAAAGCTCATGACTGAAAAAAGCCGAAAGCCACTGAGATCTCTTAACCGAACAAAACCGACGGTCTTCGTCTTCAAAATCTCGTAATAGAGCGAAGGAACATAACCGGCCGTCTTTTGAAAGCTCATGACAGAACAAAGCCGACCGCCACTGAGATCTCGTAACCGAACAAAAACGACGGCCTTTGTCTTCGAAATCTCGTAAGAGAGCGAAGTAACAAAAGCAGTTGTCTTTTGAAAGCTTAAGAATGAATAAAGCCCACCACCACTGAGATCGCGTAACCTAACAAAATAGGGCATCAGTGAAATCTCGTAACAGAACAAAACCGACCGCCTTTGTCTATGAAATCTCGTAAGAGGGCGAAGGAGCAAAGCTGGCCGTCTTTTGAAAGCTTATGACGGAACAAAATCCCACCGCCACAGAGACTGCGTAACTTAACAAAGCCGACCGTTACTGATATCTCGTAACCTAATAAAACCGACATCCTTTGTCTTCGAAATCTCGTGAGAGAGCGAAGGAAGAAAACCGTCCGTCTTTTGAAAGCTTATGACTGAACAAAGCCCACCACCGCTGAGATTGTGGAACCTAACAAAACCGGCCAACAGTGAAATCTCGTGACAGAACAAAACCGACCGCCTTTGTCTTCGAAATCTCGTAAGAGAGCGAAGGAACAAAACCAGCCGTCTTTTGAAAGCTCATGACAGAACAAAGCCAAAAGCCACTGAGATCTCGTAACCAAACAAAACCGACGGCCTTTGTCATCGAAATCTTGTAAAGAAGAGAGAAGGAGCAAAAGCAGCTGTCTTTTGAAAGCTCATGACAGAACAAAGCGGACCACCATTGAGATCTCGTAACCGAACAAAATCGAAGAACTTTGTCTTCAAAATCTCGTAAGAGAGCGAAGGAACAAAAGCGGCCGTCTTTTGAAAGCTCATGACTGAAGAAAGCCGAAAGCCACTGAGATCTCGTAACCGACCAGAACCGACGGCCTTTGTCTTTGAAATCTCGTAAGAGACCGAAGCAACAAAACCGGCCGTCTTTTGAAAGCTCATGACAGAACAAAGCCGAACGCCACTGAGATCTCATAACCGAACAAAACCGAAGGCCTTTGTCTTCGAAATCTAGTAAGAGAGCGAATGAACAAAACCAGCCGTCTTCTGAAAGCTCGTGACAGAACAAAGCCCACCGCCACTGAGATTGCGTAATCGAACAAAACTGGCCAACAGTGAAATCACGTGATAGAACAAAACCGACCGCCTTTGTCCTCGAAATCTCGTAAGAGAGCGAAGGAACAAAAGCTGCAGTCTTTTGAAAGCTCATGACTGAACAAAGCCGAAAGCTACTGAGATCTCGGAACCTAACAAATCCGACGGCCTTTGTCTTCGAAATCTAGTGAGAGAGCGAAGGAACAAAACCGTCCGTCTTTTGAAAGCTTATGACTGAACAAAGCCCACCACCGCTGAGATTGTGGAACCTAACAAAACCGGCCAACAGTGAAATCTCGTGACAGAACAAAACCGACCGCCTTTGTCTTCGAAATCTCGTAAGAGAGCGAAGGAACAAAAGCGGCAGTCTTTTGAAAGCTCATGACAGAACAAAGCCGAAAGCCACTGAGATCTTGGAACCGACCAGAAATGGCTGCCACTGAGATGGAACAAAACCGGCGGCCTTTGTCTTCGCAATCTCGTAATAGAGCAAATAAACAAAACCAGCCGTCTTTTGAAAGCTCATGACAGAACAAAGCCAAAAGCCACTGAGATCTCGTAACCGAACAAAACCGACATCCTTTGTCTTCGAAATCTCGTGAGAGAGCGAAGGAACAAAACCAGCCGTCTTTTGAAAGCTCATGACAAAACAAAGCCCACCGCCACTGAGATTGCGTAACCTATCAAGACCGGCCATCAGTGAAATCTCGTGACAGAACAAAGCCGACCGCCTTTGTCTTTGAAATATCATGAGAGAGCGAAGGAACAAAACCGGCCGTCTTTTGAAAGCTCATGACAGAACAAAGCCGACCGCCACTGAGATCTCGTAACCGAACAAAACCGAAGGCCTTTGTCTTCAAAATCTCGTAAGAGAGCGAAGGAACAAAACCAGCCGTCTTTTGAAAGCTCATGACAGAACAAAGCCGACCACCACTGAGATCTCGTAATCCGAACAAAACCGGCCTTTGTCTTGAAATCTCGTAAGAGAGCGAAGGAACAAAACGGCAGTATTTTGAAAGCTCATGACAGAACAAAGAAAGCCACTGAGATCTTGTAACGAACAAAACTGAAGGCCTTTGTCTTCAAAATCTCGTAAGAGAAGCGGAGGAACAAAAGCGGCCGTCTTTTGAAAGCTCATGAATGAACAAAGCCCACCACCACTGAGATCTTGTGAACCTAACAAAACCGCCATCAGTGAAATCTCGTAAGAGAACAAAACCGACCGCCTCTTTGAAATCTCTGAAAAAGGAGAGATGAGAACAAAACCAGCCGTCTTGAAAATCTCGTATGACAGAACAAAACCAGCCGTCTTTTGAAAGCTCATGACAGAACAAAGCCAGCCACTGAGATCTCATAACGAACAAAACCGACAGACTTTGTCTTGAAATCTCGTAAGGCGAAGGAACAAAAGCAGTTGTCTTTTGAAAGCTCATGAGAATGAACAAAGCCCACCACCACTGAGATCGCGTAACCTAACAAAACCGGCCATCAGTGAAATCTCGTGACAGAACAAAACCGACCGCCTTTGTCTTTGAAATCTCGTAAGAGAGCGAAGGAACAAAACCAGCCGTCTTCTGAAAGCTCGTGACAGAACAAAGCCCACCGCCACTGAGATTGCGTGTCGAACAAAACTGGCCAACAGTGAAATCACGTGATAGAACAAAACCGACCGCCTTTGTCCTCGAAATCTCGTAAGAGAGCGAAGGAACAAAAGCTGCAGTCTTTTGAAAGCTCATGACTGAACAAAGCCGAAAGCTACTGAGATCTCGGAACCTAACAAATCCGACGGCCTTTGTCTTCGAAATCTAGTGAGAGAGCGAAGGAACAAAACCGTCCGTCTTTTGAAAGCTTATGACTGAACAAAGCCCACCACCGCTGAGATTGTGGAACCTAACAAAACCGGCCAACAGTGAAATCTCGTGACAGAACAAAACCGACCGCCTTTGTCTTCGAAATCTCGTAAGAACGAAGGAACAAAAGCGGCAGTCTTTTGAAAGCTCATGACAGAACAAAGCCGAAAGCCACTGAGATCTTGGAACCGACCAGAAATGGCTGCCACTGAGATCTTAGCGGAACAAAACCGACGGCCTTTGTCTTCGCAATCTCGTAATAGAGCAAATAAACAAAACCAGCCGTCTTTTGAAAGCTCATGACAGAACAAAGCCAAAAGCCACTGAGATCTCGTAACCGAACAAAACCGACATCCTTTGTCTTCGAAATCTCGTGAGAGAGCGAAGGAACAAAACCAGCCGTCTTTTGAAAGCTCATGACAAAACAAAGCCCACCGCCACTGAGATTGCGTAACCTATCAAGACCGGCCATCAGTGAAATCTCGTGACAGAACAAAGCCGACCGCCTTTGTCTTTGAAATATCATGAGAGAGCGAAGGAACAAAACCGGCCGTCTTTTGAAAGCTCATGACAGAACAAAGCCGAAAGCCACTGAGATCTCGTAACCGAACAAAACCGACCGCCTTTGTCTTCGAAATCTCGTAAGAGAGCGAAGGAACAAAACCAGCCGTCTTTTGAAAGCTCATGATAGAACAAAGCCGACCGCCACTGAGATCTCGTAACCAAACAAAACCGACGGCCTTTGTCTTCGAAATCTTGTAAGAGAGCGAAGGAACAAAACCAGCCGTCTTTTGAAAGCTCATGACAGAACAAAGCCGACCGCCACTGAGATCTCGTAACCGAACAAAACCGACAGCCTTTGTCTTCGAAATCTCGTAAGAGAGCGAAGGAACAAAACCAGCCGTCTTTTGAAAGCTCATGACAGAACAAAGCCGACCACCACTGAGATCTCGTAACCGAACAAAACCGACCGCCTTTGTCTTCGAAATCTCGTAAGAGAGCGAAGGAACAAAAGCGGCCGTCTTTTGAAAGCTCATGACTGAACAAAGCCGAAAGCCACTGAGATCTTGTAACCGAACAAAACCGACGGCCTTTGTCTTCGAAATCTCGTAAGAGAGCGAAGGAACAAAACCAGCCGTCTTTTGAAAGCTTATGACAGAACAAAGCCCACCGCCACTGAGATTGTGGAACCTAACAAAACCGGCCAACAGTGAAATCTCGTGACAGAACAGAAAACCGACCACCTTTGTCTATGAAATCTCGTTAAGAGAGAAGGAGCAAAGCGGCAGTCTTTTGAAAGCTTATGACAGAACAAAATCCCACCGCCACTGAGATCTAACCACTGCCACTGCCACTGAGATCTCATAACGAACAAAACCGACGGCCTTTGTCTTCAAATCTCGTAAGAGAGCGAAGGAACAAAGCAGTTGTCTTTTGAAAGCTCATGACAGAACAAAGCCCACCACCACTGAGATCGCGAACCTAACAAAACAGTGCATCAGTGAAATCTCGTAACAGAACAAAACCGACCGCCTTTGTCTATGAAATCTCGTAAGAGAGCGAAGGAGCAAAACCAGGCCGTCTTTTGAAAGCTCATGACAGAACAAAGCCCACCGCCACTGAGATTGCGTAACCGAACAAAACCGGCCAACAGTGAAATCACGTGATAGAACAAAACCGACCGCCTTTGTCTTGAAATCTCGTAGAGAAGCGAAGGAAGAAAAGCCGGCCGTCTTTTTGAAAGCTCATGACTGAACAAAGCCACTGAGATCCCAAACAAAACCGACGCCTTTGTCTTTGAAATAGAGCGAAGGAACAAAACCAGCCGTCTTTTGAAAGCTCATGACAGAACAAAGCCGAAAGCCACTGAGATCTCGGAACCTAACAAATCCGACGGCCTTTGTCTTCGAAATCTCGTGAGAGAGCGAAGGAACAAAACCGTCCGTCTTTTGAAAGCTTATGACTGAACAAAGCCCACCACCGCTGAGATTGTGGAACCTAACAAAACCGGCCAACAGTGAAATCTCGTGACAGAACAAAACCGACCGCCTTTGTCTTCGAAATCTCGTAAGAGAGCGAAGGAACAAAAGCGGCAGTCTTTTGAAAGCTCATGACTGAACAAAGCCGAAAGCCAAAAGCCACTGAGATCTTGTAACCGAACAAAACCGACGGCCTTTGTCTTTGAAATCTCGTAAGAGAGCGAAGGAACAAAACCGGCCGTCTTTTGAAAGCTCATGACAGAACAAAGCCGAACGCCACTGAGATCTCGTAACCGAACAAAACCGACGGCCTTTGTCTTCGAAATCTCGTAAGAGAGCGAAGTAACAAAAGCAGTTGTCTTTTGAAAGCTTAAGAATGAATAAAGCCCACCACCACTGAGATCGCGTAACCTAACAAAATAGGGCATCAGTGAAATCTCGTAACAGAACAAAACCGACCGCCTTTGTCTATGAAATCTCGTAAGAGGGCGAAGGAGCAAAGCTGGCCGTCTTTTGAAAGCTTATGACGGAACAAAATCCCACCGCCACAGAGATTGCGTAACCTAACAAAGCCGACCGTTACTGATATCTCGTAACCTAATAAAACCGACATCCTTTGTCTTCGAAATCTCGTAAGAGAGCGAAGGAACAAAACCAGCCGTCTTTTGAAAGCTCATGACAGAACAAAGCCAAAAGCCACTGAGATCTCGTAACCAAACAAAACCGACGGCCTTTGTCATCGAAATCTTGTAAAGAAGAGAGAAGGAGCAAAAGCAGCTGTCTTTTGAAAGCTCATGACAGAACAAAGCGGACCACCATTGAGATCTCGTAACCGAACAAAACCGACATCCTTTGTCTTCGAAATCTCGTAAGAGAGCGAAGGAACAAAAGCGGCAGTCTTTTGAAAGCTCATGACAGAACAAAGCCGAAAGCCACTGAGATCTTGGAACCGACCAGAAATGGCTGCCACTGAGATCTCGTAACGGAACAAAACCGACGGCCTTTGTCTTCGCAATCTCGTAATAGAGCAAATAAACAAAACCAGCCGTCTTTTGAAAGCTCATGACAGAACAAAGCCAAAAGCCACTGAGATCTCGTAACCGAACAAAACCGACATCCTTTGTCTTCGAAATCTCGTGAGAGAGCGAAGGAACAAAACCAGCCGTCTTTTGAAAGCTCATGACAAAACAAAGCCCACCGCCACTGAGATTGCGTAACCTATCAAGACCGGCCATCAGTGAAATCTCGTGACAGAACAAAGCCGACCGCCTTTGTCTTTGAAATATCATGAGAGAGCGAAGGAACAAAACCGGCCGTCTTTTGAAAGCTCATGACAGAACAAAGCCGAAAGCCACTGAGATCTCGTAACCGAACAAAACCGACCGCCTTTGTCTTCGAAATCTCGTAAGAGAGCGAAGGAACAAAACCAGCCGTCTTTTGAAAGCTCATGATAGAACAAAGCCGACCGCCACTGAGATCTCGTAACCAAACAAAACCGACGGCCTTTGTCTTCGAAATCTAGTAAGAGAGCGAAGGAACAAAACCAGCCGTCTTTTGAAAGCTCATGACAGAACAAAGCCGACCACCACTGAGATCTCGTAACCGAACAAAACCGACCGCCTTTGTCCTCGAAATCTCGTAAGAGACCGAAGCAACAAAACCGGCCGTCTTTTGAAAGCTCATGACAGAACAAAGCCGAACGCCACTGAGATCTCATAACCGAACAAAACCGAAGGCCTTTGTCTTCAAAATCTCGTAAGAGAGCGAAGGAACAAAAGCGGCCGGCTCTTTGAAACCACCACTGAGATTGAGTAACACTGACAAGAACAAAGCCAAGCCACTGAGATCTCGTAACAAACAAAACCGACCGCTTTGTCTTGAAATCCCGTAAGAGAGCGAAGGAACAAAACCGGCCGTCTTTTGAAAGCTCATGACAGAACAAAGCGGACCGCCACTGAGATCTCGTAACCGAACAAAATCGAAGAACTTTGTCTTCAAAATCTCGTAAGAGAGCGAAGGAACAAAAGCGGCCGTCTTTTGAAAGCTCATGACTGAACAAAGCCGAAAGCCACTGAGATCTCGTAACCGAACAGAACCGACGGCCTTTGTCTTTGAAATCTCGTAAGAGACCGAAGCAACAAAACCGGCCGTCTTTTGAAAGCTCATGACAGAACAAAGCCGAACGCCACTGAGATCTCATAACCGAACAAAACCGAAGGCCTTTGTCTTCGAAATCTAGTAAGAGAGCGAATGAACAAAACCAGCCGTCTTTTGAAAGCTCATGACAGAACAAAGCCCACCGCCACTGAGATTGCGTAATCGAACAAAACTGGCCAACAGTGAAATCACGTGATAGAACAAAACCGACCGCCTTTGTCTTCGAAATCTCGTAAGAGAGCGAAGGAACAAAAGCTGCAGTCTTTTGAAAGCTCATGACTGAACAAAGCCGAAAGCTACTGAGATCTCGGAACCTAACAAAACCGACGGCCTTTGTCTTCGAAATCTAGTGAGAGAGCGAAGGAACAAAAGCGGCAGTCTTTTGAAAGCTCATGACAGAACAAAGCCGAAAGCCACTGAGATCTTGGAACCGACCAGAAATGGCTGCCACTGAGATCTCGTAACGGAACAAAACCGACGGCCTTTGTCTTCGCAATCTCGTAATAGAGCAAATAAACAAAACCAGCCGTCTTTTGAAAGCTCATGACAGAACAAAGCCAAAAGCCACTGAGATCTCGTAACCGAACAAAACCGACATCCTTTGTCTTCGAAATCTCGTGAGAGCGAAGGAACAAAACCAGCCGTCTTTTGAAAGCTCATGACAGAACAAAGCCCACCGCCACTGAGATTGCGTAACCTATCAAGACCGGCCATCAGTGAAATCTCGTGACAGAACAAAGCCGACCGCCTTTGTCTTTGAAATATCATGAGAGAGCGAAGGAACAAAACCGGCCGTCTTTTGAAAGCTCATGACAGAACAAAGCCGAAAGCCACTGAGATCTCGTAACCAAACAAAACCGACGGCCTTTGTCTTCGAAATCTAGTAAGAGAGCGAAGGAACAAAACCAGCCGTCTTTTGAAAGCTCATGACAGAACAAAGCCGACCGCCACTGAGATCTCGTAACCGAACAAAACCGACCGCCTTTGTCCTCGAAATCTCGTAAGAGACCGAAGCAACAAAACCGGCCGTCTTTTGAAAGCTCATGACAGAACAAAGCCGAACGCCACTGAGATCTCATAACCGAACAAAACCGAAGGCCTTTGTCTTCAAAATCTCGTAAGAGAACGAAGGAACAAAAGCGGCCGTCTTTTGAAAGCTTACCACCACCACTGAGATTGAGTAACCCGACAAAACCGGCCAACAGTGAAATCTTGTGACAAAACGAAACCGACCGCCTTTCTCTTCGAAATCCCGTAAGAGAGCGAAGGAACAAAAGCGGCAGTCTTTTGAAAGCTCATGACTGAAAAAAGCCGAAAGCCACTGAGATCTCTTAACCGAACAAAACCGACGGTCTTCGTCTTCAAAATCTCGTAATAGAGCGAAGGAACATAACCGGCCGTCTTTTGAAAGCTCATGACAGAACAAAGCCGACCGCCACTGAGATCTCGTAACCGAACAAAAACGACGGCCTTTGTCTTCGAAATCTCGTAAGAGGGCGAAGTAACAAAAGCAGTTGTCTTTTGAAAGCTTAAGAATGAATAAAGCCCACCACCACTGAGATCGCGTAACCTAACAAAATAGGGCATCAGTGAAATCTCGTAACAGAACAAAACCGACCGCCTTTGTCTATGAAATCTCGTAAGAGGGCGAAGGAGCAAAGCTGGCCGTCTTTTGAAAGCTTATGACGGAACAAAATCCCACCGCCACAGAGACTGCGTAACTTAACAAAGCCGACCGTTACTGATATCTCGTAACCTAATAAAACCGACATCCTTTGTCTTCGAAATCTCGTGAGAGAGCGAAGGAAGAAAACCGTCCGTCTTTTGAAAGCTTATGACTGAACAAAGCCCACCACCGCTGAGATTGTGGAACCTAACAAAACCGGCCAACAGTGAAATCTCGTGACAGAACAAAACCGACCGCCTTTGTCTTCGAAATCTCGTAGAGAGCGAAGGAACAAAACCAGCCGTCTTTTGAAAGCTCATGACAGAACAAAGCCAAAAGCCACTGAGATCTCGTAACCAAACAAAACCGACGGCCTTTGTCATCGAAATCTTGTAAAGAAGAGAGAAGGAGCAAAAGCAGCTGTCTTTTGAAAGCTCATGACAGAACAAAGCGGACCACCATTGAGATCTCGTAACCGAACAAAATCGAAGAACTTTGTCTTCAAAATCTCGTAAGAGAGCGAAGGAACAAAAGCGGCCGTCTTTTGAAAGCTCATGACTGAAGAAAGCCGAAAGCCACTGAGATCTCGTAACCGACCAGAACCGACGGCCTTTGTCTTTGAAATCTCGTAAGAGACCGAAGCAACAAAACCGGCCGTCTTTTGAAAGCTCATGACAGAACAAAGCCGAACGCCACTGAGATCTCATAACCGAACAAAACCGAAGGCCTTTGTCTTCGAAATCTAGTAAGAGAGCGAATGAACAAAACCAGCCGTCTTCTGAAAGCTCGTGACAGAACAAAGCCCACCGCCACTGAGATTGCGTAATCGAACAAAACTGGCCAACAGTGAAATCACGTGATAGAACAAAACCGACCGCCTTTGTCCTCGAAATCTCGTAAGAGAGCGAAGGAACAAAAGCTGCAGTCTTTTGAAAGCTCATGACTGAACAAAGCCGAAAGCTACTGAGATCTCGGAACCTAACAAATCCGACGGCCTTTGTCTTCGAAATCTAGTGAGAGAGCGAAGGAACAAAACCGTCCGTCTTTTGAAAGCTTATGACTGAACAAAGCCCACCACCGCTGAGATTGTGGAACCTAACAAAACCGGCCAACAGTGAAATCTCGTGACAGAACAAAACCGACCGCCTTTGTCTTCGAAATCTCGTAAGAGAGCGAAGGAACAAAAGCGGCAGTCTTTTGAAAGCTCATGACAGAACAAAGCCGAAAGCCACTGAGATCTTGGAACCGACCAGAAATGGCTGCCACTGAGATCTCGTAACGGAACAAAACCGACGGCCTTTGTCTTCGCAATCTCGTAATAGAGCAAATAAACAAAACCAGCCGTCTTTTGAAAGCTCATGACAGAACAAAGCCAAAAGCCACTGAGATCTCGTAACCGAACAAAACCGACATCCTTTGTCTTCGAAATCTCGTGAGAGAGCGAAGGAACAAAACCAGCCGTCTTTTGAAAGCTCATGACAAAACAAAGCCCACCGCCACTGAGATTGCGTAACCTATCAAGACCGGCCATCAGTGAAATCTCGTGACAGAACAAAGCCGACCGCCTTTGTCTTTGAAATATCATGAGAGAGCGAAGGAACAAAACCAGCCGTCTTTTGAAAGCTCATGACAGAACAAAGCCGAAAGCCACTGAGATCTCGTAACCGAACAAAACCGACGGCCTTTGTCTTCGAAATCTCGTAAGAGAGCGAAGGAACAAAACCAGCCGTCTTTTGAAAGCTCATGACAGAACAAAGCCGACCACCACTGAGATCTCGTAACCGAACAAAACCGACCGCCTTTGTCTTCGAAATCTCGTAAGAGAGCGAAGGAACAAAAGCGGCCGTCTTTTGAAAGCTCATGACAGAACAAAGCCGAAAGCCACTGAGATCTTGTAACCGAACAAAACCGACAGCCTTTGTCTTCAAAATCTCGAAGAGAGCGAAGGAACAAAAGCGGCTGTCTTTTGAAAGCTTATGAATGAACAAAGCCCACCACCACTAAGTTTGCGTGAAATCCTAACAAAACCGACCGCTCCATCAGTGACATCTTTTGAAAGCTCATGACTGAACAAAGCAAAACCACTGAGATTGTCTATGAAATCTCTTAAAAAGAGAGAAGGAACAAAACCAGCCGCCTTTTCTTGAAAGCTTATGACAGAACAAAGCCCACCGCCACTGAGATCACGCCACTTAATGAAGCCGACTGCCACTGAGATCTCATAACCGAACAAATAGACTTTGTCTTCAAATCTCGTAAGAGAGCGAAGGAACAAAGCAGTTGTCTTTTGAAAGCTTGAGAATGAACAAAGCCCACCACCACTGAGATCGCGTAACCTAACAAAACAGTGCATCAGTGAAATCTCGTAACAGAACAAAACCGACCGCCTTTGTCTATGAAATCTCGTAAGAGGGCGAAGGAACAAAACCAGCCGTCTTTTGAAAGCTCATGACAGAACAAAGCCCACCGCCACTGAGATTGCGTGTCGAACAAAACTGGCCAACAGTGAAATCACGTGATAGAACAAAACCGACCGCCTTTGTCCTCGAAATCTCGTAAGAGAGCGAAGGAACAAAAGCTGCAGTCTTTTGAAAGCTCATGACTGAACAAAGCCGAAAGCTACTGAGATCTCGGAACCTAACAAATCCGACGGCCTTTGTCTTCGAAATCTAGTGAGAGAGCGAAGGAACAAAACCGTCCGTCTTTTGAAAGCTTATGACTGAACAAAGCCCACCACCGCTGAGATTGTGGAACCTAACAAAACCGGCCAACAGTGAAATCTCGTGACAGAACAAAACCGACCGCCTTTGTCTTCGAAATCTCGTAAGAGAGCGAAGGAACAAAAGCGGCAGTCTTTTGAAAGCTCATGACAGAACAAAGCCGAAAGCCACTGAGATCTTGGAACCGACCAGAAATGGCTGCCACTGAGATCTCGTAACGGAACAAAACCGACGGCCTTTGTCTTCGCAATCTCGTAATAGAGCAAATAAACAAAACCAGCCGTCTTTTGAAAGCTCATGACAGAACAAAGCCAAAAGCCACTGAGATCTCGTAACCGAACAAAACCGACATCCTTTGTCTTCGAAATCTCGTGAGAGAGCGAAGGAACAAAACCAGCCGTCTTTTGAAAGCTCATGACAAAACAAAGCCCACCGCCACTGAGATTGCGTAACCTATCAAGACCGGCCATCAGTGAAATCTCGTGACAGAACAAAGCCGACCGCCTTTGTCTTTGAAATATCATGAGAGAGCGAAGGAACAAAACCGGCCGTCTTTTGAAAGCTCATGACAGAACAAAGCCGAAAGCCACTGAGATCTCGTAACCGAACAAAACCGACCGCCTTTGTCTTCGAAATCTCGTAAGAGAGCGAAGGAACAAAACCAGCCGTCTTTTGAAAGCTCATGATAGAACAAAGCCGACCGCCACTGAGATCTCGTAACCAAACAAAACCGACGGCCTTTGTCTTCGAAATCTTGTAAAGAAGAGAGAAGGAGCAAAACCAGCCGTCTTTTGAAAGCTCATGACAGAACAAAGCCGACCACCACTGAGATCTCGTAACCGAACAAAACCGAAGGCCTTTGTCTTCGAAATCTCGTAAGAGAGCGAAGGAACAAAACCAGCCGTCTTTTGAAAGCTCATGACAGAACAAAGCCGACCGCCACTGAGATCTCGTAACCGAACAAAACCGACCGCCTTTGTCTTCGAAATCTCGTGAGAGAGCGAAGGAACAAAACCGGCCATCTTTTGAAAGCTCATGACTGAACAAAGCCGAAAGCCACTGAGATCTCGTAACCGAACAAAACCGACCGCCTTTGTCTTCGAAATCTCGTAAGAGAGCGAAGGAACAAAAGCGGCCGTCTTTTGAAAGCTCATGACTGAACAAAGCCCACCACCACTGAGATTGCGTAACCTAACAAAACCGGCCATCAGTGAAATCTCGTGACAGAACAAAACCGACCGCCTTTGTCTTGAAATCTCGTAAGAGAGCGAAGGAACAAAACCAGCCGTCTTTTGAAAGCTTATGACAGAACAAAATCCCACCGCCACTGAGATTGCGACTTAATGAAACCGCCACTGAGATCTCATAACGAACAAAACCGACCTTTGTCTTGAAATCTCGTAAGAGAGCGAAGTAACAAAAGCAGTTGTCTTTTGAAAGCTTAAGAATGAATAAAGCCCACCACCACTGAGATCGCGTAACCTAACAAAATAGGGCATCAGTGAAATCTCGTAACAGAACAAAACCGACCGCCTTTGTCTATGAAATCTCGTAAGAGGCGAAGGAACAAAACCAGCCGTCTTTTGAAAGCTCATGACAGAACAAAGCCCACCGCCACTGAGATTGCGTGTCGAACAAAACTGGCCAACAGTGAAATCACGTGATAGAACAAAACCGACCGCCTTTGTCCTCGAAATCTCGTAAGAGCGAAGGAACAAAACAAAGCTGCGTCTTTTGAAAGCTCCACTGACAGAACAAAACCGACCGCCTTGTCTTTGAAATCTCAGAAGAGGAAACAAAACCGCCGTTCTTTTGAAAGCTCATGACAGAACAAAGCCGCTACTGAGATCTCGGAACCTAACAAATCCGACGGCCTTTGTCTTCGAAATCTAGTGAGAGAGCGAAGGAACAAAACCGTCCGTCTTTTGAAAGCTTATGACTGAACAAAGCCCACCACCGCTGAGATTGTGGAACCTAACAAAACCGGCCAACAGTGAAATCTCGTGACAGAACAAAACCGACCGCCTTTGTCTTCGAAATCTCGTAAGAGAGCGAAGGAACAAAACCAGCCGTCTTTTGAAAGCTCATGACAGAACAAAGCCAAAAGCCACTGAGATCTCGTAACCGAACAAAACCGACGGCCTTTGTCTTTGAAATCTCGTAATAGAGCGAAGGAACAAAACCAGCCGTCTTTTGAAAGCTCATGACAGAACAAAGCCGACCGCCACTGAGATCTCGTAACCGAACAAAACCGACGGCCTTTGTCTTCGAAATCTCGTAAGAGAGCGAAGTAACAAAAGCAGTTGTCTTTTGAAAGCTTAAGAATGAATAAAGCCCACCACCACTGAGATCGCGTAACCTAACAAAATAGGGCATCAGTGAAATCTCGTAACAGAACAAAACCGACCGCCTTTGTCTATGAAATCTCGTAAGAGGGCGAAGGAGCAAAGCTGGCCGTCTTTTGAAAGCTTATGACGGAACAAAATCCCACCGCCACAGAGATTGCGTAACTTAACAAAGCCGACCGTTACTGATATCTCGTAACCTAATAAAACCGACATCCTTTGTCTTCGAAATCTCGTAAGAGAGCGAAGGAACAAAACCAGCCGTCTTTTGAAAGCTCATGACAGAACAAAGCCAAAAGCCACTGAGATCTCGTAACCAAACAAAACCGACGGCCTTTGTCATCGAAATCTTGTAAAAAAGAGAGAAGGAGCAAAAGCAGCTGTCTTTTGAAAGCTCATGACAGAACAAAGCGGACCACCATTGAGATCTCGTAACCGAACAAAACCGACATCCTTTGTCTTCGAAATCTCGTAAGAGAGCGAAGGAACAAAAGCGGCAGTCTTTTGAAAGCTCATGACAGAACAAAGCCGAAAGCCACTGAGATCTTGGAACCGACCAGAAATGGCTGCCACTGAGATCTCGTAACGGAACAAAACCGACGGCCTTTGTCTTCGCAATCTCGTAATAGAGCAAATAAACAAAACCAGCCGTCTTTTGAAAGCTCATGACAGAACAAAGCCAAAAGCCACTGAGATCTCGTAACCGAACAAAACCGACATCCTTTGTCTTCGAAATCTCGTGAGAGAGCGAAGGAACAAAACCAGCCGTCTTTTGAAAGCTCATGACAAAACAAAGCCCACCGCCACTGAGATTGCGTAACCTATCAAGACCGGCCATCAGTGAAATCTCGTGACAGAACAAAGCCGACCGCCTTTGTCTTTGAAATATCATGAGAGAGCGAAGGAACAAAACCGGCCGTCTTTTGAAAGCTCATGACAGAACAAAGCCGAAAGCCACTGAGATCTCGTAACCGAACAAAACCGACCGCCTTTGTCTTCGAAATCTCGTAAGAGAGCGAAGGAACAAAACCAGCCGTCTTTTGAAAGCTCATGATAGAACAAAGCCGACCGCCACTGAGATCTCGTAACCAAACAAAACCGACGGCCTTTGTCTTCGAAATCTAGTAAGAGAGCGAAGGAACAAAACCAGCCGTCTTTTGAAAGCTCATGACAGAACAAAGCCGACCACCACTGAGATCTCGTAACCGAACAAAACCGACCGCCTTTGTCTTCGAAATCTCGTAAGAGAGCGAAGGAACAAAACCAGCCGTCTTTTGAAAGCTCATGACAAAACAAAGCCCACCGCCACTGAGATCTCGTAACCTAACATCAGTGAAACTCGTGACAGAACGGCCTTTGTCTTCGAAATCAAGAGAGCGAAGGAACAAAACCGCCGTCTTTTGAAAGCTCATGACAGAACAAAGCCAAAAGCCACTGAGATCTCAGAATCAAACAAAACCGACGGCCTTTGTCATCAAATCTTGTAAAGAGAGAGAGAAGGAACAAAAGCAGCTGTCTTTGAAAGCTCATGACAGAACAAAGCCGACCACCATTGAGATCTCGTGAACCGAACAAAATCAAGAACTTTGTCTTCAAAATCGTAAGAGAGCGAAGGAACAAAAGCGGCCGTCTTTTGAAAGCTCATGACTGAAGAAAGCCGAAAGCCACTGAGATCTCGTAACCGACCAGAACCGACGGCCTTTGTCTTTGAAATCTCGTAAGAGACCGAAGCAACAAAACCGGCCGTCTTTTGAAAGCTCATGACAGAACAAAGCCGAACGCCACTGAGATCTCATAACCGAACAAAACCGAAGGCCTTTGTCTTCGAAATCTAGTAAGAGAGCGAATGAACAAAACCAGCCGTCTTCTGAAAGCTCGTGACAGAACAAAGCCCACCGCCACTGAGATTGCGTAATCGAACAAAACTGGCCAACAGTGAAATCACGTGATAGAACAAAACCGACCGCCTTTGTCCTCGAAATCTCGTAAGAGAGCGAAGGAACAAAAGCTGCAGTCTTTTGAAAGCTCATGACTGAACAAAGCCGAAAGCTACTGAGATCTCGGAACCTAACAAATCCGACGGCCTTTGTCTTCGAAATCTAGTGAGAGAGCGAAGGAACAAAACCGTCCGTCTTTTGAAAGCTTATGACTGAACAAAGCCCACCACCGCTGAGATTGTGGAACCTAACAAAACCGGCCAACAGTGAAATCTCGTGACAGAACAAAACCGACCGCCTTTGTCTTCGAAATCTCGTAAGAGAGCGAAGGAACAAAAGCGGCAGTCTTTTGAAAGCTCATGACAGAACAAAGCCGAAAGCCACTGAGATCTTGGAACCGACCAGAAATGGCTGCCACTGAGATCTCGTAACGGAACAAAACCGACGGCCTTTGTCTTCGCAATCTCGTAATAGAGCAAATAAACAAAACCAGCCGTCTTTTGAAAGCTCATGACAGAACAAAGCCAAAAGCCACTGAGATCTCGTAACCGAACAAAACCGACATCCTTTGTCTTCGAAATCTCGTGAGAGAGCGAAGGAACAAAACCAGCCGTCTTTTGAAAGCTCATGACAAAACAAAGCCCACCGCCACTGAGATTGCGTAACCTATCAAGACCGGCCATCAGTGAAATCTCGTGACAGAACAAAGCCGACCGCCTTTGTCTTTGAAATATCATGAGAGAGCGAAGGAACAAAACCGGCCGTCTTTTGAAAGCTCATGACAGAACAAAGCCGACCACCACTGAGATCTCGTAACCGAACAAAACCGACGGCCTTTGTCTTCGAAATCTCGTAAGAGAGCGAAGGAACAAAACCAGCCGTCTTTTGAAAGCTCATGACAGAACAAAGCCGACCACCACTGAGATCTCGTAACCGAACAAAACCGACCGCCTTTGTCCTCGAAATCTCGTAAGAGACCGAAGCAACAAAACCGGCCGTCTTTTGAAAGCTCATGACAGAACAAAGCCGAACGCCACTGAGATCTCATAACCGAACAAAACCGAAGGCCTTTGTCTTCAAAATCTCGTAAGAGAACGAAGGAACAAAAGCGGCCGTCTTTTGAAAGCTTACCACCACCACTGAGATTGAGTAACCCGACAAAACCGGCCAACAGTGAAATCTTGTGACAAAACGAAACCGACCGCCTTTCTCTTCGAAATCCCGTAAGAGAGCGAAGGAACAAAAGCGGCAGTCTTTTGAAAGCTCATGACTGAAAAAAGCCGAAAGCCACTGAGATCTCTTAACCGAACAAAACCGACGGTCTTCGTCTTCAAAATCTCGTAATAGAGCGAAGGAACATAACCGGCCGTCTTTTGAAAGCTCATGACAGAACAAAGCCGACCGCCACTGAGATCTCGTAACCGAACAAAAACGACGGCCTTTGTCTTCGAAATCTCGTAAGAGAGCGAAGTAACAAAAGCAGTTGTCTTTTGAAAGCTTAAGAATGAATAAAGCCCACCACCACTGAGATCGCGTAACCTAACAAAATAGGGCATCAGTGAAATCTCGTAACAGAACAAAACCGACCGCCTTTGTCTATGAAATCTCGTAAGAGGGCGAAGGAGCAAAGCTGGCCGTCTTTTGAAAGCTTATGACGGAACAAAATCCCACCGCCACAGAGACTGCGTAACTTAACAAAGCCGACCGTTACTGATATCTCGTAACCTAATAAAACCGACATCCTTTGTCTTCGAAATCTCGTGAGAGAGCGAAGGAAGAAAACCGTCCGTCTTTTGAAAGCTTATGACTGAACAAAGCCCACCACCGCTGAGATTGTGGAACCTAACAAAACCGGCCAACAGTGAAATCTCGTGACAGAACAAAACCGACCGCCTTTGTCTTCGAAATCTCGTAAGAGAGCGAAGGAACAAAACCAGCCGTCTTTTGAAAGCTCATGACAGAACAAAGCCAAAAGCCACTGAGATCTCGTAACCGAACAAAACCGACGGCCTTTGTCTTTGAAATCTCGTAAGAGAGCGAAGGAACAAAACCAGCCGTCTTTTGAAAGCTCATGACAGAACAAAGCCGACCGCCACTGAGATCTCGTAACCGAACAAAACCGACGGCCTTTGTCTTCGAAATCTCGTAAGAGAGCGAAGGAACAAAACCAGCCGTCTTTTGAAAGCTCATGACTGAACAAAGCCCACCACCACTGAGATCGCGTAACCTAACAAAATAGGGCATCAGTGAAATCTCGTAACAGAACAAAACCGACCGCCTTTGTCTATGAAATCTCGTAAGAGGGCGAAGGAGCAAAGCTGGCCGTCTTTTGAAAGCTTATGACGGAACAAAATCCCACCGCCACAGAGATTGCGTAACTTAACAAAGCCGACCGTTACTGATATCTCGTAACCTAATAAAACCGACATCCTTTGTCTTCGAAATCTCGTAAGAGAGCGAAGGAACAAAACCAGCCGTCTTTTGAAAGCTCATGACAGAACAAAGCCAAAAGCCACTGAGATCTCGTAACCAAACAAAACCGACGGCCTTTGTCATCGAAATCTTGTAAAGAAGAGAGAAGGAGCAAAAGCAGCTGTCTTTTGAAAGCTCATGACAGAACAAAGCGGACCACCACTGAGATCTCGTAACCGAACAAAACCGAAGGCCTTTGTCTTCGAAATCTCGTAAGAGAGCGAAGGAACAAAAGCGGCAGTCTTTTGAAAGCTCATGACAGAACAAAGCCGAAAGCCACTGAGATCTTGGAACCGACCAGAAATGGCTGCCACTGAGATCTCGTAACGGAACAAAACCGACGGCCTTTGTCTTCGAAATCTCGTAATAGAGCAAATAAACAAAACCAGCCGTCTTTTGAAAGCTCATGACAGAACAAAGCCAAAAGCCACTGAGATCTCGTAACCGAACAAAACCGACATCCTTTGTCTTCGAAATCTCGTGAGAGAGCGAAGGAACAAAACCAGCCGTCTTTTGAAAGCTCATGACAGAACAAAGCCCACCGCCACTGAGATTGCGTAACCTATCAAGACCGGCCATCAGTGAAATCTCGTGACAGAACAAAGCCGACCGCCTTTGTCTTTGAAATATCATGAGAGAGCGAAGGAACAAAACCGGCCGTCTTTTGAAAGCTCATGACAGAACAAAGCCGAAAGCCACTGAGATCTCGTAACCGAACAAAACCGACCGCCTTTGTCTTCGAAATCTCGTAAGAGAGCGAAGGAACAAAACCAGCCTTCTTTTGAAAGCTCATGATAGAACAAAGCCGACCGCCACTGAGATCTCGTAACCAAACAAAACCGACGGCCTTTGTCTTCGAAATCTAGTAAGAGAGCGAATGAACAAAACCAGCCGTCTTTTGAAAGCTCATGACAGAACAAAGCCGACCACCACTGAGATCTCGTAACCGAACAAAACCGACCGCCTTTGTCCTCGAAATCTCGTAAGAGACCGAAGCAACAAAACCGGCCGTCTTTTGAAAGCTCATGACAGAACAAAGCAGCCACTGAGATCTCATAACGAACAAAACCGAAGGCCTTTGTCTTCAAAATCTTGTAAAGAAGAGAGAAGGAACAAAAGCAGTGACTTTTGAAAGCTCATGACAGAACAAAGCGGACCACTGAGATTGTGATAACCGCCAACAGTGAAATCGAACAGAACAAGAACTTTGTCTTCAAAATCTCGTAAGAGAGCGAAGGAACAAAAGCTGCAGTCTTTGAAAGCTCATGACAGAACAAAGCCAAAGCCACTGAGATCTTGGAACCGACCAGAAATGGCTGCCACTGAGATCTCAGAACGGAACAAAACCGACGGCCTTTGTCTTCGAAATCTCGTAAGAGAGCGAAGGAACAAAACCAGCCGTCTTTTGAAAGCTCATGACAGAACAAAGCCAAAAGCCACTGAGATCTCGTAACCGAACAAAACCGACATCCTTTGTCTTCGAAATCTCGTGAGAGAGCGAAGGAACAAAACCAGCCGTCTTTTGAAAGCTCATGACAAAACAAAGCCCACCGCCACTGAGATTGCGTAACCTATCAAGACCGGCCATCAGTGAAATCTCGTGACAGAACAAAGCCGACCGCCTTTGTCTTTGAAATATCATGAGAGAGCGAAGGAACAAAACCGGCCGTCTTTTGAAAGCTCATGACAGAACAAAGCCGAAAGCCACTGAGATCTCGTAACCGAACAAAACCGACCGCCTTTGTCTTCGAAATCTCGTAAGAGAGCGAAGGAACAAAACCAGCCTTCTTTTGAAAGCTCATGATAGAACAAAGCCGACCGCCACTGAGATCTCGTAACCAAACAAAACCGACGGCCTTTGTCTTCGAAATCTCGTAAGAGAGCGAAGGAACAAAACCAGCCGTCTTTTGAAAGCTCATGACAGAACAAAGCCGACCACCACTGAGATCTCGTTAACCGAACAAAACCGACCGCCTTTGTCTTGAAATCTCGTAAGAGAGCGGCAACAAAACCAGCCGTCTTTTTGAAAGCTCATGACAGAACAAAGCCAAAAGCCACTGAGATCTCGTAACCAAACAAAACCAAGGCCTTTGTCATCGAAATCTTGTAAAGAAGAGAGAAGGAGCAAAAGCAGCTGTCTTTTGAAAGCTCATGACAGAACAAAGCGGACCACCATTGAGATCTCGTAACCGAACAAAATCGAAGAACTTTGTCTTCAAAATCTCGTAAGAGAGCGAAGGAACAAAAGCGGCCGTCTTTTGAAAGCTCATGACTGAAGAAAGCCGAAAGCCACTGAGATCTCGTAACCGACCAGAACCGACGGCCTTTGTCTTTGAAATCTCGTAAGAGACCGAAGCAACAAAACCGGCCGTCTTTTGAAAGCTCATGACAGAACAAAGCCGAACGCCACTGAGATCTCATAACCGAACAAAACCGAAGGCCTTTGTCTTCGAAATCTAGTAAGAGAGCGAATGAACAAAACCAGCCGTCTTCTGAAAGCTCGTGACAGAACAAAGCCCACCGCCACTGAGATTGCGTAATCGAACAAAACTGGCCAACAGTGAAATCACGTGATAGAACAAAACCGACCGCCTTTGTCCTCGAAATCTCGTAAGAGAGCGAAGGAACAAAAGCTGCAGTCTTTTGAAAGCTCATGACTGAACAAAGCCGAAAGCTACTGAGATCTCGGAACCTAACAAATCCGACGGCCTTTGTCTTCGAAATCTAGTGAGAGAGCGAAGGAACAAAACCGTCCATCTTTTGAAAGCTTATGACTGAACAAAGCCCACCACCGCTGAGATTGTGGAACCTAACAAAACCGGCCAACAGTGAAATCTCGTGACAGAACAAAACCGACCGCCTTTGTCTTCGAAATCTCGTAAGAGAGCGAAGGAACAAAAGCGGCAGTCTTTTGAAAGCTCATGACAGAACAAAGCCGAAAGCCACTGAGATCTTGGAACCGACCAGAAATGGCTGCCACTGAGATCTCGTAACGGAACAAAACCGACGGCCTTTGTCTTCGCAATCTCGTAATAGAGCAAATAAACAAAACCAGCCGTCTTTTGAAAGCTCATGACAGAACAAAGCCAAAAGCCACTGAGATCTCGTAACCGAACAAAACCGACATCCTTTGTCTTCGAAATCTCGTGAGAGAGCGAAGGAACAAAACCAGCCGTCTTTTGAAAGCTCATGACAAAACAAAGCCCACCGCCACTGAGATTGCGTAACCTATCAAGACCGGCCATCAGTGAAATCTCGTGACAGAACAAAGCCGACCGCCTTTGTCTTTGAAATATCATGAGAGAGCGAAGGAACAAAACCAGCCGTCTTTTGAAAGCTCATGACAGAACAAAGCCGACCGCCACTGAGATCTCGTAACCAAACAAAACCGACGGCCTTTGTCTTCGAAATCTAGTAAGAGAGCGAATGAACAAAACCAGCCGTCTTTTGAAAGCTCATGACAGAACAAAGCCGACCACCACTGAGATCTTGTAACCGAACAAAACCGACCGCCTTTGTCCTCGAAATCTCGTAAGAGACCGAAGCAACAAAACCGGCCGTCTTTTGAAAGCTCATGACAGAACAAAGCCGAACGCCACTGAGATCTCATAACCGAACAAAACCGAAGGCCTTTGTCTTCAAAATCTCGTAAGAGAACGAAGGAACAAAAGCGGCCGACTTTTGAAAGCTTACCACCACCACTGAGATTGAGTAACCCGACAAAACCGGCCAACAGTGAAATCTTGTGACAAAACGAAACCGACCGCCTTTCTCTTCGAAATCCCGTAAGAGAGCGAAGGAACAAAAGCGGCAGTCTTTTGAAAGCTCATGACTGAAAAAAGCCGAAAGCCACTGAGATCTCTTAACCGAACAAAACCGACGGTCTTCGTCTTCAAAATCTCGTAATAGAGCGAAGGAACATAACCGGCCGTCTTTTGAAAGCTCATGACAGAACAAAGCCGACCGCCACTGAGATCTCGTAACCGAACAAAAACGACGGCCTTTGTCTTCGAAATCTCGTAAGAGAGCGAAGTAACAAAAGCAGTTGTCTTTTGAAAGCTTAAGAATGAATAAAGCCCACCACCACTGAGATCGCGTAACCTAACAAAATAGGGCATCAGTGAAATCTCGTAACAGAACAAAACCGACCGCCTTTGTCTATGAAATCTCGTAAGAGGGCGAAGGAGCAAAGCTGGCCGTCTTTTGAAAGCTTATGACGGAACAAAATCCCACCGCCACAGAGACTGCGTAACTTAACAAAGCCGACCGTTACTGATATCTCGTAACCTAATAAAACCGACATCCTTTGTCTTCGAAATCTCGTGAGAGAGCGAAGGAAGAAAACCGTCCGTCTTTTGAAAGCTTATGACTGAACAAAGCCCACCACCGCTGAGATTGTGGAACCTAACAAAACCGGCCAACAGTGAAATCTCGTGACAGAACAAAACCGACCGCCTTTGTCTTCGAAATCTCGTAAGAGAGCGAAGGAACAAAACCAGCCGTCTTTTGAAAGCTCATGACAGAACAAAGCCAAAAGCCACTGAGATCTCGTAACCAAACAAAACCGACGGCCTTTGTCATCGAAATCTTGTAAAGAAGAGAGAAGGAGCAAAAGCAGCTGTCTTTTGAAAGCTCATGACAGAACAAAGCGGACCACCATTGAGATCTCGTAACCGAACAAAATCGAAGAACTTTGTCTTCAAAATCTCGTAAGAGAGCGAAGGAACAAAAGCGGCCGTCTTTTGAAAGCTCATGACTGAACAAAGCCGAACGCCACTGAGATCTCATAACCGAACAAAACCGAAGGCCTTTGTCTTCGAAATCTAGTAAGAGAGCGAATGAACAAAACCAGCCGTCTTCTGAAAGCTCGTGACAGAACAAAGCCCACCGCCACTGAGATTGCGTAATCGAACAAAACTGGCCAACAGTGAAATCACGTGATAGAACAAAACCGACCGCCTTTGTCCTCGAAATCTCGTAAGAGAGCGAAGGAACAAAAGCTGCAGTCTTTTGAAAGCTCATGACTGAACAAAGCCGAAAGCTACTGAGATCTCGGAACCTAACAAATCCGACGGCCTTTGTCTTCGAAATCTAGTGAGAGAGCGAAGGAACAAAACCGTCCGTCTTTTGAAAGCTTATGACTGAACAAAGCCCACCACCGCTGAGATTGTGGAACCTAACAAAACCGGCCAACAGTGAAATCTCGTGACAGAACAAAACCGACCGCCTTTGTCTTCGAAATCTCGTAAGAGAGCGAAGGAACAAAAGCGGCAGTCTTTTGAAAGCTCATGACAGAACAAAGCCGAAAGCCACTGAGATCTTGGAACCGACCAGAAATGGCTGCCACTGAGATCTCATAACGGAACAAAACCGACGGCCTTTGTCTTCGCAATCTCGTAATAGAGCAAATAAACAAAACCAGCCGTCTTTTGAAAGCTCATGACAGAACAAAGCCAAAAGCCACTGAGATCTCCTAACCGAACAAAACCGACATCCTTTGTCTTCGAAATCTCGTGAGAGAGCGAAGGAACAAAACCAGCCGTCTTTTGAAAGCTCATGACAAACAAAGCCCACCGCCACTGAGATTGCGTAACCTATCAAGACCGGCCATCAGTGAAATCTCGTGACAGAACAAAGCCGACCGCCTTTGTCTTTGAAATATCATGAGAGAGCGAAGGAACAAAACCAGCCGTCTTTTGAAAGCTCATGACAGAACAAAGCCGACCGCCACTGAGATCTCGTAACCGAACAAAACCGAAGCCTTTGTCTTCGAAATCTCGTAAGAGAGCGAAGGAACAAAACCAGCCGTCTTTTGAAAGCTCATGACAGAACAAAGCCGACCGCCACTGAGATCTCGTAACCGAACAAAACCGACCGCCTTTGTCTTCGAAATCTCGTAAGAGAGCGAAGGAACAAAACCAGCCGTCTTTTGAAAGCTCATGACAGAACAAAGCCGAAAGCCACTGAGATCTCGTAACCGAACAAAACCGACGGCCTTTGTCTTCGAAATCTCGTAAGAGAGCGAAGGAACAAAACCAGCCGTCTTTTGAAAGCTCATGACAGAACAAAGCCCACCACCACTGAGATTGTGGAACCTAACAAAACCGGCCAACAGTGAAATCTCGTGACAGAACAAAACCGACCGCCTTTGTCTTGAAATCGTAAAAGAGCGAAGGAACAAAACCGGCCGTCTTTTGAAAGCTCATGACAGAATAAAGCCCACCGCCACTGAGATCACGTCACTTAATGAAGCCGATTGCCACTGAGATCTCATAACCGAACGAAGACCACAGACTTTGTCTTCGAAATCTCGTAAAAGAGCGAAGGAACCAAAGCAGTTGTCTTTTGAAAGCTTGAGAATGAACAAAGCCCACCACCACTGAGATCGCGTAACCTAACAAAACAGTGCATCAGTGAAATCTAGTAACAGAACAAAACCGACCGCCTTTGTCTATGAAATCTCGTAACAGGGCGAAGGAGCAAAACCAGCCGTCTTCTGAAAGCTCATGACAGAATAAAGCCCACCGCCACTGAGATTGCGTAATCGAACAAAACTGGCCAACAGTGAAATCACGTGATAGAACAAAACCGACCGCCTTTGTCCTCGAAATCTCGTAAGAGAGCGAAGGAACAAAAGCTGCAGTCTTTTGAAAGCTCATGACTGAACAAAGCCGAAAGCTACTGAGATCTCGGAACCTAACAAATCCGACGGCCTTTGTCTTCGAAATCTAGTGAGAGAGCGAAGGAACAAAACCGTCCGTCTTTTGAAAGCTTATGACTGAACAAAGCCCACCACCGCTGAGATTGTGGAACCTAACAAAACCGGCCAACAGTGAAATCTCGTGACAGAACAAAACCGACCGCCTTTGTCTTCGAAATCTCGTAAGAGAGCGAAGGAACAAAAGCGGCAGTCTTTTGAAAGCTCATGACAGAACAAAGCCGAAAGCCACTGAGATCTTGGAACCGACCAGAAATGGCTGCCACTGAGATCTCGTAACGGAACAAAACCGACGGCCTTTGTCTTCGCAATCTCGTAATAGAGCAAATAAACAAAACCAGCCGTCTTTTGAAAGCTCATGACAGAACAAAGCCAAAAGCCACTGAGATCTCGTAACCGAACAAAACCGACATCCTTTGTCTTCGAAATCTCGTGAGAGAGCGAAGGAACAAAACCAGCCGTCTTTTGAAAGCTCATGACAAAACAAAGCCCACCGCCACTGAGATTGCGTAACCTATCAAGACCGGCCATCAGTGAAATCTCGTGACAGAACAAAGCCGACCGCCTTTGTCTTTGAAATATCATGAGAGAGCGAAGGAACAAAACCGGCCATCTTTTGAAAGCTCATGACAGAACAAAGCCGAAAGCCACTGAGATCTCGTAACCGAAGAAAACCGACCGCCTTTGTCTTCGAAATCTCGTAAGAGAGCGAAGGAACAAAACCAGCCTTCTTTTGAAAGCTCATGATAGAACAAAGCCGACCGCCACTGAGATCTCGTAACCAAACAAAACCGACGGCCTTTGTCATCGAAATCTTGTAAAGAAGAGAGAAGGAGCAAAAGCAGCTGTCTTTTGAAAGCTCATGACAGAACAAAGCCGACCGCCACTGAGATCTCGTAACCGAACAAAACCGAAGGCCTTTGTCTTCAAAATCTCGTAAGAGAGCGAAGGAACAAAACCAGCCGTCTTTTGAAAGCTCATGACAGAACAAAGCCGACCGCCACTGAGATCTCGTAACCGAACAAAACCGACCGCCTTTGTCTTCGAAATCTCGTAAGAGAGCGAAGGAACAAAAGCGGCCGTCTTTTGAAAGCTCATGATTAAAGAAAGCCGAAAGCCACTGAGATCTTGTAACCGAACAAAACCGACGGCCTTTGTCTTCGAAATCTCGTAAGAGACCGAAGGAACAAAACCAGCCGTCTTTTGAAAGCTCATGACAGAACAAAGCCCACCACCACTGAGGAACCTAACAAAACCGCCATCAGTGAAATCTCGTAACCGAACAAAACCGACCGCCTTTGTCCTCGAAATCTCGTAAGAGACCGAAGCAACAAAACCGGCCGTCTTTTGAAAGCTCATGACAGAATAAAGCCCACCGCCACTGAGATCACGTCACTTAATGAAGCCGATTGCCACTGAGATCTCATAACCGAACGAAGACTACAGACTTTGTCTTCGAAATCTCGTAAAAGAGCGAAGGAACCAAAGCAGTTGTCTTTTGAAAGCTTGAGAATGAACAAAGCCCACCACCACTGAGATCGCGTAACCTAACAAAACAGTGCATCAGTGAAATCTAGTAACAGAACAAAACCGACCGCCTTCGTCTATGAATTCTCGTAACAGGGCGAAGGAGCAAAACCAGCCGTCTTCTGAAAGCTCATGACAGAATAAAGCCCACCGCCACTGAGATTGCGTAATCGAATAAAACTGGCCAACAGTGAAATCACGTGATAGAACAAAACCGACCGCCTTTGTCCTCGAAATCTCGTAAGAGAGCGAAGGAACAAAAGCTGCAGTCTTTTGAAAGCTCATGACAGAACTGAACAAAGCCTTTGTCTTTGAAATCTCGTAAGAGCGAGGAACAAAACCGGCCGTCTTTTGAAAGCTCATGACTGAACAAAGCCGAAAGCCACTGAGATCTCGTAACCTAACAAAACCGACGGCCTTTGTCTTCGAAATCTCGTGAGAGAGCGAAGGAACAAAACCGTCCGTCTTTTGAAAGCTTATGACTGAACAAAGCCCACCACCGCTGAGATTGTGGAACCTAACAAAACCGGCCAACAGTGAAATCTCGTGACAGAACAAAACCGACCGCCTTTGTCTTCGAAATCTCGTAAGAGAGCGAAGGAACAAAACCAGCCGTCTTTTGAAAGCTCATGACAGAACAAAGCCAAAAGCCACTGAGATCTCGTAACCAACAGAACCGACGGCCTTTGTCTTTGAAATCTCGTAATAGAGCGAAGGAACAAAACCAGCCGTCTTTTGAAAGCTCATGACAGAACAAAGCCGACCGCCACTGAGATCTCGTAACCGAACAAAAACGACGGCCTTTGTCTTCGAAATCTCGTAAGAGAGCGAAGTAACAAAAGCAGTTGTCTTTTGAAAGCTTAAGAATGAATAAAGCCCACCACCACTGAGATCGCGTAACCTAACAAAATAGGGCATCAGTGAAATCTCGTAACAGAACAAAACCGACCGCCTTTGTCTATGAAATCTCGTAAGAGGGCGAAGGAGCAAAGCTGGCCGTCTTTTGAAAGCTTATGACGGAACAAAATCCCACCGCCACAGAGATTGCGTAACTTAACAAAGCCGACCGTTACTGATATCTCGTAACCTAATAAAACCGACATCCTTTGTCTTCGAAATCTCGTAAGAGAGCGAAGGAACAAAACCAGCCGTCTTTTGAAAGCTCATGACAGAACAAAGCCAAAAGCCACTGAGATCTCGTAACCAAACAAAACCGACGGCCTTTGTCATCGAAATCTTGTAAAGAAGAGAGAAGGAGCAAAAGCAGCTGACTTTTGAAAGCTCATGACAGAACAAAGCGGACCACCATTGAGATCTCGTAACCGAACAAAATCGAAGAACTTTGTCTTCAAAATCTCGTAAGAGAGCGAAGGAACAAAAGCGGCAGTCTTTTGAAAGCTCATGACAGAACAAAGCCGAAAGCCACTGAGATCTTGGAACCGACCAGAAATGGCTGCCACTGAGATCTCGTAACGGAACAAAACCGACGGCCTTTGTCTTCGCAATCTCGTAATAGAGCAAATAAACAAAACCAGCCGTCTTTTGAAAGCTCATGACAGAACAAAGCCAAAAGCCACTGAGATCTCGTAACCGAACAAAACCGACATCCTTTGTCTTCGAAATCTCGTGAGAGAGCGAAGGAACAAAACCAGCCGTCTTTTGAAAGCTCATGACAGAACAAAGCCCACCGCCACTGAGATTGCGTAACCTATCAAGACCGGCCATCAGTGAAATCTCGTGACAGAACAAAGCCGACCGCCTTTGTCTTTGAAATATCATGAGAGAGCGAAGGAACAAAACCGGCCGTCTTTTGAAAGCTCATGACAGAACAAAGCCGAAAGCCACTGAGATCTCGTAACCGAACAAAACCGACCGCCTTTGTCTTCGAAATCTCGTAAGAGAGCGAAGGAACAAAACCAGCCTTCTTTTGAAAGCTCATGATAGAACAAAGCCGACCGCCACTGAGATCTCGTAACCAAACAAAACCGACGGCCTTTGTCTTCGAAATCTAGTAAGAGAGCGAATGAACAAAACCAGCCGTCTTTTGAAAGCTCATGACAGAACAAAGCCGACCGCCACTGAGATCTCGTAACCGAACAAAACCGACGGCCTTTGTCTTTGAAATCTCGTAAGAGACCGAAGCAACAAAACCGGCCGTCTTTTGAAAGCTCATGACAGAACAAAGCCGAACGCCACTGACATCTCATAACCGTACAAAACCGAAGGCCTTTGTCTTCGAAATCTCGTAAGAGAACGAAGGAACAAAAGCGGCCGTCTTTTGAAAGCTTACCACCACCACTGAGATTGAGTAACCCGACAAAACCGGCCAACAGTGAAATCTCGTGACAAACGTACAAAACCGAAGGCCTTTGTCTTCGAAATCTCGTAAGAGAACGAAGGAACAAAAGCGGCAGTCTTTTGAAAGCTCATGACAGAACAAAGCCGAAAGCCACTGAGATCTTGGAACCGACCAGAAATGGCTGCCACTGAGATCTCGTAACGGAACAAAACCGACGGCCTTTGTCTTCGCAATCTCGTAATAGAGCAAATAAACAAAACCAGCCGTCTTTTGAAAGCTCATGACAGAACAAAGCCAAAAGCCACTGAGATCTCGTAACCGAACAAAACCGACATCCTTTGTCTTCGAAATCTCGTGAGAGAGCGAAGGAACAAAACCAGCCGTCTTTTGAAAGCTCATGACAAAAAAAGCCCACCGCCACTGAGATTGCGTAACCTATCAAGACCGGCCATCAGTGAAATCTCGTGACAGAACAAAGCCGACCGCCTTTGTCTTTGAAATATCATGAGAGAGCGAAGGAACAAAACCGGCCGTCTTTTGAAAGCTCATGACAGAACAAAGCCGAAAGCCACTGAGATCTCGTAACCGAACAAAACCGACCGCCTTTGTCTTCGAAATCTCGTAAGAGAGCGAAGGAACAAAACCAGCCTTCTTTTGAAAGCTCATGATAGAACAAAGCCGACCGCCACTGAGATCTCGTAACCAAACAAAACCGACGGCCTTTGTCTTCGAAATCTCGTAAGAGAGCGAAGGAACAAAACCAGCCGTCTTTTGAAAGCTCATGACAGAACAAAGCCGACCACCACTGAGATCTCGTAACCGAACAAAACCGACCGCCTTTGTCCTCGAAATCTCGTAAGAGACCGAAGCAACAAAACCGGCCGTCTTTTGAAAGCTCATGACAGAACAAAGCCAAACGCCACTGAGATCTCGTAACCGAACAAAACCGAAGGCCTTTGTCATCGAAATCTTGTAAAGAAGAGAGAAGGAGCAAAAGCAGCTGTCTTTTGAAAGCTCATGACAGAACAAAGCGGACCACCATTGAGATCTCGTAACCGAACAAAATCGAAGAACTTTGTCTTCAAAATCTCGTAAGAGAGCGAAGGAACAAAAGCGGCCGTCTTTTGAAAGCTCATGACTGAAGAAAGCCGAAAGCCACTGAGATCTCGTAACCGACCAGAACCGACGGCCTTTGTCTTTGAAATCTCGTAAGAGACCGAAGCAACAAAACCGGCCGTCTTTTGAAAGCTCATGACAGAACAAAGCCGAACGCCACTGAGATCTCATAACCGAACAAAACCGAAGGCCTTTGTCTTCAAATCTAGTAAGAGAGCGAATGAACAAAACCAGCCGTCTTCTGAAAGCTCGTGACAGAACAAAGCCCACCGCCACTGAGATTGTGTAATCGAACAAAACTGGCCAACAGTGAAATCACGTGATAGAACAAAACCGACCGCCTTTGTCCTCGAAATCTCGTAAGAGAGCGAAGGAACAAAAGCTGCAGTCTTTTGAAAGCTCATGACTGAACAAAGCCGAAAGCTACTGAGATCTCGGAACCTAACAAATCCGACGGCCTTTGTCTTCGAAATCTAGTGAGAGAGCGAAGGAACAAAACCGTCCGTCTTTTGAAAGCTTATGACTGAACAAAGCCCACCACCGCTGAGATTGTGGAACCTAACAAAACCGGCCAACAGTGAAATCTCGTGACAGAACAAAACCGACCGCCTTTGTCTTCGAAATCTCGTAAGAGAGCGAAGGAACAAAAGCGGCAGTCTTTTGAAAGCTCATGACAGAACAAAGCCGAAAGCCACTGAGATCTTGGAACCGACCAGAAATGGCTGCCACTGAGATCTCGTGAACGGAACAAAACCGACGGCCTTTGTCTTCGCAATCTCGTAATAGAGCAAATAAACAAAACCAGCCGTCTTTTGAAAGCTCATGACAGAACAAAGCCAAAAGCCACTGAGATCTCGTAACCGAACAAAACCGACATCCTTTGTCTTCGAAATCTCGTGAGAGAGCGAAGGAACAAAACCAGCCGTCTTTTGAAAGCTCATGACAAAACAAAGCCCACCGCCACTGAGATTGCGTAACCTATCAAGACCGGCCATCAGTGAAATCTCGTGACAGAACAAAGCCGACCGCCTTTGTCTTTGAAATATCATGAGAGAGCGAAGGAACAAAACCGGCCGTCTTTTGAAAGCTCATGACAGAACAAAGCCGAAAGCCACTGAGATCTCATAACCGAACAAAACCGACGGCCTTTGTCTTCGAAATCTAGTAAGAGAGCGAATGAACAAAACCAGCCGTCTTTTGAAAGCTCATGACAGAACAAAGCCGACCACCACTGAGATCTCGTAACCGAACAAAACCGACCGCCTTTGTCCTCGAAATCTCGTAAGAGACCGAAGCAACAAAACCGGCCGTCTTTTGAAAGCTCATGACAGAACAAAGCCGAACGCCACTGAGATCTCATAACCGAACAAAACCGAAGGCCTTTGTCTTCAAAATCTCGTAAGAGAACGAAGGAACAAAAGCGGCCGTCTTTTGAAAGCTTACCACCACCACTGAGATTGAGTAACCCGACAAAACCGGCCAACAGTGAAATCTTGTGACAAAACGAAACCGACCGCCTTTCTTGAAATCCCGTAAGAGAGCGAAGGAACAAAAGCGGCAGTCTTTTGAAAGCTCATGACTGAAAAAAGCCGAAAGCCACTGAGATCTCTTAACCGAACAAAACCGACGGTCTTCGTCTTCAAAATCTCGTAATAGAGCGAAGGAACATAACCAGCCGCTCTTTTGAAAGCTCATGACAGAACAAAGCCGACCGCCAATGAGATCTCATAACCGAACAAAAACGACGGCCTTTGTCTTCGAAATCTCGTAAGAGAGCGAAGTAACAAAAGCAGTTGTCTTTTGAAAGCTTAAGAATGAATAAAGCCCACCACCACTGAGATCGCGTAACCTAACAAAATAGGGCATCAGTGAAATCTCGTAACAGAACAAAACCGACCGCCTTTGTCTATGAAATCTCGTAAGAGGGCGAAGGAGCAAAGCTGGCCGTCTTTTGAAAGCTTATGACGGAACAAAATCCCACCGCCACAGAGACTGCGTAACTTAACAAAGCCGACCGTTACTGATATCTCGTAACCTAATAAAACCGACATCCTTTGTCTTCGAAATCTCGTGAGAGAGCGAAGGAAGAAAACCGTCCGTCTTTTGAAAGCTTATGACTGAACAAAGCCCACCACCGCTGAGATTGTGGAACCTAACAAAACCGGCCAACAGTGAAATCTCGTGACAGAACAAAACCGACCGCCTTTGTCTTCGAAATCTCGTAAGAGAGCGAAGGAACAAAACCAGCCGTCTTTTGAAAGCTCATGACAGAACAAAGCCAAAAGCCACTGAGATCTCGTAACCAAACAAAACCGACGGCCTTTGTCATCGAAATCTTGTAAAGAAGAGAGAAGGAGCAAAAGCAGCTGTCTTTTGAAAGCTCATGACAGAACAAAGCGGACCACCATTGAGATCTCGTAACCGAACAAAATCGAAGAACTTTGTCTTCAAAATCTCGTAAGAGAGCGAAGGAACAAAAGCGGCCGTCTTTTGAAAGCTCATGACTGAAGAAAGCCGAACGCCACTGAGATCTCATAACCGAACAAAACCGAAGGCCTTTGTCTTCGAAATCTAGTAAGAGAGCGAATGAACAAAACCAGCCGTCTTCTGAAAGCTCGTGACAGAACAAAGCCCACCGCCACTGAGATTGCGTAATCGAACAAAACTGGCCAACAGTGAAATCACGTGATAGAACAAAACCGACCGCCTTTGTCCTCGAAATCTCGTAAGAGAGCGAAGGAACAAAAGCTGCAGTCTTTTGAAAGCTCATGACTGAACAAAGCCGAAAGCTACTGAGATCTCGGAACCTAACAAATCCGACGGCCTTTGTCTTCGAAATCTAGTGAGAGAGCGAAGGAACAAAACCGTCCGTCTTTTGAAAGCTTATGACTGAACAAAGCCCACCACCGCTGAGATTGTGGAACCTAACAAAACCGGCCAACAGTGAAATCTCGTGACAGAACAAAACCGACCGCCTTTGTCTTCGAAATCTCGTAAGAGAGCGAAGGAACAAAAGCGGCAGTCTTTTGAAAGCTCATGACAGAACAAAGCCGAAAGCCACTGAGATCTTGGAACCGACCAGAAATGGCTGCCACTGAGATCTCGTAACGGAACAAAACCGACGGCCTTTGTCTTCGCAATCTCGTAATAGAGCAAATAAACAAAACCAGCCGTCTTTTGAAAGCTCATGACAGAACAAAGCCAAAAGCCACTGAGATCTCGTAACCGAACAAAACCGACATCCTTTGTCTTCGAAATCTCGTGAGAGAGCGAAGGAACAAAACCAGCCGTCTTTTGAAAGCTCATGACAAAACAAAGCCCACCGCCACTGAGATTGCGTAACCTATCAAGACCGGCCATCAGTGAAATCTCGTGACAGAACAAAGCCGACCGCCTTTGTCTTTGAAATATCATGAGAGAGCGAAGGAACAAAACCGGCCGTCTTTTGAAAGCTCATGACAGAACAAAGCCGACCAGCCACTGAGATCTCAGAACAAACAAAACCGACCGCCTTTGTCTTCAAATCTCGTAAGAGAGCGAAGGAACAAAACCAGCCGTCTTTTGAAAGCTCATGACAGAACAAAGCCGACCGCCACTGAGATCTCGTAACCGAACAAAACCGACCGCCTTTGTCCTCGAAATCTCGTAAGAGACCGAAGCAACAAAACCGCCGCCTTTTTTGAAAGCTCATGACAGAACAAAGCCGAACGCCACTGAGATCTCATAACCGAACAAAACCGAAGGCCTTTGTCTTCAAAATCTCGTAAGAGAACGAAGGAACAAAAGCGCCGTCTTTTGAAAGCTCATGACCAAAGCCCACCGCCACTGAGATTGAGTAACCCGACAAAACCGCCAACAGTGAAATCTTGTGACAAACGAAACCGACCGCCTTTCTTCAAATCCCGTAAGAGAGCGAAGGAACAAAAGCGGCAGTCTTTTGAAAGCTCATGACTGAACAAAGCCGAAAGCCACTGAGATCTCTTAACCGAACAAAACCGACGGTCTTCGTCTTCAAAATCTCGTAATAGAGCGAAGGAACATAACCAGCCGTCTTTTGAAAGCTCATGACAGAACAAAGCCGACCGCCACTGAGATCTCGTGAATCGAACAAAAACGACGGCCTTTGTCTTCGAAATCTCGTAAGAGAGCGAAGTAACAAAAGCAGTTGTCTTTTGAAAGCTTAAGAATGAATAAAGCCCACCACCACTGAGATCGCGTAACCTAACAAAATAGGGCATCAGTGAAATCTCGTAACAGAACAAAACCGACCGCCTTTGTCTATGAAATCTCGTAAGAGGGCGAAGGAGCAAAGCTGGCCGTCTTTTGAAAGCTTATGACGGAACAAAATCCCACCGCCACAGAGACTGCGTAACTTAACAAAGCCGAACGTTACTGATATCTCGTAACCTAATAAAACCGACATCCTTTGTCTTCGAAATCTCGTGAGAGAGCGAAGGAAGAAAACCGTCCGTCTTTTGAAAGCTTATGACTGAACAAAGCCCACCACCGCTGAGATTGTGGAACCTAACAAAACCGGCCAACAGTGAAATCTCGTGACAGAACAAAACCGACCGCCTTTGTCTTCGAAATCTCGTAAGAGAGCGAAGGAACAAAACCAGCCGTCTTTTGAAAGCTCATGACAGAACAAAGCCAAAAGCCACTGAGATCTCGTAACCGAACAAAACCGACGGCCTTTGTCTTCGAAATCTCGTAAGAGAGCGAAGGAACAAAACCAGCCGTCTTTTGAAAGCTCATGACAGAACAAAGCCGACCGCCACTGAGATCTCGTAACCGAACAAAAACGACGGCCTTTGTCTTCGAAATCTCGTAAGAGAGCGAAGGAACAAAAGCGGCCGTCTTTTGAAAGCTCATGAAGGAACAAAGCCCACCACCACTGAGATCTCAGAACCTAACAAAATAGGGCATCAGTGAAATCTCGTAACAGAACAAAACCGACCGCCTTTGTCTATGAAATCTCGTAAGAGAGCGAAGGAACAAAGCTGGCCGTCTTTTGAAAGCTTATGACGGAACAAAATCCCACCGCCACAGAGATTGCGTAACTTAACAAAGCCGACCGTTACTGATATCTCGTAACCTAATAAAACCGACATCCTGTGTCTTCGAAATCTCGTAAGAGAGCGAAGGAACAAAACCAGCCGTCTTTTGAAAGCTCATGACAGAACAAAGCCAAAAGCCACTGAGATCTCGTAACCAAACAAAACCGACGGCCTTTGTCATCGAAATCTTGTAAAAGAGAGAAGGAACAAAAGCAGCTGTCTTTTGAAAGCTCATGACAGAACAAAGCCCACCACCATTGAGATCCTAACAAAACCGCCAACAGTGAAATCAAGAACAAAACCGACCGCTTTGTCTTCAAAATCTCGTAAGAGAGCGAAGGAACAAAAGCGGCAGTCTTTTGAAAGCTCATGACAGAACAAAGCCGAAAGCCACTGAGATCTTGGAACCGACCAGAAATGGCTGCCACTGAGATCTCAGAACGGAACAAAACCGACGGCCTTTGTCTTCGCAATCTCGTAATAGAGCAAATAAACAAAACCAGCCGCTTTTTGAAAGCTCATGACAGAACAAAGCCAAAAGCCACTGAGATCTCATAACCGAACAAAACCGACATCCTTTGTCTTCGAAATCTCGTGAGAGAGCGAAGGAACAAAACCAGCCGTCTTTTGAAAGCTCATGACAAAACAAAGCCCACCGCCACTGAGATTGCGTAACCTATCAAGACCGGCCATCAGTGAAATCTCGTGACAGAACAAAGCCGACCGCCTTTGTCTTTGAAATATCATGAGAGAGCGAAGGAACAAAACCGGCCATCTTTTGAAAGCTCATGACAGAACAAAGCCGAAAGCCACTGAGATCTCGTAACCGAAGAAAACCGACCGCCTTTGTCTTCGAAATCTCGTAAGAGAGCGAAGGAACAAAACCAGCCTTCTTTTGAAAGCTCATGATAGAACAAAGCCGACCGCCACTGAGATCTCGTAACCAAACAAAACCGACGGCCTTTGTCTTCGAAATCTAGTAAGAGAGCGAAGGAACAAAACCAGCCGTCTTTTGAAAGCTCATGACAGAACAAAGCCGACCGCCACTGAGATCTCGTAACCGAACAAAACCGACCGCCTTTGTCTTCGAAATCTCGTAAGAGAGCGAAGGAACAAAACCAGCCGTCTTTTGAAAGCTCATGACAGAACAAAGCCGAACGCCACTGAGATCTCATAACCGAACAAAACCGAAGGCCTTTGTCATCGAAATCTTGTAAAGAAGAGAGAAGAAGCAAAAGCAGCTGTCTTTTGAAAGCTCATGACAGAACAAAGCGGACCACCATTGAGATCTCGTAACCGAACAAAATCGAAGAACTTTGTCTTCAAAATCTCGTAAGAGAGCGAAGGAACAAAAGCGGCCGTCTTTTGAAAGCTCATGACTGAACAAAGCCGAACGCCACTGAGATCTCATAACCGAACAAAACCGAAGGCCTTTGTCTTCAAATCTAGTAAGAGAGCGAATGAACAAAACCAGCCGTCTTCTGAAAGCTCGTGACAGAACAAAGCCCACCGCCACTGAGATTGCGTAATCGAACAAAACTGGCCAACAGTGAAATCACGTGATAGAACAAAACCGACCGCCTTTGTCCTCGAAATCTCGTAAGAGAGCGAAGGAACAAAAGCTGCAGTCTTTTGAAAGCTCATGACTGAACAAAGCCGAAAGCTACTGAGATCTCGGAACCTAACAAAACCGACGGCCTTTGTCTTCGAAATCTAGTGAGAGAGCGAAGGAACAAAACCGTCCGTCTTTTGAAAGCTTATGACTGAACAAAGCCCACCACCGCTGAGATTGTGGAACCTAACAAAACCGGCCAACAGTGAAATCTCGTGACAGAACAAAACCGACCGCCTTTGTCTTCGAAATCTCGTAAGAGAGCGAAGGAACAAAAGCGGCAGTCTTTTGAAAGCTCATGACAGAACAAAGCCGAAAGCCACTGAGATCTTGGAACCGACCAGAAATGGCTGCCACTGAGATCTCGTAACGGAACAAAACCGACGGCCTTTGTCTTCGCAATCTCGTAATAGAGCAAATAAACAAAACCAGCCGTCTTTTGAAAGCTCATGACAGAACAAAGCCAAAAGCCACTGAGATCTCATAACCGAACAAAACCGACATCCTTTGTCTTCGAAATCTCGTGAGAGAGCGAAGGAACAAAACCAGCCGTCTTTTGAAAGCTCATGACAAAACAAAGCCCACCGCCACTGAGATTGCGTAACCTATCAAGACCGGCCATCAGTGAAATCTCGTGACAGAACAAAGCCGACCGCCTTTGTCTTTGAAATATCATGAGAGAGCGAAGGAACAAAACCGGCCGTCTTTTGAAAGCTCATGACAGAACAAAGCCGACCACCACTGAGATCTCGTAACCAAACAAAACCGACCGCCTTTGTCTTCGAAATCTCGTAAGAGAGCGAATGAACAAAACCAGCCGTCTTTTGAAAGCTCATGACAGAACAAAGCCGACCGCCACTGAGATCTCGTAACCGAACAAAACCGACCGCCTTTGTCTTCGAAATCTCGTAAGAGAGCGAAGGAACAAAACCGGCCGTCTTTTGAAAGCTCATGACAGAACAAAGCCGAACGCCACTGAGATCTCATAACCGAACAAAACCGAAGGCCTTTGTCTTCAAAATCTCGTAAGAGAACGAAGGAACAAAAGCGGCCGACTTTTGAAAGCTTACCACCACCACTGAGATTGAGTAACCCGACAAAACCGGCCAACAGTGAAATCTTGTGACAAAACGAAACCGACCGCCTTTCTCTTCGAAATCCCGTAAGAGAGCGAAGGAACAAAAGCGGCAGTCTTTTGAAAGCTCATGACTGAAAAAAGCCGAAAGCCACTGAGATCTCTTAACCGAACAAAACCGACGGTCTTCGTCTTCAAAATCTCGTAATAGAGCGAAGGAACAAAACCAGCCGTCTTTTTGAAAGCTCATGACAGAACAAAGCCGACCGCCACTGAGATCTCGTAACCGAACAAAAACGACGGCCTTTGTCTTCGAAATCTCGTAAGAGAGCGAAGTAACAAAAGCAGTTGTCTTTTGAAAGCTTAAGAATGAATAAAGCCCACCACCACTGAGATCGCGTAACCTAACAAAATAGGGCATCAGTGAAATCTCGTAACAGAACAAAACCGACCGCCTTTGTCTATGAAATCTCGTAAGAGGGCGAAGGAGCAAAGCTGGCCGTCTTTTGAAAGCTTATGACGGAACAAAATCCCACCGCCACAGAGATTGCGTAACTTAACAAAGCCGACCGTTACTGATATCTCGTAACCTAATAAAACCGACATCCTTTGTCTTCGAAATCTCGTGAGAGAGCGAAGGAAGAAAACCGTCCGTCTTTTGAAAGCTTATGACTGAACAAAGCCCACCACCGCTGAGATTGTGGAACCTAACAAAACCGGCCAACAGTGAAATCTCGTGACAGAACAAAACCGACCGCCTTTGTCTTCGAAATCTCGTAAGAGAGCGAAGGAACAAAACCAGCCGTCTTTTGAAAGCTCATGACAGAACAAAGCCAAAAGCCACTGAGATCTCGTAACCAAACAAAACCGACGGCCTTTGTCTTCGAAATCTCGTAAGAGAGCGAAGGAACAAAACCAGCCGTCTTTTGAAAGCTCATGACAGAACAAAGCCGACCGCCACTGAGATCTCGTAACCGAACAAAAACGACGGCCTTTGTCTTCGAAATCTCGTAAGAGAGCGAAGTAACAAAAGCAGTTGTCTTTTGAAAGCTTAAGAATGAACAAAGCCCACCACCACTGAGATCGCGTAACCTAACAAAATAGGGCATCAGTGAAATCTCGTAACAGAACAAAACCGACCGCCTTTGTCTATGAAATCTCGTAAGAGGGCGAAGGAGCAAAGCTGGCCGTCTTTTGAAAGCTTATGACGGAACAAAATCCCACCGCCACAGAGATTGCGTAACTTAACAAAGCCGACCGTTACTGATATCTCGTAACCTAATAAAACCGACATCCTTTGTCTTCGAAATCTCGTAAGAGAGCGAAGGAACAAAACCAGCCGTCTTTTGAAAGCTCATGACTGAACAAAGCCAAAAGCTACTGAGATCTCGGAACCTAACAAATCCGACGGCCTTTGTCTTCGAAATCTAGTGAGAGAGCGAAGGAACAAAACCGTCGGTCTTTTGAAAGCTTATGACTGAACAAAGCCCACCACCGCTGAGATTGTGGAACCTAACAAAACCGGCCAACAGTGAAATCTCGTGACAGAACAAAACCGCCTTTGTCTTCAAAATCTCGTAAGAGAGCGAAGGAACAAAAGCGCAGTCTTTTGAAAGCTCATGACAGAACAAAGCCGAAAGCCACTGAGATCTTGGAACCGACCAGAAATGGCTGCCACTGAGATCTCAGAACGGAACAAAACCGACGGCCTTTGTCTTCGCAATCTCGTAATAGAGCAAATAAACAAAACCAGCCGTCTTTTGAAAGCTCATGACAGAACAAAGCCGAAAGCCACTGAGATCTCGTAACCGAACAAAACCGACCGCCTTTGTCTTCGAAATCTCGTAAGAGAGCGAAGGAACAAAACCAGCCGTCTTTTTGAAAGCTCATGACAAAACAAAGCCCACCGCCACTGAGATTGCGTAACCTATCAAGACCGCCATCAGTGAAATCTCGTGACAGAACAAAGCCGACCGCCTTTGTCTTTGAAATATCATGAGAGAGCGAAGGAACAAAACCGCCGTCTTTTGAAAGCTCATGACAGAACAAAGCCGAAAGCCACTGAGATCTCGTAACCGAAGAAAACCGACCGCCTTTGTCTTCGAAATCTTTTAAGAGAGCGAAGGAACAAAACCAGCCTTCTTTTGAAAGCTCATGATAGAACAAAGCCGACCGCCACTGAGATCTCGTAACCAAACAAAACCGACGGCCTTTGTCTTCGAAATCTAGTAAGAGAGCGAATGAACAAAACCAGTCGTCTTTTGAAAGCTCATGACAGAACAAAGCCGACCACCACTGAGATCTCGTAACCGAACAAAACCGACCACCTTTGTCCTCGAAATCGCGTAAGAGACCGAAGCAACAAAACCGGCCGTCTTTTGAAAGCTCATGACAGAACAAAGCCGAACGCCACTGAGATCTCATAACCGAACAAAACCGAAGGCCTTTGTCATCGAAATCTTGTAAAGAAGAGAGAAGAAGCAAAAGCAACTGTCTTTTGAAAGCTCATGACAGAACAAAGCGGACCACCATTGAGATCTCGTAACCGAACAAAATCGAAGAACTTTGTCTTCAAAATCTCGTAAGAGAGAGAAGGAACAAAAGCGGCCGTCTTTTGAAAGCTCATGACTGAAGAAAGCCGAAAGCCACTGAGATCTCAGAATCGACCAGAACCGACCGCCTTTGTCTTTGAAATCTCGTAAGAGACCGAAGCAACAAAACCAGCCGTCTTTTGAAAGCTCATGACAGAACAAAGCCGAACGCCACTGAGATCTCATAACCGAACAAAACCGAAGGCCTTTGTCTTCGAAATCTAGTAAGAGAGCGAATGAACAAAACCAGCCGTCTTTCTGAAAGCTCGTGACAGAACAAAGCCCACCGCCACTGAGATTGCGTGAATCGAACAAAACTGGCCAACAGTGAAATCACGTGATAGAACAAAACCGACCGCCTTTGTCCTCGAAATCTCGTAAGAGAGCGAAGGAACAAAAGCTGCAGTCTTTTGAAAGCTCATGACTGAACAAAGCCGAAAGCTACTGAGATCTCGAACCTAACAAATCCGACGGCCTTTGTCTTCAAATTTAGTGAGAGAGCGAAGGAACAAAACCGTCCGTCTTTTGAAAGCTTATGACTGAACAAAGCCCACCACCGCTGAGATTGTGGAACCTAACAAAACCGGCCAACAGTGAAATCTCGTGACAGAACAAAACCGACCGCCTTTGTCTTCGAAATCTCGTAAGAGAGCGAAGGAACAAAAGCGGCAGTCTTTTGAAAGCTCATGACAGAACAAAGCCGAAAGCCACTGAGATCTTGGAACCGACCAGAAATGGCTGCCACTGAGATCTCGTGAACGGAACAAAACCGACGGCCTTTGTCTTCGCAATCTCGTAATAGAGCAAATAAACAAAACCAGCCGTCTTTGAAAGCTCATGACAGAACAAAGCCAAAAGCCACTGAGATCTCAGAATCGAACAAAACCGACATCCTTTGTCTTCGAAATCTCGTGAGAGAGCGAAGGAACAAAACCAGCCGTCTTTTGAAAGCTCATGACAAAACAAAGCCCACCGCCACTGAGATTGCGTAACCTATCAAGACCGGCCATCAGTGAAATCTCGTGACAGAACAAAGCCGACCGCCTTTGTCTTTGAAATATCATGAGAGAGCGAAGGAACAAAACCGCCGTCTTTTTGAAAGCTCATGACAGAACAAAGCCGACCGCCACTGAGATCTCGTAACCAAACAAAACCGACGGCCTTTGTCTTCGAAATCTAGTAAGAGAGCGAATGAACAAAACCAGCCGTCTTTTGAAAGCTCATGACAGAACAAAGCCGACCGCCACTGAGATCTTGTAACCGAACAAAACCGACCGCCTTTGTCCTCGAAATCTCGTAAGAGACCGAAGCAACAAAACCGGCCGTCTTTTGAAAGCTCATGACAGAACAAAGCCGAACGCCACTGAGATCTCATAACCGAACAAAACCTGGCCTTTGTCTTCAAAATCTCGTAAGAGAACGAAGGAACAAAAGCGCCGCCTTTTTTTGAAAGCTTACCACCACCACTGAGATTGAGTAACCCGACAAAACCGGCCAACAGTGAAATCTTGTGACAAAACGAAACCGACCGCCTTTCTCTTCGAAATCCCGTAAGAGAGCGAAGGAACAAAAGCGGCAGTCTTTTGAAAGCTCATGACTGAAAAAAGCCGAAAGCCACTGAGATCTCTTAACCGAACAAAACCGACGGTCTTCGTCTTCAAAATCTCGTAATAGAGCGAAGGAACATAACCGGCCGTCTTTTGAAAGCTCATGACAGAACAAAGCCGACCGCCAATGAGATCTCATAACCGAACAAAAACGACGGCCTTTGCCTTCGAAATCTCGTAAGAGAGCGAAGTAACAAAAGCAGTTGTCTTTTGAAAGCTTAAGAATGAATAAAGCCCACCACCACTGAGATCAAAATAGGGCATCAGTGAAATCTCGTAACAGAACAAAACCGACCGCCTTTGTCTATGAAATCTCGTAAGAGGGCGAAGGAGCAAAGCTGGCCGTCTTTTGAAAGCTTATGACGGAACAAAATCCCACCGCCACAGAGATTGCGTAACTTAACAAAGCCGACCGTTACTGATATCTCGTAACCTAATAAAACCGACATCCTTTGTCTTCGAAATCTCGTGAGAGAGCGAAGGAAGAAAACCATCCGTCTTTTGAAAGCTTATGACTGAACAAAGCCCACCACCGCTGAGATTGTGGAACCTAACAAAACCGGCCAACAGTGAAATCTCGTGACAGAACAAAACCGACCGCCTTTGTCTTCGAAATCTCGTAAGAGAGCGAAGGAACAAAACCAGCCGTCTTTTGAAAGCTCATGACAGAACAAAGCCAAAAGCCACTGAGATCTCATAACCAAACAAAACCGACGGCCTTTGTCATCGAAATCTTGTAAAGAAGAGAGAAGGAGCAAAAGCAGCTGTCTTTTGAAAGCTCATGACAGAACAAAGCGGACCACCATTGAGATCTCGTAACCGAACAAAATCGAAGAACTTTGTCTTCAAAATCTCGTAAGAGAGCGAAGGAACAAAAGCGGCCGTCTTTTGAAAGCTCATGACTGAAGAAAGCCGAAAGCCACTGAGATCTCGTAACCGACCAGAACCGACGGCCTTTGTCTTTGAAATCTCGTAAGAGACCGAAGCAACAAAACCGGCCGTCTTTTGAAAGCTCATGACAGAACAAAGCCGAACGCCACTGAGATCTCATAACCGAACAAAACCGAAGGCCTTTGTCTTCGAAATCTAGTAAGAGAGCGAATGAACAAAACCAGCCGTCTTCTGAAAGCTTATGACAGAACAAAGCCCACCACCGCTGAGATTGTGGAACCTAACAAAACCGGCCAACAGTGAAATCTCGTGACAGAACAAAACCGACCGCCTTTGTCTTCGAAATCTCGTAAGAGAGCGAAGGAACAAAAGCTGCAGTCTTTTGAAAGCTCATGACAGAACAAAGCCGAAAGCCACTGAGATCTTGGAACCGACCAGAAATGGCTGCCACTGAGATCTCGTAACGGAACAAAACCGACGGCCTTTGTCTTCGCAATCTCGTAATAGAGCAAATAAACAAAACCAGCCGTCTTTTGAAAGCTCATGACAGAACAAAGCCAAAAGCCACTGAGATCTCGTAACCGAACAAAACCGACATCCTTTGTCTTCGAAATCTCGTGAGAGAGCGAAGGAACAAAACCAGCCGTCTTTTGAAAGCTCATGACAAAACAAAGCCCACCGCCACTGAGATTGCGTAACCTATCAAGACCGGCCATCAGTGAAATCTCGTGACAGAACAAAGCCGACCGCCTTTGTCTTTGAAATATCATGAGAGAGCGAAGGAACAAAACCGGCCGTCTTTTGAAAGCTCATGACAGAACAAAGCCGAAAGCCACTGAGATCTCGTAACCGAAGAAAACCGACCGCCTTTGTCTTCGAAATCTCGTAAGAGAGCGAAGGAACAAAACCAGCCTTCTTTTGAAAGCTCATGATAGAACAAAGCCGACCGCCACTGAGATCTCGTAACCGAACAAAACCGAAGGCCTTTGTCTTCAAAATCTCGTAAGAGAGCGAATGAACAAAACCAGCCGTCTTTTGAAAGCTCATGACAGAACAAAGCCGACCACCACTGAGATCTCGTAACCGAACAAAACCGACCGCCTTTGTCTTCGAAATCTCGTAAGAGAGCGAAGGAACAAAAGCTGCAGTCTTTTGAAAGCTCATGACTGAACAAAGCCGAAAGCCACTGAGATCTCGTAACCGAACAAAACCGACGGCCTTTGTCTTCGAAATCTCGTAAGAGAGCGAAGGAACAAAAGCGGCCGTCTTTTGAAAGCTTATGACTGAACAAAGCCCACCACCACTGAGATTGCGGAACCTAACAAAACCGGCCAACAGTGAAATCTCGTAACAGAACAAAACCGACCGCCTTTGTCTTGAAATCTCGTAAGAGGAGAAGGAACAAAACCAGCCGTCTTTTTTGAAAGCTTATGACAGAACAAAATCCCACCGCCACTGAGATCACGCCACTTAATGAAGCCGACTGCCACTGAGATCTCATAATCGAACAAAGACTACAGCCTTTGTCTTCAAATCTCGTAAGAGAGCGAAGGAACAAAAGCAGTTGTCTTTTGAAAGCTTGAGAATGAACAAAGCCCACCACCACTGAGATCGCGTAACCTAACAAAACAGTGCATCAGTGAAATCTAGTAACAGAACAAAACCGACCGCCTTTGTCTATGAAATCTCGTAAGAGAGCGAAGGAACAAAACCAGCCGTCTTCTGAAAGCTCATGACAGAACAAAGCCCACCGCCACTGAGATTGCGTAATCGAACAAAACTGGCCAACAGTGAAATCACGTGATAGAACAAAACCGACCGCCTTTGTCCTCGAAATCTCGTAAGAGAGCGAAGGAACAAAAGCTGCAGTCTTTTGAAAGCTCATGACTGAACAAAGCCGAAAGCTACTGAGATCTCGGAACCTAACAAATCCGACGGCCTTTGTCTTCGAAATCTAGTGAGAGAGCGAAGGAACAAAACCGTCCGTCTTTTGAAAGCTTATGACTGAACAAAGCCCACCACCGCTGAGATTGTGGAACCTAACAAAACCGGCCAACAGTGAAATCTCGTGACAGAACAAAACCGACCGCCTTTGTCTTCGAAATCTCGTAAGAGAGCGAAGGAACAAAAGCGGCAGTCTTTTGAAAGCTCATGACAGAACAAAGCCGAAAGCCACTGAGATCTTGGAACCGACCAGAAATGGCTGCCACTGAGATCTCGTGAACGGAACAAAACCGACGGCCTTTGTCTTCGCAATCTCGTAATAGAGCAAATAAACAAAACCAGCCGTCTTTTGAAAGCTCATGACAGAACAAAGCCAAAAGCCACTGAGATCTCGTAACCGAACAAAACCGACATCCTTTGTCTTCGAAATCTCGTGAGAGAGCGAAGGAACAAAACCAGCCGTCTTTTGAAAGCTCATGACAAAACAAAGCCCACCGCCACTGAGATTGCGTAACCTATCAAGACCGCCATCAGTGAAATCTCGTGACAGAACAAAGCCGACCGCCTTTGTCTTTGAAATATCATGAGAGAGCGAAGGAACAAAACCGGCCGTCTTTTGAAAGCTCATGACAGAACAAAGCCGAAAGCCACTGAGATCTCATAACCGAACAAAACCGACCGCCTTTGTCTTCGAAATCTCGTAAGAGAGCGAAGGAACAAAACCAGCCTTCTTTTGAAAGCTCATGATAGAACAAAGCCGACCGCCACTGAGATCTCGTAACCAAACAAAACCGACGGCCTTTGTCTTCGAAATCTTGTAAGAGAGCGAAGGAACAAAACCAGCCGTCTTTTGAAAGCTCATGACAGAACAAAGCCGCCACTGAGATCTCATAACCGAACAAAACCGAAGGCCTTTGTCTTCAAAATCTCGTAAGAGAGCGAAGGAACAAAACCAGCCGTCTTTTGAAAGCTCATGACAGAACAAAGCCAAAAGCCACTGAGATCTCTTAACCAAACAAAACCGACGGCCTTTGTCATCGAAATCTTGTAAAGAAGAGAGAAGGAACAAAAGCAGCTGTCTTTTGAAAGCTCATGACAGAACAAAGCGGACCACCATTGAGATCTCTTAACCGAACAAAACCGAAGGCCTTTGTCTTCAAAATCTCGTAAGAGAGCGAAGGAACAAAACCAGCCGTCTTTTGAAAGCTCATGACAGAACAAAGCCGACCGCCACTGAGATCTCGTAACCGAACAAAACCGACCGCCTTTGTCTTCGAAATCTCGTAAGAGAGCGAAGGAACAAAAGCGGCAGTATTTTGAAAGCTCATTACTGAACAAAGCCGAAAGCCACTGAGATCTTGTAACTGAAAAAAACTGACAGCCTTTGTCTTCAAAATCTCAAAAGATAGCGGAGGAACAAAAGCGGCTGTCTTTTGAAAGCTTATGAATGAACAAAGCCCACCACCACTAAGTTTGCGTAACCTAACAAAACCGGCCATCAGTGAAATCTCAGAACAGAACAAAACCGACCGCCTTTGTCTATGAAATCTCTTAAAAAGGAGAAGGAGCAAAACCAGCCGTCTTTTGAAAGCTTGAGAATGAACAAAGCCCACCACCACTGAGATCGCGTAACCTAACAAAACAGTGCATCAGTGAAATCTAGTAACAGAACAAAACCGACCGCCTTCGTCTATGAATTCTCGTAACAGGGCGAAGGAGCAAAACCAGCCGTCTTCTGAAAGCTCATGACAGAATAAAGCCCACCGCCACTGAGATTGCGTAATCGAATAAAACTGGCCAACAGTGAAATCACGTGATAGAACAAAACCGACCGCCTTTGTCCTCGAAATCTCGTAAGAGAGCGAAGGAAGAAAAGCTGCAGTCTTTTGAAAGCTCATGACTGAACAAAGCCTTTGTCTTTGAAATATCATGAGGAACAAAACCGGCCGTCTTTTGAAAGCTCATGACTGAACAAAGCCGAAAGCTACTGAGATCTCGGAACCTAACAAATCCGACGGCCTTTGTCTTCGAAATCTCGTGAGAGAGCGAAGGAAGAAAACCGTCCGTCTTTTGAAAGCTTATGACTGAACAAAGCCCACCACCGCTGAGATTGTGGAACCTAACAAAACCGGCCAACAGTGAAATCTCGTGACAGAACAAAACCGACCGCCTTTGTCTTCGAAATCTCGTAAGAGAGCGAAGGAACAAAACCAGCCGTCTTTTGAAAGCTCATGACAGAACAAAGCCAAAAGCCACTGAGATCTTGGAACCGACCAGAAATGGCTGCCACTGAGATCTCGTAACGGAACAAAACCGACGGCCTTTGTCTTCAAAATCTCGTAAGAGAGCAAATAAACAAAACCAGCCGTCTTTTAAAAGCTCATGACAGAACAAAGCCAAAAGCCACTGAGATCTCGTAACCGAACAAAACCGACATCCTTTGTCTTCGAAATCTCGTGAGAGAGCGAAGGAACAAAACCAGCCGTCTTTTGAAAGCTCATGACAAAAGAAAGCCCTCCGCCACTGAGATTGCGTAACCTATCAAGACCGGCCATCAGTGAAATCTTGTGACAGAACAAAGCCGACCGCCTTTGTCTTTGAAATATCATGAGAGAGCGAAGGAACAAAACCGGCCGTCTTCTGAAAGCTCATGACAGAATAAAGCCCACCGCCACTGAGATTGCGTAATCGAATAAAACTGGCCAACAGTGAAATCACGTGATAGAACAAAACCGACCGCCTTTGTCCTCGAAATCTCGTAAGAGAGCGAAGGAAGAAAAGCTGCAGTCTTTTGAAAGCTCATGACTGAACAAAGCCTTTGTCTTTGAAATATCATGAGGAACAAAACCGGCCGTCTTTTGAAAGCTCATGACTGAACAAAGCCGAAAGCTACTGAGATCTCGGAACCTAACAAATCCGACGGCCTTTGTCTTCGAAATCTCGTGAGAGAGCGAAGGAACAAAACCGTCCGTCTTTTGAAAGCTTATGACTGAACAAAGCCCACCACCGCTGAGATTGTGGAACCTAACAAAACCGGCCAACAGTGAAATCTCGTGACAGAACAAAACCGACCGCCTTTGTCTTCGAAATCTCGTAAGAGAGCGAAGGAACAAAACCAGCAGTCTTTTGAAAGCTCATGACAGAACAAAGCCGAAAGCCACTGAGATCTTGGAACCGACCAGAAATGGCTGCCACTGAGATCTCGTAACGGAACAAAACCGACGGCCTTTGTCTTCGCAATCTCGTAATAGAGCAAATAAACAAAACCAGCCGTCTTTTGAAAGCTCATGACAGAACAAAGCCAAAAGCCACTGAGATCTCGTAACCGAACAAAACCGACATCCTTTGTCTTCGAAATCTCGTGAGAGAGCGAAGGAACAAAACCAGCCGTCTTTTGAAAGCTCATGACAAAAGAAAGCCCACCGCCACTGAGATTGCGTAACCTATCAAGACCGGCCATCAGTGAAATCTCGTGACAGAACAAAGCCGACCGCCTTTGTCTTTGAAATATCATGAGAGAGCGAAGGAACAAAACCGCCGTCTTTTGAAAGCTCATGACAGAACAAAGCCGAAAGCCACTGAGATCTCGTAACCGAACAAAACCGACCGCCTTTGTCTTCGAAATCTCGTAAGAGAGCGAAGGAACAAAACCAGCCTTCTTTTGAAAGCTCATGACAGAACAAAGCCGACCGCCACTGAGATCTCGTAACCAAACAAAACCGACGGCCTTTGTCCTCGAAATCTCGTAAGAGACCGAAGCAACAAAACCAGCCGTCTTTTGAAAGCTCATGACAGAACAAAGCCGAACGCCACTGAGATCTCATAACCGAACAAAACCGAAGGCCTTTGTCTTCAAAATCTCGTAAGAGAACGAAGGAACAAAAGCGGCCGTCTTTTGAAAGCTTACCACCACCACTGAGATTGAGTAACCCGACAAAACCGGCCAACAGTGAAATCTTGTGACAAAACGAAACCGACCGCCTTTCTCTTCGAAATCCCGTAAGAGAGCGAAGGAACAAAAGCGGCAGTCTTTTGAAAGCTCATGACTGAAAAAAGCCGAAAGCCACTGAGATCTCTTAACCGAACAAAACCGACGGTCTTTGTCTTCAAAATCTCGTAATAGAGCGAAGGAACATAACCGCCGTCTTTTTGAAAGCTCATGACAGAACAAAGCCGACCGCCACTGAGATCTCAGAACCGAACAAAAACGACGGCCTTTGTCTTCGAAATCTCGTAAGAGAGCGAAGTAACAAAAGCAGTTGTCTTTTGAAAGCTTAAGAATGAATAAAGCCCACCACCACTGAGATCGCAGAACCTAACAAAATAGGGCATCAGTGAAATCTCGTAACAGAACAAAACCGACCGCCTTTGTCTATGAAATCTCGTAAGAGGGCGAAGGAGCAAAGCTGGCCGTCTTTTGAAAGCTTATGACGGAACAAAATCCCACCGCCACAGAGACTGCGTAACTTAACAAAGCCGACCGTTACTGATATCTCGTAACCTAATAAAACCGACATCCTTTGTCTTCGAAATCTCGTGAGAGAGCGAAGGAAGAAAACCGTCCGTCTTTTGAAAGCTTATGACTGAACAAAGCCCACCACCGCTGAGATTGTGGAACCTAACAAAACCGGCCAACAGTGAAATCTCGTGACAGAACAAAACCGACCGCCTTTGTCTTCGAAATCTCGTAAGAGAGCGAAGGAACAAAAGCGGCAGTCTTTTGAAAGCTCATGACAGAACAAAGCCGAAAGCCACTGAGATCTTGGAACCGACCAGAAATGGCTGCCACTGAGATCTCGTAACGGAACAAAACCGACGGCCTTTGTCTTCGCAATCTCGTAATAGAGCAAATAAACAAAACCAGCCGTCTTTTGAAAGCTCATGACAGAACAAAGCCAAAAGCCACTGAGATCTCGTAACCGAACAAAACCGACATCCTTTGTCTTCGAAATCTCGTGAGAGAGCGAAGGAACAAAACCAGCCGTCTTTTGAAAGCTCATGACAAAACAAAGCCCACCGCCACTGAGATTGCGTAACCTATCAAGACCGGCCATCAGTGAAATCTCGTGACAGAACAAAGCCGACCGCCTTTGTCTTTGAAATATCATGAGAGAGCGAAGGAACAAAACCGGCCGTCTTTTGAAAGCTCATGACAGAACAAAGCCGAAAGCCACTGAGATCTCGTAACCGAAGAAAACCGACCGCCTTTGTCTTCGAAATCTCGTAAGAGAGCGAAGGAACAAAACCAGCCTTCTTTTGAAAGCTCATGATAGAACAAAGCCGACCACCACTGAGATCTCGTAACCGAACAAAACCGACCACCTTTGTCCTCGAAATCGCGTAAGAGACCGAAGCAACAAAACCGGCCGTCTTTTGAAAGCTCATGACAGAACAAAGCCGAACGCCACTGAGATCTCATAACCGAACAAAACCGAAGGCCTTTGTCTTCAAAATCTCGTAAGAGAACGAAGGAACAAAAGCGGCCGTCTTTTGAAAGCTTACCACCACCACTGAGATCTCATAACCGAACAAAACCGAAGGCCTTTGTCTTCAAAATCTCGTAAGAGAGCGAAGGAACAAAACCAGCCGTCTTTTGAAAGCTCATGACAGAACAAAGCCAAAAGCCACTGAGATCTCTTAACCAAACAAAACCGACGGCCTTTGTCATCGAAATCTTGTAAAGAAGAGAGAAGGAGCAAAAGCAGCTGTCTTTTGAAAGCTCATGACAGAACAAAGCGGACCACCATTGAGATTTCGTAACCGAACAAAATCGAAGGCCTTTGTCTTCAAAATCTCGTAAGAGAGCGAATGAACAAAACCAGCTGTCTTTTGAAAGCTCATGACAGAACAAAGCCGACCACCACTGAGATCTCGTATCCGAACAAAACTGACCGCCTTTGTCTACGAAATCTCGTAAGAGAGCGAAGGAACAAAAGCGGCAGTATTTTGAAAGCTCATTACTGAACAAAGCTGAAAGCCACTGAGATCTTGTAACTGAAAAAAACTGACAGCCTTTGTCTTCAAAATCTCGAAAGATAGCGGAGGAACAAAAGCGGCTGTCTTTTGAAAGCTTATGAATGAACAAAGCCCACCACCACTGAGATTGTGAACCTAACAAAACCGGCCCATCAGTGAAATCTCGTAACAGAACAAAACCGACCACCTTTGTCTATGAAATCTCTTAAAAAGGAGAAGGAGCAAAACCAGCCGTCTTTTGAAAGCTTATGACAGAACAAAATCCCACCGCCACTGAGATCACGTCACTTAATGAAGCCGACTGCCACTGAGATCTCATAACCGAACGAAGACTACAGACTTTGTCTTCAAATCTCGTGAAAAGAGCGAAGGAACCAAAGCAGTTGTCTTTTGAAAGCTTGAGAATGAACAAAGCCCACCACCACTGAGATCGCGTAACCTAACAAAACAGTGCATCAGTGAAATCTAGTAACAGAACAAAACCGACCGCCTTTGTCTTCGAAATCTAGTAAGAGAGCGAAGGAACAAAACCAGCCGTCTTCTGAAAGCTCATGACAGAACAAAGCCCACCGCCACTGAGATTGCGTAATCGAACAAAACTGGCCAACAGTGAAATCACGTGATAGAACAAAACCGACCGCCTTTGTCTTCGAAATCTCGTAAGAGAGCAAAGGAACAAAACCGGCCGTCTTTTGAAAGCTCATGACAAAAGAAAGCCCACCGCCACTGAGATTGCGTAACCTATCAAGACCGGCCATCAGTGAAATCTCGTGACAGAACAAAGCCGACCGCCTTTGTCTTTGAAATATCGTGAGAGAGCGAAGGAACAAAACCGGCCGTCTTTTGAAAGCTCATGACAGAACAAAGCCGACCACCACTGAGATCTCGTAACCAAACAAAACCGACGGCCTTTGTCTTCGAAATCTAGTAAGAGAGCGAATGAACAAAACCAGCCGTCTTTTGAAAGCTCATGACAGAACAAAGCCGACCGCCACTGAGATCTCGTAACCAAACAAAACCGACGGCCTTTGTCTTCGAAATCTCGTAAGAGAGCGAAGGAACAAAACCAGCCGTCTTTTGAAAGCTCATGACAAAACAAAGCCCACCGCCACTGAGATTGTGGAACCTAACAAAACCGGCCAACAGTGAAATCTCGTGACAGAACAAAACCGACCGCCTTTGTCTTCGAAATCTCGTAAGAGAGCGAAGGAACAAAAGCGGCAGTCTTTTGAAAGCTCATGACAGAACAAAGCCGAAAGCCACTGAGATCTTGGAACCGACCAGAAATGGCTGCCACTGAGATCTCGTAACGGAACAAAACCGACGGCCTTTGTCTTCGCAATCTCGTAATAGAGCAAATAAACAAAACCAGCCGTCTTTTGAAAGCTCATGACAGAACAAAGCCAAAAGCCACTGAGATCTCGTAACCGAACAAAACCGACATCCTTTGTCTTCGAAATCTCGTGAGAGAGCGAAGGAACAAAACCAGCCGTCTTTTGAAAGCTCATGACAAAACAAAGCCCACCGCCACTGAGATTGCGTAACCTATCAAGACCGGCCATCAGTGAAATCTCGTGACAGAACAAAGCCGACCGCCTTTGTCTTTGAAATATCATGAGAGAGCGAAGGAACAAAACCGGCCGTCTTTTGAAAGCTCATGACAGAACAAAGCCGAAAGCCACTGAGATCTCGTAACCGAAGAAAACCGACCGCCTTTGTCTTCGAAATCTCGTAAGAGAGCGAAGGAACAAAACCAGCCTTCTTTTGAAAGCTCATGATAGAACAAAGCCGACCACCACTGAGATCTCGTAACCGAACAAAACCGACCGCCTTTGTCTTCGAAATCTCGTAAGAGAGCGAAGGAACAAAACCAGCCGTCTTTTGAAAGCTCATGACAGAACAAAGCCGAAAGCCACTGAGATCTCGTAACCGAACAAAACCGACGGCCTTTGTCTTCGAAATCTCGTGAGAGAGCGAAGGAACAAAACCAGCCGTCTTTTGAAAGCTCATGACAGAACAAAGCCGAACGCCACTGAGATCTCATAACCGAACAAAACCGAAGGCCTTTGTCTTCAAAATCTCGTAAGAGAGCGAAGGAACAAAACCAGCCGTCTTTTGAAAGCTCATGACAGAACAAAGCCAAAAGCCACTGAGATCTCTTAACCAAACAAAACCGACGGCCTTTGTCATCGAAATCTTGTAAAGAAGAGAGAAGGAGCAAAAGCAGCTGTCTTTTGAAAGCTCATGACAGAACAAAGCGGACCACCATTGAGATCTCGTAACCGAACAAAATCGAAGGCCTTTGTCTTCAAAATCTCGTAAGAGAGCGAAGGAACAAAACCAGCTGTCTTTTGAAAGCTCATGACAGAACAAAGCCGACCACCACTGAGATCTCGTATCCGAACAAAACCGACCGCCTTTGTCTTCGAAATCTCGTAAGAGAGCGAAGGAACAAACCGGCAGTCTTTTGAAAGCTCATGACAGAACAAAGCCGAAAGCCACTGAGATCTCGTAACCGAACAAAACCGACCGCCTTTGTCTTCAAAATCTCGTAAGAGAGCGAAGGAACAAAAGCGGCTGTCTTTTGAAAGCTTATGAATGAACAAAGCCCACCACCACTGAGATTGCGTAACCTAACAAAACCGGCCATCAGTGAAATCTCGTAACAGAGCAAAACCGACCACCTTTGTCTATGAAATCTCTTAAAAAGGAGAAGGAGCAAAACCAGCCGTCTTTTGAAAGCTTATGACAGAACAAAATCCCACCGCCACTGAGATCACGTCACTTAATGAAGCCGACTGCCACTGAGATCTCATAACCGAACGAAGACTACAGACTTTGTCTTCGAAATCTCGTAAAAGAGCGAAGGAACCAAAGCAGTTGTCTTTTGAAAGCTTGAGAATGAACAAAGCCCACCACCACTGAGATCGCGTAACCTAACAAAACAGTGCATCAGTGAAATCTAGTAACAGAACAAAACCGACCGCCTTCGTCTATGAATTCTCGTAACAGGGCGAAGGAGCAAAACCAGCCGTCTTCTGAAAGCTCATGACAGAATAAAGCCCACCGCCACTGAGATTGCGTAATCGAACAAAACTGGCCAACAGTGAAATCACGTGATAGAACAAAACCGACCGCCTTTGTCCTCGAAATCTCGTAACAGACCAAAGCAACAAAACCGGCCGTCTTTTAAAAGCTCATGACAACAGAAAGCCCACCGCCACTGAGATTGCGTAACCTATCAAGACCGGCCATCAGTGAAATCTCGTGACAGAACAAAGCCGACCGCCTTTGTCTTTGAAATATCGTGAGAGAGCGAAGGAACAAAACCGGCCGTCTTTTGAAAGCTCATGACAGAACAAAGCCGACCACCACTGAGATCTCGTAACCAAACAAAACCGACGGCCTTTGTCTTCGAAATCTAGTAAGAGAGCGAATGAACAAAACCAGCCGTCTTTTGAAAGCTCATGACAGAACAAAGCCGACCGCCACTGAGATCTCGTAACCGAACAAAACCGACCGCCTTTGTCCTCGAAATCTCGTAAGAGACCGAAGCAACAAAACCGGCCGTCTTTTGAAAGCTCATGACAGAACAAAGCCGAACGCCACTGAGATCTCATAACCGAACAAAACCGAAGGCCTTTGTCTTCAAAATCTCGTAAGAGAACAAAGGAACAAAAGCGGCCGTCTTTTGAAAGCTTATGACTGAACAAAGCCCACCGCCACTGAGATTGAGTAACCCGACAAAACCGGCCAACAGTGAAATCTTGTGACAAAACGAAACCGACCGCCTTTCTCTTCGAAATCCCGTAAGAGAGCGAAGGAACAAAAGCGGCAGTCTTTTGAAAGCTCATGACTGAAAAAAGCCGAAAGCCACTGAGATCTCTTAACCGAACAAAACCGACGGTCTTCGTCTTCAAAATCTCGTAATAGAGCGAAGGAACATAACCGGCCGTCTTTTGAAAGCTCATGACAGAACAAAGCCGACCGCCACTGAGATCTCGTAACCGAACAAAAACGACGGCCTTTGTCTTCGAAATCTAGTAAGAGAGCGAAGTAACAAAAGCAGTTGTCTTTTGAAAGCTTAAGAATGAATAAAGCCCACCACCACTGAGATCACGTAACCTAACAAAATAGGGCATCAGTGAAATCTCGTAACAGAACAAAACCGACCGCCTTTGTCTATGAAATCTCGTAAGAGGGCGAAGGAGCAAAGCTGGCCGTCTTTTGAAAGCTTATGACGGAACAAAATCCCACCGCCACAGAGATTGCGTAACTTAACAAAGCCGACCGTTACTGATATCTCGTAACCTAATAAAACCGACATCCTTTGTCTTCGAAATCTCGTGAGAGAGCGAAGGAAGAAAACCGTCCGTCTTTTGAAAGCTTATGACTGAACAAAGCCCACCACCGCTGAGATTGTGGAACCTAACAAAACCGGCCAACAGTGAAATCTCGTGACAGAACAAAACCGACCGCCTTTGTCTTCGAAATCTCGTAAGAGAGCGAAGGAACAAAACCAGCCGTCTTTTGAAAGCTCATGACAGAACAAAGCCAAAAGCCACTGAGATCTCGTAACCAAACAAAACCGACGGCCTTTGTCATCGAAATCTTGTAAAGAAGAGAGAAGGAGCAAAAGCAACTGTCTTTTGAAAGCTCATGACAGAACAAAGCGGACCACCATTGAGATCTCGTAACCGAACAAAATCGAAGAACTTTGTCTTCAAAATCTCGTAAGAGAGCGAAGGAACAAAAGCGGCCGTCTTTTGAAAGCTCATGACTGAAGAAAGCCGAAAGCCACTGAGATCTCGTAACCGACCAGAACCGACGGCCTTTGTCTTTGAAATCTCGTAAGAGACCGAAGCAACAAAACCGGCCGTCTTTTGAAAGCTCATGACAGAACAAAGCCGAACGCCACTGAGATCTCATAACCGAACAAAACCGAAGGCCTTTGTCTTCAAACTCTAGTAAGAGAGCGAATGAACAAAACCAGCCGTCTTCTGAAAGCTCGTGACAGAACAAAGCCCACCGCCACTGAGATTGCGTAATCGAACAAAACTGGCCAACAGTGAAATCACGTGATAGAACAAAACCGACCGCCTTTGTCCTCGAAATCTCGTAAGAGAGCGAAGGAACAAAAGCTGCAGTCTTTTGAAAGCTCATGACTGAACAAAGCCGAAAGCTACTGAGATCTCGGAACCTAACAAATCCGACGGCCTTTGTCTTCGAAATCTAGTGAGAGAGCGAAGGAACAAAACCGTCCGTCTTTTGAAAGCTTATGACTGAACAAAGCCCACCACCGCTGAGATTGTGGAACCTAACAAAACCGGCCAACAGTGAAATCTCGTGACAGAACAAAACCGACCGCCTTTGTCTTCGAAATCTCGTAAGAGAGCGAAGGAACAAAAGCGGCAGTCTTTTGAAAGCTCATGACAGAACAAAGCCGAAAGCCACTGAGATCTTGGAACCGACCAGAAATGGCTGCCACTGAGATCTCGTAACGGAACAAAACCGACGGCCTTTGTCTTCGCAATCTCGTAATAGAGCAAATAAACAAAACCAGCCGTCTTTTGAAAGCTCATGACAGAACAAAGCCAAAAGCCACTGAGATCTCGTAACCGAACAAAACCGACATCCTTTGTCTTCGAAATCTCGTGAGAGAGCGAAGGAACAAAACCAGCCGTCTTTTGAAAGCTCATGACAAAACAAAGCCCACCGCCACTGAGATTGCGTAACCTATCAAGACCGGCCATCAGTGAAATCTCGTGACAGAACAAAGCCGACCGCCTTTGTCTTTGAAATATCATGAGAGAGCGAAGGAACAAAACCGGCCGTCTTTTGAAAGCTCATGACAGAACAAAGCCGAAAGCCACTGAGATCTCGTAACCGAACAAAACCGACCGCCTTTGTCTTCGAAATCTCGTAAGAGAGCGAAGGAACAAAACCAGCCTTCTTTTGAAAGCTCATGATAGAACAAAGCCGACCGCCACTGAGATCTCGTAACCAAACAAAACCGACGGCCTTTGTCTTCGAAATCTAGTAAGAGAGCGAATGAACAAAACCAGCCGTCTTTTGAAAGCTCATGACAGAACAAAGCCGACCACCACTGAGATCTCGTAACCGAACAAAACCGACCGCCTTTGTCCTCGAAATCTCGTAAGAGACCGAAGCAACAAAACCGGCCGTCTTTTGAAAGCTCATGACAGAACAAAGCCGAACGCCACTGAGATCTCGTAACCAAACAAAACCGACGGCCTTTGTCTTCGAAATCTTGTAAGAAGAGAGAAGGAGCAAAAGCAGCTGTCTTTTGAAAGCTCATGACAGAACAAAGCGGACCACCATTGAGATCTCGTAACCGAACAAAACCGAAGGCCTTTGTCTTCAAAATCTCGTAAGAGAGCGAAGGAACAAAAGCGGCCGTCTTTTGAAAGCTCATGACTGAAGAAAGCCGAAAGCCACTGAGATCTCGTAACCGACCAGAACCGACGGCCTTTGTCTTTGAAATCTCGTAAGAGACCGAAGCAACAAAACCGGCCGTCTTTTGAAAGCTCATGACAGAACAAAGCCGAACGCCACTGAGATCTCATAACCGAACAAAACCGAAGGCCTTTGTCTTCAAATCTAGTAAGAGAGCGAATGAACAAAACCAGCCGTCTTCTGAAAGCTCGTGACAGAACAAAGCCCACCGCCACTGAGATTGCGTAATCGAACAAAACTGGCCAACAGTGAAATCACGTGATAGAACAAAACCGACCGCCTTTGTCCTCGAAATCTCGTAAGAGAGCGAAGGAACAAAACCAGCCTTCTTTTGAAAGCTCATGATAGAACAAAGCCGACCGCCACTGAGATCTCGTAACCGAACAAAATCGAAGGCCTTTGTCTTCAAAATCTCGTAAGAGAGCGAATGAACAAAACCAGCTGTCTTTTGAAAGCTCATGACAGAACAAAGCCGACCACCACTGAGATCTCGTATCCGAACAAAACTGACCGCCTTTGTCTACGAAATCTCGTAAGAGAGCGAAGGAACAAAAGCGGCAGTATTTTGAAAGCTCATTACTGAACAAAGCTGAAAGCCACTGAGATCTTGTAACTGAAAAAAACTGACAGCCTTTGTCTTCAAAATCTCGAAAGATAGCGGAGGAACAAAAGCGGCTGTCTTTTGAAAGCTTATGAATGAACAAAGCCCACCACCACTAAGTTTGCGTAACCTAACAAAACCGTCCATCAGTGACATCTCGTAACAGAGCAAAACCGACCACCTTTGTCTATGAAATCTCTTAAAAAGGAGAAGGAGCAAAACCAGCCGTCTTTTGAAAGCTTATGACAGAACAAAATCCCACCGCCACTGAGATCACGTCACTTAATGAAGCCGACTGCCACTGAGATCTCATAACCGAACGAAGACTACAGACTTTGTCTTCGAAATCTCGTAAAAGAGCGAAGGAACCAAAGCAGTTGTCTTTTGAAAGCTTGAGAATGAACAAAGCCCACCACCACTGAGATCGCGTAACCTAACAAAACAGTGCATCAGTGAAATCTAGTAACAGAACAAAACCGACCGCCTTCGTCTATGAATTCTCGTAACAGGGCGAAGGAGCAAAACCAGCCGTCTTCTGAAAGCTCATGACAGAATAAAGCCCACCGCCACTGAGATTGCGTAATCGAACAAAACTGGCCAACAGTGAAATCACGTGATAGAACAAAACCGACCGCCTTTGTCCTCGAAATCTCGTAACAGACCAAAGCAACAAAACCGGCCGTCTTTTGAAAGCTCATGACAAAAGAAAGCCCACCGCCACTGAGATTGCGTAACCTATCAAGACCGGCCATCAGTGAAATCTCGTGACAGAACAAAGCCGACCGCCTTTGTCTTTGAAATATCGTGAGAGAGCGAAGGAACAAAACCGGCCGTCTTTTGAAAGCTCATGACAGAACAAAGCCGACCACCACTGAGATCTTGTATCCAAACAAAACCGACGGCCTTTGTCTTCGAAATCTAGTAAGAGAGCGAATGAACAAAACCAGCCGTCTTTTGAAAGCTCATGACAGAACAAAGCCGACCGCCACTGAGATCTCGTAACCGAACAAAACCGACCGCCTTTGTCCTCGAAATCTCGTAAGAGACCGAAGCAACAAAACCGGCCGTCTTTTGAAAGCTCATGACAGAACAAAGCCGAACGCCACTGAGATCTCATAACCGAACAAAACCGAAGGCCTTTGTCTTCAAAATCTCGTAAGAGAGCGAAGGAACAAAAGCTGCCGTCTTTTGAAAGCTCATGACTGAACAAAGCCGAAAGCCACTGAGATCTCGTAACCGACCAGAACCGACGGCCTTTGTCTTTGAAATCTCGTAAGAGACCGAAGCAACAAAACCGGCCATCTTTTGAAAGCTCATGACAGAACAAAGCCGAAAGCCACTGAGATCTCATAACCGAACAAAACCGAAGGCCTTTGTCTTCGAAATCTAGTAAGAGAGCGAATGAACAAAACCAGCCGTCTTTTGAAAGCTCATGACAGAACAAAGCCCACCGCCACTGAGATTGCGTAACCGAACAAAACTGGCCAACAGTGAAATCACGTGATAGAACAAAACCGACCGCCTTTGTCTTCGAAATCTCGTAAGAGAGCGAAGGAACAAAACCAGCCTTCTTTTGAAAGCTCATGATAGAACAAAGCCGACCGCCACTGAGATCTCTTAACCGAACAAAACCGACGGTCTTTGTCTTCAAAATCTCGTAATAGAGCGAAGGAACATAACCGGCCGTCTTTTGAAAGCTCATGACAGAACAAAGCCGACCGCCACTGAGATCTCGTAACCGAACAAAAACGACGGCCTTTGTCTTCGAAATCTCGTAAGAGAGCGAAGTAACAAAAGCAGTTGTCTTTTGAAAGCTTAAGAATGAATAAAGCCCACCACCACTGAGATCGCGTAACCTAACAAAATAGGGCATCAGTGAAATCTCGTAACAGAACAAAACCGACCGCCTTTGTCTATGAAATCTCGTAAGAGGGCGAAGGAGCAAAGCTGGCTGTCTTTTGAAAGCTTATGACGGAACAAAATCCCACCGCCACAGAGATTGCGTAACTTAACAAAGCCGACCGTTACTGATATCTCGTAACCTAATAAAACCGAAATCCTTTGTCTTCGAAATCTCGTGAGAGAGCGAAGGAAGAAAACCGTCCGTCTTTTGAAAGCTTATGACTGAACAAAGCCCACCACCGCTGAGATTGTGGAACCTAACAAAACCGGCCAACAGTGAAATCTCGTGACAGAACAAAACCGACCGCCTTTGTCTTCGAAATCTCGTAAGAGAGCGAAGGAACAAAACCAGCCGTCTTTTGAAAGCTCATGACAGAACAAAGCCAAAAGCCACTGAGATCTCGTAACCGACCAGAACCGACGGCCTTTGTCTTTGAAATCTCGTAATAGAGCGAAGGAACATAACCGGCCGTCTTTTGAAAGCTCATGACAGAACAAAGCCGACCGCCACTGAGATCTCGTAACCGAACAAAAACGACGGCCTTTGTCTTCGAAATCTCGTAAGAGAGCGAAGTAACAAAAGCAGTTGTCTTTTGAAAGCTTAAGAATGAATAAAGCCCACCACCACTGAGATCGCGTAACCTAACAAAATAGGGCATCAGTGAAATCTCGTAACAGAACAAAACCGACCGCCTTTGTCTTGAAATCTCCAAAAGAACCAAAGCAGTTGTCTTTTGAAAGCTTGAGAATGAACAAAGCCCACCACCACTGAGATCGCGTAACCTAACAAAACAGTGCATCAGTGAAATCTCGTAACAGAACAAAACCGACCGCCTTTGTCTATGAAATCTCGTAAGAGGGCGAAGGAGCAAAGCTGGCCGTCTTTTGAAAGCTTATGACGGAACAAAATCCCACCGCCACAGAGATTGCGTAACTTAACAAAGCCGACCGTTACTGATATCTCGTAACCTAATAAAACCGACATCCTTTGTCTTCGAAATCTCGTGAGAGAGCGAAGGAAGAAAACCGTCCGTCTTTTGAAAGCTCATGACTGAACAAAGCCCACCACCGCTGAGATTGTGGAACCTAACAAAACCTGCCAACAGTGAAATCTCGTGACAGAACAAAACCGACCGCCTTTGTCTTCGAAATCTCGTAAGAGAGCGAAGGAACAAAACCAGCCGTCTTTTGAAAGCTCATGACAGAACAAAGCCAAAAGCCACTGAGATCTCGTAACCAAACAAAACCGACGGCCTTTGTCATCGAAATCTTGTAAAGAAGAGAGAAGGAGCAAAAGCAGCTGTCTTTTGAAAGCTCATGACAGAACAAAGCGGACCACCATTGAGATCTCGTAACCGAACAAAATCGAAGAACTTTGTCTTCAAAATCTCGTAAGAGAGCGAAGGAACAAAAGCGCCTTTTTTGAAAGCTCATGACTGAAGAAAGCCGAAAGCCACTGAGATCTCGTAACCGACCAGAACCGACGGCCTTTGTCTTTGAAATCTCGTAAGAGACCGAAGCAACAAAACCGGCCGTCTTTTGAAAGCTCATGACAGAACAAAGCCGAACGCCACTGAGATCTCATAACCGAACAAAACCGAAGGCCTTTGTCTTCAAATCTAGTAAGAGAGCGAATGAACAAAACCAGCCGTCTTCTGAAAGCTCGTGACAGAACAAAGCCCACCGCCACTGAGATTGCGTAATCGAACAAAACTGGCCAACAGTGAAATCACGTGATAGAACAAAACCGACCGCCTTTGTCCTCGAAATCTCGTAAGAGAGCGAAGGAACAAAAGCTGCAGTCTTTTGAAAGCTCATGACTGAACAAAGCCGAAAGCTACTGAGATCTCGGAACCTAACAAAACCGACGGCCTTTGTCTTCGAAATCTAGTGAGAGAGCGAAGGAACAAAACCGTCCGTCTTTTGAAAGCTTATGACTGAACAAAGCCCACCACCGCTGAGATTGTGGAACCTAACAAAACCGGCCAACAGTGAAATCTCGTGACAGAACAAAACCGACCGCCTTTGTCTTCGAAATCTCCAAGAGGAAGGAACAAAGCAGTTGTCTTTTGAAAGCTCATGAGAATGAACAAAGCCCACCACCACTGAGATCGTAACCTAACAAAACAGTGCATCCGTGAAATCTCGTAACAGAACAAAACCGACCGCCTTTGTCTTTGAAATCTCGTAAGAGAGCGAAGGAACAAAACCAGCCGTCTTCTGAAAGCTCGTGACAGAACAAAGCCCACCGCCACTGAGATTGCGTAATCGAACAAAACTGGCCAACAGTGAAATCACGTGATAGAACAAAACCGACCGCCTTTGTCCTCGAAATCTCGTAAGAGAGCGAAGGAACAAAAGCTGCAGTCTTTTGAAAGCTCATGACTGAACAAAGCCGAAAGCTACTGAGATCTCGGAACCTAACAAATCCGACGGCCTTTGTCTTCGAAATCTAGTGAGAGAGCGAAGGAACAAAACCGTCCGTCTTTTGAAAGCTTATGACTGAACAAAGCCCACCACCGCTGAGATTGTGGAACCTAACAAAACCGGCCAACAGTGAAATCTCGTGACAGAACAAAACCGACCGCCTTTGTCTTCGAAATCTCCAAAGGAACCAAAGCAGTTGTCTTTTGAAAGCTTGAGAATGAACAAAGCCCACCACCACTGAGATCGCGTAACCTAACAAAACAGTGCATCAGTGAAATCTCGTAACAGAACAAAACCGACCGCCTTTGTCTATGAAATCTCGTAAGAGAGCGAAGGAACAAAACCAGCCGTCTTCTGAAAGCTCATGACAGAACAAAGCCCACCGCCACTGAGATTGCGTAATCGAACAAAACTGGCCAACAGTGAAATCACGTGATAGAACAAAACCGACCGCCTTTGTCTTCGAAATCTCGTAAGAGAGCGAAGGAACAAAACCAGCCTTCTTTTGAAAGCTCATGATAGAACAAAGCCGACCGCCACTGAGATCTCGTAACCAAACAAAACCGACGGCCTTTGTCTTCGAAATCTAGTAAGAGAGCGAATGAACAAAACCAGCCGTCTTTTGAAAGCTCATGACAGAACAAAGCCGACCACCACTGAGATCTCGTAACCGAACAAAACCGACCGCCTTTGTCCTCGAAATCTCGTAAGAGACCGAAGCAACAAAACCGGCCGTCTTTTGAAAGCTCATGACAGAACAAAGCCGAACGCCACTGAGATCTCATAACCGAACAAAACCGAAGGCCTTTGTCTTCAAAATCTCGTAAGAGAACGAAGGAACAAAAGCGTCCGTCTTTTGAAAGCTTATGACTGAACAAAGCCCACCACCGCTGAGATTGTGGAACCTAACAAAACCGGCCAACAGTGAAATCTCGTGACAAAACGAAACCGACCGCCTTTCTCTTCGAAATCCCGTAAGAGAGCGAAGGAACAAAAGCGGCAGTCTTTTGAAAGCTCATGACTGAAAAAAGCCGAAAGCCACTGAGATCTCTTAACCGAACAAAACCGACGGTCTTCGTCTTCAAAATCTCGTAATAGAGCGAAGGAACATAACCGGCCGTCTTTTGAAAGCTCATGACAGAACAAAGCCGACCGCCACTGAGATCTCGTAACCGAACAAAAACGACGGCCTTTGTCTTCGAAATCTCGTAAGAGAGCGAAGTAACAAAAGCAGTTGTCTTTTGAAAGCTTAAGAATGAATAAAGCCCACCACCACTGAGATCAAAATAGGGCATCAGTGAAATCTCGTAACAGAACAAAACCGACCGCCTTTGTCTATGAAATCTCGTAAGAGGGCGAAGGAGCAAAGCTGGCCGTCTTTTGAAAGCTCATGACGGAACAAAATCCCACCGCCACAGAGATTGCGTAACTTAACAAAGCCGACCGTTACTGATATCTCGTAACCTAATAAAACCGACATCCTTTGTCTTCGAAATCTCGTGAGAGAGCGAAGGAAGAAAACCGTCCGTCTTTTGAAAGCTTATGACTGAACAAAGCCCACCACCGCTGAGATTGTGGAACCTAACAAAACCGGCCAACAGTGAAATCTCGTGACAGAACAAAACCGACCGCCTTTGTCTTCGAAATCTCGTAAGAGAGCGAAGGAACAAAACCAGCCGTCTTTTGAAAGCTCATGACAGAACAAAGCCAAAAGCCACTGAGATCTCGTAACCAAACAAAACCGACGGCCTTTGTCATCGAAATCTTGTAAAGAAGAGAGAAGGAGCAAAAGCAGCTGTCTTTTGAAAGCTCATGACAGAACAAAGCGGACCAGAGCCTTCGAAGGCCTTTGTCTTCAAAATCTAGTAAGAGAGCGAATGAACAAAACCAGCCGTCTTCTGAAAGCTCGTGACAGAACAAAGCCCACCGCCACTGAGATTGCGTAATCGAACAAAACTGGCCAACAGTGAAATCACGTGATAGAACAAAACCGACCGCCTTTGTCCTCGAAATCTCGTAAGAGAGCGAAGGAACAAAAGCTGCAGTCTTTTGAAAGCTCATGACTGAACAAAGCCGAAAGCTACTGAGATCTCGGAACCTAACAAATCCGACGGCCTTTGTCTTCGAAATCTAGTGAGAGAGCGAAGGAACAAAACCGTCCGTCTTTTGAAAGCTTATGACTGAACAAAGCCCACCACCGCTGAGATTGTGGAACCTAACAAAACCGGCCAACAGTGAAATCTCGTGACAGAACAAAACCGACCGCCTTTGTCTTCGAAATCTCCAAAGGAACCAAAGCAGTTGTCTTTTGAAAGCTTGAGAATGAACAAAGCCCACCACCACTGAGATCGCGTAACCTAACAAAACAGTGCATCAGTGAAATCTCGTAACAGAACAAAACCGACCGCCTTTGTCTATGAAATCTCGTAAGAGGGCGAAGGAGCAAAACCAGCCGTCTTCTGAAAGCTCGTGACAGAACAAAGCCCACCGCCACTGAGATTGCGTAATCGAACAAAACTGGCCAACAGTGAAATCACGTGATAGAACAAAACCGACCGCCTTTGTCTTCGAAATCTCGTAAGAGAGCGAAGGAACAAAAGCGGCAGTCTTTTGAAAGCTCATGACAGAACAAAGCCGAAAGCCACTGAGATCTTGGAACCGACCAGAAATGGCTGCCACTGAGATCTCGTAACGGAACAAAACCGACGGCCTTTGTCTTCGCAATCTCGTAATAGAGCAAATAAACAAAACCAGCCGTCTTTTGAAAGCTCATGACAGAACAAAGCCAAAAGCCACTGAGATCTCGTAACCGAACAAAACCGACATCCTTTGTCTTCGAAATCTCGTGAGAGAGCGAAGGAACAAAACCAGCCGTCTTTTGAAAGCTCATGACAAAACAAAGCCCACCGCCACTGAGATTGCGTAACCTATCAAGACCGGCCATCAGTGAAATCTCGTGACAGAACAAAGCCGACCGCCTTTGTCTTTGAAATATCATGAGAGAGCGAAGGAACAAAACCGGCCGTCTTTTGAAAGCTCATGACAGAACAAAGCCGAAAGCCACTGAGATCTCGTAACCGAACAAAACCGACCGCCTTTGTCTTCGAAATCTCGTAAGAGAGCGAAGGAACAAAACCAGCCGTCTTTTGAAAGCTCATGACAGAACAAAGCCGACCACCACTGAGATCTCGTAACCGAACAAAACCGACCGCCTTTGTCCTCGAAATCTCGTAAGAGACCGAAGCAACAAAACCGGCCGTCTTTTGAAAGCTCATGACAGAACAAAGCCGAACGCCACTGAGATCTCATAACCGAACAAAACCGAAGGCCTTTGTCTTCAAAATCTCGTAAGAGAACGAAGGAACAAAAGCGGCCGTCTTTTGAAAGCTCATGACAGAACAAAGCCCACCGCCACTGAGATTGAGTAACCCGACAAAACCGGCCAACAGTGAAATCTTGTGACAAAACGAAACCGACCGCCTTTCTCTTCGAAATCCCGTAAGAGAGCGAAGGAACAAAAGCGGCAGTCTTTTGAAAGCTCATGACAGAACAAAGCCGAAAGCCACTGAGATCTCTTAACCGAACAAAACCGACGGTCTTTGTCTTCAAAATCTCGTAATAGAGCGAAGGAACATAACCAGCCGTCTTTTGAAAGCTCATGACAGAACAAAGCCGACCGCCACTGAGATCGTGAATCAACAAAACCGACGGCCTTTGTCATCGTAAATCTTGTAAAGAAGAGAGAAGGAGCAAAAGCAACTGTCTTTGAAAGCTCATGACAGAACAAAGCGGACCAGGCCTTTGTCTTCAAAATCTAGTAAGAGAGCGAATGAACAAAACCAGCCGTCTTTTGAAAGCTCATGACAAAAGAAAGCCCACCGCCACTGAGATTGTGGAACCTAACAAAACCGGCCAACAGTGAAATCTCGTGACAGAACAAAACCGACCGCCTTTGTCTTCGAAATCTCGTAAGAGAGCGAAGGAACATAACCGGCCGTCTTTTGAAAGCTCATGACAGAACAAAGCCGACCGCCACTGAGATCTCGTAACCGAACAAAAACGACGGCCTTTGTCTTCGAAATCTCGTAAGAGAGCGAAGTAACAAAAGCAGTTGTCTTTTGAAAGCTTAAGAATGAATAAAGCCCACCACCACTGAGATCACGTAACCTAACAAAATAGGGCATCAGTGAAATCTCGTAACAGAACAAAACCGACCGCCTTTGTCTATGAAATCTCGTAAGAGGGCGAAGGAGCAAAGCTGGCCGTCTTTTGAAAGCTTATGACGGAACAAAATCCCACCGCCACAGAGATTGCGTAACTTAACAAAGCCGACCGTTACTGATATCTCGTAACCTAATAAAACCGACATCCTTTGTCTTCGAAATCTCGTGAGAGAGCGAAGGAAGAAAACCGTCCGTCTTTTGAAAGCTTATGACTGAACAAAGCCCACCACCGCTGAGATTGTGGAACCTAACAAAACCGGCCAACAGTGAAATCTCGTGACAGAACAAAACCGACCGCCTTTGTCTTCGAAATCTCGTAAGAGAGCGAAGGAACAAAACCAGCCGTCTTTTGAAAGCTCATGACAGAACAAAGCCGACCGCCACTGAGATCTCGTAACCGAACAAAACCGACCGCCTTTGTCTTCGAAATCTCGTAAGAGAGCGAAGGAACAAAACCAGCCGTCTTTTGAAAGCTCATGACAGAACAAAGCCAAAAGCCACTGAGATCTCGTAACCAAACAAAACCGACGGCCTTTGTCTTCGAAATCTTGTAAAGAAGAGAGAAGGAGCAAAAGCAACTGTCTTTTGAAAGCTCATGACAGAACAAAGCGGACCAGGCCTTTGTCTTCAAATCTAGTAAGAGAGCGAATGAACAAAACCAGCCGTCTTCTGAAAGCTCGTGACAGAACAAAGCCAACCGCCACTGAGATTGCGTAATCGAACAAAACTGGCCAACAGTGAAATCACGTGATAGAACAAAACCGACCGCCTTTGTCCTCGAAATCTCGTAAGAGAGCGAAGGAACAAAAGCTGCAGTCTTTTGAAAGCTCATGACTGAACAAAGCCGAAAGCTACTGAGATCTCGGAACCTAACAAATCCGACGGCCTTTGTCTTCGAAATCTAGTGAGAGAGCGAAGGAACAAAACCGTCCGTCTTTTGAAAGCTTATGACTGAACAAAGCCCACCACCGCTGAGATTGTGGAACCTAACAAAACCGGCCAACAGTGAAATCTCGTGACAGAACAAAACCGACCGCCTTTGTCTTCGAAATCTCGTAAGAGAGCGAAGGAACAAAAGCGGCAGTCTTTTGAAAGCTCATGACAGAACAAAGCCGAAAGCCACTGAGATCTTGGAACCGACCAGAAATGGCTGCCACTGAGATCTCGTAACGGAACAAAACCGACGGCCTTTGTCTTCGCAATCTCGTAATAGAGCAAATAAACAAAACCAGCCGTCTTTTGAAAGCTCATGACAGAACAAAGCCGAAAGCCACTGAGATCTCATAACCGAACAAAACCGACCGCCTTTGTCTTCGAAATCTCGTAAGAGAGCGAAGGAACAAAACCAGCCGTCTTTTGAAAGCTCATGACAGAACAAAGCCAAAAGCCACTGAGATCTCGTAACCAAACAAAACCGACGGCCTTTGTCATCGAAATCTTGTAAAGAAGAGAGAAGGAGCAAAAGCAGCTGTCTTTTGAAAGCTCATGACAGAACAAAGCGGACCACCATTGAGATCTCGTAACCGAACAAAATCGAAGAACTTTGTCTTCAAAATCTCGTAAGAGAGAGAAGGAACAAAAGCGGCCGTCTTTTGAAAGCTCATGACTGAAGAAAGCCGAAAGCCACTGAGATCTCGTAACCGACCAGAACCGACGGCCTTTGTCTTTGAAATCTCGTAAGAGACCGAAGCAACAAAACCGGCCGTCTTTTGAAAGCTCATGACAGAACAAAGCCGAACGCCACTGAGATCTCATAACCGAACAAAACCGAAGGCCTTTGTCTTCGAAATCTAGTAAGAGAGCGAATGAACAAAACCAGCCGTCTTCTGAAAGCTCGTGACAGAACAAAGCCCACCGCCACTGAGATTGCGTAATCGAACAAAACTGGCCAACAGTGAAATCACGTGATAGAACAAAACCGACCGCCTTTGTCCTCGAAATCTCGTAAGAGAGCGAAGGAACAAAAGCTGCAGTCTTTTGAAAGCTCATGACTGAACAAAGCCGAAAGCTACTGAGATCTCGTAACCGAACAAAACCGACGGCCTTTGTCTTCGAAATCTAGTGAGAGAGCGAAGGAACAAAACCGTCCGTCTTTTGAAAGCTTATGACTGAACAAAGCCCACCACCGCTGAGATTGTGGAACCTAACAAAACCGGCCAACAGTGAAATCTCGTGACAGAACAAAACCGACCGCCTTTGTCTTCAAATCTCCAAGAGAGCAACAAAAGCAGTTGTCTTTTGAAAGCTCATGACAGAACAAAGCCCAAGCCACTGAGATCGCGTAACCTAACAAAACAGTGCATCAGTGAAATCTCGTAACAGAACAAAACCGACCGCCTTTGTCTATGAAATCTCGTAAGAGGGCGAAGGAGCAAAACCAGCCGTCTTCTGAAAGCTCATGACAGAATAAAGCCCACCGCCACTGAGATTGCGTAATCGAACAAAACTGGCCAACAGTGAAATCACGTGATAGAACAAAACCGACCGCCTTTGTCCTCAAAATCTCGTAAGAGACCGAAGCAACAAAACTGGCCGTCTTTTGAAAGCTCATGACAGAACAAAGCCGAACGCCACTGAGATCTCATAACCGAACAAAACCGAAGGCCTTTGTCTTCAAAATCTCGTAAGAGAACGAAGGAACAAAAGCGGCCGTCTTTTGAAAGCTTACCACCACCACTGAGATTGAGTAACCCGACAAAACCGGCCAACAGTGAAATCTTGTGACAAAACGAAACCGACCGCCTTTCTCTTCGAAATCCCGTAAGAGAGCGAAGGAACAAAAGCGGCAGTCTTTTGAAAGCTCATGACTGAAAAAAGCCGAAAGCCACTGAGATCTCTTAACCGAACAAAACCGACGGTCTTCGTCTTCAAAATCTCGTAATAGAGCGAAGGAACATAACCGGCCGTCTTTTGAAAGCTCATGACAGAACAAAGCCGACCGCCACTGAGATCTCGTAACCGAACAAAACCGACGGCCTTTGTCTTCGAAATCTCGTAAGAGAGCGAAGTAACAAAAGCAGTTGTCTTTTGAAAGCTTAAGAATGAATAAAGCCCACCACCACTGAGATCAAAATAGGGCATCAGTGAAATCTCGTAACAGAACAAAACCGACCGCCTTTGTCTATGAAATCTCGTAAGAGGGCGAAGGAGCAAAGCTGGCCGTCTTTTGAAAGCTTATGACGGAACAAAATCCCACCGCCACAGAGACTGCGTAACTTAACAAAGCCGAACGTTACTGATATCTCGTAACCTAATAAAACCGACATCCTTTGTCTTCGAAATCTCGTGAGAGAGCGAAGGAAGAAAACCGTCCGTCTTTTGAAAGCTTATGACTGAACAAAGCCCACCACCGCTGAGATTGTGGAACCTAACAAAACCGGCCAACAGTGAAATCTCGTGACAGAACAAAACCGACCGCCTTTGTCTTCGAAATCTCGTAAGAGAGCGAAGGAACAAAACCAGCCGTCTTTTGAAAGCTCATGACAGAACAAAGCCAAAAGCCACTGAGATCTCGTAACCAAACAAAACCGACGGCCTTTGTCATCGAAATCTTGTAAAGAAGAGAGAAGGAGCAAAAGCAGCTGTCTTTTGAAAGCTCATGACAGAACAAAGCGGAAGGCCTTTGTCTTCGAACTCTAGTAAGAGAGCGAATGAACAAAACCAGCCGTCTTCTGAAAGCTCGTGACAGAACAAAGCCCACCGCCACTGAGATTGCGTAATCGAACAAAACTGGCCAACAGTGAAATCTTGTGACAGAACAAAACCGACCGCCTTTGTCTTCGAAATCTCGTAAGAGAGCGAAGGAACAAAAGCTGCAGTCTTTTGAAAGCTCATGACTGAACAAAGCCGAAAGCTACTGAGATCTCGGAACCTAACAAATCCGACGGCCTTTGTCTTCGAAATCTAGTGAGAGAGCGAAGGAACAAAACCGTCCGTCTTTTGAAAGCTTATGACTGAACAAAGCCCACCACCGCTGAGATTGTGGAACCTAACAAAACCGGCCAACAGTGAAATCTCGTGACAGAACAAAACCGACCGCCTTTGTCTTCGAAATCTCGTGAGAGAGCGAAGGAACAAAACCAGCCGTCTTTTGAAAGCTCATGACAGAACAAAGCCCACCGCCACTGAGATTGCGTAACCTATCAAGACCGGCCATCAGTGAAATCTCGTAACCAAACAAAACCGACGGCCTTTGTCTTCGAAATCTAGTAAGAGAGCGAATGAACAAAACCAGCCGTCTTTTGAAAGCTCATGACAGAACAAAGCCGACCGCCACTGAGATCTCGTAACCTAATAAAACCGACATCCTTTGTCTTCGAAATCTCGTGAGAGAGCGAAGGAACAAAACCGTCCGTCTTTTGAAAGCTTATGACTGAACAAAGCCCACCACCGCTGAGATTGTGGAACCTAACAAAACCGGCCAACAGTGAAATCTCGTGACAGAACAAAACCGACCGCCTTTGTCTTCGAAATCTCGTAAGAGAGCGAAGGAACAAAACCAGCCGTCTTTTGAAAGCTCATGACAGAACAAAGCCAAAAGCCACTGAGATCTCGTAATCGAACAAAACTGGCCAACAGTGAAATCACGTGATAGAACAAAACCGACCGCCTTTGTCCTCGAAATCTCGTAAGAGAGCGAAGGAACAAAAGCGGCCGTCTTTTGAAAGCTCATGACTGAACAAAGCCGAAAGCCACTGAGATCTCGTAACCGAACAAAACCGACGGCCTTTGTCTTCGAAATCTAGTGAGAGAGCGAAGGAACAAAACCGTCCGTCTTTTGAAAGCTTATGACTGAACAAAGCCCACCACCGCTGAGATTGTGGAACCTAACAAAACCGGCCAACAGTGAAATCTCGTGACAGAACAAAACCGACCGCCTTTGTCTTCGAAATCTCCAAAGGAACCAAAGCAGTTGTCTTTTGAAAGCTTGAGAATGAACAAAGCCCACCACCACTGAGATCGCGTAACCTAACAAAACAGTGCATCAGTGAAATCTCGTAACAGAACAAAACCGACCGCCTTTGTCTATGAAATCTCGTAAGAGGGCGAAGGAGCAAAACCAGCCGTCTTCTGAAAGCTCATGACAGAATAAAGCCCACCGCCACTGAGATTGCGTAATCGAACAAAACTGGCCAACAGTGAAATCACGTGATAGAACAAAACCGACCGCCTTTGTCCTCGAAATCTCGTAAGAGAGCGAAGGAACAAAACCAGCCTTCTTTTGAAAGCTCATGATAGAACAAAGCCGACCGCCACTGAGATCTCGTAACCAAACAAAACCGACGGCCTTTGTCTTCGAAATCTAGTAAGAGAGCGAATAAACAAAACCAGCCTTCTTTTGAAAGCTCATGACAGAACAAAGCCGACCACCACTGAGATCTCGTAACCGAACAAAACCGACCGCCTTTGTCCTCGAAATCTCGTAAGAGACCGAAGCAACAAAACCGGCCGTCTTTTGAAAGCTCATGACAGAACAAAGCCGAACGCCACTGAGATCTCATAACCGAACAAAACCGAAGGCCTTTGTCTTCAAAATCTCGTAAGAGAACGAAGGAACAAAAGCGGCCGTCTTTTGAAAGCTTACCACCACCACTGAGATTGAGTAACCCGACAAAACCGGCCAACAGTGAAATCTTGTGACAAAACGAAACCGACCGCCTTTCTCTTCGAAATCCCGTAAGAGAGCGAAGGAACAAAAGCGGCAGTCTTTTGAAAGCTCATGACAGAACAAAGCCGACCGCCACTGAGATCTCGTAACCGAACAAAAACGACGGCCTTTGTCTTCGAAATCTCGTAAGAGAGCGAAGTAACAAAAGCAGTTGTCTTTTGAAAGCTTAAGAATGAATAAAGCCCACCACCACTGAGATCGCGTAACCTAACAAAATAGGGCATCAGTGAAATCTCGTAACAGAACAAAACCGACCACCTTTGTCTATGAAATCTCGTAAGAGGGCGAAGGAGCAAAGCTGGCCGTCTTTTGAAAGCTTATGACGGAACAAAATCCCACCGCCACAGAGACTGCGTAACTTAACAAAGCCGACCGTTACTGATATCTCGTAACCTAATAAAACCGACATCCTTTGTCTTCGAAATCTCGTGAGAGAGCGAAGGAAGAAAACCGTCCGTCTTTTGAAAGCTTATGACTGAACAAAGCCCACCACCGCTGAGATTGTGGAACCTAACAAAACCGGCCAACAGTGAAATCTCGTGACAGAACAAAACCGACCGCCTTTGTCTTCGAAATCTCGTAAGAGAGCGAAGGAACAAAACCAGCCGTCTTTTGAAAGCTCATGACAGAACAAAGCCAAAAGCCACTGAGATCTCGTAACCAAACAAAACCGACGGCCTTTGTCATCGAAATCTTGTAAAGAAGAGAGAAGGAGCAAAAGCAGCTGTCTTTTGAAAGCTCATGACAGAACAAAGCCGAACGCCACTGAGATCTCATAACCGAACAAAACCGAAGGCCTTTGTCTTCAAATCTAGTAAGAGAGCGAATGAACAAAACCAGCCGTCTTCTGAAAGCTCGTGACAGAACAAAGCCCACCGCCACTGAGATTGCGTAATCGAACAAAACTGGCCAACAGTGAAATCACGTGATAGAACAAAACCGACCGCCTTTGTCCTCGAAATCTCGTAAGAGAGCGAAGGAACAAAAGCTGCAGTCTTTTGAAAGCTCATGACTGAACAAAGCCGAAAGCTACTGAGATCTCGGAACCTAACAAATCCGACGGCCTTTGTCTTCGAAATCTAGTGAGAGAGCGAAGGAACAAAACCGTCCGTCTTTTGAAAGCTTATGACTGAACAAAGCCCACCACCGCTGAGATTGTGGAACCTAACAAAACCGGCCAACAGTGAAATCTCGTGACAGAACAAAACCGACCGCCTTTGTCTTCGAAATCTCGTAAGAGAGCGAAGGAACAAAAGCGGCAGTCTTTGAAAGCTCATGACAGAACAAAGCCGAAAGCCACTGAGATCTTGGAACCGACCAGAAATGGCTGCCACTGAGATCTCAGAACGGAACAAAACCGACGGCCTTTGTCTTCGCAATCTCGTAATAGAGCAAATAAACAAATCCAGCCGTCTTTTGAAAGCTCATGACAGAACAAAGCCAAAAGCCACTGAGATCTCGTAACCGAACAAAACCGACATCCTTTGTCTTCGAAATCTCGTGAGAGAGCGAAGGAACAAAACCAGCCGTCTTTTGAAAGCTCATGACAAAACAAAGCCCACCGCCACTGAGATTGCGTAACCTATCAAGACCGGCCATCAGTGAAATCTCGTGACAGAACAAAGCCGACCGCCTTTGTCTTTGAAATATCATGAGAGAGCGAAGGAACAAAACCGGCCGTCTTTTGAAAGCTCATGACAGAACAAAGCCGAAAGCCACTGAGATCTCGTAACCGAACAAAACCGACCGCCTTTGTCTTCGAAATCTCGTAAGAGAGCGAAGGAACAAAACCAGCCTCTTTTGAAAGCTCATGACAGAACAAAGCCGAACGCCACTGAGATCTCATAACCGAACAAAACCAAGGCCTTTGTCTTCAAAATCTCGTAAGAGAACGAAGGAACAAAAGCGGCCGTCTTTTGAAAGCTTACCACCACCACTGAGATTGAGTAACCCGACAAAACCGGCCAACAGTGAAATCTTGTGACAAAACGAAACCGACCGCCTTTCTCTTCGAAATCCCGTAAGAGAGCGAAGGAACAAAAGCGGCAGTCTTTTGAAAGCTCATGACAGAACAAAGCCGAACGCCACTGAGATCTCGTAACCAAACAAAACCGACGGCCTTTGTCTTCGAAATCTAGTAAGAGAGCGAATGAACAAAACCAGCCGTCTTTTGAAAGCTCATGACAGAACAAAGCCGACCACCACTGAGATCTCGTAACCGAACAAAACCGACCGCCTTTGTCCTCGAAATCTCGTAAGAGACCGAAGCAACAAAACCGGCCGTCTTTTGAAAGCTCATGACAAAACAAAGCCCACCGCCACTGAGATTGCGTAACCTATCAAGACCGGCCATCAGTGAAATCTCGTGACAGAACAAAGCCGACCGCCTTTGTCTTTGAAATATCATGAGAGAGCGAAGGAACAAAACCGGCCGTCTTTTGAAAGCTCATGACAGAACAAAGCCGAAAGCCACTGAGATCTCGTAACCGAACAAAACCGACCGCCTTTGTCTTCGAAATCTCGTAAGAGAGCGAATGAACAAAACCAGCCGTCTTTTGAAAGCTCATGACAGAACAAAGCCGACCACCACTGAGATCTCGTAACCGAACAAAACCGACCGCCTTTGTCCTCGAAATCTCGTAAGAGACCGAAGCAACAAAACCGGCCGTCTTTTGAAAGCTCATGACAGAACAAAGCCAAAAGCCACTGAGATCTCGTAACCAAACAAAACCGACGGCCTTTGTCATCGAAATCTTGTAAAGAAGAGAGAAGGAGCAAAAGCAGCTGTCTTTTGAAAGCTCATGACAGAACAAAGCCGAACGCCACTGAGATCTCATAACCGAACAAAACCGAAGGCCTTTGTCTTCAAATCTAGTAAGAGAGCGAATGAACAAAACCAGCCGTCTTCTGAAAGCTCGTGACAGAACAAAGCCCACCGCCACTGAGATTGCGTAATCGAACAAAACTGGCCAACAGTGAAATCACGTGATAGAACAAAACCGACCGCCTTTGTCCTCGAAATCTCGTAAGAGAGCGAAGGAACAAAAGCTGCAGTCTTTTGAAAGCTCATGACTGAACAAAGCCGAAAGCTACTGAGATCTCGGAACCTAACAAATCCGACGGCCTTTGTCTTCGAAATCTAGTGAGAGAGCGAAGGAACAAAACCGTCCGTCTTTTGAAAGCTTATGACTGAACAAAGCCCACCACCGCTGAGATTGTGGAACCTAACAAAACCGGCCAACAGTGAAATCTCGTGACAGAACAAAACCGACCGCCTTTGTCTTCGAAAGCTCGTAAGAGAGCGAAGGAACAAAAGCGGCAGTCTTTTGAAAGCTCATGACAGAACAAAGCCGAAAGCCACTGAGATCTTGGAACCGACCAGAAATGGCTGCCACTGAGATCTCGTAACGGAACAAAACCGACGGCCTTTGTCTTCGCAATCTCGTAAAAGAGCAAATAAACAAAACCAGCCGTCTTTTGAAAGCTCATGACAGAACAAAGCCAAAAGCCACTGAGATCTCGTAACCGAACAAAACCGACATCCTTTGTCTTCGAAATCTCGTGAGAGAGCGAAGGAACAAAAGCGGCAGTCTTTTGAAAGCTCATGACAGAACAAAGCCAAAAGCCACTGAGATCTCGTAACCGAACAAAACCGACATCCTTTGTCTTCGAAATCTCGTGAGAGAGCGAAGGAACAAAACCGGCCGTCTTTTGAAAGCTCATGACAGAACAAAGCCGAAAGCCACTGAGATCTCGTAACCGAACAAAACCGACCGCCTTTGTCTTCGAAATCTCGTAAGAGAGCGAAGGAACAAAACCAGCCGTCTTTTGAAAGCTCATGACAGAACAAAGCCGAAAGCCACTGAGATCTTGGAACCGACCAGAAATGGCTGCCACTGAGATCTCGTAACCAAACAAAACCGACGGCCTTTGTCATCGAAATCTTGTAAAGAAGAGAGAAGGAGCAAAAGCAGCTGTCTTTTGAAAGCTCATGACAGAACAAAGTGGACCACCATTGAGATCTCGTAACCGAACAAAATCGAAGAACTTTGTCTTCAAAATCTCGTAAGAGAGCGAAGTAACAAAAGCAGTTGTCTTTTGAAAGCTTAAGAATGAATAAAGCCCACCACCACTGAGATCGCGTAACCTAACAAAATAGGGCATCAGTGAAATCTCGTAACAGAACAAAACCGACCGCCTTTGTCTATGAAATCTCGTAAGAGGGCGAAGGAGCAAAGCTGGCCGTCTTTTGAAAGCTTATGACGGAACAAAATCCCACCGCCACAGAGACTGCGTAACTTAACAAAGCCGAACGTTACTGATATCTCGTAACCGAACAAAACCGACGGCCTTTGTCTTCAAAATCTCGTAAGAGAGCGAAGGAACAAAAGCGGCCGTCTTTTGAAAGCTCATGACTGAAGAAAGCCGAAAGCCACTGAGATCTCGTAACCGACCAGAACCGGCTGCCACTGAGATCTTGTAACCGAACAAAACCGACGGCCTTTGTCTTTGAAATCTCGTAAGAGACCGAAGCAACAAAACCGGCCGTCTTTTGAAAGCTCATGACAGAACAAAGCCGAACGCCACTGAGATCTCATAACCGAACAAAACCGACGGCCTTTGTCTTCGAAATCTCGTAAGAGAACGAAGGAACAAAAGCGGCAGTCTTTTGAAAGCTCATGACAGAACAAAGCCGAAAGCCACTGAGATCTTGTAACCGAACAAAACTGGCCAACAGTGAAATCTTGTGACAAAACGAAACCGACCGCCTGTCTCTTCAAATCCCGTAAGAGAGCGACGGAACAAAAGCGGCAGTCTTTTGAAAGCTCATGACTGAACAAAGCCGAAAGCCACTGAGATCTTGTAATCGAACAATACAGACGGTCTTTGTCTTCAAAATCTCGTAATAGAGCGAAGGAACATAAAAGGCCGTCTTTTGAAAGCTCATGACAGAACAAAGCCGACCGCCACTGAGATCTCGTAACCGAACAAAAACGACGGCCTTTGTCTTCGAAATCTCGTAAGAGAGCGAAGGAACAACAGCGGCTGTCTTTTGAAAGCTTACGAATGAACAAATCCCACCACCACTGAGATCGCAGTAACCTAACAAAACAGGCCATCAGTGAAATCTCGTAACAGAATTAAACTGACCACCTTTGTTTATGAAATCTCGTAAGAAGGAGAAGGAGCAAAACCAGCTGTCTTTTGAAAGCTTATGACAGAACAAAATCCCACCACCACTGAGATCGCGTAATTTAACAAAGCCGATTGCCACTGAGATCTCGTAACCGAATAAAAACAACGGCCTTTGTCTTCGAAATCTCGTAAGAGAGCGAAGTAACAAAAGCAGTTGTCTTTTGAAAGCTTAAGAATGAACAATGCCCACCACCACTGAGATCGCAGAACCTAACAAAATAAGGCATCAGTGAAATCTCGTAACAGAACAAAACCGACCGCCTTTGTCTATGAAATCTCGTAAGAGGGCGAAGGAGCAAAGCTGGCCGTATTTTGAAAGCTTATGACGGAACAAAATCCCACCGCCACAGAGATTGCGTAACTTAACAAAGCCGACCGTTACTGATATCTCGTAACCTAATAAAACCGAAATCCTTTGTCTTCGAAATCTCGTGAGAGAGCGAAGGAAGAAAACCGTCCGTCTTTTGAAAGCTTATGACTGAACAAAGCCCACCACCGCTGAGATTGTGGAACTTAACAAAACCGGCCAACAGTGAAATCTCGTGACAGAACAAAACCGACCGCCTTTGTCTTCGAAATGTCGTCAGAGAGCGAAGGAACAAAAGCGGCAGTATTTTGAAAGCTCATTACTGAACAAAGCCGAAAGCCACTGAGAACTTGTAACCGAAAAAAACTGACGGCCTTTGTCTTCAAAATCTCGAAAGATAGCAGGGAACAAAAGCGGCTGTCTTTTGAAAGCTTACGAATGAACAAAGCCCACCACCACTGAGATTGCATAACCTAACAAAACCGTCCATCAGTGACATCTCGTAACAGAACAAAACCGACCGCCTTTGTCTATGAAATCTCTTAAAAAGGAGAAGGAGCAAAACCAGCCGTCTTTTGAATGCTTATGACGGAACAAAATCCCACCGCCACAGAGATTGCGTAACTTAACAAAGCCGACCGTTACTGATATCTCGTAACCTAATAAAACCGACATCCTTTGTCTTCGAAATCTCGTGAGAGAGCGAAGGAAGAAAACCGGCCGTCTTTTGAAAGCTTATGACTGAACAAAGCCCACCACCGCTGAGATTGTAGAACCTAACAAAACCGGACAACAGTGAAATCTCGTGACAGAACAAAACCGACTGCCTTTGTCTTCGAAATCTCATAAGGAAGCGAAGGAACAAAAGCGGCAGTCTTGTGAAAGCTCATGACTGAACAAAGCTGAAAGCCACTGAGATCTTGGAACCGAACAGAAATGGCTGCCACTGAGATCTCGTAACGGAACAAAACCGACGGCCTTTGTCTTCGCAATCTCGTAATAGAGCAAATAAACAAAACCAGCCGTCTTTTGAAAGCTCATGACAGAACAAAGCCAAAAGCCACTGAGATCTCGTAACCGAACAAAACCGACATCCTTTGTCTTCGAAATCTCGTGAGAGAGCGAAGGAACAAAACCAGCTGTCTTTTGAAAGCTCATGACAAAACAAAGCCCACCGCCACTGAGATTGCGTAACCTATCAAGACCGGCCATCAGTGAAATCTCGTGACAGAACAAAGCCGACCGCCTTTGTCTTTGAAATATCATGAGAGAGCGAAAGAACAAAACCGGCCGTCTTTTGAAAGCTCATGACAGAACAAAGCCGAAAGCCACTGAGATCTCGGAACCGACCAGAACCGGCCGCCAGTGATATCTCGTATCCGAACAAAACCAACGGCCTTTGTCTTCGAAATCTCATAATAGAGCGAAGGAACATAACCGAACGTCTTTTGAAAGCTCATGACAGAACACCACTGAGATCGCGTAACTTAACAAAACTGACGGCATTTGTCTTTGAAATCTCGTAAGAAAGCGAAGGAACAAAAATGGCAGTCTTTTGAAAGCTCATGACTGAACAAAGCCGAAAGCTACTGAGATCTCGGAACCGAACAAAACCAACGGCCTTTGTATTCGAAATCTCCTAAGAGAGCGAAAGAACATAACCGTCCATCTTTTGAAAGCTCATGACAGAACAAAGCCGACCGCCACTGAGATCTCATAACCGAACAAAGCCGACCGCCACTGAGATCTCGTAACCGAACAAAACCGACCGCCTTTGTCTTCGAAATCTCATGAGAGAGCGAAGGAACAGAAGCGGCCTTCTTTTGAAAGCTCATGACTGAACAAAATCCCACCGCCACTGAGATCGCGTAACTTAACAAATCCGACGGTTACTGACATCTCGTAACCGAACAAAACCGACGGCCTTTGTCTTCGAAATCTAGTAAGAGAGCGAATGAACAAAACCAGCCGTCTTCTGGAAGCTCATGACAGAACAAAGCCCACCGCCACTGTCATCTCGTAACCGAACAAAACCGACCGCCTTTCGCTTCGAAATCTCGTAAGAGAGCGAAGGAACAAAAGCGGCAGTATATTGAAAGCTCATTACTGAACAAAGCTGAAAGCCACTGAGATCTTGTAACTGAAAAAAACTGACGGCCTTTGTCTTCAAAATCTCGAAAGATAGCGGAGGAACAAAAGCGGCTGTCTTTTGAAAGCTTACGAATGAACAAAGCCCACCACCACTGAGTTTGCGTAACCTAACAAAACCGTCCATCAGTGACATCTCGTAACAGAGAAAAACCGACCGCCTTTGTCTATGAAATCTCTTAAAAAGGAGAAGGAGCAAAACCAGCCGTCTTTTGAAAGCTTATGACAGAACAAAATCCCACCGCCACTGAGATCACGTCACTTAATGAAGCCGATTGCCACTGAGATCTCATAACCGAACGAAGACCACAGCCTTTGTCTTCGAAATCTCGTAAAAGAGCGAAGGAACCAAAGCAGTTGTCTTTTGAAAGCTTGAGAATGAACAAAGCCCACCACCACTGAGATCGCGTAACCTAACAAAACAGTGCATCAGTGAAATCTCGTAACAGAACAAAACCGACCGCCTTTGTCTATGAAATCTCGTAAGAGGGCGAAGGAGCAAAACCAGCCGTCTTCTGAAAGCTCATGACAGAATAAAGCCCACCGCCACTGAGATTGCGTAATCGAACAAAACTGGCCAACAGTGAAATCACGTGATAGAACAAAACCGACTGCCTTAGTCCTCGAAATCTCGTAAGAGAGCGAAGAAACAAAAGCTGCAGTCTTTTGAAAGCTCATGACTGAACAAAGCCGAAAGCTACTGAGATCTCGGAACCTAACAAATCCGACGGCCTTTGTCTTCGAAATCTAGTGAGAGAGCGAAGAAACAAAAGCTGCAGTCTTTTGAAAGCTCATGACAGAACAAAGCCGAACGCCACTGACATCTCGTAACCGAACAAAAAAGAAGGACTTTGTCTTCGAAATCTCGTAAGACAGAGAAAATACAAAACCGGCCGTCTTTTGAAAGCTCATGACAGAACAAAGCCGACCGCCACTGAGATCGGGTTACTGTACAAAACCGACAGCCTTTGTCTTCAAAATCTTGTAAGAGATCGAAGAAACAAAATCGGCTGACTTTTGAAAGCTTATGACTGACCATATCCCACCACCACTGAGATCGCATTACCTAATAAAACCAGCCATAAGTGAAATCTCATGATAGAACAAAACCGACGGCCTTTGTCTTTTGAAAGCTTATGACTGAACAAAGCCCAGCACCACTCAGATTGTATAACCTAACAAAATCGGCAGCCACTGAGATCTTGTAACCAGACAAAACTGACGGCCTTTGTTTTCGTAATCTCGTAAGAGAAAAAAGGACCAAAAGCGGCTGTGTTTTGAAAGCTTATATCTGAACAAAGCCCACACCACTGAGATAGCATAACCTAACAAAACCGGTTATCAGTGAAATCTCAAGACAGAACAAAACCGACTGCCTTTGTCTTTTATATCTCGTAACAATGCGAAGGAACAAAACCGACCGCCACTCAGATCTCGTAACCGAACCGGCTGCCAATGAGTTTTCGTAACCAAACAAAACCGAAGGCTTTTGACTTCAAAATCTTGTAAGAGAGCGAATTAACAAGAGCAGCTCTCTTTTGAAAGCTTATGACTGAACAAAGCCCACCACCACTGAGATCGTGTAACCTAACAAAACCGACGGCCTTTGTTTTCAAAATCTCTTAAGCTTTCAAAAGACAGCCGCTTTTGTTTCTTCTCTCTTATGATTGAACAAAGCCCACCACCACGCGTAACCTACCAAAACCGGCTATCAGTGAAATCTCATGACAGAATAAAGCCGACCGCCACTGAGAACTCGTAACCGAACAGAACCGACGGCCTTTCGATAACAAAGGCGGTCTGTTTTGTTCCATCATTAGATTTCATTGACGGCCAGTTTTGTTTGGTTACAAGATCTCAGGAGTGGTGGGCCTTGTTCTTTCATGAGCTTTCAAAAGACGGACGCTTTTCTTCCTTTCCTCTCTTCTGAGATTTCGAAGACAAAGGTGGCCCGTTTGGTTCCTTCGCTCTCTTACAAGATTTCGATGACAAAGGCGGTCGGTGTTGTTCCGTCACAAGATTTCACTGATGGCCGGTTTTGTTCGGTTAGGAGGTCTCAGTGAAGGTTGGCTTTGTTCTGTAATGAGCTTACAAAAGACGGCCGTTTTGTTCCTATGCTCTCTTAAGAGGTTTCAAAGATAAATGCGCTCAGTTTTGTTCTGTCACGCGATTTCACTGACGGCCCGTTTTGTTAGGTTACGCGATCTCAGTGGCGTTGGGCTTTGTTCTGCCCTGAGCTTTCAAAAGACGGCCGGTTTTGGTGCGTCGCTCTCTTATGAGATTCCGAAGACAAAGGCGGCCGGTTTTGTTCCATCACGAGATTTAACTGACGGCCGCTTTTGTTAGGTTACGCGATCTCGGTGGCGGTGGGCTTTGTTCTGTCATGAGCTTTCAAAAGACGGCCGCTTTGTTCTTACGAGATTTCGAAGACAAAGGCGGTTGGTTTTGTATTGTCACGAGATTTCACTGACGTCCAGTTTTGTTCGGTCACGAGATCACAGTGAAGGTCAGCTTTGACCTGTAATGAGCTTACAAAAGATGGCCGGTTTTGTTTCTTTGCTCTCTTAAGAGATTTCGAAGACAAAGGCGGTCAGTTTTGTTCCGTCATGAGATTTCACTGACGTCTGGTTTTGTTAGGTTACGCGATCTCAGTGGCGGTGGGCTTTGTTCTGTCATGAGCTTTCAAAAGATGGCCGATTTTGTTTCTTCTCTCTCTTACGAGATTTCGAAGACAAAGGCGGATGGTTTTGTTCCGTCACGAGATGTCACTTAAGGACGGTTTTGTTCGGTTACGAGATCTCAGTGGCGATTGGATTTGTTCTGTCATGAGCTTTCAAAATACGGCCGATTTCGTTCCTTCACTCTCTTCTGAGATTTCGAAGACAAAGGCCGCCAGTTTTGTTCGGTTACGAGATCTCAGAGGTGGTGGTTTTTGTTCTGTCATGAGCTTTCTCTTAAGCTTTCTTAAGAGCTTTCTCTTTCTCTTGTTCTTTCGCTCTCTTACGAGATTTCAAAGACAAAGGCCGTTTTGTTCCATCACGAGATTTCACTGACAGCCGGTTTTGTTAGGTTACGCGATCTCAGTGGCGGTGGGCTTTGTTCTGTCATGAGCTTTCAAAATACGGCCGATTTCGTTCCTTCACTCTCTTCTGAGATTTCGAAGACAAAGGCCGCCGGTTTTGTGCAGTTACGAGATCTCAGTGGCAGTTGGCTTTGTTCTGTCATGAGCTTTCAAAAGACGGACAGTTTTGGTCCTTCGTTCTCTTATGAGATTCCGAAGACAAAGGCGGCCGGTTTTGTTCCATCACGAGATTTAACTGACGGCCGCTTTTGTTAGGTTACGCGATCTCGGTGGCGGTGGGCTTTGTTCTGTCATGAGCTTTCAAAAGACGGCCGCTTTGTTCTTACGAGACAGCTGCTTTTGTTCCTTTGCTCTCTTTCAAGATTTCGAAGACAAAGGCAGTCGGTTTTCTTCTGTCACGAGATTTCGATGTTGGTCGGTTTTGTTAGTTTATGCAATCTCAGTGGCGGTGGGCTTTGTTCTGTCATGAGCTTTCAAAAGACGGCCGCTATGTCCCTTCGGTCACTGACGAGATTTCGAAGACAAAGACGGACGATTTTGTTCCTTCGCTCTATAACGAGATTTCAAAGACAAAGGCAGTCGGTTTTGTTCCATCACAGCCAGTTTTGTTCGGTTACGAGATGTCAGTGGCGGTCGGCTTTGTTCTGTCATGAGATTTCAAAGACGGCCGGTTTTTTGTTCATTTTTTCTCTCAAGAGATTTCGAAGACAAAGATGGACGGTTTTGTTTCGTCACGAGATTTCACTGACGGCCGGTTTTGTTCGGTTACGAGATCTCAGTGGCGGTCGGCTTTGTTCTGTAGTGAGCTTACAAAAGACGGCCGGTTTTGTCTTAGAAATCTCTTCAGAGAGCAAAGGAACAAAGGCGGTCAGTTTTGTTCCATCACAAGATTTCACTGACGGCTGGTTTTGTTCAGTTACGAGATCTCAGTGGCTGTCGGCCTTGTTCTGTTATGAGCTTTCAAAAGATGCCCGGTTTCGTACCTTCGCTCTCTTACAAGATTTCGAAGACATAGACGGACAGAAATGATCAGGAAGATTATTTATAAAGCAATCTTTAGTGGTAGAAGTGATAGCTCTACCATATTTTTGGCAGGGTGGCGGTTTTGCAGCCTTGGCTAACTGTAGTATACACGAGACTAGATGATGATCTGAGATGTCATCGCTCTGCTGGAGAATTTCAACGGCATCAATATCGATTCCATGTGACAATATTAGATCTAAAGTATGATTACGACAATGAGTGGATCCTGACACGTGTTGTCTAACTCCAATAGAGTTTAGAATGTCTGTAAATGCCAATCCCAATGCGTCTTTTTCATTATCTACATGGATATTAAAATCACCGACAATTAGGACTTTATCTTCAGCCAGTACTAACTCTGATAGAAAATCAGCAAATTCTTTGATAAAGTCTGTATGTTGCCCTGGTGGCCTGTATACAGTAGCCAGCACAAATGTCAGATGAGATTTGTCACTTACATTACATGATGTTACGTAAAGCACCATCACTTCAAAGGAATTACATTTGAAAGACTTTTGAGTAATACTGAAGATATTACTATAAATTACATCAACACCTCCCCCTTTGCCTCTCCGACGTGGTTCGTGCCGATAATAATAACCTTGAGGGCTAGACTCATTTAAAGTAATGTAATCGTCTGGTTTTAGCCAGCTTTTGTCAAACACAGCAAATCAAGATTATTGTCTGTAATAATATCATTTACAATAAGTGCTTTTGAAGAAAGGGATCTAATATTCAGCAACCCAAGCTTTATCATTTGTTTATCAGTATTATCTCTGTTTTTTATTTGTTGAACATCAATTACATTTTTACCCTTAAATAGGTTTGGAAGTTTTTTGTATTTTATAATTCGGGGTACAGACACAGTCTCTATGTGATAATATCTAGGTGAAAGAGTTTCTATGTGTTGGGAATTATCTGACTTCTGTGACGTGAGGCAGCTAGCAGACGGTCGGTTTAGCCAGTCTGTCTGCTTCCTGACCTGGGCCCCAGTTTGTCACATTTTAGCTCTAAGACTATGTGCCATATTACTAATTTCAAAGACAAACGCGGTCGGTTTTGTTCCGTCATGAGATTTCACTGACGGCCGGTTTTGTTTGGTTACGAGATCTCAGCGGTGGTCGGCTTTGTTCTGTCATGAGCTTTTAAAAGACGGCTGCTTTTGTTCCTTTGCTCTCTTACGAGATTTCGAAGACAAAGGCGGTCGGTTTTGTTCCATCACGAGATTTCACTGACGGTCGGTTTTGTTTGGTTTAGGAGATCTCAGTGGTGGTCGGCTTTCAGTGGTGGTCGGCTTTGTTCTGTCATGAGATTTCAAGGATGGACGGTTTTGTTCCTTTGCTTTCTTACGAGATTTTGAAGACAAAGGCATCACAAGATTTCACTGACGGCACAAGCAGGGCAAGTTGTGTTTTGGCCTGGTATGTCAAAAGATATTGAGAGCACGGTAAGCAAATGTAGCATAAGTTCAAACCTCAAAATCAAAGAGAACCACTGGTTGAAGCCTGGAGCAGACATTTTCGAATTGCAAGGTCAGTCTTTTCTGTTGTTAGTTGACTATATGACAAAATAACCAGAAGTGCTAAATTTGACAGACAGATCGGCCCATTCAGTCATACAATTTATGAAAGCAACATTTGCAAGATACGGTAAAGAAAACATGAGTGATAATTTACTATTTGCAAGTCAAGAAATTATAAAATTTGCTAATATGTGGGGAATAAAGTTTTTGTTTTCCAGTCCAGGATATTCACAATCAAATGGAACAGTGCAAAGCAAACTGTAAAACATGTTCTGAAAACGTGTTCTGGTGAGGATATACATCTGTCCTTGTTGTCACTATGAAATATGCCAGTCACAGGATTGAGTATATCTCCAGCACAAATTCTTTGCAGTATTATACCATGTTCCACAAAGATAATGCGACAAAAATCTTTTGCGCAGGAACACAGTGGACTGGCTCGTCAGAAAATATACTATGATGTCAGATCTAGAAGTTTGCCAGGACTGGTAGAAGGTGACACTGTACATATGATGATCTATTTGATACAGAGGCACCAGAACAGTCTGCTCCAGTGACTACAAATTATGTCAAAGACACCTGTACCTGAGGAAAATCTGGAACAAACTCAACAAACAACTTTGCCAAGCATCAGTGATGAATCAACAATATGCACAAGAAGTGGAAGAACTGTCAGATCTCCAGTAAGATTTAAAGACTATACCACAATGACATTAACTGATGATATATGTATTTTAAACTCGTTTGATTATGATTGTCATCCTGTTGAAGGGCTACTCTTTATGCTATTCTGATTGTATTTATGACAGTGTTTGTGATGGTATATCTTGATTCATGATTGTGGTTATTACCCTGCAAACATGCCCCTGCGGGCCCATGCTGGCTTTTTACGGGCACAGTGGGCTAGGTCCAGCCCACACCAAACCTAAACAGGCCCAGTGCGGGCTTGCCCAGGCGAGGCCCACAGCTTTGGGCTCACTGCAGGCTCTCTGTGAGCAGCCCACACATTCGAACTGCCCACATTAAGCCCATGATGACCAGTCCAGAGCAACTTTTGTACCTTTGGGCCCATGCAGGCTTTGTGTAAGCAGCCCACTTTCATTTCCCATGCTCTGTTGGGCTGTATTTTTATACAGCATTTTCTGTTTTCTTAAATGACATACAAATGAATGTAAAATACATTTGGATGATAAAACGGTCAAATGACTTGGCAGTAAAGTAAAATCTCCTTATTTAAATAAGCTGAAAGCAGCAGAACATTAAACGCTAACAGATTTGTCTAGATCCCAGCATCTTTACCGTTTCTTTTGTAACGATCACTAACCGTTGTTTTCATTAATGGTAAATGTGTGGTACCCCGTGCTGCCAGATTCATTATTGTAGATTAATAGTGTGGGCCCAGTGAGGGATTCCTGAGGGCTAAGTGAGGGCTGCCCGTGCAGAGCCAGCGCTAAGAGGCCAACGTTTTGCCCTGCGCTGGGGGCCCTTATGCTAGCCCTAAGTGGGCCCGTAAAGGGCCAGTGCAGGCTTGTTTGCAGGGTAATGTTTGTTGATTTGGTGATGTAATTTTCTTTATAATTTAAGAAAGGAGGATGTAATATACATGTGAAACTCATTACACAAAGCATCATATGACCACATGGTTGTCTTAAAAGAGGTGTGGTTTGAAAATAAAGGACACACAATAAGCATGAAGCATGGTGTGGCTGTGAGTCTGTCTGCAGTAAAAGAAAACCTGCATAAACGACAAACAAGACATAAAACTACAACATGCTAATACTAATGTCGTATACTATTCAGGAAGGATAATTGGGATGCAGCACAAGTCTTTTTCTTGCCCTATCATCCATCCTAGCACCAAAACACTGACACATCCAGGTTACTGGGCTACTCAGAACTGTTTTCACAGCATTTGTAAGCCTTCTTCCCCAAGGCTTGGTCCACATGGGTTCAGCCAGTTTCGTTCCAGCAGACCACTCTGCACGACACAATTTCCCCAGCGCTAAAGAAGCAGTCATGTAAAGCAAGGCTGTCAATGTCCTTTGCTCGGACCACAATATGTAGTTGTTAGGCCCACATGACAGGCATTGAATTTTTGTCCACTCTTGGGCCAGCCAAACTCTCTAGAGCCTTTTCTGCATCAAAACCATACCTACAAGAGAGGTTTGTTATTTTGTTTACCAGCCAGAACTAGTGTGTAGAACTTACAGTAATTGCTGTATGTGGGAAATTATGCCTTAGTCAGATGAACGGATCATATGAAGTGATTGCTTTGCTCATTTTATAGCCTCCAAGCGGTCAACGTCACAAACATCGTGACGTCACAATATGACATTCCATTCTATGCGTGTGTGGCAGTCTGTGAGAGAGGAGCAGCACATTTAGTAGTTATATGGAGACTGAAGCGATAGAGAGTATTTCTGTTTCTCTCACACAACGCACAAACTTCTCGCTGAGTATTATTTTACCATATTGAATCATTTTATATGTAAGTATTATCATACACAGGTTAAATACAACGGCTGTACTGTGATTTCGGCTAATTCGTCAGACGACGTCGCGGTTATCAGGATTTTAGGCAGTTTAGAACAGCGCTGCTTGGAAATGGTTTAATAGTGATTGCTGTTGTCTTGTAGTCGTAATGTGTTGCGTTTCAATCACTATTTTATACTCGTTCAATTGTCTAGCTTATAGCAACACAAAACGTGTATTGTATTCTGTTTTGGAAATTCTGCTTTATGTTCGGTCACATTAGGCAAATGGGGAGTAACTTTGTTTTAAAAAGTGGGTGACAGGAATGTGTGTGGTGGGGTGGTGTATTATAATTGTATTGTCACAATATTGCACAAAATTTATTGACATATAGTAGATGTAAGGATGAAAATTTCATATTAAACATGAGGTATAATACAATATTGGTCTCGAGAGTATTTACATTAGTCAATAAATAAGTGGATCCGCATTTTCTGATAGATTGTCCTGATGGATTAGGGGCAGAATTTTGGTTCTGGGTTCTAATCCGTCCTCGTGTAATTTATTTAATTTTTTTCTTATTAAAACCAAAAATGTTCATGATTGTATATCAAGAGCAGGGACACGTTTCTCTATTTGTTCCGGTGAAATCACAAAACAAAATACAGATAGTCTCCGCACCAGCTTTAAGCGATAGATTGAAGCGCTCGTCTGTGTGAAGACTGCGCACTGTGCACGAGCGCCAAGAGAACACTGTTGCGCCTTTGATAACGGCGACAACGAGCACTCAGCATGATTTCAAAACCAACATATCCCAGGGCCCGATCGCCTATTATTTAACACAAATGAATGAATTGCTAATCAACTAGAGATGTTTCTTTTGTATTAAATACATCCGTGCCGCGAGATGTTTCAAAAAGTGGTGGGGACATGTCACCCGCAAATTACGCCTATGCAAAAAACACTTTAACGTTAAGTTATAAGTCACTCATAAGTTATATAATGAACTAATTATTTACAAAACATGACTATATACGTTCATAAATGATTAATAAGTGGTATGCTAACGATTTACAAATGTGTTAAGTTATCTTAAAAATGTGTAAATCATGAAATAAATCAAACAGATCATTAGTAGATGGTTGAAAGTGTAAAACAGTGCTGGTCCTTTAATAGCTGTTTTGCTTTTGAGAGTGAAGTGAGAGAGGGAGAGAGAGTCGAACGTGTTGTCGCGACCGGAGCACTGTTATGTGGCTGTATATGGAGTTAATATGTATATTGTGCCATAATTAAACAAACAAATCCAGCATTTTGCAAACAATCACGATCTGCTTTGTTTTTTTGCGAGTTGAGTTTTCCTATGCAGTGATCAGTTTGATCAGTCAGTTTGAGCGAAAACGCAGATGAGTTACAAATATATTTATTGTGTTTTACAAATATAAATCTAAATGAGCCTTACATCATATTTCACAAAAAAAAAAAAATACAAACCATCCTACAAATGGCATGTAATATTTGAACAAATACCAAATCTAGTGCATACATACGCACACCTGTCTGTTATGATTGTAAGACACTTGCCTTTTTATGAGATCTCTCGGCTAGATTTTCTCACAAATGCAGTTGAGCAACTTCCTCTTCCAAAACAGCAGATGGCGCTTTGCTATGGGTCAATTACTCTAGTCTCCCGAGAGAAGCCCCGAAACTTGTTTATAATAATAATAATAATAAATTTTATTTTATAGCGCCTAAAAGTTGCACCTCAAAGTGCTTTACTTTATATATATATATATCTCAGTGGCGTGCAGTAGTGTTCTGAAATGAGGAGGCACATTTTTTTTATTTATGAATCAAATGTAAATTCATGTGCATTACTCTTAACGTTGACACATCTTTCTTGTTAAATGAACATTACTTTACATTACATCAAAAAAGAAAAAAAAAAGAAACCAAATACAATTCTATTTTGTAATTTTACATTGACATGGTTTTGATAAATAGAACATATTACACTACATTGTTAATCTCATCAAGTTAGTGTTTTAAGCATTTCTACATTCATTCCAAAGTAATAACTAAAGGCTGTAACAATTTAAACAATATATTTTATTTGTGTATTGATGTTTTTCTTTTTAATAGTCAACTTAGGCTATTTTGGATCATCAGTCATGCTCCGTAAACACCGTCTGTCATAGACACGAAGATGTATTTTTAATTTCACCAAGCTGATTGCACTAAAAACCCCGCAGTTTTTTCAGTCCATTTCAAGTTTGATTTTGACGTGACATAAAGCGGTGATATCTAACTGGGTGATCTGTTTACTTACTTTTCAATTAGTCTTCCCATTGACGCCATTATTTATTTATCGCACAAACCAATCATATCCAATCATAACCAGTTACATCCAATCATAGCGCGATGGAGATACTGCCTCCTCTCACGTGACTTTCCACCATTCATTCTTAATTACCCCCACAAAACCCACCGCACGCTATAGGGGGTCTAATGGTTTTCCATGAGTGGAAAGGGAGGCATGACTCCTGCTGTATCTTTGCCTGCGGGTGTCGCTGTTGGGCAGTGTTCCTTTAGAAATACGAGTGACTTGCGCTCTTTTTAATGACATAATTTGTAATATTTGTGTTGTTTTATATGTAATATGAATTATTTTCTCATCCTATTTTTTATTTATTTTTTTATTTTTTTTTTTTGAGGAGGCATTGCCTCCCTTGCCTCCTTGGAGGAAACGCCCCTGGTTTCTATCTTTTATTTCCCCTATTCCATTGTATTTTATTTGTATGTTCTTGTAAAGCGCTTTGAGATAATGCAACTTTTAAAGGTGCTATAAAATAAAGTTTATTATTATTATTATAAATGCATGTTTCGGGGCTTCTCTCGGAGACTAGCGTAAATTGACCCATAGCATAGCGCCATCTGCTGTTTTGGAAAAGGAAGTTGCTCAACTGCATTTGTGAGAAAATCTGCCTGCACACATTTGTGAGAAAATCAAGCTGAGAGATCTCATAAAAAGGCAAGTGTCTTACAATCGTAACAGACAGGTGTGTGTATGTATGCATTAGATGGTTTGTATTTATTTGTGAAATATGATGTAGGCTCATTTATTCATTTGTAAAACACAATAAATATATTTGTAACTCATCTGCGTTTTCGCTCAAACTGACCTTTGTGTTTGCACATCATTTTGGTTTGTGAGTCGAGTTTTCCTTAGCAAAGCAGATCGTGTTTGATTGCAAAATGCTGGATTTATTTATTAAATTTATTGTTTACAATAGTTGAACAAACAAAGTTTTAGTATCATTATCTCAATAAACAATTGTTAATCATGAACAAGTGATGAACAAACCATTAGTAAATGATCAGTATCATGTTGATGAAGTTGTAAGCTGGTCTGTGTTCATATGCACAAACATGCAGGCACGCTAAAGCACTATTTTTAGGAAGAGTAATTTATTTGTTTTGAAGTGGATAAACATTTATAAATGCCTTAGTCAGGTGATTCCAGTGGGTTATGTTAAATCCTTTAACTCATCAGCACAGACTTGTGTACTGTGTGGAGTGTGTGGGATCTAGTGATAAAGTGAACCGGTTTTACCTTCCACTGAAGCTCACATCAGGTGCACAGAGTTAAAGACTCCATGTGTGTCAGAGAAGACAGCTGTCTATACCCTCACCAGTTACACTGCAGTACACACTACGAAGTGTTCAACACCTGTTATAAATGATGTGAATGTTCTAAAACTCTACTGGCTCATCATGATCAGAGTTTAAGATGAGACAAAGATTAACCTTTATCAAAGTGGGAAAGAAAAAAAGAAACTGCATATGATCCAAGGCATACTACATCCACCATGCTTTCCAGATGAGGTTGTATCATGTCTGCCTCTGGAACAGGCTCACTCATCTTTATTGATGACTTATTCAATGATGGCAGCAGAAGAATGAATTCAGAAGTGTACAAAAGAATCTTGCCTACCAGTGTTCAAGAAAATGCCACCAGACTCACTGGGAAGTGCTTCATATGGCAACAGGGCAATTACCCAAAACACTTGTACTGCCAACTCAATCAAGGAGATTATCATGGTAAAGAAATCGTGGGTCTTAGATTGGCCAAATCAGTCTCCAGATTTAAAACCTAAGCATTTCAACAGCTGAGGAAGAAACTAAAGGCAGAAACTCCCCAAAACAAACAACCGTTGAAAATGCCCAAGACCAAGAGTCTGGTGATGTAAATGGGTCACAGACTCACTCCTGTGATTGCTTGCAAGGGATTTACAACTACTCTTCACATCGGCTGCTTTTTGAAAATTGTATCTTTTATTTTACAGTGTAAATATTAGCATTTACACTTTTACATTTGCTTTAAGTTAAACCGTCCCAATACTTATGCTCACATTAGGCAGAGGGATGAAACTCTAAAAGTGCTGTACTTCTTAGTTGGTAAAACATTTTGTGTTGAAACAGCCAATAATAAAATGTGACATTCTGTACGTCTGCCTCATATTAATCTTTTAATCATATTTATAGATGTCTTGACACCACAGCTAAAAGAGCAATTTTGTCTTTACTGTCCCAATACTTATAGTTTGACTTTCACACCTCTAAACATGACGCTGAACAAAACAATGTCCCTAACAGACCAGTGTGCGCCAATAAATAAATTTGGATCACTAGGGATTCCTTTTATGTACTGCCAAAGGGTCGGCCAGGCTTGGAAAATAATAGAACTCTTCCCATATCTCATCGGGCAAACAAGTTAAAATATTTTTCAAAGAGTCTATGCAGTGAACTTTATATACTTTTGTAGATAAACAATGCCTTATGGCTTATGTCCCTGGCTGTGACGTCTGATGATGAGACTCAACAGAAACAGCTCAAACCCCATCCTTTTCCTGGTGCACACTTTAAAATAGAAAGTATAATATAAAAATACTACTGTTTTCATTTTTCATTATAAATTTGTAATAATTTAAGCACTTATATCATTCAATAAAATTGAATTGTAATCGTCTTTGAATATTAATTGAACATCATAGTAATTACAGAATACTTTAAAAAAAAAAAAATTTTTTAAATGTTTTGTATGAAGCCATAAAACCATACATGTTTGGAAAAAAATGTTTTTCATTTTGGGGTAAAATAACCCTTTGACATTAATGTTGAATTAGCAGAGACAAAACAGAGAATATCAAACCTGAACATTTTCAATATTCAAACAAAAATAAAACAGATTTTTGCTGGGCTTTGACATAGGAATAGTTAGGAATGAAGGAAGGAAGGAAGGAAAATGTGGATAAAAATCAGCCTTACAGCACTGTGAGAAAATTAAGAAGTCAACAAAAACAACTTTTAAGAGGTGTCCGAGTTCGTTCCATCAGTGCAGGCCATAAACATGATATAAGGCAGTAAAACCATATGTATTGCATAGCAAAACAAACAAATCAAAATCCTTTTATATGTGATGCTGCAAACAACATAATGCTATGGTTTGTTTTTACAAGACTATGTGTCTAAGCTAAGGTTTGCTTTTCATGAAGAAGCTTGGCAACCACAAGTAAATTCCCAATGAGTAGTTAAAACAGTTTTGATTGTCAAGTGTCATCCACAGTCAAGTCTGGGCTATAGTTCAGAAGGTCAGAGGTCACAAGAAGGTCCCGGGAGCGCCCTTTCAAGTTCACAACCTCATCCAGCAACCTCAGCGTCAAGTCCCTGCCCTCAGGCTCCTCTAGTAGAGGCCAGTCCAGCAGCTGAGCACTGGAGGGGAGAGCTGGCAGACCAGGCTCATATTCCTCTAGTGGACTGGGATAGAGCAGCAGACGAAGAGAAGGGATACCTGCTGCTGTACGGGCCAGGGAAAGAAGTCCTGTCCTAGATAGCGGGTTTAAGGCTAGTCTTAAGCTACGTAAAGCCCGACAGCAGGATAGGGAGGGGAGAAGAGCTCCCAGGAGAGTGTCTGAGAGGCCACAACCACAAAGTGAAAGCTGGGACATGGAGCATTCAGCTTGACCTAAGAGACGGCGCAGAGAGGGCAGGGACGATTCATCAAGCCTGTTCTCGCTCAGGTCAAGTTCTCTCAGGAATGAAGCATGAGGACTGCAAGAGAGGTAGGCCAGGTCAGTGGAGGTCAGGCACAGGTATGGCAGCTCCAGCACCTCCAGGGGCTGGGAAAGAGAACTGCAAACAGGAATTAAATGAGGAATTAAAAACATTTTTATTTTTTAAAAAAAAAGGGCATCAATGTAATTGAACCTCTGATTAAAATTATGAAAGCGTTTGCGTGTGGTGTATGAGTGCATAATCCCACATGTGTATGTACCTGAGCAGCAAGCGCAAATGTCCTGGAAGTCGGAGTGCAGTCAGGCATAATCTCTTCAATCTCTTCAGTGAACCCAGTCCTTTAAACATATCCTGTAGGGCCCCTTGCTGGCCAGGCTGTGTGCGTTGCAAGTCCAAGTTACAGTAATGCAGTCTGAGAGAGTGAAGCTGTGGGAAGGGAGCCAACAGTGGAAGCAGCATAGCCAGGCCAGACACCCCAAGGCTGGAGTAGCGGATGTCCACACAGAGGAGATCCTGCTGAGGCAACAGACCCAATAAGGAAGCTATAGAGGGAGCTGAGAGTTCCTCCACACGAAGGTAGCGGCAGTGGAGTTGCAACTGGCCCAGTTGACTAAGGGCATCACGGACGCGCTCCCAGGAACGGGAATTGATAAATAAGTCAGTCCTGACATGGACCACAACTACCTCGTCCCAGTCTTGGTCACATAAACTACCGTTATTACTGCTATTGTTTGATTTTACCTCAGATGAAATCTTTCTCCTCTGGATCTCCATCCTCCTTCTGACACCCTTCACTGACTCAAATTCTGGTAATGTTCGTTCATTAGTTCTGCACTCCATCTTCCCTACTACTTCCACACGGTGTCCTCCCTGACTCTCTTCAACACTATTCCCGCACCCTACACTGCCCCGGTCTCGTTTGATGGTGCCTCGTTCACGCTCCACTTCCAGCCCTCTTTTTCGCTCTCTTTCACCATCTCTCCTGTGAGCCCTGGAGGCAGCAGCTCGAGCTTGTAGCACCATTGAGCAGAGGGCAACAGTGAGGGACCATCCACCCATTGAGTCTTCAACTCTCACATCCTCACACTGAAGTCCAGTGAGATCCAGCACCTGCAGGCAACACCTGGTAAGGGAGGCACATATAGGGCTAGTAAATAATGGTAAAAAAAAAAAAGAAAAGATATGAAACACTTGATATGAACCAACACGGAATGACAGAGAGATGAAGACAAAGCGATAGTGAAATCTATTTGAGAATGCATATATATTTATGTATACAATACATCCCCACACACTAATATATATTTATATACTGCCATTCAGAAGTTTGGTATCGGTAAGATTTTTTTCAAAAGAAGTCTCGTGCTGCTTCAGAACTGGTTTCTGTACCTGTGTTGGCAAGCTGAATTTTCAGCATCATTACTTTAGTCTTCAGTGTCACGTGATCCTTCAGAATTCATTCTCATATGCTAATTTGCTGCTCAATTTATTACTATTAATGTTGAAAACAGTTGTATACAATTTTTTTTTTTCAGGATTCTTTGATGAATAGAAAGTTCAAAAGAACAGCATTTATTTGTAATATAATCTTTTGTAAATGTTTCTTGAGCAGCAAATCAGCATATTAGAATGTTAAAAACTTTTTTTTAAAGATTCTTTGATGTATAGAAAGTTTACAAAATAACAGCATTATTTGAAATAGTAAAGACATTTATAATATCCTAAAAGATGTGTGTCACATTTGATCAATTTAATGCTTCCTTCCTGAATAAAAGTATACATTTCTTTCAAAAAACAAAACAAAAAAATGTTTTTGAATGGTAGTGTGTTTTTATTAAAAAATAAAAAAGGTCACAAGAAGGTCCCGGGAGCGCCCTTTCAAGCTCAGAACCTCATCTAGCAACCATAGTGTCAAGTCCCTGCCCTCAGGCTCCTCTAGTAGAGGCCAGTCCAGCAGCTGAGCACTGGAGGAGAGCTGGCAGACCAGGCTCATATTCCTCTAGTGGACTGGGATAGAGCAGCAGACGAAGAGAAGGGATACCTGCTGCTGTACGGGCCAGGGAAAGAAGTCCTGTCCTAGATAGCAGGTTTAAGGTTAGTCTTAAGCTACGTAAAGCCCGACAGCAGGACAGGGAGGGAAGAAGAGCTCCCAGGAGAGTGTCTGAGAGGCCACAACCACAAAGTGAAAGCTGGAACATGGAGCTTTCAGCTTGACCTAAGAGACGTTTTTTTTTTTTTTTTTTTTTTAAAGTTAAATTAGACAAAAAAAAAAAAAGAAAAGCCACCATCTCAAATCACTAATTAATATTTATTTGTCATCCACATGTACCTCATTAGCTTGTTTACTGCCAGTGTGATTAAAGGGGGCATCAGTGACATTTCTACCTATATTTATCCATGCTGTCAGGTCAGAGACATGTCACATGAGACATGCTGTGAAGATTAAAATAATTTCTATGTATAACATGGCACTGTACTGACACCGTCTCTTTTATTGCACATTTTGTCATTAAAATGAAAAAGAGTGATTTAGAGATAACACATCCATACCTCTTGTCCGTCAATCCCCTGACCACAGCGAGCAGCAGAGCCTGAACGCAGAGGCGGTTCGGAGGGCACTGGCCCGATTTTCTGCTGCCTCCTATAGTCAGTGTTCGCTCAGGCCACCGCTGGACGAGCTCACCGACGGCTAGAGGACGGCAGTGAGAGAAGGCGGCGTCCAGCAGCGCTCGGTAGAGCTCCCTCGGCACACAACTTAACCAATACGGCGAAGAACTGTGGTCGCTCACTACCTCCCGGGCGCACAGGTTCACCAAAGACAGAACCATCTGAGGACGGCATCGGAGATCATGACTTGACATGTAAATCAAATACAGATTGCAGCATGATGATTAATTTAAAAAAGAATGACCAAACCTTTATCTCGCAAGAACGACCCCAAAAGCACCTCGGTGTTTGCAGCTACAAAATTATCTCCCTCATCACACTGTAATCCAGCATAGTAACTACATGCTACATTCAATTAGACTCGTTTAACAGGCATCTGAATGTCGCGAGCGTCTAGGTCTAGTAAACCTAAATATAGGATTTAATATGCTCAGCCTTTAGCGAGTTTTAGATGATTAATGCCTGCTTTATATAAGTGGAACATCAGCAACGGTAAATAAAATACAACTCCGTGGGATCTGTATGAATTTTACAAATTGTTTAAATCTCTGGAGTGTTTTTCCAAGCCGTTTCGACATCCTGTCCGATATTTACGACTGAGCGTAGTCGCCCTTTGATGACGCAAAAAAAAAAAAAAAAAAAAAAAAAAAGCATTTATTTTGTGACTACCCCTGGCAAACAACAACAATAATTTGCTAGAACGAAAAAACATCCCATGGGCATGAGAATGATCACACAGATAATACAACCCAAACGAATATATGAATAATGAAATGTTAGTTAGAAGTTTTATTAAAAATATTTAGATGTAAGAATTAACTTGATGCATCAGATTTACTACCACAATCAACTAACTACTCGGCGTTATGCTGCCTTCACGTGATCTCGGAATTATAGTAAATACGAGTTTCCTAGGTAAAAACTGCACATGAACGCCGTCCCATTTCGAAACTTGAATGCGCTGAGCTCGTAATCACGACTTCAGAAGTGGGAATTATCAAATTTCCGATAGCACGTGAAGGCAGCATTAATCCTCATTGAATTAGTTTGGTTTTGCCAAATTGAGTTTTAGTTTGTTCAACTACTATCATGATGGTATCCCTGTTCTGCATCTGGGTGTTAATTGTCGTTTGGGGGCACTTCATAGACATCTAGTTTGTTTGTTGGGTGAGGTGTCTGGTTGATCATTTATGGAATATAACAAATAATTGTGTTTGATCTGTCTCAGTCACTACACTCTAGAGCTGCGTTACCTTTTGATTTTAGTTTTAATAAAGTTTCCAAAAAAATATATTTTGGAAGAGATTTAATAAAACGTGTTTTAAAACGTCCCCATATATTCAAATCAAGCATTACTTCTTAAATGGCAGCTTAAATCTATGATAACTAAATTGTGTTAAACAAAGCTTCTTGGTAAATTGTAGTTAAAAGTTGCTTTTTGACATCAGTATCAATTCAGGAATGGTCATAAAGCAGAAGATTTCAGGTATCAAACAACAACAACAACAACAAAAAAACTATAGTTTTATTGTCAAAGATGCTCAATCATCCTTAAAATCTAAATCCTAAGGCTACAAGAGACAGAATCCATTCACATTTGTCTTACCATGTCAGCACTGTTATTTTGAAATTTCACATTGTTATGAAAAATAAACAAGATTCAAAAAAATTAAACAATAATTGGTTTGTATGTTTACCTTTCAACTATGCAAAAGTAACAACAGTTTTCATAGCAAAGCCAACGTTATAGAGTCAAAAAACAATGGCAGCCTGCAGACATTTAATATAAAAAAAAAGAGAGAATCAGTGCAGTTAATGTATACTAAAATAGATGAATTTCAGATAATTAAGCTTACAAAAAATAAAACACACACACACACAAAAAAAAAACACTTTTAAATTTAGCCTTGTACATTTGCTAGAGCATGGTGCTAACAACGCCAGGGGTCATGGGTTTAATTCCCAGGAAACACACAGAGGGGAGAAGTACCTGTTAGTTGCTTCAAAACTTACAGTTAACCCCCTGTCCCTCCAGCAAGTTATGAAAACAGTAGGAGAACCAATAAAACGGAAGGGGTAGAAATGGTACTCGTGCAGTCTTTATAGTCCAAAGTGTGCACAAAACAATGTCACAACCCATTTCTGCTGTCAAAATGCTGGTGTTTGAATGTGACTATCTTTCATTGCTGAGAGAGCTGGTTTCCACTGGTTTTTACAGTCTCTGCCTCACTAAAGCCTAAATGAGTCCATGTCAAACCTTGTCTAAGCAGCTCTCTTGGGACTCTTCTCAGCCCACAGTCTGTGATCATCTTTAGAGGCAAATGGGAGGGAGGTATACATTCCTCTCATATTTCCCCTCCTCAGTCCATAATGAACAAGTAAGAATTAAGTACACACATTTAAGAAAATCCCCAGAAAATAAAGTTTGAAAGTTTTTTTTTTTCCTTGAAAAAATAAGAAGAAAGTGGGTGCAAAGTTATTGGCGAGGCCCTTTGGCTGAAGCTCAGGTTGTCATCCCTGAGGAAGCTTTAGACACACAGAGCTCGGGGGACCCTGCAATACAGAGTAAAAGAAACAATTTTAAAAGACTTTGGCAAACAATTCTTCACTGAAATACAGGTAATACCTTGACGAAGAACACTGGAACATACTAACATGCTTACTTGTAATTGGTCCTACAAACCATCTCTGATATAAATAGTATAAAAATCACAATTGTTTTCTTCTGAGTCCTTATGGATTGTGTGGTTGAGCTCACCTGTCTTCCATGAAGCTGTCCACTTCCTCTTCATCATCATCCAGCTCCATGTCCAACTCATTGTCAAGGCCACTGCAACCGTAACTACTGAGGACACTGAACAGAAGTAGATGATGTTTAAAAAAAATAAATAAATAGTAAATTACTTTTCTATAACGCATGTACAGTGAGTGATTACTGACCTGACTGAGCGGCAAGTGAAGAATACAATGCGTTTAAGTTTCTTGTTGTAAAAGAGGTAGTTGAAGGACCAAAGGCTGCCTTCCTCACCGAAGGGGTCAGAGTCAAGGTCTGGGTTGTAGCTGCAAACAAAATAGCAAGGACTTATTAAAATAGATGTACAGAACACATTTAAAGGTTTGAAAATGTTTGTTAGAACTACACCTCCATAACTGAGGGCAGGGGAGAAAAACATTTCTTCACTTTTCACACACCTATAGATGTCACAGCTCTGCAAGTTTATCTCTTGGTCAATGGCATTCCACAGTTCTGGGCCTAAAGTGTTAAACTGCTCCCCTACAGCAGAATAAAGGCTGCTGTTAACAGAGTCAGCCACCTGGAGGACACAAACAAGAGTGTTAGGAAACAGAGCTAGACAAAAGAAAAAAAAAAAAAATCATAGTTTCTGAAAATTCAACCATATTAATAATGAATAGATTACACTGTAAAAAAAAACAAAAAAAAAAACCCACGTGTCATTCAGTTTATGGGACCTTTTAAATCACGAAATGTGAACTACTTGAAACTACATAAAAGCAAAATGTTAGACCAAGAGAATTCCCCAAATGTTGTCCTAACTATTCAAACATAGTTGTCTGAACAAAAACTAACTAAAAATTTGCTGAATAGGAAATCTGTGATTGCCTTTACAAACTTATTGATAGAATGAAGACATCTACATTTAGTGAGCAAACAAATTAAAATTGACAAAAAGTAGTTTTGCTTAAGACAATTATTAAGACCATCATTGAGAGAACTTCAAAATCTGAATACATTATGTTGCTTTGAATAATTTTTAACAATTCCATTTTTACTGTGCATCTAAAAACCTTTGTACCTGATATATAATATAATACAGCAATTTATTATTTACCCAAGCAGATATGTTATCATGATAGAATGGAAACCAGTCATACTAACCCAGTTAGCGCTGGGCTCTCGGCTGAACTCATGTGCACGGGCAGCACTGAAGTCATAATCAGGCCGGAACGACTCGTTCAGGGTGGTGATAAGGTAGAACAAAGTCTTCCTGCAACACTTATCACTTAGTGGGTTCTCTCCATCCTCCCCACTCTTCCCCAATCTAAAAGAAATCGCACGAGAGAGATTGTGTAGTGGAACCGCAATAGCTGAGGTGAAGCTTATGGTTGTATGTTAAGGCTTACAGGTTAGGGCTCGGAGCACTGCTGGACTGAGGGGGGGACAGAGCTTCCAGTACGTGTGGCTCCCCCTCCTGACAGAACTGCTTAAACATGTGCTTGTCATCACCAGCCATCTTACACGAGTAACTCTCGATCCTACGCATAGGAAAAGAGAAAGGAAAAAAGAAAGTGATTGATTTGATTCTTTGTTCATTCATACAATCATTACACACAAAAATACTGCCATTTATAATATATTGCTTGGGTTTTACAGAAGATATCATAAACATTTTGGTATTGCAGTGCTCATGACACTAGTAAAATTATTTTAATTATTATGACCTTGACTGCTGGGCTTTTTTAAACCTATATTTTTAAGTTAAAATGTTACAAATGTAACTCTAAGGGGGGAGGGCATGTGAATATCGTACGTGTTTATCTTTCTGCCTTATGCAAGAGAGGTTGTGAAACTTCAGACAGTCCCAGTAACGTTTCACAGACATGCTTATTTATAAGTGAAGGGCAAAGGCTATATCAGGACAGAGAGGAGAGTCATATGATTCGGGACACTGTACCCAGCTTCCTTCAAGCAGTGTTGAAGCTCCACAAATCAGTGGAAGAAAAAAAGAAAACAGTGGAGAACAAAGGTTGAACTGTCACAAACTGTAAAGTGCGTGGTTGCTGCATGTAAAGATCAGTTTGAGGGAAGACACGCCACACCGAACTAGACAGTTTGAAAGTAGGGCAGTAACAAGATACTGATGGTGGTGACTGTTAGCAAAATAAAGATGATAATGTTACCAAGGCAAATGCATGGGTTACATGTACTTGACAATGCCACTGTGAGCACTATCAAGAGATGTATATTGGTATTGACATCTGTGCTCAGGGACACCACATTTGATCTCTCAGTCTGAACTGTACTCTGGCATTTAATCATGTTACTGGATTAGTGCAAAGAAGCTGGCAGCTCATATGAAACTCAGCTGTGTTTACATGCACCCCTAAATAACCACACTGGTATGTGTTAGAGGACACTACAATCTGCGTCATGGCAACAACAATCACATCGCTATTCAGGGTATATCATCACCTTGGTAACAGACCCCCTTGCACTTACATAACACCTTGACAAAGTAAATAAATACATTTACAGGTTTAAACCCAACTCCAAATAGCTTGAAGAAATGTGTTCCAATATTAAAAACCTAAATAAAATTGGTTCAATATCCCTATCCTGTGATAGTTTGTTGTTGTTAAAAGTTCAAAACTACTGAAATATTAAGAGACGCACAAGTTGCTAAAATGATGCACTGTTGCACCTTTTTTATCGTGGTGGGCTAAGTATTGCTATCATTTGCGGCAATAGTTCTGCAACTTCTGCACAGTGTATCTATCAGATGCAGGTTTCTCGCCGAGCCCAAACACGCTAATGCTTTCAGAGTAAAAGCTAAAAAGTTGATGCACGTGAAGCTTCATTTGACACTACAATAACCACAGGAAGAACGAAAGCATATGTTTATGTTGATGTGTGACAGGATGTTTACCAGAACAGACAAATGAACTTAGATTTAGAATTTATTTAATTCTTGTGTTTGTTTCTTTTTGACCAATGAATTTCCATGACTTTTTCCTGTTGTTTGTAATTACTGTCTAAGCATTATTAATATTACAGCGACTGCACTCAGAAAGAGCCATTTGTGCCCAATTAAATATTTTAGAGCTTGGCTTAACCACAAAAATGTGTATTATAGACATTTACAAGTTTTTAAAATGGATATAGTACACAAAAAAAAAAAAAAAGAAAAAAGAAAAGAAAATTCTGTCTTCATTTACTCACCTTCATGTTGCTCCAAACTTTTCATCTTTGAAACACAAATGAAGATACCCCGAGAGATTTCTGACCCTCTATTGAAAGTCCATTCTCCACCAAAATGATTCAAAAAGTTCATTATGAAATTGTAAAAGTAATGCATATGAATTGAGCGGTTTAATCTTCTGTTTAATCATCTGTCAAGTCTTCTGAAGAGATATGATTGATTTAAATGAACAGATTTAATTATCCTTTTATTCATATCTTTATAATGTTGATCAACGTACATACATGGAGAACATTGATTCATAAGGATTATTGTTACAATCTCTTATGAACTTTTTTTTAAAGAGTGAAAGTTTTGGGTGAATGGACTTTCAATGGAGGGACAGAACTCACAGGTTTCATTAAAAATATCCTCATTTGTGTTTCAAAGAACAACAAACTTCTTATGAGTTCGGAATGACATGAGGGTGAGTAAAATACTTTCCCCCCTCTCTCCCTCCGATATTGTAAAGCCTGCAACTCACTTTCATTTTCCCTTTATATTTCCCGTTATAAATAAATCACAATTCTTGGACTTATAATATGTTTAAAGAAAACAGAAACACTCGAGATTATTCTCGAAGTTCATACCTGCCAAGGATGTGAGCGTCTCCAGTTTCAACACACAGCTGGGAGCTCAATGCCTCAAAACGGGAATTCTCTAAAAGCTTCATAACTAGAAAATAAAACACACACACACACACACACACACACACACTTAACATATACCAAGTATATGTATTTCATTGTTTGTGAATAACCTTGAATACAAATAATTTATTAATGCAACTAGTGGCATCGCGTTGCAAATGGAAACAGTTGGGTTCGTCTAGTGTTGCTTATTTGCATACAAAGTTCACTGACTCCCGCTTTGTGCGTCATGTAAAAAAAAAAAAACACATTCACATTAGATGAAGAACAAAAAAGACCATATATAAAATGTCATTATTGCAACAAAAAAGACGGATTATTTGTTGACTCCACATCTGAAAACGCCCATTTGACTGTCGCCCCCTCCCCCCAACAACCCACTTCCTACTTTATAAATCGACCTGGGCGTATGGGGTGAAAAAAAACAAAAACAAAGAAAAAACCCTACAAGATTAAAGTGGGGACATTTTACTGACAAAATAATAGCTAACAGGATAATTGTAGATTATAAAAGAGCAAAGTGGTTTAGGTAAGAAATACATTCTATTATTTACATTAAGCAACATCCACCGACCTACGTTTGATGAACTAGGCTGTTAATATTGACCACATATAATCACAGAGTATCCTCCGTTATGCTTACCTTTACTGTTGCACTGACACTTGCCGATTTAAAAATCTAGGCGAAAAGAGCAGTGGAATTGGTTCACAGAAAGATCTGTTTAGAGTCGTTGCCCAACTCAAAACACAATACAAGCTAAAATGACCTGATGTCTACGCGCGGTGCGGGGCAGCAATAAAATACGTTACACAGTGCAAATTTAGTATAATTGAAAATGACTCGGTCGAGACTGACATATTCTGCAGGCGTTTTCTCTTATCGCAAAGCTTCTTATTTCGACTAAACGCAACATAAAATTCAGCGATTGTGTTGAGCTCCAAGACAGCAACAGCAGCAGCATCCCCTTATTTGACCTAGAACAAATTTATCTTCTGAAAACGAGATATGCGTCGCTTTAAATGACGCGACTTAATTAAACGATGCTTATATTAGCACTTGTAGCCTGTCGTTAACGATTATGCCTCCTGATTCTTGTATTATGTCCGTAAAAATCTCGAAAACATCTAACGACAGTCTCTTTATCCGAAAACAGTGTACAAAGCCACGCCTCTTAGCATCGAGTCATTTCCGGTGAAAATGACCACACCCACTTAAGGGTTAGTAAAACACTTCTATTGGCTATTTAGTCTGTCAATTAAATGTACTAGTCATTCTATTGGTAAAAATATTCACACAATTTAAATCAAAAGAATGATAGGTCTTTTCTGAATTCATTGTAAAGCTTTATTTTTTTTGTCGAGCGGAAAAAAAAACTCAAAAACAGATTATTTAAGCATTGTATGCATATATAGAAGCTGTTATGATGTTTTGAGAAGATGTTTACAGGTGTTTGCTAAGTGAACTCAATCCTCCACTAGTGTTAAATGGTTAAAGTGCCTATAACTAAAGCAGAAGATTTCTTACTAATACTATTATTTATTTTAATGTGTTTTAAACAACACAGAATATTTTCTCGGATTATCAAAATGAATAAACAATACATTCTAAACTGTAAATGCAAAGATCTATTTGTAATTAAATCAAGTAACTGTTTTGTAGCCTTAGTTCTCACTATGTTAAAGGATTAGTTCACTTCAGAATTAAAATTTCCTGATAATTTACTCACCCCCACATCATCCAAGATGTTCATGTCTTTCTTTCTTCAGTCGAAAAGAAATTAAAGCCACAATATGTAAAATGTTTGGATTAAAATCCAAAAACCACTAGAACAGTGTTATATATATTGTTGACTTGTGTACTTACATTATCCCAAATATTTCCAAGAATGTTTAAATCCAGAGAAATAAGCAATTTTACCAGGACACGGAGCGTGTCTGTGCGCCGCCTATCAATGACATCATACCCGCATTACCCTCGGTTTCCGGCTTTATTTTGTAGAAACCATGGAAACACCAAAGACGCTTTAATATATTACGTGTTTTATTAGACAGGCAACCAACTGTTTGGATGGATGTATTACTCAACAGAAAACTAATCATGTTTTATAGCTCAACACAGTAACTCTTATTGTTTAAATCTTGTTTTCTTGATTTACAGCAAGTACCATGTTTCACCATGTCTAATATCGATCTAGCTTACTGCAGTGTGCAATAAGTGTCTCATAGCAGCCGCCGAGCGAACACAGAGTAGCAATATAACAACTTTCAACACACAAATGTATCTAATATGATAAAACAGTGCTGCTTTACCCAAAATACGAATGACCAGAAGAAGCGGAAGTGGCGACTGTGGCATAATAAAAGTTCTGCTGCTCTCGAGCCGTGTGTCGCGCTCGTCTCTCATTAGCAATCGCTCCAGAGGCCTCATTTCTGCTTGCACAGCACTTGGCCCTGTTCTGCTTCATATTACAGTAATATTAATAATCTCATCCATAAACATGATTTCTGACCGAGTCCTGACCCAATTCCTTTTCCAATGACTGTAGACGTGAAGACAACACATATCATAATTCTGCGAAATCAAGGCGTCATCAAGCTACGCCTTTGTTTTGAATAAGTGACCTCTAGCAGCTAAAAAATACATATTGTGGCTTTAAAGGTGCAATATGTAAAATTTTCTGTCCGCTAGAGGTCGCTAGAGGTCTATTCAAAACAAAGGCGTAGCTTGATGACGCCAAGTTTGAGCGCGGAATCTTGGGACATGTGGTCTTCACCTCACAGCCGGTGGAGAACAATTGGGATAGGACTCGGGCAGAAATCATGTTCATGGATGCGATTATTAACGTTACTGTAGTATGAAGCAGAGCAGGACCGAGTGTTATGGGAGCTGAACGATGCCGCTGGAGCGATTGCGCAACACACGCCTCACGAGCAGCGGAACTTTTATCATGCCACAGTTGCCGGCGCCGCTTCCGCTTTTCCGGTCATGACTATGAGGTAACGCAGCTCTGTTTATCATATTAGATACATTTGAGTGTGTTGAAAATGATGTTATAACGTTACTCTGTGCGTTCGCTCGGTGGCTGCTGTGAGACACTTGTTGCACCCTGCAGTAAGCTAGATCGATATTAGAATATCATATTAAATGCTGGATGGCTTGGATGTTGATAAATGGCATGCAATTAATTTTAAAATGTATTGTATGATGGAGAAAATGCTGTATTACTGTTACTAAAAATAAAGCTGCATCTGATTATGCTATGTTAGCTACTTGACAAAATAGTGTTTTTCTCTGAGGCATGGTAAAGCATGGTACTCGAAAAAAAAATCAAGAAAATTAGATTTAAACAATAAGACTAAACGTGTTGAGCTATATAACAACAATTAGTTTTCTGTCTATAAATGTAACCAAACAGTTGTTCCCTTGTCTATTAAAACATGTAATATATTAAAGTGTCTTTGGTGTTTCCATGGTTTCTACAAAATGACAAGGAAACAAGGGTAACGCGGGTATGACGCAATTGACAGGCGACTCCTCACACGTCCCGGAGCCTTGGTTAAAATTGCAATTTTCTCATGTTGGAAACATTTGGGATAATGTAAGTACTCAAGTGAACAAAATATATAACACTGGCCTAGTGGTTTTTAGATATTTTACTGCAAAATTCTTACATATTGCATCTTTAAGGTCTTTGAGGAAAACATTCCAGGATTTTTCTCCATTTAGTGGACTTCAATGGGGTCTGCAGACAAGCATTTGTGGTTAAAAAGTATATAAATTTATTTTTAAAAAAATGACTGATCGTTTCGCTAGATAAGACCCTTATTCCTCATCTGGGATCGTGTAGAGCCCTTTGAAGCTGCAATGAAACTGCAGTTTGGACCTTCAACCCATTGTACCCCATTGAAGTCCATTATATGGAGAAAAATCCTGGAATGTTTTCCTCAAAAACCTTAATTTCTTTTTGACTGAAGAAAGAAAGACATGAACAGCTTGGATGACATGGAGGTGAGTAAATTATCAGTAAATTTTAAATGTGAACTATTAAAACACAGCCTTAACATAGTGGCTAAATTTATGCAACTGGCCACCAGGTAGTAGTAGACATGGATGGTTTTTTACTACAGTAGCGATAGTTTAACTGTTTTATTTTAAAAGCCATAGTAAAACAATCCAAAATATTTACCATGGTTTTACTGTGGTATTTGTAGTTATACCATATAATAAGCTCATGGAAGCATAATAAACCACAGCTAAAACCCTATTTGTGTGCAACCATGTCACTGTAATCACCACAGTTGCATTACAGTTTAAGTTTCATGAGATGAAATTTCAGCCTGACATGGAAAATTGGGATATCCCCTAGATGAGAAAGCAGTGTGTTTGAATGTGTGTTTTCAACAGGAGGCGCAGCGTCTCTCAGTGTAAAATGTCTGTCGCTGCTTGAGCTGTGTTTCTTCCTGTTCTGACGCTGGACTGCCCTCCATCTGAAACTAAAACAAAGATGACAAGGCCGCTATTTCTGTGTAAGTGTCCGCATAAGAGAGTTGTAGGAAATCTCCTAGCATCATATTAGCAAACAAAACCTGGCTGGTACTGGGGTGTCAACACGATATATCCCCGCCTGAAGTCGTCAGTCGGCGGCATGTCGCTGAGCTCAGGCGGGTGGACTCACACATCTCCGTCGGCCCAGTCTTCATCGTCTAATCTCGGCCATGAGGCCTCGCAGTCGGCCTGCAGCACTGTTTTGATGTCAGTGAAGGTGTCAGTATGCCACTCTGGTATACGACCTCTTTGTCTCCCGGGCGCCGGAGACGAATCTCTCCGTCTTCAGCTAAACATGGACCCGGGGAAGGCAGGGGAATTCCGCCTTGCGTTACGGGACATCAGCGGAACAACGGCTGGACGCAGTGTGGTGAGGAAATGTCCAACTTGCCTTAAGTATCAGTCTGCTGTGCTTTGATCACTGGTTAAAAGTTTAGAAAAGAACGCAACATCGATAGTAATATTTTCATTCCAGAATTATCTTAGCCGTCATTATATAGCGCTGCCCTCTGGCTGATATAGAGTACACACGAGTGAATCACATGTTGTTTTGCTAGTCTTTGTTGTTGAAATTGTCCCTCCACCCCCTAATTCTGTTATTTTGCTGAGTTGTGAGTCATAAATAAACTTAACGCTCTTCACGTTACCTATCCGTGTTTGTGGCTAGTAGGTTCAGGTTCACGCATTGTCTTGTGTAATCACTTTCATTTGCAGTAATAGCTTTATAGATATAGAAATTGAAACTGTCCCTTCATGTGAATCTGTAGATATGGACTTCGTTATTGTTTCGGGTCCGAGAGGCCCCGGTAAATATACATTAATGTGAAATAATAATAATAGTATAACATATTTTAAACCTATTATTTTCCTTCAAAATACGTGTAATGTAGTGTTTAATTCTTTATCCCTCTGTTTTACAACAATGCAGGCATGCTCTTTCAGAGAAGTATTTGTTATCCAGGATTGTAATATTTGGGGACACTGTGACCTAAACTTTCTGGGGGAGTGTACTTTTACAGTTTACAAACTACAAGTACAGCAAATCATTAAGTCGTTGCATGTGAATATTATGGTTTATACCCAGGGTCTGGAGAGCCCAAAGAGAATTAATATCATTTTGAAATCTCATTACATTTATTCTCATCAGTGTTATCTTTGTAAAACATCTACCCATGTAATCAGTGAATGTGACAAATTATGATAAAACCAGATTTAACAAAGTAATGACTAATAAACGTGATTTAATGAAAATATCTGGTAGCTCCTAATATTGTGGTGGTGGTGGTAGGGGAGGAAGATAAAACTGGCTAATTTTGAATCCGTAGATGATAACAAGTATTAAATAGGCTAGGTCATTTATTTGCTTGTGTGAGAGATTTCCAGGACTATATCATTTCAGTAGTCAAATCAGTAGTTTTGTTAAAGTAAAACAAGTCCATCATATTTTGTGGCTCTCTGTTTATTTTCATTCAGTCCATTGCTGAGTTTGACCTCAAGACTGTTCGCTATGAAGTCAAGTCCCCACAGTGCCATGAACTGAGTTTGGCAACACCTCCACACGACCGTATCACTTTCAACTTCCGCTGTGAGCAGGAAGCACAGGAGTGGGCCACTGTAGTGATGTCATCACTCCGTGAAGCGCATAGAGGTTTGCCTTCTTTCTACTTTCTTCCAACTGTTTATTGTCACTTTTGTTCGTTTATTCATTTTCTCTCGTTTTATATAATGACTTAGACTTTTACTGTTGCTTCTGTGCTTTTAAACCACTTTTTCTCTTGCTCTTTATTTTAGTGGCAATTAATTCATCCACTGAAGAAGGAAAGCTACCTCCCCAGCCTTTGGATTCACAGAGCAATGCACCCATGCCATGTACAGGTAGTCATTTGTTTTCTTGTTTTAATTTTCTGCTCACGATCAGCTTGACCCTGTTGCCAAACAATAAACAATGTGTCAATTGTCTGTTATGTTGACAACTGCTTCCATTTCCGATTCTACCCTCCATCCCACTCCTTTCCCATCCAACTTTCTCATTCTTGTCCTTATTCATTTTCTCCCTTTCTTCTTTTTTCTCTAGAGGAGATATGTGCGGAGCTGGTTAGTGCAATAGAGGCAGGTGATGTTCGGACGGCATCTGTCTGTGCATCATCTTTAGCTAAACAGAGAGCTGCTCTGAGCATTCAGCCCTCTAAACATAATTACACTGACACTGAAATTAGGTAAAATACATGTTTACAGACATTGACCCTTTTTTTTTATTTTTTTCAGTTTAACAGTGTGTCCTAACCAGATGCATAGCGGCAAGCGATAAAAGATGTCTGTTTTTTATTAATCAGTGCTTCTGTCCAGCTGCTGTTGCTAAAAGTGGCATTACATTTTGTCAGGCACTTGTTTTGATTTTTGTAATGGTAGCCCTGATCCACAGCGGTTGTACTTCGGGTGACCCGAGTTTAAATGCCAGCTTGAGGTCCTTTCTGATACCGCCCAATGCCCTCTCCCACTTTCCTATCTAAATAAAGGCAAAAAAAAAAAAAAAAAATGATTGTAAAAGTTTCAGATTGAAAACTACATATCAAATACCCCAAGTTCTTCCTGAAAAACCATAAAAACATTCCTTCTGGTAAAGCATTATATAAGTGCAGAAAGTGCAGGCAAACAGAGAAAGACTGTTTTGATTGGCTCTATTTTGTAATTGAATGTGTCACGTCATGCCCTGTTTTTGCCTTCAGAGTGGACAGACACATTTCTTGTTGCTGAAATTTTGTTACATCGCAACTGGTTAGGACACAGTTTGAGTGTATATTTCATAAATCTGTATTTTAGTATTTTATCAGTAACATTTAAAGGGATAGTTCACCCAAAAATGAAAATTCCTTCATCATTTACTCATCCTCATCTCGTTCCAAACCTGTTGACTGTGACTTTCCTTCTTTTGTGGAACACAAATAAGATATTTTGAAAAAAGGACATAAAAACACTTAGACACTCCTCAAAATATCTTCTTTTATGTTCTACAGAAGAGAGAAAGTCACACAGGTTTGGAACAACATGAGGGTGAGTAAACAAGGGTGAACTATCCCTTTAATTTACACCAAATCCACCCAACCACACACATTTTTACATGTACACACATGTTATGTTTCCAAGCCATTCTGATCTCAGCTGATGCATTGATTTATCATGCAGCCTGGCTGTGGTGGTAGAGGATGCATCCTCTTCCTGTTGTGTCACAGTGAACGTCTTCCCCCACTCCACAATTGGTGCTCTCAAACAGCAGGTGGGTGCAGATTAACATTAACCAAATAAACAGTACTAACCATCAACCAAATAAACATTCATCAATCATTCTTTCATTGCCATGTGATTCTCAGAATTACTTTAGTTACCATTTAGCTTTGTTAATGACACACAGTTTTTGCCCTCTAAGGTCTTCACAGACTATGGTTTTCATCCGCGTGTGCAGCGCTGGGTCATCGGCCAGTCTTTGTGCTCTGATCATCGCTCTCTGGCTTCTTATGGAGTTCAGCGAGATGGCGACACTGCATTCCTTTATCTCGTTTCTGCCCGTCAGGCTCGACTCAGTCGAGGGCTGTACCAACAAGATCAGGAAAGTGCTTTACTCATGCCAGCTTTGGCGCCAACGTCTAATCAGCCTCACCAAGAAGCGGTACCCAATGGGCCAGCAGCTCTGAACACAGCCTCAAGGCCATACAGCACCCTGCCTACGAGACTTCATAGCAGCCATAATACTCTGAGTGTGTATGCGCAGACACCAATACACATCATGACCACAAAAAGCCACCAATCAAAGTCATAACATGCATTTACACACAGACCAATTTTTTGTTGATAAACGGGAATCTCAATATTTCTGCTAAGAAATTACTAAACTAATCATTTCATTCTCGATTCTTTTGTGTATGAAGTCTTGCACAATTGACAGTTTTGGTGTATAACTCTCAGGCAACAGTGCTGGAGGGACAGAGAGGTTGGGTTTGAGTGATATCCGTGACCTGATCAACCTTGAGCTGCCGCAGTTGAATGAAGCCCTGGCGCCCAACAGAACAAGCACACAGGTACATGCTGTTCAAAATAATGTAAACACAGAACAGGTTTTTCTACAAGATAAATCCAAGACATTTGATACTATTGAGCCTTTAATAATATTTAAAACACCTCTGAGAAATGCATGAACAGAAAATACATATCATTAAAACAACAAATATTTTATAAATACATCGATGCACTTGTATGATGAGATTATGGTGCTTATTTGAATCATTGTTTTTGTGGGTATGTAGCTGGGATGGGCCTGCCCAACCTGTACATATATTAATAAACCGACACGTCCCGGCTGTGAAATGTGTAGTGCAGACAGACCTGAAAGCTACACTGTTCCCGGCAACTACAGACCAGATGCTCTGGAGCTACGACGCATTCAGAAGGAAAAAGAAGCAATAAGGCAGTACCAACAGGTGAGGCTCGCTAAATATGCACATAATTGCCCAGACTAAGAGCCGATGGTAGTTTAAATTGAGAAAAGCATGAACACATTTTACACAATACTTAAGCCTGCTTCCACCAGAATATTATACTGTTTTGATGCTTTGTGGAAATCAATGAGAACAGATGAGACTGGCATGTTTCTTTTGCTATTGGCTTATACAGCTCATGCACACCAACCATCTTCACTCACACCCAGGTTTAGGACAAAATCCTCAGGTCAGCATAGTAATTTTGTTTGTATTCATATAAATTAAATGAAAAGGAATGGTAGATCTGTATATATGAATATTTTTGTGAGAGTATAAGAATATCAGTGATGTGTCAGTGCAGTGTTGAGATGAAACAGTAGTAGTGAGAGATCTTTCATATTGTGATGTAGATCCAAGTGCAACGGTTGTGAAAAATGTGAAGTGAAAATGGATGCATATAAACGTTAGCTTGAAGGGTCAGGGTTTAAGTGGACTAAATGATTGGAGAAGTCCCAGTTATAATATTTTGACTAAAAATTACGAGGTCAAAAAAGAAACATACATGGATGAATCGTTTAGAAGTTGAGATCTATAATGTGCCTCTAGAAAATAGATAGGGTGAATTTTCATTTCATGCTGACTTTATTATAGTAAAATACACAAAAGCAATTTCATTTCATCAGTGTTTTGCATCTCATTTGTTATCCTTAATATGTTTTATTTGTATTACTATTTTTTAAATTATTTTTATTATATTGCCCATTGGCAATCCAGATCTTTAGAAATTGTCATCAATCATTGAAAAACCCATATCGGTTAACCACTATTCAAGAGTTGTACTTTTACTGCTCTCTTAGAGTTTGTGAGCTCTGATTGACTCCTCAGTCTGAATCTCTTCTCTTTTGTCTCTATTTCTTTTTAAGGAGAAAGGGAGAAGAGAGGAGCTGAGGGGCAACAACTCACTACTGCACAACCTCGACCAGGACTACTGACTCGTGCACACACACACACTCAGTGCATAGTCTCGACTAGCAAACCAGGCACACTCATACCGCAAATGCAACTATAGCACCAACACCCTCCATTATACTGCACAACTTGTATATGCCTGAACAGTTTATTGCTAATGAATTTGATCCATGTCAAGCTCATCTATTCAAATGGCGCCTTTTCAGACCACTTACAAAAGCTAAACATTTTGACCCATTTTAAAAACATCTTTGTAATTAAACACTGCAATCAATCCATGTTGCAGGAAGTCATATAGGAAGTCATTTTTATAATATTATGGCAAATAAATGTATGATGCTGTTATTTCACTTGGTCTAATAAGACGCTCCCCTCCAATAGTTGAGCTGTGTCTCAACTAAAATAAAGTTTACAACTTTATTCAGGTACAGACTATTTTAATGGGCAGATGCCTCAAGCATCAGATGATGTATTGTATATTTTTGTAAGTAGATGTAAGAAATGACTGCACAGATCTTGAGCAGTCTAATATTGTTTGACAGTTTCTTGTAAAGTAGTTTGACATACTCATATTCAAGAACTGAATTATTTCTAGTCTTGGAATTTTTGAAATTATAGTTTTCAGTTCAGATATTATAGATCTCTGAACTTAGAGAAACTGTTTTTAACTGTTCCAGCATAATGTTTCCGTTCAGAATGACTTTAGTTCTGTGATGGATTATCCAACAATGCACTATTTTACTTTGCTAAACATTAAACATTTTTGCATACCACGTCCACAGAAGTAACTTATCCTACATCACTTCAAGATTGCAAAGTTAAAACTAGCATGAAATGAAGAAGATAAATAGTTTAGGTGAATCTAAGCCCATGTGAACAGTGTCTGACATGCCAAACCTGTGCCATAGAACAGCATTGCAAAAACCTTTGACTCTGTAAATGCATGCAAGCTAAGAAAACATTTTTGATACAGGCTTTTTGCTACAGAATTTTGCTCTTGAGCATAAAGACATAACCTTGTGAAAATGTTGTAGGTAGAGAGAATTTTTTTGCTGTTAGAAACATACTAATATATTTATTTAGATTACAAAAATATGATGAGAAAGCATTCGGTAATTACCCCCAAGTTACTCTATGAGTACTGGCAGTTAATGTATTATGGATAAAACACATCTGCTAAATGGGTAGGCCTACCTAGTGTGAAAGAGAAAGAACCAGAGGATGTAGTATAACTTGTTTGTCTGGATGACTGTGGGCTTGATTCTTCCCTGTTTAGTTATGTAAAATAGCCTAGAAATTAAGAAAGACCGATGACTATGCAAACAAAGTATGTGACAAAAACTCAAATAAAGTTCTTTTAATAGATGCATACCATTCACATCTTTGTGTGTTATGTTTTTTTTTTCTATTTACAGTTCTGGTATGTGGTATGTGTTGGTACTTTACACCGACCAGGCATAACATTATGACCACCTTCCTAATATTGTGTTGGTCCCCCTTTTGCTGCCAAAACAGCCCTGACCCGTCAAGGCATGGACTCCACTAGACCCCTGAAGGTGTGCTGTGGTATCTGGCACCAAGATGTTGGCAGCAGATCCTTTAAGTCCTGTAAGTTGCGAGGTAGGGCCTCCATAGATCGGACTTGTTTATTCAGCACATCCCACAGATGCTCGACTGGATTGAGGTCTGGGGAAAGTGGAGGCCAAGTCAACACCTCAAACCCGTTGTGCTCCTCAAACCATTCCTGAACCATTTTTGCTTTGTGGCAGGGCCCTTTCCACGAAAGGGTGTACGTGGTCTGCAACAATGCTTAGGTAGGTGGTACGTGTCAAAGTAACATCCACGTGGATGGCAGGACCCAAGGTTTCCCAGCAGAGCATTGCCCAAAGCATCACGCTGCCTCCGCCAGCTTGCCTTCTTCCCATATTTCATCCTGGTGCCATGTGTTCCCCAGGTAAGCGATGTATACGCACCTGGCCATCCATGTGATGTAAGAGAAAACGTGATTCATCAGACCAGGCCACCCTCTTCTATTGCTCCGTGGTCCAGTTCTTAAGCTCACATGCCCACTGTTGGTGCTTTCAGCGGTGGACAGGGGTCAGCATAGGCACCCTGACTGGTCTCTCCGGCTATGCAGCCCCATATGCAACAAACTGCAATGCACTGTGTATTCTGACACCTTTCTATCAGAACCAGCATTAACTTTTTGAGCAATTTGAGCTATAGTGGCTTGTCTGTTGGATCGGACCAGCCTTCACTCCCTACGTGCATCAATGAGCCTTGGCTGCCCATAACCCTGTCACCGGTTCACCACTGTTCCTTCCTTGGACCACTTTTGATAGATACTGACCACTGCAGACCGGGAACACCCCACAAGAGCTGCAGTTTTGGAAATGCTCTGACCCAGTTGTCTAGCCATCACAATTTGGCCCTTGTCAAACTCGCTCAAATCCTTACGCTTGCCCATTTTTCCTGCTTCTAACACATCAACTTTGAGGACAAAATGTTCACTTGCTGCCTAATGTTTCCCACCCACTAACAGGACTAACAGGTGCCATGATGAAGAGATAATCAGTGTTATTCATTTCACCTAATGTTATGCCTGATCGGTGTATTATGTATTTGTGTGTGTGTGTATGTATGTATAATAATCATCTATGGATGCCCATCCATGTGTGCTCTTTCAGTTCTTACCGCTTCACTTTCTGTGTCTGTAGGCCAGAGAAGCAGAGCGCAGGGAAAACTTTGCACGTCTGGTGCAGATGGACGGACAGGATCTTATTCCTAACCCAGAGAGAGTGGAGTGCAGGATCTGCTACGTGGAGCTCGAGTCTGGTGAAGGAGTCCTGCTCCGAGAGTGTCTCCACTGCTTCTGCAAGTAAGGAAGAGTCAGAGTGTGCCGCTGTAGCACACTCTGCAGTGACATTTATTGTTCTGTATTGCCATGCAGTATTTAAGAAAACTCTCTGTTTTTCTATGGGTAGAGAGTGTCTGCGCTCTGTGATTCTGATGTCAGAGGACCCTCAGGTGGCATGTCCATACAGAGACGAGGCCTACGCCTGCGACTGCATCTTGCAAGAAAGAGAAATCAGAGCTGTGAGAACTTTCATTTATTCTGCTTTTAATTTGCCCCTTTGTCTACAGAACTAAATTGCTGTCTGCTATTTCTGGCAAGATCCATGAACACTGATTAGAAGTGTCTGTCAGACTGTCTGTCGTTCTCTCACTCTGCAGTTGAGACACTGTCCGTGGTGCTGGAGCGCAATTGACAGGAGACCTGGAGCAATGCTGATCTGAAAGGCTTTTAATGACAGTTCTGTTGGCTAAAATGACCAGTGCTGTCAAAATTCACAGCACTGAGTCACATCTATATGTCCGTGTGATTTTATTATCAAGAAACTATTTACAGCTTTTTTTCCTGTTAAACAGGAGAAATATATAAAATGATAAAGACTGGCATTATTCATACAATAATACAGCAACATATTAATGTGGTTATAATGTATGTATGCAATCAGTCCTCAATTCACAATTGTTTCATTTTCCAAATGTTTTGTATTTTCCCCATTTTTTTTTTTTTTTACAGCAACTATATACAATATAACATGGGGAGCTAATTTCTTGTAACTCCTAAAGGACCTATATTACAGATAATTTACCATTCAATATACACCTTTTTCCAAATCATATGGGTTTGATGTAATCAGTCCATTTACTCCACTCTAAATTAAAAAAAAAAAAAATCTTCTCTGGATATTTAAAGAAAAAGAAAGTATTTCCATCAAATATATATTGTTTAATGTACTGTGTCTATCCATTCTGCAACTGTAGGTGGCTCCCGCCCTTTTCTTGTAATTACCTTTTTACTGTTTGTTACTCAATTATAAAGATTCACAATTAAAAGGAATTGCCACCTCAAAAATGGCCAAATTCCTTTTAATCTCTTGCCAATAATGAACTTGCACTTGACACTCTCAAAAAAAAAAAAAAAAAAAAAATGGTTGGCTAGCTCCACATAATCTCCAACAGTTGGCATGATTACAGTTTTTTTGTTGTTGTTGTTGTTTTTTTAATATTTTAAATTAGTTTTATTTTTATATTTTCATTTTAAAGTTTTAGTAATGTTGTAGTGTGTTTTGTCATTTTTAAAAGTTTTTTTTATATATAGTTTAATAATTTTAGAAATAAGTTTTTTTTTTTATATAATTTCAACTTGTTGAAAAGTCGAAGTTTTAAGGTTTATCATATTTTATTTTAGTTCAGTAAACATTCATTTTATTTCAAGTATCGAAAATGTTTCTTTATGGTTTTACTTTTAGTTTACTATACAGTAATAATGCGGCTATACATTTGGGCTGTTCTTTTGCTAATAATGTGCTTATTTTTACACCACTTCTGAGTACAAGTATGCTAACCAGTTTATGCTTGGCATTTTTTCCTTCTGCTATCTCTCCCATACAGCTGGTGTCAGTAGACGATTATGAGCGCTGGTTGCAGAGGGGTCTGTCTGTTGCAGAGTCTAGATGTGAGGGCAGTTATCACTGTGCTACTGCAGACTGTCCAGGCTGGTGTGTTTATGAAGATACTGTCAACACTTTCCACTGCCCAGTGTGCAAAAAACACAACTGCCTGCTCTGCAAGGTAAAGTTTGTCATATGCACACTGAAATAATTATATATACAATTTACATCTAGGTTTTTGTTTCTCTATTAGGTTCTTATTATTATTATTATTATATAAGGTGAATGACTTTGGCATTGTTTTTCCTTCATTTAGGCCATTCATGAAGGGATGAACTGTAAGCAATATCAGGATGATCTAGCAGCTCGTGCTATCAATGATTCCGCAGCTCGAAGAACCAGAGACCTGCTCAAGGTCAAACACATACTAATCCAGATTTTTCCATGCCATTTTTTCATGGCATGTTCTTAATTCTGAAATATTCAGCAGATGACATTATTTTAAACCCACTGCATTATCGTAGTTGAAAGTGCTAAATATCTCTCTTTTTATTGTCTTCGCTCCCGTCTCTCACACATGAACAGACTCTTGTTAATTCTGGAGAGGCGATGCATTGCCCTCAGTGCGGCATCATTGTGCAGAAGAAAGAGGGCTGCGATTGGCTCCGCTGTACTGTCTGCCACACCGAGATCTGCTGGGTCACCAGAGGACCACGCTGGGGGCCTAAAGTAAGAGCTGTTTTCATAAGACTGGGATATAAGCTTTATCCTCTGGCTCCATTGGGTATCATCCCTCAGAAAACTAGAGCGAGTAAAAGAACATAGGTTTCATTTCTAATAACTATGCTCCAACAGTTAAATCATCCAAAGAAGGGGCGGTTAACATTATGGCAAAGCGATAAATACCACGACCTATAGATTTCGAATATGTCATAGTTGAAAACAGAGATTCATCTGTCTTTCTCACTTCAGGGTCCTGGAGACACAAGTGGAGGCTGCCGTTGCAATGTCAACAAACAGAGATGCCACCCAAAATGTCAAAATTGTCACTAAAGGGAAGAGCAGCAGACAGAGAAGGAGGTACAAGAAAGAGAGAGAGAAGTGTATTTAATTATGATAGACATACACTTTTGAGTGTGAACTGACATATACTGTCCACCTGTTAAAGCTTTCAGATCAGTTTTCTGATGCTGAAATATAGAAATGTGTAGGTCTGTTGTACAACAAATATTGCAATGGTGCATTTTATGTGATTAAATAATGAATCAAATGAAGGCACAGAGGAGAATCCACTTGAAAACAAAGGATGGACAACTGTTGGACAACTACTGTATCAGTCCAGTCAGCATTCTAATATTGTGTAATTATTTCAAAAATCCACAGAAAAGCTTTAAATTCACTCAACTGAATGTTACATAACAAATATCACCTAAACTATGAAAGCATTTTATTTCGAATCGGTTATTTCAAAAACGTTTCGAGTGTTACCACGCTACAGCTATTCAGTTATTTAAGACAGAATCCTTACTTTAAGGGTGCCTGAATTAGTAGCTTGGAAATGAATTATTCTTTTTAATGAGTCAGTCAACAGGTTCACTGGTAAATTACTCATGTAAAACTGTGATGTGGGTGGCAGATTGGAACAGATTCACTGGTAAATTACTCATGTAAAACTGTGATGTGGGTGGCAGATCGGAACTTTAAGCAACACAGAACTGAATGTTCTACATAACCTAAATCATAAACATTGTGATTAAATAAACAAAAAAATAATAATAATAATATATATATATTAATACAAAAAAATACAAACAATGTCACATGGGAATGTTTTTAAACATATTTTTAATCTGTTAATTGAAAAAAAAGAAAAAAAAATTTTTTTCTTTTTTTTACCAATCTGATCAAATGATCCCAGGAGGACAAAAATAAAGTCAAAAATAAAGCCACTGAAGCTGCCGATGAAAATGAAAACAAGGGAATCGTTACAATGCACTTACACAAATACGTTTGTATTTGTCTTGTCTTAATCTTAAAGCTATACTACACTGTTAAGACGTGTTACTGAAAGTGCCTTTTCTTGCCTGTTTTTGTCATGTAACCACTAACATTAGTAGTCGTTTTGCAGTGTTACATTATTATTATTATTATGTTAAATAATGTATGTTGTTGTAGATTTGTGATCCAGGATAATTTATGTGTGCAAGTGTTTTCCCTTCAAATTTCCTACGAACCAAGAGACATTGTATTTCGTGCATAATGTATGTTGCACATTTGTTCAGTAAGTTTAACACATTTCAGTGTACTTCTTTAAGATGTGATCGTTTGTTTGTAAGTGGGATGTGGTTAATATGTAGCCCAGTTATTTAGTATTGTTTTAATCTTACATTGCAATGCTATGCTAATTTGAGTAGCAGTAATGGTCAAGAGCAGGGACCTGAGGCTTGTGTGGGAAGTTCGCAAGCCTGATTATAAGCCAAAGGATTGATGTCACTTCCAAAGCTTTGAATCTATGCACTGAAAAAAAAAAAAAAAGTCAGCACCCTAAGCATTTACTTATGCACCTAAATGAACATTTCAAGAATGTTTCCATGAGTCAAAGTCATCTGAAACATCAAAAAAGAATTTTGGTTCACTTTTTTTTTTTAATTTCAAAGCATTTATATTGACATTATAACTGAGATTCCAATGAAATTATGCAGCGTGTTTGTACAATTGCAAAACAGTCTTCATTTTGGGGCCTGTTCATCCTTTCTCATGATGATGATGAGGAGCCTCACTAATGTTCAAATATGTGCACTATGAAGTTTGAGTAGAGTGTATCTGCATGTACCACAGAAGAAAAGTGAATGACTGAAAATGGAAAGGTCCCTGCACCTGCAGAAAACTTACACTTTAATTCAGTAGAATAGTCTGACCTCAGGGTTGCAAGTCTTAAAGAGTGCCTTAAAGATTATAGTACTGAGCACTTGTAGCTACAATATTTAATACTCTTAAGAAATTCTCATCACATATTTGGACTAATTTTAACATGCTTCATATTTTGTTCTTAAAAAATAAATACCACCTTGAATTGTATTCAACTGTTTCGTACTTTGTTCTTCACTGCTGGTATTAAAATGCAAAAATTAATAAAAAAATAAATGTTGAAGTTATGGTCATGAAAAGAAAGCATCCACATCAAATGTTTTATGTTTCATTCCATAGAAAAAAAGCAAGTACCAGCTTAATGAATAATGTTAAAACTTTATTAAACAGCTCAAACTAACAAAACAAATCTTTACAGTTAGTGTGTTTGTATTCAGACACGCTGATTAAGTGCTTTTCACTTTTTGCAGTGGAGTCAAAAACATTTACATTATAAAGGAACGAGAACATATGAAATTGAACAAAATACAGAATCAGTTCAGCTGTGTCTCTCCACCATGTTTGTCTTAATTTCAGAAAGGATCCCGGTGTGTATTTAAGAAGTGTCCTTGTTGCTGGAGTGTGCCATCACTAAAGCTAAACTGATGCAGAAACATCTATAAATATGAGACGTCTCTCCAATAACACTCAAGCTTTTGCTCATTTTCACTTCATGGATGGAAATATAGTTAACACACCAGACGCCATTAAATAACTTTCCATACACAGGCTAAAAAAGTTCAGCTTCTGGTGCAATAAGTCCTCACTGTTTGCATTGTATAGAAATAAACAGGTTTGTATTGATATACATAAGCATAAACTGGTCAGAGTAAAGATGCCATCTTTTTGGTTTATGCTGAGAGAATCTATTGACCCAAGGCTGTCATAAACATCCTCAATGTTTGAATCAATCTTGGAAAAATATAGACTGAGCTGAGCTCCACAACAGAATGTATTAAAGAGACAGTGAACCTGCAAATCATATATTTGGTCAAGACTTCCCAAACTGATTCTCTAATGTGACATGATACACAAGTGTCTTTTTCAGTCGAAAACGACGTGTTCCCTGAACCCACCTGAACAACACTGTACAAGTCATGAACTGTGATTAGTGCAAGTGAGAGACCCTCATCCATTAACACTAGTGATTCCAACAGCGAGAGTCCGTAAGGAAAAAGACTGTCCATTCATTCAGACGCCTTGATTTAAATAGCTGAACCCTTGAAATGACAAAACAAAATTAGTATGCACACAGACACAGTGCACCACTTCTCACACAGTTCTTTAGTTGTGTGAGTGTGAATGTTATAGATATAGATGTGAAATATTAAGAATACCCTTCAGTAAACAACGCTGAATAAAGACAAAGATGTAGAAGTGATCATTTCATGTCCATGTAGAACTCCTGAATTCAAGAAAACCCAGTGCGAGGCATTTGGGAGGAAACAGTGCACATTTTGGTCTATTGAAAGTGTCATACTTAGGAGGGGCTATATACAGCAGGATCTATATACACTATTATATATACAAGCCAAACGATAGGGAACGTAACCGTGTCCTTCTGTGCCTAATATAGGCTTATACACACTACACCTGACAGGTAGCACATGCTACGCTGTCAATCATCCTGTGTTGACTCCCTGTCAAGATCTGATGGCTGATGCTTCTGAGGAAATCTAAAGTCCAATAAATAAACGAGCATTTGAATGTTGCTAGCTTTCACAAAGGATTTCAATGATGAATGATGGGATTTGATTTTTTAGGGGGTAATGTTTCATTATGCAGTAAAGATGCCTAAGAAGATGGACTATAATCTAAAAGATGAATATTTGGCACTGCAGTTCTTGGAGAAAACAGACAGGAATAGGTCTCCAGAGGCAAACTGACTATTTCCAGAGCCAATGTCCCGGGCTCCATCATAGGGCCACCCACAAAAACAATGTCCTGGGCCTTGTAAATGTAAGCGAGACCCTTATAATTGGTGCCCAAGGACACTAAGAAGGTTCTAGCTGTGCTGATTTGGCAGTAACTGGAAAGGTATCTCATTTTTTGAACCTGCCTTTTAGACATAATTCTAGACATTATTTGCTTGCTAAAAAAGGTAAACCATGTTTGTCTGCATTTCTTGGGTAAATGTAATCAATATTAACTTCGGAATTACTAATTGCACCATAGCTATTAATGATGTATCACTAACATGTTGCAGAATCAGAGACAGACAAAAATTACTTTACTGCATAGCATATCCACGAAACAAGTCAAAATAATATATTTTGTTATTGACTGAAGCAAAAGATGTGTTATTGCATGTGAAAAGTGATGGGTTCAACTAAAATTTCTTTAAAAAAAATTACAATAGAAAGAAAAGAGGGTGACAGAATATCTTAAGTGTCCCTTTGGCTATATCTAACAAACATTGCTTCCCCTGAATAAATGTGTATCATATCCTGCTCTAAGTGCATTTCAGCACATCTGCACGGCCTTCACTCAGCTTTCAGGCTAATCTGAGTTTTACAGTGACCATGACAACTCAGTGGCCTGAGAGAGTAAAAAAAAACTATTCAGACCGAAGGAAAAACACAGTGAAAAAGATGGAAAATAAAGCATTTGTCAATGAGTTTCTCCCTGGGCATTAGTAAGTGGGGCTGATTTCATGCTCCCATGATAAGAGCAAATGAGTGAGATGGTGGACATGGGATGAGACAGACTGCAGGGTGCGCACATCAACAGTCAGGAAATGTATGTGAGCGTACGTGGTCATCAGCAGATGGGTACAAAATCCACCTTCTGGAATGAGGGAACGGAGGCTGGAAAAGACAGAGAAGAAAGAGAGAGGAGGAGGAAGAGAAGGTTTGGTGCAGGTGTGTCTCTGCTCTCTCTTCTGAAGGGTCAGATCTGGAGAGAGGAGGAAGGCATAGTCTATTGTGCTCATCACTGGCACCTTCACATTGGTCATCAGCTGGTCAGGTAACTGTGAAGCTCCCTTGAATTTATGCTCAACACCACTCCTGAGTGGTTGCCTGGCAACAAGAACATCAGAAACAGATTTTGTAAAGCCAGCAGGTAAAAAAAATAAATAAATAAATAAATGTTCACTCAAGGTTGTTGAACAATGTAACACTGAAGAAAATGTAGACATTAAATAATGTTACCAACAGATTATTTTGGATCATTATAATTTAGTCTTTGGTTTGTATAGATTTTAATCAAGACATGAGGTAAATAGTGATGATATGCAAGTCATTTTAAAAAGCATATTTACATAAAAAATAAATAAATATATTTTTTTAATGGTGGAATCACATTTTTGTTAAATATTAAATATATACAGTGTATATATATATATATATATATATATATATACACACACTACCAGTCAAAAGTTTGGAAACGGTAAGATTTTTAATGTTTTTAAAAGAAGTTTCGTCTGCTCAACAAGGCTGCATTTATTTAATTAAAAATACAGTAAAAACAGTAATATTGTGAAATATTTTTACAATTTAAAATAACTGTTTTCTGTTTGAATATAATTTATAAAGTAATTTATTCCTGTGATCAAAGCTGAATTTTCAGCATCATTACTCCAGTCTTCAGTGTCACATGATCCTTCAGAAATCGTTCTAATATGCTGATCTGCTGCTCAAGAAACATTTATGATTATTATCAATGTTGAAAACAGTTGTGTACTTTTTTTTTTTTCAGGATTCCTTGATGAATAGAAAGTTCAAAAGAACAGCATTTATCTGAAATACAAAGCTTTTGTTTAAAAAGTTTGGGGTCATTAAGAATTTTTATTTATTTTTTTTTTTAAAAGAAATGAAAGAAATTAATACTTTTATTCAGCAAGGATGCATTAAATCGATCAAAAGTGACAGTAAAGACATTTATAATGTTAAAAAAGATTATATTTCAAATAAATGCTGTTCTTTTGAACTTTCTATTCATTAAAGAATCCTGAAAAAAATATATTGTACACAAATATTTTGTACAATTGTACACAATAAATGTTTCTTGAGCAGCAGATCAGCATATTAGAATGATTTCTGAAGGATCATGTGACACTGAAGACTGGAGTAATGATGCTGAAAATTCAGCTTTGATCACAGGAATAAATTACTTTATAAAATATATTCAAACAGAAAACAGTTATTTTAAATTGTAAAAATATTTCACAATATTACTGTTTTTACTGTATTTTTAATTAAATAAATGCAGCCTTGGTGAGCAGACGAAACTTCTTTTAAAAACATTAAAAATCTTTCCGTTTCCAAACTTTTGACAGGTAGTGTATATATATATATATATATATGAAGACTTCAGATGCAAAAGCCTCTAAGTGCCATCTGAAATTTTCTTCTAAAATTAGCATTTTTATCAAGTTTGTATGTTTAGGTTCAGTAATTTCACTTTAATGGCAGTTAATAGGTCATTTTCATTGCCATTAAAGTGAAATAACTGAATATAAACATACAAGCTTGATAAAAAATGCTCATTTTAGAAGAAAATTTCAGATGGCATTTAGAGGCTTTTGCATCTGAAGTCTTCATATATGTATATATGTTGGGTAAAAGTGATAAAGCTTCTTGACCCAAAAAAAAAAAAAAAACTTTACCAAACAGTGTTGTGAATCTTGATTAAATGTTAATTTCTACATATACATAAACAATTCAACATATTAAATAAAACATTTTTAAGCTTTAAGTTTAACATTGAACTAACTTAAATGAATAACTGCTTTAAAAGTATAATTAATGATGCCTGATGCATTAACTAATATTAACACACTGAACCTTATTCTGAAATCAAATAATGGCTCCATTTCTGAATTAGTGGTAACTGATGTTAGAGTAGGTGTTTTGGGAGTGACTGATCATAACTTTTCTGGTTAGTAATGACTGGTTAGTTTAGGGAAACTGTGAATTTGCCTCTACCTCCAGCGTTACCTAGTGTCTGCGAGTCAAGGTCGTCATCAATGAACTCCTCGCCTTGAATGATATTCTGCGTGTCCTCACTGTGATTGACAGGGCTGGTCATTTCCTGCTCCTTCTCATTGTGCATCTGGGCGTAGACGTTTCTCCCTGGCAGTTTTCTGAAACGCAGCCAGGGACGCGTTAGGCTGCTCTCCTCTGGCCTCAGCAAGGAACCATGGTTTTTGTAGTTTTTCCTGTCACAGTTTTGTAGTTCATGTTCTGTTATATAAGCTGGCTGTCAATTAGACATGTGGGGACTGTACATGCATTCTTCTGTGATGGGGTATGACAGGGCAGTGAATAGCATTATCAAAAGATTAAAGTTTTTTGAAGAAAATGTGTGGTTCCTGCACACACATGTGTACCATGCAATTTAGTGATGGGCAGCAAGACAAAAATGGGTGACAGCTCTGACATGAAGGTATATCAGTTGTATTCATTCCATTCAATTGGGAAATAGGTTTTGTTGAGTAAATAAAACGTTTGTCCTAATAACCCACATCAGCAATGACAGGAAAGTCTTCTAAATATTGAAATATAACTTTTTAAAATTGTAGCATTTTAAAATGTAAATGAATCATATTTTACAAATAGAAAAATGAAGCAAATGACAAACCTTTTAAACTTGAAGAGTATGAATGCTGCAGCAGAGATCAGGCTTATGAGGAGAAAGACAGCGAGAGCCCAAACACCTGGACCTGCTGCACCCAAACGAGAACCTGCAGGAGAGACCAGCTTCTGTCATCAGCAGAGAATTATCAAAACTGATGCTCACATTTGTGATTCATTTCATACAAACTTTGATTTTGCTAAACTCTTTATCATTAGTGCCTGCAATGCCACAGGGATTAAAGGCACAGTTTAAGCTTGGTGAGAGAATTTTCAGTTTTGGGTGAATTATCCCTTTAATCATCACCTGACTCACTTTTACCAAAAACTTACCAAACACTTAGAAAACAAACAAACAAACAAACAAACCAAACTCAAACCATAACCAAAATCACACAAATCACACACAAATGTACACACCTTGTGTGGATAAAGCCATTTGTTTGGCTGTGATACAGACAACAAACAAAACAAGCATTCAAATACCTAAAAAACAAACTAAAAATATAAAAACACAACAAATGATCTTTAAAGGAAAGTTATACTCAAACATGCATGTATTGTTCAAACTAAGAAGCACTGTGATTTCGACAGCTCAAAACTCAAACAGAAATGCAAGCCAACAGAAACATACATATGAAGAGTAAATGAAGTCAACTCAACTTAAACTCTAGACCAGAAAACAGAACAGAAACAAGACATTTTTACATGATTTTTCCTTCCATTTTATAACTCTCCATTAGCAAGACAATATTCTTAAAGAGTAAAGAGGACACTTCTAAAAGCGAGAGGTAAATGTGACGCACCAGTCTCTGTTGTGCTGGCAGACACGTCACTAGTTATAGGTCCTTAGAAATACATTGGCCATGTTTTAGTAATTAACTGACTCACTGACATACTTTGTAGCTGTACATGTTTGCGTGCATGTGTCTGTTTTATTTTGCTCACCTGCATCTGAGTCTGCAAGAGTCACCAACACTCGTAACCCTCCTCTCACAATGAAGCTCACATTGTTTTCACTCAGAACCTGCTTTATGGTGGGAATACGCTACAGAAATGAAGAATACACACACACAAGAACAAAACAGTTTAATACAAACATTTATCCAGAATGCTACAGAAATAGTAATGAGTACTGAAGTGATATTTGTGACACTCTTTGCCTTTGAGATAACTGGAAAAAAAATCTTCCATTTATCCTGAATTAAACTTATATCATATTTATTCCTGATGCAAATAGTATCTCCAGGCTCTGACACGTTGTTTGTGGATGTCCATTTTAGGCCACTGTATCAACAATTCTATTGCTGTACTAATGTTTTGTTGTATGAGGATGTACCTCTTCTCATTAGAGTGGCTTCATCACCTACCTTATCCACAAACACACTCCTCTTCACTGGTGTGCTGACTGGAGGAAGAACATACAGGTCTGCAGTGGTGGGAAGACCAGGCTTCACCATGATAACCAAAGAGTCCTGAGGAACCCCTGTGAGCTATTAGACAAAGAGTGCAACATGATGAGTACATTTAAAATGTTTTGCATAAAAATCAGAGCTCTAATGTGTGTGTGAATGTTCATTAATGAGACGAGAACCTTAGCGAGAATCTTGGTTACGACTTGTCCCACATCTTGTCTCCATTCAGGGATGTTTGGGTTAAAGCGGTCCAAATTACGACTGAAACTCAATGGGATGACCTGGAAATGATCTGAAGAGAGAAGTATTGTGATGAACATATAAAAGTTAATTGTGCAGTGAAAAAAAATCAGGCTGCATAAAGTGAATATAATGAATATAATGAATCATGGCAACTAAAAATGTGATTTCATTCGAAAACAACAGTTTTAATTTACTCTAATTTAACGAACAGGGTTCTGCCATGTTCAAAAACAATATAAAGTGAGCCATTAGATTTATATTTTTCTATATTGTAGACAAAGATGCACTTGCATACAAAACCTTTTTACAATAACTATAGCAAAGCATATGGGTTTGGAATTACATGTTTAAGTATGATAAAAATTGACAGAATTGACAGAATTTTCAACTAACATGGAAAACATTCTGTAAAAAAGACTCACATAACCAATTAAAAAGATGTGATCTTAAAATAAAGCAGTGAAAATCTTACAGCCAATCATTTGTCTACAGAAATTGCAAAGTCATCCAACTTAACTTGTTAAATGTACTAAAATAGCTTGAGGACAAACAATATAAACCAGTGAAGTGACACAGTTGTGCACAACAGTTCTTCAATCTGCATTCAAGCTGAACATTGTCTCTGAGGAAGACTGTCATTTCTGCTTTCCAAGCATGACCTATCACACCACACTCATAAATATTCAATCCAGCCCTGGAATCACATGAATATTTTATTTCTGTTTAACACTGTCGTTACAAGAAAGAAATACAGTTAGTCCTCAAGTAAGATTTTAAATGTCACACAAATCAAGAAATTAAACAGTATCAGAACATTGATTGTTCTCAATCTGTTTCAAATTCTTTAGTTTCGCAACACACCATACCATAACACACAGCTGGTGTGTTATGGTACGGTGTGTTGCAAAACGGGGACAGAAAGTCCAGGGCCACTTTTTTTAGCTCCACTGATGCACAGAACTAATACCACTTGCTAACATAAAAATACAACACAATGAAGAAACATAAATGCTATTTTGCTTTTTTGTGCTTTTATCACTTAAAGCAATAAACGACTGGCATACTGTAATGCTCTCTTGGCAGGCTTTCCAACATGCACTGTCAAACCTCTTTAACGAGCTGAAGAGAGCGCATGTCACACCTCTCCTCATAAACTTGCACTGGTTGCCAATTGCCACTCGCATCAAATTCAAGACACTACTTCAGACCCTCCAGAAGCCTGAGTTCAGCAATGGTGCTCTGTGGTGCTCCTTTACTTTGACTGTTCCAAGCTGGTGGAATGACCTGCTGCTCCTTTTCGGAGCTTGACAGTTTTGCTCTCCAATTGTGGAACAGAGTTTAAATATTCTTAGTTTTCTTCTTTTTCTTTCCTGTTTTCTTTTGTTGTAAAACACTTGCATCTACTGTATTGCTGGATTCGACATCATCAATGTTCGGCTGCTTATATATCTTATCTCGCATTCTTTAATCGCACTGTAATTCTTGCTCGGATTCTGTGAACAGTCAACCTGGCCTCCTTAGATTTGATTGGCCATCTCAAACATTTTGACGAGCGCTGTTAGACCAATGCAGTCTTGAACATGCTAAATAGATATGATTGAATTTAATTGAATAGAATAAAATCATTTTGAGGGATACTGAAATTACAAAATTTGGCTGTGTAGGCTAGTCACCTGGGCTGAAGGGAAGGATACATAACTATCATTCATTCTTTATATATATATATATATATATATATATAAATGTGTGTGTGTGTGTGTGGAGTCCGCATTTCCCAGTAGCCCACCAGTTCACCCCTGATGCTGTACACCTTCATGAGATGTTTTATCTTACCATAAACAATGACAGTCTTGCTGTCCTGCACCATGGAGCGACCATTAGAAGCCTGAACTGTCACAGGAACTTCGCCCTCCTCAGAGAACCTTGTAATCAGGCTGTTCTCCAGGGTCAGCTTTGGCTGTCGAGGGGAAAGACACATCATATATTTGAATGTTTCAAGCATAAGCATCTCAAATAAATTCCAGGTCAATTTCTTCAATATTTATACATGACTACATACATAAAAGGACTCATAAACATTTACTGTTATTATGAATTTAATAAATACCCTCATTACATATAATTTTTTCTTCATAAAATGCAGCTCTTGTTTTTTTGTTTTAAAGTCAGCATAATGATTTTAATACTTAAAAAATAAACAAATGCCTAACATAAAACAGAAAAACAGATGGGTCAGAAAATAAGATTCTACAACAGGAAGCATTTAAAGCAGCCCCAGTAGTTTTACATATAATATTATTAATTACCACAGAGTACCTGAAGGTTATCTCCAATCCACCAGTAAAACACGGTAAGGTTTGCCTCAATGGGCAGCACTATAGCTGTGAGATTTACTTCTTGATTTCTGCCAGCGATTGGGACCACCTCCAGATGGACATCCTGTAGAGGAGCTGGAGAAAACAGAGACAAATTGAGCATTCCAGTATAAAAAAAAAAAAAAAAAAAGTGTTTCAGTATTTTTAAAGCCTATATTGAGATAAAATAGCATATATGGTGTAAGGTATGTGCACAACTTTGTAAATAATGAGCATCCATATTGAAATCGGATTTCAGATTTTTTATGATTATTGATTATGATTCAGTAAAACCTTTTCAATCTCACAGTATTATAGATAACTAATCATTTTGTTCCAAAATTTGATGCAATGGCCTTTGATTTCAGTTCATTCTCACTCAAATCTGAAGATTTCACTGACCTGTGACCTGAATGTAAAGGGTGGCTTGGTCGTGTCCAGCAGAATTTTCAGCCTTCACATTCACACGGTAAACACCTGGCTTCTCATAACGGTGCTGAATGGGTTCGTCTGTGACAGTCAGATTTTCATATATAGCCCTGACCCCATCCATTAAATCGACCTGATATCTGGTGTTGGTGGTGTCACCCTGAGAAGGGAAATACAATGAAACAAATCAATGTTAAAAATATTTATATCATTAAAGTTTTTCTGACATTTTAGCAATCAAATTATAAAATTGTAATTAGTGTAAATAATCCATGTACTTAACCTGTTCCTGATGCACTATAAAGGTGATGTCATCACCAGGTGCCACGGCCAACATCTGTCCTTTGATGCCCAGCTGCAGGCCTTTAGGGGGCAGCAAAGGACAGGAATGCTGCTTTGCGCTCAGTTCTTTATTCAAGCCACCCTCACAAACATTAGCGATGACCTTCCGGTAACTTCAACAGACAACACAAAACATGTTAGCCTTGACTTGCTTTTACTTGCCTTAAACTGGAAAATCCATGTAATGTTGTTGCCTGGATTTAAACTCTTAAATAAAAAAAATTTAAACTCCATAATAAGAGGTGGATAAAACATCCATATAATGTGTTCAGAAAGGTCTTGGCTCAGAAAACACAGATAAACAATCATCAAGCTTTGTGTCAGCTAAAGTTTTGCTGAATGAGGTTCTGCTGAATGTCATGCTCTACTTAACACAGCTGATTCTGAAATCTGACTTGGTTTACAAATCTACTCGACATTCTGCAAGCAATGAAATCTGGTCTGTTTGCTCAATTTAATCAGTCCTGTATACAGTACATCTGCTTTGGTTGCTATAGTAATAATGTCAGGATTGAGAGTATCTGTCAGTATGGAAAAAGAGGATAGAAACCTAAAAAGTTTGCTTCTGCTCATGTCCATCATAGTGTTCACAAAGCATGAGACAACATAAGTAGTACATTCATAAAAAACCTCTGACTTGTTCATTTATTCACTACATAGTTGTGAACTATCTGGTTGTTAAATCTGATGTGACATGTAACCGTTTCCAGGTCCAACCGCTTTATCACATGACAAAACCAAACAAAATATGGCGCTAATATACTCTCACAGTGTGCTATAATACTACCAAAACATCATCATTCTAACCTTTACCTCCACATCGAAATCTCAGTTGGCCAGACAGTGATTCATCTTTCCACAATCTGTAAAACATTGTTGACTGGAATACCATGAGACTGGGGACTGTAGTGTAAACTGTGAGTTTTTTTTTTTTTTTAAATAAAAAAGCTTAACTTAAAGGTGTGTTATAAATAAATAGTGCTCATAAATGGCTGTTGAGTATTATCTCTTGAAACGAAGTAGAGGCTTGGACCCGGAAACAGTTTTTGATACATCACAAGCATATATGGCGAAAAATGAATGTGGACACAGTTCCTCGTAATATCATCCACTATGACATTTACAAATGTGATGTAAAATTGTACTTGAAATCTGATCTGGCCTGATCTGACACATTTAAAATCTGATTTCAAAACATATGTGGACGTGATACTGATATTATCTGCTAGTCTGAATAAAGCCTGTGTGTTCATCTGAAGTGTCAATGCCATGCATGAGTAAGTGTTTTCTGACATATTCAATAAGTGTGGTGATTTTGCGCTGCATTGTCTAATGTTCTTCAGTGTGTGTATGTGTGTGTTTTACCCTGTGCTGGACTTATAGCTGTGTCCTAAATGGCAGTTTTCAGGTGGAGCGTCAGGATCATGCCAGAAGTCAGGATAGCAGCGATCCCCCTCTAACCTGAGGCTGGGAGCTCGCTCAAAGCCGTAGTCACTGAGAACACGTAGAGACAAGTAAAAAGCTCTATTTTTAGCTCCAGATCTAATTCACAATTCACTGCACTGGGGTTTGAAAGTGAAGTAGAGAGTCTGTTACAACAAAGACGTATGTGTATAATTGCAATTGGCTTGAAATGTGCAAAGGTTATCTCTCTGTTTCGTACCAGGCAAAGTCTTTCTCTGAGCACTGGCAAGGTTTAGCTGTTAGAGCTGATGTATAGCTCTTCCCTTTAATGCACAACGATGACTCTTTCCTCCTCCTGTACATTCGTTCCTGGCCCATGATGCATTTCTCTCCCTGTAGGAGAAAACATGTCATGCATTTCGAGTTGAAAAGTAGTGGTAACACTTTACAATAAAGTTCCATTAGTTAACATTAGTTAACTACATTAGTTAAAAGGATAGTTCACCCAAAAATGAAAATCTTTAAAAATATCTTCTTTTGTTTAACAGAAGAAAGAAACTCATACAGGTTTGGAACAACTTGAGGGTGAGTAAATTATGACATTTTCATTTTTGGGTGAACTATCCCTTTAACATGAACTAACAATGAAAAATACTTCTAAAGCATTTATTATTCTTTGTCAACATTTGCTAATACATTATTAGCATCAAATTTGTATCTGTTAATATTATTTAATGAACCTGAGCCAACATGAACTAAAACTGAAAAGCTTTATTTTTATTATTATTAACTAACATTAACAAAGATGTGTAACAAACATATTGTTTATTGTTGCTTAATGCTAGTTAATACATTAACTAATGGGACCTTATAGTAAAATGTTCTAAAGTGGTAAATGGATTCACAAATAAAAATCTATTTCCATAACAGAAAATAAAACATTGCTGTAGATATGGCTTGTATTATTATTATTTTCCTTTGTTTAAATGGTCCTCATATCTTTTCTTATTTCTTCTCATGAGATTAAATTAGTTGTACAGCACTTTGATTCACCTTCTGTTGTCTCTGAACATGCCGTAACTAGAGAAAACAGCCTGATATTACCTGTAGGTCAGTGAGTTTCCATGAGTCATAATCAGCTTCTGTGCACTGTCTGGGAAAAGACTGACGGAAATCCACCTTCACCAGCTCCCAATCCGAACGATAACTTATGTGGCCAAATACCCTGTCCACAACAGTAAATATAAATAAACATAATCTTTCACCCATTACAAACATAATCCTTCGTCAATTAATCCATCCCTCCATCAATAAACATCCAATTATGCTTCAAGCAGCAAATGTTGAAACAAAAGCCATTTATCACTTTTACTGAAAAGCGAGACTGTCGGAGTGTAACTTTGACGTCAAGTCACAACACATTCTCTACCCAATTATGCATCCTGGTAATGGAGCAAAAGAATGGACAGACACAGCAGCAGCGTGTTACTAATGAGCAGGGGCCTCTTTAATGACGACTTTGAATCTCACATTGCCTTTATCAGAAGGGAAGCCTCTTTATAATATAGAGACCACCTGCTGTTTGGGGTCTATGGGAAGATGCTCTCCACTTAATCTCAAATAAAGCACTGTTCACCACCACAAGGTGGAACCCTGTATCTGTGCTTTTGGGAAATCAGTGCACAGGTGTCAAGAACAATTAAAAATGCATATCTGAGATCTACATTTCGCTTTACATTTAGTATGGTCTGTGTCCAAATTTATAAATATACTTCAGTTAAATTAAGTTCTGCAAGGAATATTCAGCTTGTGATGGACTAAAAGCCTGACCTTAAGGTCGGGATCATGCTCACTCAGCACAAACAAAACCATAAAACCAACACAGGATAACAGTCCTAATTGGATAATTCACCCAAAAATGAAAATCTGCTTACCCTCATATTGTTCCAAAACTGTAAGGCTGTTTTTGTCCACACAATTAAAGCCAATGGGATCCAAAACAATACAGGATCTCAAAACATTCCTCAAAATCTGTTCTTTTATGTTCCAGAGAAGTCATAGAGGTTTGAAACAACATGAGGGTAAGTAAAAGATGACGGAATCTTCAGTTTTGGGTGAACTATCCCTTTAAGGTGGACTAGTAACTTCCGTTTAATTTTCACAGGACATACTCATACTCACGTCATAACCAGTGTCTCATCTCCAGGTTCGCTCAGAAGTCCATCCACAAACACAGAAGTGCTGGTGAAGTTGTGGATGCTCCACGTTTGTCCTTCATCTATGCTGAATCTAAGACAAAAATGTTTGACGTGATGTTGTATTAGCAGTATACATCAGATAAAAGGAAGCTGTATATGTAAGCAATAAGGTACTTGAGGCTGTGCTGTATCGTGAATAAGTCACGGCTGAAGGGCGTTGTTAGGCAGGACGTGAAGCGGAGAGAGTGACGTATTCACGATACAGCACTAGACTCGAGTACCTTATTGCTTTTATAAAACGGTTACCAAACAATACAAATATTAAAGCCAGAAATATGTATCAATGCAACATTCTTGAAGTAAACTTTCAATAAAAGCCTTCCTTCTGCCGGAAAAAACAGTCCCTGACCGTGAACAGCAACAGGAGTTACATTTTCACACAATTAGATGGTTGCAAAGACTGAGTGTGTCAGTCAGTAGCGAAGACTTTTATATTGAAAAGACTGAATTGTTGTGAAAACGGAACAAGACGCAACTGAGAAAAAATGCTTTGACTAGCGCTGTTGTTAAAATGTTAAAAGGACAAGATGATACATTGGACATTTAAACTGATTTTTTATTATGAACATAGGACTGACCTGAAGGAAAATGCTAAATCTAAATGCAGGTAATAACAATACTCTTCTTCATAATACTGTAAGCTTCAATGAACAATATCAATTGAGAACATACAGTTTACGTTGCTAAGAGTGGTTGCTAAGTGTGTTGTGTAGTTATACACAGAACCGTTGGGTGGTCATAGCCGTGTTTTATCGTGAATAAAACACAGCTATTGACCAATCAGAATCAAGGACAGGAACTAACCATTTTATAATATATCATACATCATATGAACTATTGTCAAATATGAAAATGATCAGTTTCATAAAATCTTTTAAAATTTACTATAAGTGTGAAACATCATTAATTTCTTTCCTTTAGAAACATTGTGAACATCCTGTTATCTAAAAATATCATTCAGTTGCTGTTGATTCTCACAGTGTGGACGTGAGAGTTTGTAGGCTACAAGCCAGCATAAGCACTACAAGCTCTCAGTCTTATCCTGACAGAAGCGGTTGTTTGTACTGCCAAGACTCAACGCCGATGAAAGGCTTCAAGGCGTATGTGAGAGATGGTAATGATTTTCTCTTTGATCTTTATAGGGTTCCTTTTTACTCACATTTGTGAAGTAAGGTGAACTTGATATCTAGTATGTGAATCATTTCATATTATATGGACAAAGGGTTGGCTTTTACCAACCCTTTGCAGAAGAAGAGATTTAGACTGCTCGAGAACTCAGGGTAGTCTGAAGAGCCCTCCAAAGCCAAATGAGCCTCTTAAAGCACTCACTCAAAGGATTACCAGCACAGTCAGGTCAGCAAAACCCAGGGAAGGAAAGTCTTGAATTCTTGTTTTTCATCAAGTCTGACTCTGTTCACAGTGTTTACTACTACTCTTCTCTGTTTAGAAGTTCTTCTGTCAGTCTTTGTCAGTGTTTTGTTTACATTTACAAATTATTACTATATAATTTGTCCAGACAATACATTACAGAAACAAATGACCTTACTTGAGTATTTTTAAAGGGATTGAAGTGTCCTTAATGGCCACAATGACACCGCCATGATCCAGATAGAGAATATGATGCTCTTCTTCAAAAACCTAGAGTGAGAAAATGAAATAAAAACACTTAAAGGCATTTTAAGTTCATCATCATAAATATCATAGTCGAGATTCAATGTCATTAGAGAAAAATACAGTTGAGCAAATGAGAGGCAGCAACAATACCGAAAATCACTGAAAGGACATTAAGACAGAGAGATGAGTCTGCCACATAATGAGCAGTGAAACGGCAGCAAATGAGAGGGTGTCAAATAAAATTGGGCAGAATGGGAACAAGAGGAACAGAGATCTGAATTCAAAGGGCAAACCGAACCAAGTCTCTTGGAAAAAGGTGGGTGTTGTAAAACTAAAGATTTGTGACAAGTCACAGAAGAATTTATGATGAAGCATTTTTTCTGACACCAATAGTCATTGTAAAACAACTTTGCAGATCATTCGTCTCTTCTCGGTGTTCATTCTCACCTGTCTCCAGGTCTTGCCACAGTCTGAGGTGATGTACATCTCTTCTTTATATTCAACCAGCTGAGACCCAAGATTACCTGAAGAGAAGATACACACAGAATATCTTCACATGAATACAGAGAGAGAGAGAGACACTTTAATTTTCTTCTTTTTAACTTGGAGCAAAGCAGCAATTTCCTCACTTTGTATGATTTTAAGAGAGAGGGGAAGTAAAAGTGAGCGAGCTATGTATAAAAAGAATGAAACTGGGAGATACCTGGAGGCTATTGGGGATCAAAGGCTGAGAACTAGTTAGTTAGATCTGAACATTTTACTGAGAGAGTGGCACAATAATAGCAAGAGAAAGCTGGATTTTGACGGAGACTGAGTCCTCAATATCTGCTCTGTATGTATACATACAAGTCTGACTCTGTTCACAGTGTTTACTACTACTCTTCTTATCTTTTTATAAGTTCTTCTGTCAGTCTCTGTCAGTGTTTAGCCCAAAGTATACTTTACTTTTTACGTGTACGCGAGGGTCAATGTACAGTGCGCGTGATACGTATTTCGTCATCAGAAGACTACGCGCGTACTGTATGCGCACTGCCGTATTTTGTAACTTTGTATGCGCGGGTCTCACATGAGCATTTAATTTTTTTTGCAATAATTACTTTATCCACAAGGTGGCAACTGTGCCCTGGGGGCGTTGATTTACAAGGTAGTCGAAGCAAGCAAGCTACAGCGACAATGGAGGCCTACATAGACAAGAGATTGTGCAAAGAGGTTGGAAAGTACCCTCATTTGTACAACTCTAGCATGAAAGAATACAAAGATATTTACATGGGTTATAATGGGTTGGCCACAGTACGTGAACGAGTAAAATGAAGTATACTTTGCAAGGCTGTGCATTCGACTGTGCGTGCACAAAAAACGAAGTATACCCAGGGCTTTTTGTTTACATTTACAAATGATTACAATATAATTACAATATAAATGATTACAATACAACAAATTGCAGCACATGGTGAAAACTAGCTGCAATGTGTCGATAACTCGTAAAACCAGAGGCTGAAGGGCCCTCTAACTACTCATGTTTGTTAGTAAGTGAAATAAGTCAAGAGTGAGGAACGCAGTGTGACACTGTCTGTGTTTTTGTGTGTGTGTACATGTCTGTAACCCTGAGGGAATGGACAGACTTTATGACCTTGTGAACTGGCAACAACTCTAGCCTTGGATTCAAGAACATTAATGTATTGTCTTCTTCAATTCCCCATGAACCTTGTGGCAATAAAGAGGAAATATTTCATATATCTGTGCCTGCCTTCTTTTGTGCCTCAGTGTGGACTCAATGGCTTTTCACAACTCTCAGAAATGAGGGGGATGGGGAAGACTCAAAACCAAGGTTCATTTTTTGTCTTTATATGGTACATCACATTCAATTTTCCTTCTAAAAATACTTCTCAGCATTCCTTTCCTTTTTTTGTGAAGAAATAGTCTGCTTTGTACACACTATCGTAATTTCTCTAAGCATGCTGCAGTGCAGATTTGGATCTGGACTATAATTATTTCTTATAATTGAAAAGTTGAGGAGTACAGAGCCTTATTTGATTTGAGTTTTTGGGCTCCTCAACACTATGGTGACAATACTAAAGGGTTATAGTTGCCATGGAGACTGACCTGCACCCATTATGAGGCCTGGGGCAGAATCTTTAGTGTGGACGGTTCCAGATACGTACGGGCTGTCAGCCCATCGCAAGTGGAGATGGAGGTGACAGTCAGGCTAGGCAGAAAAGCAGAAGCAAAGAAAAATATTACTCTCTTTTGGTATCTATATGTATAGGCAATCATGCCAATGTGATTAAACAACAGATGCACCACCAATCAGTGTTTTACATAATGTCTGCACTTAGTAGAGAATCTGGACTCACTGACAAACACACAAAACCACTTTGTTTTAACACACATAAATAACAGTCTAAGCTCTACAGTAAGGAGCCCATAATTTATAACCACTTCACAAGTCACACTACATAATGTCCGGGATAAAATATGGATCAAAGCATGAACATAAAGCATATTTCAAGTGTCAAAAACCTCAAAAGGGGTTGTAATAAAAAAAGAAAATGGGTAAAAATGGGAGATGAGCAATAAAAATGAAAGAGAGAGTGTGCAGGAGAGGAGAACAATAGGAAAAAGACATGTCAAACAGAGGGCTGAGAGATGGGACAGATGTGAGAAGGGTGGCTAGACAGACAGGAAAGGAGAGAGAAGTCAATACATGTCCTTTCAACTCTGCTAGCTTCTGATATGCATCTTGTCTTGTCTTGTCTCATGTTTGCCAGAAAACATATCTGTGTCTTAATTGATGGCCATCTACCAGTCACAGTGTTTAAAATGGACATTTATAATGATACATATCATCTCTGGCTGTGTGTGTGTGTAAAGAGTAAGCCCTGTGGATATGTGTGTGTATATGTGTGTGTAGATTGATGATTCAGATCATTTTTTTTCTTTTTTTTGTCTCATGAGACAGCAGCAGAACCAGTGCTTGCTCTGCCCACCAACCCACAACCGCAAACAGTGGGAGATGAGTCAGATCCAGGGGTCAATGACTTCACGTCTGTGTCTGAAACAGTTGCGGTACAATCATCTTGAAGAGGAAAAAAGCAGAGTGTGGGCTGGATATATATCTGTAGCTGTACATTGAAATAAAGTCATGATTTTGTTGGTGACTGAATGAATATGCAATGAATGATGGGAAAATTACATCTGCACAACTATTTTTAAATCAAATGTGGTGTTTGTATTTTAGTTTTTAGTTCATAGGCATATTATTTATAATAGTATTCAATAGTTTAAGAATGGTAAGTTTTTTTAATGTTTTTGAAAAAAGTCTCTTATCCTCAGTTGCTCACCAATGTTGCATTTATTTGAAGAGTTATACTGTGAAATAGTATTACAAAACTATTACCCTATTATTATAATAACTGATTTCTATTTGAATATATTTTAAAGTGTAATTTATTCCTGTGACAGCAAAGCTGAATTTTCAGCATCATTACTCCAGTGTCACATGATCCTTCAGAAATCATTCTAACATGCTGATTTGCTGAAACATTCTTTCATATTTTCAATGTTGAAAACAGTTGCGCTGCTTAATATTTTGGCAGAAACCATGGATTCTTTGATAAATAGAATGTTTAAAGGAACCGCATTTATTTTAAATAGATATATAATTTCTGTAAAAGTCTTTTGTCACTTTTGAACATTTAATGCATCCTTGTTGAATAAAATAATTAATTTCTTAATTTCCAAAGACTGCTGACCCCAAACCTTTGAATTGTAGTATATTTATAATATCACATGTTGATAATATTTTTGAGAAATCCATTTGACAAAAACTGAAAGGAAAAAGAGGCTTATAAACAAAACAAAAACACTGATTATTCTGCTTAACTTTCATTGTATTGAGAAACACAAATAAAATGGATGCAAAGGCTAGATCAAAGTTAATGTAGCACTGATAGATAAACAGAATTGCAAAAGACTATTTGAAATGCTGGAATGGAAGCTGGAATGAGCAATGAACAGATATATTTACCTGCTTGCAACTGACAGGTTTGCCGTTCATATCAGTTGTAGGAGGAGCCAGTGGTTCCCAGTCTCTGCCTTTGTTGTAGGTGATGAGAGTCATCACTTTTCCATCTACTTTTTGATTGGCTAAGAATACACCCTTGATGCCACGAACCTGAAAAATACACACACATACACAAAAGATGCGGTATTCCTCAGAATCTCTCAGATCCTGTAAAGAAGCTGTAAAATGTTATTATTAAGTCACAACTGTCTAAGAAACTGTGTTAGATCAAGCTTGTTTTAGTAGCACAGGGACATCAGCTTCCTAGAATCACTTATTTATTAAAGCACGCTACTGGCTATGAATAATGAGTGAGTGAATATGTCTGAAGGCTTACTAGACATCACAAGCACTTTAATATGTGTCACACCTCCACTTTTATGTGTGTGTGTGTTTGGTGTTATAGGTAAAGGTCTCTATCCATTTGAATGCACACATGTAAACTTTACTACCGCTGAGCTCTTTTAAGTTCATTACGCATTAAGTGGGATATGAAGCCCACACTGCCTTGTATTACACAGGGACTGTGTTGGGTGAAATGTTGACCTCCAGGATGTCGATGAGGACATTCTCTTCAGGCTGCTTGGTGCTGCGGACGTTCTCCAACACGATGGAGTAATAGACTCCCTGCGGATCTGACTGGTAGAGGTTGTACGTGTCCGTCTGATACCACTCTTGAAGAGCCAGGAATACCTGATTCTCGTCTGTACTCACAATTTGCACATTCTGCACAAAAAGAGAGAAAAGCAGAAAGATACCACACAAGGAGATTAGAACATGCAAGGATAAAAATGAAATAAGTTCAATGCAAATCACAGTTTCAGTTTTCTCAGCAGGTACAAATAATTAACAATGTAATTCTTTGCAGAGTGTCTTTGTGTGAAGAGAGACAGAAAAGCTGGATGCTTTCACTTGAGCTTACATAAAACAACAACAATACAGTGCTGCATATAATTCCATGGTGATTATACTTAGTTGCTTTGAAATTAAAAGTTTATTTTGAGCTGCTGTGAAAAACTGAGTTTGAACATAAACTGTACAGGGACAGATTTAGATGAAATGAAACCATGAACAATTAATAAATCCGTCTTATAATTAGCTCCTCTGGTTTGCCTTAAAATACAGAATCAACACTAAGCTCCTGAGTTTTGGTAGCTTAGCTGCATGCATCCGGGTACTGTGGCAATGACTGGGTCAGATCGGGCGAGTTTGCCACCATGTTGTTCTTGCCGATAAAGTGAAAGTGGGTCGCATTAATTTAGGCACAAAGATGAAGGGTACAAGCTCATGCCCCCAGCTGAATTCATTCATAAGAACTTAAGTGAAGAGCTAGCAAAGTCCCTGAAGCGCTGAGTAGCTTTAATGTGCTTCAGAGACCAAATTCTAAAACTATTTCTCACTTATGTCCCACTAACAGCAGTTTAGTGGCACTGAGTCCCCTCTGTGAGAGGTCAGTTACACAACACCTGTTTACTGGAAGAATTATAGGGATAAGAATAAGAACGATAAGGATAAAGTAACAAACTTGAAGAGCAACGATTACTACTTGTGTGTGTGTGTACATGTCCATTTGGACTAACTAACATTATTGTACATGCAGCTTCTACATAAGAAATTATGTTAGGCACAAAAAACTGCAACAGAGGCTTGATGAGTAATAAGTCCACTCTACATATACAGTATAAAAAGTGTATGTCTTATATCTGCTGCGTTCGAGTCATTCTGGAAATTTCACTTTTGGAAATTTGGAAATTATAAATATGACATGACGTGTATTCAAATGATTTTTGTCAGAATTAAATGGACTTGCCAGACAATTTCATATTTCTCTGTCTTATTCACTTCCCAAAAAAGACAGGAAGCTTTTCTAGTGCTAATACAACATAATGATGCACATTAGTTTTATAATTTATAATTTTATTTATAAAAAAAAACCCTCCAACTTCCAACTCACCATTATGGAGTCTTCTAATCCTGATTCATCCCTATGTTCTCCTCCTTCCTAAAATATCTTCCTATATCTACACACAAACACTTCTGAAATGTACCAATTTTCCCAGAAGACTTTGACTATTCTGATGAAATGAAAGCAAATATTTAATTTCAGAGAAGCTCTCATATAGAGGCGAGTGTAAATGTGTACATGGCTTTCCAGATATTATTTCAAATTGAACTTATCCTTTTACTGATCCTAGCTGTCATGAGGTTCATGATGACATCTGTAAACAATCAATCACAAATTGTAATAGCCAAGAGAATGAATTTTTTTTTATCAGATTTGTAGATGGTACTGAACACGCCTCTTGTCTAGAACTGCAATGTAAGTCTTGTCTGTTGTTTTGGGGTCAAATATGAACAGCTCATCATCTTTTAGTTAGTTGTGAATTAAAATTTTAACGATGAGGTCATCTTTCAGCCAAGGCTTACACAAGACAATGAAGTCATCGCTGTGAAACACAGCTGCTGAAAGTTCCCCTGAGGAGAGTGGAAGTTTTAAATGTAGATTATAAGATCATCTAAATCAGCATTCAAACAGCAACAAGAACAACAAAGTAATAGGATTAAAACAGAAAGCACTTTTAGTTTTTAATCTTATATTTTAAAACACTGCATGGATGGATCTGTCCTGTCTTTGTCTATCATGCTGTGTGGCAGAACACTCAGGACCCCAGTACTGATAACAGTATTATCAGAACTTAAGACAGCACTATCCATCTGTCTCTGACAGTAGGCACAGGACCCCTATCAGCCATGACACAGCTGCAGGACATTTGTATCTCTGCCTACAGCCACAATCCCTGAGTGTATTACTGGCAGGCTGACTGAGTGTCTATGTATAAGAAAAAAAGATGGTATGGGTTACAGTACAATAGAAATAAATATAATTAATATAATTAAATATAATTTCTCTGAGTCTGGTGGATTCATTGTGTTTCAATAGTGTATTTGAATTCTGATCATGCTGCCACATTCTTGAAGCGGAGAAACAGGTCTTAATTGGCCAAAATCAATAGTATTGTTTCTATTCACTGCCTCAGAAAGTAAAAAAAGACTGGGTCCTTTTTGTGATTTTGTGTGGTTGGGGGGATTGCAATCTGACTGCAACACCAACATTTACTTAGGCTAAAACATTTGAAGCGGGCCTGCAACATTTCAGAAGCACCATAAAGTTAAATTCTTCGGAATATTGTAGTTTTTCAAGTTCAATTAAAGGGACAGTTCACCCAAAAATCAAAATTCTGTCATCATTTACTCACCCTCAAGTTGTTAAAAACCTGCATGAGTTTCTTACTTCTGCTGAACACAAAAGAAGATATTTAATCAAACAGTTGATGGTAGCCATTGACTTCTGTAGTAGGAAAGAAAAAAAATATTAAGTCAATGGCTACCATCAACTGTCTGATTATCAACATTCTTTAAAATATCTTCTTTTGTGTTCAGCAAAAGTGTTCAGTTCTTGATTGGAGATCAAGAAGATTGAAATAAGCCTTCTGAAATGTATTCATTTTACATTTACATAGGCTGAGATTAATGAATGTCATCCTAAAACATAGGATTTTTATTTTTGGATAAACTATCCCTGGATGAAAACGCATAGCACTCTGTCTTTATTTACCCATCCCAATTTTGTTCCAAACCTGTATGACTTTCTTTATTCTGTGGATATATGTATATGTGTATATATATACACTACCAGTTATTATTTAATTAAAAATACAGTAAAAACAGTAATATTGTGAATTTTCAGCATCACTACTCCAGTCTTCAGTGTCACATGATCCTTCAGAAATCATTCTAATATGCTGATCTGCTGCTCAAGAAACATTTACTGTGTACAATTGTACAAAATATTTGTGTACAATAATTTTTTTTCAGGATTCTTTGATGAATAGAAAGTTCAAAAGAACAGCATTTATTTGAAATATAATCTTTTGTAACATTATAAATGTTTTACTGTCACTTTTGATCGATTTAATGCATCCTTGCTGAATAAAAGTATTAATTTCTTTTCAAAAAAATAAAACTTCTTACTGACCCCAAACTTTTGAACGGTAGTGTATAATGTTACAAATGCTGTTCTTTTGAACTTTCTATTCATCAAGGAATCCTGAAAAAAAAAAAGTACACAACTGTTTTCAACATTGATAATAATCATAAATGTTTCTTGAGCAGCAAATCATCATATTAGAATGATTTCTGAAGGATCATGTGACACTGAAGACTGGAGTAATGATGCTGAAAATTCAGCTTTGCCATCACAGGAATAAATTACTTTATAAAATATATTCAAACAGAAAACAGTTATTTTAAATTGTAATAATATTTCACAATATTACTGTTTTTACTGTATTTTTAATTAAATAAATGCAGCCTTGGTGAGCAGACGAAACTTCTTTTAAAAACATTAAAAATCTTACCGTGTCCAAACTTTTGACTGGTAGTGTATGTGAATATATATATATATATATATATATATATATAATTTTTTTTTTTTTTTTTTAAACACAAATTGTTTTGTGTTCTACAGAAGAAAGTAAGTCCTACAATTTTAGAACAACATTTAGCAGGCTTTACTTTCTCGCAAATTTAAAAAAAAAAAAAAAAAAAGCATCGAGACAAGCTTTAAAAGTAGAAAGACAAAGAATGAGAGAAGGAAAAGAGAGGAAGAGTAGAAAGTTTAGTGGCGCTCAGCCATTTAGTGCTCTAGGTGTGTTACAACAAACAAATCGTCCAGCTGGAGCCTAGGGCCATCATTAATCCATAACGTAAAGAAAGGGACTTCAGACGAGATCTGCGACTGCATATTGGAATTGGGTTTTGCATTTTTCAAAAGGTTTTCAATTATTCACTGTGGAAAATATGGGCACAACACCAGCCAACCCCATTTCTCTCTCACACACTCCTGCTCTCCTCTGGGTTCTTGAACTGGGTGTCTAAAATTTGACCTATCTGCTCAGTCAAGCAACACACAACTAAAAGAGCAGAGAAAAGAGGGTCTAGAGAGGGGAAAAAACATCAATATTGCTTTAACCCCCAAAATGACTCCATGTAAGGGAAATGATAAATCTATCCATTCAAAATTTTCACAAAAGCCTTTGCATATGCACTTAAAGGCACTGAGTAAATAAATCTATAGCGTGTTCAACATCTACAGTAATTAAAATTAAAGCTTTTATCCTTTGCCATTAAGGCGAATGCCTGGTAATCTGGAGCATCTTTCTTAGTAATACTCTTTCTCTTACACTTTTCTCTCTCTCTATCTCTCTCTTTTACTCTGTCACAGTGAATCAGTGGTTGGCATAGTTACAAATGCCATTGACAGCAGCTGCCCTACAGCCTCTCTCCTTTCTCTGCCTTTCTCTCTCTGAGGTGAAATATACATGAAGCAGGCCCCCCTAGCCTCCACTCAAATCAATGTTATTCAATTACAGTCAGCCAGCATTTTACTGAAGCACTCCCTTGGGTTAGAGCCACAGACAGCCTGGTCAGTCATCAGCTGTAACCCTTAGCCAGCTGTCTTCTTTCGCCAGCATATTACTGCCATACATCACAGCTCCTCAGTAGGTTAAACCCACATCTGGGTTGTAATGGTGTAGTGTTTCAGTGCTATAGACACCAACTGTGCTCTTCAGTTCATGCATATTGTCGCAATACGTCATAGTCACTCTATGGCTTTAAAGTGAAATCCTCAACAGCTGCAGCTGATAAAAAAACAATAACCACCTTCAAACAGTAATTCACATTTAGTACATAGTTCATGACAAAAGCATCAGTAACTTCAAGCACTAACTATACACGCACATGATACTGCTGCACTATATGTAAATTCAAGAAGCATTTAAATAAATCTTGGGATATTTGACATTTATACAATGGTTTTACGGTTTGTTTCAGTCTGCTTGTCTGTGATTGCTAGTTCTAGATATGCTGTCAGTCTGTGCATTAGTAGTGGATTATTTTTGCAGGTTACATCAGTACACCAGTAGGTGGTGACAAGTGACCATTTTTATGATTGAGTCATTGACTCAAACATTGAACTGAATTATTTAAACTCTCTGATTCATTCAGCAATGACTGTTTTTATGAGTCAGCCATTGAATCATTTACTCAACCAATTAGAAGATTCAATCAGTAACGAAACACCCCTGTTGTGTGTTATTTGCAGATGCAGCTGTGTCTAAAATATTACTCAAAAGGTACTTAATATTAACTTCTTTTTTATTGAACTGATGTATAAAAGCAATATCACACTTGGAATCATGCTGCTGGTGTTAAATCAGAAAAATTATGATGCATTAGCTTGAATGAGAATAAACGGTAAAAAGTTCAACTAAATTTTAAATGAACAATAAGGAGACACAAATGCCTAATCACTTTGCATTACATCTGCACAGTATGATCAGCACAAAAAGTGTTTGATAGACTATAATTCTGAAGTCAAAAGTTTTTTCTCGTCTTAAACATACGACAAATGTTTTTGTAAAAAAATACAACCCAAAACTGCACAAGGGATTTCAGAGTAAACATTGTTCATTTAACAGGCACATTTTTGAGGACTATACCTTTGGAAGGGCGTATTTAGGGAATCTCATTTGAACAAATTCATTCCTCCGGTATGAGACATAATACTTGGTGCGATTTCCTGTAGTTACCTAAAAAAGAAAAGAAAGACAGTGTGTTTATTTTGTTTACCAATGCAGTTTTTATTTCACTATCCCAATGGTGGTGTCATGTCTTCACCGTCAGCAATTTTGAGACAAACCACTCTTTCTTTTCTATTCATCCTTTTCAGTCTAAAATCACACTGTCGATTTTACTTGGCTGGTATTATCCCAATAGATTCAGTCTCTACTAGCACTAGTCTGTTGATTTCTTGTACAAACTCTCTATAGTTCACATGAACTGTGTCCAGTCTGCATCACCGTGCCTTTGACCGAACACAAGCATTTCACACACTGTAGTCCTGTTTCTCAAGGGCATTATCTAAATTCCTTTTCAACAGCTGCAATCCCTTCAAAAAGCAACTGAACAGGTGAAAGGGGGTGGGGGAGTGAGAGAAATTAATACAAAACAAGAGCAAATGTCCTTGAGTTACTGTCTAATCATAAAAGATCAGAAAAAGTAATTAAATATAGAAAAAAAAAAAGAACAGAGAGGAGATAAAAAGAGGGGGAAAAAAACAGAAAAGAGCAAAAAGCAATACTGTATGTCAAAATTAAGTATGTGAGACTAAAATTATTGCCAATCTTGTGGACACTGCATATTAGCTTGTCATATACAGGATTAACAATAATTTTGGTATGTGTCCTGACAAACAATGTCTAGACAAATCTGATTAATCAATTCTTGAGTCACATCTAAACTTAATAGAGTGTATTGTTCACTTCAGCACTCTAATAGAGAGAAATTTTCCTCAAAAGCAAAATGAAAGCCTGAAAAACTCCCAGCAATTGAAATGCTTTACTTGAAGCTGCATTTGCTTTAGAGATGAGAGACTTCATCAGTCTTTACATGTGAAAATTGACTGCTATGCTGTTGAGAAAAAAGCCCAGCTTTGCACTTCTGAAAACATTCACTGAGCCGTGAATTGCCCATGAGGTCTAGCACTTATCAGTTCTCTCAATATCAGCCAAAGGGACAAGGTTAATCAATGGTCATGCTTTTAATATTGGTCAAACACCAAGAGTCCTGCAGTATATGTATATTTTTTATTCTGATTGGTCAATCATGACATACTGCAGTCAGTTATTTTTTAATAACATTAAAACTAACTAAAATCCATTTATTTATATGGCAAGCAGTTGTGTAATAAGTGACATAATGTGCATTCAGAAGGTCATTTTCCTAAATAAATCTATTTTAGTGTAATATAAAACCTTGACCAGGGTTTATTTTGCCTGGCTAAAAGTACATTATCCCTTGCATGTGTGTTTATAATGTTACAAAAAATATATTACAAATAAAGGATTTTCCTTTGAATTTTGAGTTTGTCTATTTATTAAAGAATCCACAATAAATAATTTAACAAAGACATTTAGCGTCACAAATTTTTGCAACACTGATAATAAGAAATGCTACTTGAGCAGCATATCAGCATATTAGAATGATTTCTGAAGGATCATGTGACACTGAAGACGAGAGTAATGGCTGCTTTAATACAACTTTGCCATCACAGGAATCAATTACATTTTAGAATATATTCAAATAGAAAACAGATATCTTAAATAGCATCATCATTAACATCATTTTACCTTTACAAATATGTATTCATCTTGCACTGAGAGGGAATTGTGGTCAATCTTCCCCAAGAACTGTGCTGTCACCATTTTATCAGAGCAGTTTTGGATGAGACATGTCACATAAAGGTATCCTGGTGAAAGACAGAAGCACACACACACAAAGGGTTAGAGGAAAGTGAAGGTAAAAATATGACTCTCAGAAGTTTGAAAGGACTTTCATTTCTATCTCTGATCATGTGGCTTTTGTAAGTGGGTGTCTGGATTTCATTCCAGAGGTAAATGGAGCAAAAGATATCTGCAAAAAGAGCTTTTAACAAAATTAGCTGAAGCCTCACAGTACAGATTGCTTTGCTCCAGAATGGCAGGAAATTAATTATAAGGAAAACAGTGCCGAGAAGCCCTGTTGACGTGGACTTTCTGTTTAGAAACTCACACAATAGCTGGCTCAGCAACCTCTACAAAACACACACACATGCACACATGTATCAATTCTCTGAACGTTCATAAAAAAATGACAACTAATTGAGAATACATGCTCCAAAAATCACGTTCAAAGGTTTTAAAAAGGTCAAAGGTCAAACTGGGGAACTTAAATGCTATTCTCATAATGTTGTTTCCTCTCATTCTCAGTGTTTTTATTTTTTGTTATTATTTTTAGGCAAACAACTGGGTGAATGGTTAATCAAAGCAGTACAGCAGAGAAATTCATTAAAAAGCAATTAGAATGGCCGAACGCTTTTCTTCTGTCTTGTCACACAAGGTCAGATGTGTCTACATGCACACCACACACACACACACACGGAGCATCTTAGGAGAGGTTGAAAGAGCCACTAAGCTAAAGCAAATACACTTTAGGTCTGCATCTGTCTTTGTGACACAAACCCAACCAATATAAAGAAATGAAAGTTCATTTATCAGGAGAAGGGCTGGATGTATGTGTCCAGTGTGATCTTTTACACTGGTTAAACACAAGTCTCACCTCCCTTAGGGTTTGAGTGTATGTGTTTGTAGGTTGCAATGTGACTGTCAGTGTTTAACCTTCACTGGCTAGAGTGTGATGAAGCTCTGTGCAACAGTTTGCATCTGTACGGCTGGTCTCTTTTAATACACACGAACACACAAGCCTCACAAAACAGCTCAGCCAGGAGGAATTCACTGAAAGAGATTTGTGTGAATGAGGCAAAACTAAAGTCTCAAAACATTCCATCTGCCCTCTTTCGTAGTGGTTTGTTACGGTACGTAGAATTGAATGAAAATGCACTGTTCTATAAACACGTGCTCCCTTACCACCGCTGATGTCTTGAATCTCCATATGAACCAAATCAGGATCCACATCCACCCCCGTCACAGCCCTTAAACAAAGCATACAGTTAGTAACACTCTGAGAGGATCAAACAAGACTGATTCACACACAGAAAGACACCTTAAAGGGATAGTTCAGCCCAGAATTTTAATTCTGTCATCATTTACTCACACTCATGTTGTTCCATTGACTTAATTTAACACAAAAAGGGAAATGCTGAAAACTTTTTTTCTCACACAAAGACCTCAAATATAGTGCATAACAATTTTTATGGTACTTCATTGTGCTGTTGTGCTTTTTAAAGCTCCCATTCATTGTAATACAAATGTAATACATTGTTTTGTATACAAAAGAGTGACCAGTGACAGCCTTCAGAAATTTTCCCTTTTGTGATCCATAGGAGAACAGTCATAAATCATAGTGTGTAAATGATGCCAGGGTGAATGCAATTTTTGGGTGAACTAACCCTCCTCACCCATACAGACACACACACACACACACACAAAGTTCTTGGTTTGAAGGAATGCAGACAGCTCACTGTCCTTAGTCCAGCTGTGTTAAAGACAATTATTTGGAGGTTAACTTACAAGTGTTTTAACAAGAAGAACAAGGGAGTGTGTGTGTTAATTTATGATTTTGTTTACTCTATCCTCTGCACTTCCACGTTTGTCATTGCGTCATGCTTCGGGTCAGAGGCTATTCTTCCATCGCAAATCGATGTGTATGGCAGTCTAAAGGAAGCTAGTTATTATAGTTTTAAATATGGATATTTTTCTTACAAAAATCCATTGCTTCACTTCAGAAGGCCTTTATTAATCCACTGGAGCTGATATGGATTATATTTATGATGGATGGATGCATTTTTGGGGGCTTCAAAGCCCCCCATTCACTGCCATTATAAAGCTTGGGAGAGCCTGGATATTTTTAAAGATATCTAAGATTGTGTTCGTCTGAAAGTAAATCATGGGCTAATTTTCATTTTTGGGTGAACTATCCCTTTAAGGTTTGGGTTTAGGTTAGGGTTCAGTATTTGTTTCAGCATTGTGTAGATAATCAGGACTGTGAGGGACATGACCAGTGAAATATTTTTAATTGGTTGCTGGGCGGGGTTTGTGCATAAAGGGTTAATTTACACAAAAATTAAAACAATGTCAACATTTACTCACCCTCAGGTCATTCCAAACCTGTAAGACTTTCGTTTATCTTCGAAACACAAATAAAGATATTTTTTAATTAAATCTGAGAGATTTCTGTCTCTCCATTGATAGTCCGTACTTGCTTGATGCACGAGAACAAACCTCATTGGTTCTTCCAGAAGCTCAAACGTGCTGCGTAACACACAAGAATGAACCTCGTTGGTTCTCGCACGTCAAGCAAACATGATTGAGCTTCTGTTTACCACAACTGGTGTATTAAAGGTTTATATGTGAATAAAAGCCTAAATTCAATTTGTCATATAAAGCGATCGAGTCTCTTTAGAAAATTTAGACTAAACCACTCAATTCATATGGATTAGTTTTACAATCTCTTTATGAACTTTTTAAAGCATCAAAGTGGTAGTTGCGTGGACTGTCAATGGAGGGACAGAAAGCTCTCAGATTTCATTAAAAATATCTTCATTTGTGTTTTATGAACAAAAGTCTTAAGGGTTTGGAGTGACATTTTGGGTAAACAAACCTTTTAACTGGTTTGGGGGGAAAAAGTCCTGCATGTTAATGTGAATATCCAAAAGTGCTTTTTTCAGCATTACAGATGGAAATGAATGTTCTAAATCTGTCTAATATTTCTAATGTGGTAAAGTTTACAACATCAAAATATTTACAGCAGCATAATGTCTACATAATCTTGCTCCACATTGATTTATGACAGATTACTTGACCATCATGTTTCAGCATCACATGATGAGTCACAATGAGCTCAAGACTCTTCTTCTGACCACACGATACGGACCACCCTCCCAGACAGCATCCCTGTCCATTAAAGCAACACTGATTTATGCCCTCTCCTCTCCAGACCTCCCCTTCTGTTGTTTTATGAGCGAGGCAGCAGACGGGGAGGACAAGACAGCCGCAACCCTCACTATGAACTGATTCTGTCGCAACTTCTGAGGCAATTCTCTAAGATGTTTTAAAGAGGTTTGGAGACAGCAGAGAGGGAAGGGGTACGACCCTTATCAAACCCCCTGCTGCTGAGGAACAGAGTAAAAACAGCTTCAGATTTACAGTGTCATTGTAAAACCTCCAGCCAAATAAAACGTGCTGGATGGGGTTTATTATGGCAGATGCTGACAGGGAGCTGACTTTTTCATCTTTTATCACTATCAACCACACACAAACTATACAGAGCCATGTAAGTGAATCTGGTAAAGTGCACTGGGAGGATGACACACAAGCACGAGAGAGCGAAAGATCAGGAAGGAGAGATCAAAAAAGAGAAAGAGAGGGTCAGACAGTTGGGGTGGAGAAATAAATCACTTCTGTCCAGGATTTTAATCCCAGCTGTGGTTGTAGTGAACCATAACCAAGGAATGGAAAATAAAAAAGGGTTTGAATTCCACTAAGAAGGTGGAAGAAGAGAAAGAGGGAATGGAGGGGGGAAAAGATTAAAGAGAAAGTCTTAGAGGGCAAGGTAAAGTGAAGTAAACCAGTACTGACACTCAATACACAAGTTACTTATAGCAGAATGTCCAAGCTGCTCTTTTCCGTACAATGAAAGTAAATGGTGATCACAGTCATCAAGCAATATTTTCAGTGAATAACAGCTTATATTTTAAACTGTTCCCTATATGGAGTTAGAAGTCACACAGACCATGTTTACAATGTTTTTGTGGTGCTTTTGGAGCTTTACAGCCACTGATCCCCATTGTATGGAAGACATCATTTCAGACATTCTGTTAAACTGATTTGAGGTTCCACAAAATAAAGTTATACAGGTTTGAAACAACACAAGGTTCTATTTAAGTTGTGTAGAGTGTCTTTTAGAAAAAAATGTCACCAGAAAACTCTGTCTTTAGTAACACGCTCCTGCAGCAGAGTCCATTTGTGACCCAGATCCGTGGAGATATACAGCTGAAAAACAAAGACAAATAAATCACAAGGTATAACATTGATTTTTAGGCTGGATTAGATTAAAGCACACTTTGCAAATTCTCAGGATCATGATAATTAGATGAGCGATTCATTGTATACTGTACATAACGATCAGGTTGTGGGAAACTGTCCATATATAGCAATTAAAATCACAAACGTTGAGTGTGTTTGTGTGTGTGAATTTGTTTTCAATTGATCATCTCTATAATGAGATTATATTGATCACCACTTGCATGGAAAATACACACCAAACTGCTCCATAACAACACAAACAGACAAACACACACTCACGGCCAAAGCAGCCAACCCGCCATGTGCTTTTTCATTGTCTTTTCCGTTTAATCTCAGAGATGATAAATGCAGCATGTTGCACACAGTGTCTAGGGGTTTTAGCAATTCATCAACTGCACATAAACACACACACACACACACACACAGTTATTGCCTCGTTGCTCACCCAGCCGTTAACAATGTAAACATGCTCTTTAGCAAGAGACAACTATGGCCTGAAGGCCAAGCACTGCTGCTCATAACTCTAATAATGAGGATGCCAATATGCTGGAGAGCAAAAAGCATTACCATAAACAAAGCTGGGTGAGAAATGTGTTGAGAACAGTTGGTCAAGTCAACCAGCCGAGACCTAAATCATTAATACTGAAACAGCCACAAAGACTAATTCAGGCAGTTTAGCCTGACAAGAAAAGCTACAAACATGCAGCTGGAATTAAAACATATTATGGTCTTGTGAATGACTGGTTTGAAGCTGCCAAAAAAACATTGACTTCAATTGTTGTCATTAATAGTCATTTTCTTTACTGTGTTAATCTGTGCTGGCCAACACTTTCATGACTGACCTTCGCCTCCTTGCTGTAAACCAACAGTTTGTCTTCCTCAGATGGATGGAAGAGGAGTGTTTCCACGGTAAAGGAGACAGGCTGCCGTTGAAAGGATGCACCCTCATCTGTGCTGATGAAGAGCATCTGGTCACGTTCATTGATGCTGGAGCTCACTAAGATCACCTACAAAAAATACAATGTCTTTAGTGACTACATGTCAAGATGTATGTTGGTTAGTTTACATATATTAGACAGCGAAGCATGGTTTCCTGGAAACAGATTTGTCTGATTTTTTTTTTTTTTTAAAGTATGTGATATTATACTGACACAATGAATTTAACCAAAGTGAGGCCTTTAATCACTTCTTAAAGTGCATTAATGTGTTCCTTTATTTATTTTCCTCAACTCATATAGCCTAAGACAAAACATATAGGCTACAAATAAAAGATAAACAGGACACACAATATAAGTCAGTCTCTTAGTCAGAAAAACTAGCCTAGCATTTGAAATGATTGCTCCTGAAATAACGCCCCTGAATGACCCAGAGTTGTGAGTATTCACAGAACTGCCTGAACATTTTTGTAAGCTGTAGTTCCTTTAACCACCTTTGAGTGGTGCTGTTGTTCAAACAACTGTGCAGTGAAGCGTCTCTAACAGGAGGCAAGTTCACTACCTGCTACCAGTACAGAAAAACAAGCTGGAATCCTCATGGGGACTGCCAAACAGAGAGACCCTCAAAGGGATCTCTGTGAAACAAGTTATCCATCCCAAAACAAAGACTGGGAAAAAAAAGGAAAGAATCTCCTCTCTGTAAAACGTCCCTCTTAAAGCAATAACTCGTAGCATTTAGCACAGAGCCTCCTTTGTGGTCTGTGGATAAAAGCCATTAAACAACATCCTGCGCCTGTCCCAGAGGAGTACGACGAGCTGGCAGGGCTGGAAGAGGCTACAGCGGCCGGTACAATAACATGGGGCAGAATGTGGTGGTCAATAGCACTTTAAAAGCGTAAGCACTAGTCTGCAATGATGTCTGACTGACACTTTGCAATGAGGTTTAGTCAATGTCTGTAGGTCATGTTATCGGTTACGAGATAATCTACTTAAAGATCCTCTCTAACAATATTCAAGTTACATAGTGTCATTTAGAATAAAGCTCTGTATGTCCGTTTATGATTGGATGAAAGACACTGTGGACAGCTTGGAGGATTTACCCAATAGAACAATCGTCCCGCTTGTCTCAACATTGCTCTGAAAGTGCCATGTTCAGATGCTTTACCTACGAAACCATGTGACTGTTTTGACCTAATTAATCATGCTAATGAACAGCAGTAATATTCATCACGTGACAAAGCTCTGAACGAGTCGCTAATTCAAATATTCCTCTGAGTCTTTCCGTACAGTGGAACTCTGTAAACAGAACAGCAAGCGAAAGGGACGTGTGTATAACTGCTTTTACTCAATGCAGCTCGACTAATTTTGCTTTCCACCCAATTTCATATGCAAATTGGTAGTTTTTATATCTAGTCTGTGCTGAGTGGGAAAATGAGAAGCATAGAGAGATGAAGAGGGGGAGAGAGAGAGGTCTGTTCTGTGCACCTGAGCTCAGCCACTGAAACAAAAGACAAACTTGAAGAAAACTGACTGCGGCAACAGCAAATTTTCAATACTCAACCACACAAAGCCAAGGGGAGAATTGTGGAGTGCTGTTTGCATGCTGAAAGCTTCTCCTGAAACAACAAAGACTTGCTCAGCTTTGCATTCCAGCTTAGCTGTACCTGATGCACCTCTCAGAGAAAGAAAGTGAGATAGGATTTTCCTAGAAGAGATGGGGTCAAATGTCAGTGGCACAGATTAAAGGAACATCACAATTCTGTCATCATTTAATCTACCTCAAGTTGTTCTAAGCATAAACTTGTATTGTTCTTTATTCATTTACAAGTCTGCCTAATGCTCGAGTTTAACTCACTGACTGAATCAGTTCTCAGTGTTTTTTTTTTTAAGTTAACAGCTCACTGTAATGAATATTAACATAAAGGGATAGTTCACCTAAAATTGAAATGACATAATTTACTAATTTACATAAATAATTCATTATTTATGTTTCATAGAAGAAAATAAGGCATACAAGTTTAGAGCAACATGCCTAAGGTTTCATTTTTGAAACAATACATCCCATTTGACATTTGAACTGGCTACTGTTTACAGGCCACCAGGGAACCATAAAAACTTTATCAAAAATGTTCTGATTTTTTGTCAGAGTTAGTACTGGCTGCAATTGTTGGCGATTTTAATATCCGTGTAGATAATGAAAAAGATGCATTGGGATTGGCATTTATAGACATTTTAAACTTAGACAACACGTGTCAGGATCCACACATTGTCGTAATCATACTTTACATTTAACATTGACACATGGAATCGACATTGATGACATTGAAATTCTGCAGCAGAGTGATGATAGCGGCAGAGCTAGGGGGTGGCCACCACTGACCTATGCTTGGCCATCCCTTTGGCCACCCTGCTCACAATTGATGTTTCTCTTTTTTTTCTTGACAAGAATTGCGTTTATTTAGAAAAAGAACCATCTCTTTACGACCACAACAAGCATGAGAATTTTCAGGCGCATACTCCAACTTCATCTCAGTGCCAGGGGCAAGTCAAACGAGCGTGGAAAAGGTACAGGTGCCAAGAGAGCTACAATAGATCAACAGTGAATGGAGAAATGAAAGCTTTGGCGTAGGTTCTACCAGGAAGACTCTAATGCCACGTCATTCATTCATACTCATAGGTCTGGCCAATCACTGCTTTACACCTGGAGTACATAAGGCCTACGCCAAAACACAACTAAACATGAATCATTGTCGCTTACTACCATCTGTTAATACATTATGGAATAAATACCAAGCAAACGTTCACCTGCCCTCTGAGTCTTTCTGGTAGAACAGTAGATATAAAAGGTTGTAAAGAGTTATTACAGCATGATTAAATATGGAGGCGATTAAAGCAGCATTTAAACGTGCATGCACGTATGTATTTGTTACGCCCGTTTCACACTGCAAGCTTTCATCCACTGCTGCACATGAATGAGGTAAGCATTGTGTTTTACATCACATGCCGCGTGCACATTTAGAAGACGGCAAAAAAAAGACAGTAAACTCGGGTTTGATTTGGGTAGTGCAAGAGCCTATATACCTGTTTGTGTAATAACTAAAATAGTGTTTATTTAGTTTAGGGCGGTCGTGGCCTAATGGATAGAGAGTCGGACTCGTAACCCAAAGGTCATGGGTTCGAGTCTCAGGTCTGGCAGGGATTGTCGGTGAGGGGAGTGAATGTCCAGCGCTCTCTCCACCCTCAATACCACGACTGAGGTGAGACCCTTGAGCAAGGCACCGTACCCCCAACTGCTCCCCGTGCGCCGCAGCAATGGCTGCCCACTGCTCCGGGTGTGTGTTCACGGTGTGTGTGTGTTCACTGCTGTGTGTGTACACTTGGATGGGTTAAATGCAGAGCACAAATTCCTAGTATGGGTCACCATACTTGGCCACATGTCACCTCACTTCATTAATGTTTACTAATGTTTTCTGGCTAGATTACTTTAGTTTTTTATAATACACCATACTTTCATCCAAACTGAATAATTAAAAACAAGTTTAAATGGGAAAATCTGACATAGTCAAATTCTTGTTAAAACGCACTAGTGATGCTTATTCTGTGCATTTTGAGCACTTTTTGTGTGAAATCATATTTATTTTGTCCATCAGAAGTGTGCTTTCACTTTAATTGAGTGTCAGCAGTGCAGCAAAAATAGATTTAAGGCACAAATTTGATATGTTTTTTTTTTTTTTTTAATCTGTAATTTATGGCACAATAAATGTGAGCACTGTGCATCTGTACTAGCAAATAGGCACCAATTTTGTGTTATTTGGTAAAGTACAATACAAATTACGAATGATGACATTCAACAATGATAACAAATTACGAATGATGACATTTAAATGCATAAAAGAACTAATTTCACATTCTGGCATTTATGTGCTGCTGGCTTCTGCCCTTGTCATAGTCACATTCTTGCACATAGGAATTCAAAAGAAAACACTTTTTTTTTTTTTTCATTTCAGTTTAGGTATAGGCTATGGAATCAATTTATTTTGACAACTAATAGAACTAAACATTCAATGTTTACTTTTTCAGTTGCAAGTTTTTGAAACGGACCTTACAGTCTAACCCAGAATTGTTGAATATTTCATTGATTATTTAAATTCAATGAAGGTTGAATAATCTTTGAACTATGTCATCTGCATGTCTTATCCATGAGGATGCAATGATGGGAGAACAAACTATTGGGGGTTTGTAACAACCAACCCCTTGTTACAAATATATTAGAACTATCAATTCTACCACTAAAGATTGCTTTATAAATAATCTTCCTGATTTGTTTCAATTCCTTAGCATACCAGATAGCTTAGAAGAACTCGATGTTGCAGCAGAAACAATTGACTCTCTTTTCTGTCACTTTAGACATGGTTGCTCCTTTGCGCATAAAGAAGATTAAGGAAAACAGTCCAATGACGTGGTATAACGAGCACACTCACACCCTCAAGAGAGCAGCCTGGAAAATGGAGTGCAGCTGAAAGAAAACAAAACTAGAGGTATTTTGCATTGTGTGAACAACCCTAGGTATTTATTTGATAGAGTGGCTTAATTAACAAGAAATAAAGCTTACAAATGTTTCCAAACAGCACAGCAGTAATGACTTTATGAATTTCTTTCTTTGCAAGAGTGATCAGAAGAGAACCTCTTTTTAATATTATTAATGCATCATTGTCCACCAAGTTGATTTGTTTGGCCAAAGGAGAACTGTTTCTGTCACCATTCTGTCACCTGATAGAGTTTGGGTTCCTTGCCACTGTTGCCTCTGGCTTGCTTAGTTGGGAACAGTTAATATTCAACAATATTAAATGATCTGACTGCACTGACACTATATGATGAGAACTGAACTGAGCTGGATGATGACATCACTGTTTTGTTCAGAGCTACCATTTGCAAATGAAGCAAAGGGTGAGTAAATAATATATATTTTTTTGGTGAACTAGCCCTTTAAGAAAGCTCCACTGCCAACAGGAAAGCTTGTGACATCACACAAACATACAGAGACTCTCCCTCTCTTTTTCTCCACATGTGGAATATGGAAATTTCTCCCACACACATCAAACACTTTGAATAGATATTAAGCATCTATTATGTCTAGGTGATAGTGTGAAGGTGCAGAGGCCAGTGAAGAGACTAAGGGAGACAAAGGAAATGTGTGTTTGTCCTTGCTTTTGTGTGTGTGTGTGTGTGTGTGTGTGTGATCTTTCCACTGACCCTTCTCTAAATCCAGGTCTCACACAGGTAATTTGTCAGGAGCATGCTTGGGGTGAAAGCACTGTTATTAAGTCCCTCCTGCCTGTCATAATGGCTCAGCTCAGACTAAAGAACAGCCCACACATCAAACACCTACACCAGGGACAAAGACCCATGAAAACACTGAAGGCAAAAGGAAAAAGGCATAACAATGCTCGCACTGTGTGCATACTCACAGCTTTGTGCTTGAGGCTATATATATACATATATTCTCTCTCTTGGCTACCACTATACTGTCTTGGCTCTCTGATCATAACCTAACGAAGGTGTAATCTTGTATACCTTGACTGTTGGCAGAAAACCCTCATAGTTATGACAGTTAAACTTAAATGTTAAAACTGTTAAGTGGTGTTAATATGTGTATTGCATGGGTGATCAATGGATTGATTTTCTCACACCATGTCCTATCCAGTCACGATGCAACATGTTTCCAGCAACAATCCCTTTGTTCACCCTGAAGAAGAGACTGCTTTGTGACATGACACAATCCCAACCAATCAGAAGATATTTAATGTTCAATGTACTAGGGGTGTAAATTGGATGTTTCATCACGATACAATCTGGCATCGATTCTCTTAGCCATCGATACAATATTTGACGATAGGCCTACCTCAAAATATAATGCAATACAATTACGATTTGATTAGATTTTTAGTCGTAATATGATCTGTAAAATGAAGTTATGTTTAGATGTGTGATACCACAACAGTCTCTTCAAAATAAATCTTCATAACTAATCATTGATGTAGATCAGTGGAGATACTGTAGACAATCTTGGATGAATATAAACTGAACTGCCACATACATGTAGTCCCTGAAAGGAACTTAGATCCCTTCTCTAAAAGCTAGAGAGATAAAGGTGAATTAGGGCATTTTGAAATGGCTGAATTATGTAGGTAGATTAATTAATGCCAATGATATATGCCACTTAGAGTGAACAGTGGGATCAATCATTTCTGTCTCATTAATAAGCAAGAAGCCAGAACCTAAATTACACTGGATGATTCAGTGATTCCCCCTTTTAAATGCACAATACTCAAAACAAATACTGATATTGTGGCCATTTAACTACAACAAGGGAACTTATCAATAAGAAACTTGTGGGAGTGAATTCTTAATTTATGGTCACGATTTCTTGTTTTTTATTTCCTTCCACGTCATGCGCAGAGCTATGTATTACTCTGTTATTGGTCATTGAAAATATAATAAAATTAAATACTAAAATAGATAATAAAATAGATATGCAACAATATAACAGCACACACGGACCTGTTCATGCCCATGTGAACCTGCAACTTTAAAACTTTCTGTTATAACAAGTAGTGATGAGCAATCAGATAATCTCTATGACCCAATGGACCTATGTCTATCAAATAACAGTAGGAAGGACCCAATGTGGAGATTTCTCCATATGTAGCCACTAATTCCAAACAGTCTGTTTAGGTCAAAACGGCACAGATTCTCCACGGGGAAAGCTTAATCTCACTACCCGTCTCTGCGGGGACTCTCTGATTCTGACTCCAGCGAGATCTGAGTGAGAAATCACAGCCAACCACTTTAAACATGCAAAAAGCGCCATCTGGACTTTTGTCTCCGTTATGATAACATAACATTACAGCAGCTTCGATTGAAGGATTTTGAAACAGCAGTTCATTTAAAAGCTGCTACTCTAAGCAGTCACTGTTCAAATGTGATATAAAGGTTTAGTCTTTCAATTTTAAATTAATTTTAGAATAATTTTACACATATAACTTACAAATAAATGAATAAATGTAGCAAGAGCCAAATGGAAAAGGGTACAAAAAAATCCAATGTTTCTTAAAGCCTGAAATAAAAGTCAAAAAGTCATTTCAAGTCCATTATTAGGGATGGGAATTGTAAGGGATTTAATTATCTGGTTATGATTCCTCTTAGGAGTCCAGTTCTTCAATGGTTCCATTAAGGATATTTGGAAAAAAATATGCAATTCTGCTGCCCACTGATGAGAGCATTTCGAAAACAATGAACAACAACAACTACAAAAATAGTAACATAATTCATTAACTCATTTATTTTTATAAAATACATTGAATACTTCATTAAGGGAATTAAATTAATTGACAAACTGCTCATTAGCATCTGTGATTCACTAAAAAGTCCTTCTCTCTGCAACAGGGCTTCATTGATCACGCTTTCGTGCTGAATAAGTAATACAAGGAACGCGAAGAATGCATGTGTGAGAATGAAACGTCGTGAAAATCACTCTATTCCGACTAAAAGCTTCTCTTGGTACCGAGTCCTACGCCATACACACTGAGGGCTCAGTTAGAGATATGTAGGTAGAGATTATGACTTTGCCCTTTAGCAGACGATTTTCATTGTCAGCTACACTAATTACAGCAACAGTACTCCTGTAGCACCATGAGGCTAAGTGTCGTTTGCTCAAGGGCACGACTATAAAAAACAGGGCTACTTGATCGCAAAAGGTCAACTCTACATGAGACTAGCCCTCTGTGACCATTTACCTACTATCAAAACTACCGCTAAGATTTAAGTTAACATAAAACATTGCAGTGAATGAGGTCAAGTTAACCTCATCCTGTACAACACAATATTCATCATGAAATGTTTTACAACTTTTTCTGTGCTGCACTGATCTCAAAGGCATTAAGCAAATAGTTTAAGACCAGACTCCGTATGTCTTGGCAGAGCAGCACACTAGCTAATATTTTTTGGACGGGGTTGTGCATGCTCAAACCTTTCAGCATGTCTGACTGATTATCGTAAATGCAGGACTTCTCTCATCTGAAGGATTGTGGGGATTAAAAAGCAAACAAACTTTGCCAGTAATATTCCTAGCACTCACCGTGGATGAAATCAAATGGCTGCACATTCACAGGTACATGTCTGAATAGCTGCACTTGTAATGTCATCATCCATTAAGGATTGTGCTGCATGAGTAATTGTCATTTCAATTTGTTTGTCTGATAAAGATATCCAAAATGGCTTTGGATACAAATGCTTAATTCAGGTCTCAAAGGACAACATATGCATCCACATAATCATGAAATGGCTGCTGTTATTCGACTCTGATGATTCATGGATAATTGTGGCAGTTATTTTGGAGGCCACAGACTTGTGTAGTCACGGTCAATTTGAATCCTGATAGCTGCACAGAGTATAGGGATAATACTGGGGTGGTAGAGAGCGAGAGAGAGAGAGAGAGAGAGAGAGAGATGAGTAAATAGAAGTTAGGGTAAATGAGTGGATGACCTTTCACTCTCACCAAAATGAAATAGAATGCTGTTTGCTTGATGTATCAGCAAATCTCTATTTGGAAAAATGCTTTTCCATTTCATTTAGCATTTATTGAACCATCATATTAAAACCTGAGAATGGTGAGATTATTTTGCTGTATTCCATTTCCAGACAGGACAAAAATGAAAACAGAGAGGTTGAAGCAACATATATTTACTGGGGTGGACAGAGAATGGAGGCAGAAAGCAAGAGAAAATGGGACTTCTTCCTCATGTTGTATTATGTGAGCCAGAACAATGACTTAATAGAATCATTCATTCTGTGTCATGGAGAGAAGACGTATAAAAAGTCAGCAAATCTGACCCTAAAACAGAACAACAGAAATTAAACAGAAATGATTATAATTGCACCTTTCCTGTATTGTTACTTTTGCACTTTTTTGGTTCTCATTTTAAGCAGGAGGGTGAGTGGTGATGAGAAGATGGAGAGTAGAGTTCAGAGCTCCTCTGAAAAAGTAAGCGAGGATGCACTCGAATGATTCACCCTGAGAGAGGAGGAAGAGGCTTCTGTGTTGGACTGCAGGCAGAATAACAGTCCAAGACACATACTCAAAAACAGACAATGCTGAAAGTTAAACTAATGTGAGTGATGTTAACCAAACATGATTTGCAGTTAGAGCGAGTAAGAGGCAATAGAGACCTTAATTTCTGCCCCAAAGGTTCATCCCATTTCCTCTGAAAGCTGATCTAGTGTCAAAGGCCAGGTTACCCTGGTTACCATGTGGTCTCCGTGGAGACAGCTGTCCTCAGGCACACTTCACCAGTCAAGTGAGTGGGAGACAATCCAATTCAAACATTCTTGCTCATTTTCAAGGAGAAATAGGTGGTATAATTACCTATTGTGTCAATAACGGGGAATTTAGCTCACGTGGAAGCATCATTTGTCAAACTCTCGCTCCTCTCATTCATTCTCACTTGTCTTATTTTTAACATCTGTGTGCAGGAGCGTTGTAAGTGGGGGGAAAAGGGTGACAGAGTGCATAGGGCCCTGGCATGTGAGGGGCCCTCAACGATCTTGAAATTATTATAATTATTATTATACAATTGTGCGCATATACACTTTGTCTGCGCTATTTCTCTGTTCGCAAGGTTTGGCATACGTTTGTGTAGGCGCCTCCTACAAGCACAGTGTGCATGCAATTCACATGATTTGATTGGTTGTCTAGGAACGTTGCAAAGCGTTAAATGGCTGTGAGGGAGAGCAGACGCGCCGGACTCCGTAGTGTGATCTTCGAATCGCGCCACCGCCACCGTTCATGCTAAGATCTAGGCAAAAAGTAAACAGTAAGGGAAAACAATTCCTCATAAATTTCTTTCCAGAGAGACCAAGTGAGAACCTATATTGTTTGAGCGAGGCGACGGCGACCTAGCCTATATGCCGCTGTTTACGTTGTGTAATAGATGCTTGCTGAACGGGAGTCTGCATTTTCCTACATAATGAGAAACAACTTGTTTCTAAGCCAGTAATAAATGTTCTTATCGTGCTCTAAACACCAAAGTAAAACGAAAAATGTGTGACAAATCTTTAGAGATAAATTGTAGCCTAAATATGGAAAACAATATGTAAACGATGTTTGTGTGGATCTTGCATTATATTAATATGAGCAAACTTGGTCATATAATTTTACGATAGTGTGATGATAATAAACTAAAAAAAATTATATCAAAAACAATTAAAAACATTAACACTCACAAAATTCATCACAAGATCCAGAAATTTTACAGAAATGACAAAAATATTTAAAATACTGTATATAAAAATTGGTCATCTCAGTAACAGTCATGAAAGATTAAAGTAATATCACAAGTGTCATTCCTACCATGTATACTATTCAGCAACTATTCTTAAACTATACACATTTTATGATAGCATAATATCAGACATGTAGCCTAATATATGGTTCAGGGTAATATCAATCCTGTGTTCATCATGCTTGTAGAGGTACCTACAATGTTAAATAGTTCAGAAAGATTGTAATGTTTTGGAATACAAGGCACAATGTCTGTTAATAAAACACAAAACTGTAATTTTTATGTCTGGGTGCTCTTGTATTTTCACAGCTGTAAATGGATTACCAGATGTCAATAGAAACAAGTGGGTAGAGGAACTTTTGCCTGTGTCTGGAAGAGGTGACCAAGTGGATGAGAGAAGCAGAGTAAGACACACAGGCAGATACAGAGAAAGAGTCCTAGGAGAGAGGTATTTTCCACACATGTGGATATTCCACACATGTGGGTATTACATGCAATTGCAGAGCACGCACATGGTGCTGTTAAGGCAAGTCAATTATGAAGAATTCTGCTTTCCATTCTTGAATTGTACATAAGAACATCTATTAGTTGTATGAATAACAAAGTGCTGTTATTTCATGACAGTATGGAGTGACCCAGTGAAGAGAAAACATCTAGATGATTTATAAAATAAAAAAGGAGGTGAGGCCAAAATGTGAATATTTAGTAAAATCCAGTGCATTTGTTGATTCAATAAAATAAAGTAACTTAAGTGTAAATAAACCGATTAATTTATATTACGGACCTTTCATATAAAACATTAAATCTCACAGCATACATAAGCATCTGTTAAAACATATGAAAATAGTCAAACAAGTAAACAAATACATAAGAGAAAAAAGTCAAATGCTCAGATTTGAAAAAGGTGAAATGCACAGATAATTTAGTACAGCATGCTTGTATTATTCCTGATATTTTTTCGTGCCAAACATTAAATGAATAGTTAAAAAAAAATCTGTCATTATTTACATGTCGTTCCAAACCTGTATGACTTTCTTTCTTCTGCAGAACATTAAAAAAAAAAAAAAAGATATTCTGAGGAATGTGTTGTTGGTAACCAAACAGTTTTGGATACCATTTGACGAAAAAAAAAAAAACATTTCTCAAAATTTCTTTTTATATTTTATAGAAGAAAGAAAATCATATAGGTTTAGATTGACATGAGGGTGAGTAAATGACAGAATTTTCAGTTTTTGATTAACTTTAATCCCTTTAAGGATCACACTGTTTTGTGACATGATCTTTTACAACAACACAATGGTTCAATTGCTTATGACATGATGAAAATGGCCCACAATAGGGTGATAGCTTCTGTCAATAGCCATCATAAGCCATGACAGTAAAAACACCTATTACCCATCACACCGTGAGCAGACGACCGAGCAAGACTGAAGCAGTTTACTGTCTATTTGACAGAGAAAGATCAGTATATAAATAGTGCCCCTAGGGACACAACATAACAGCATTGCTCAAATACTAAGTGCTAAACCACTAGCGGTAATGTAATATGCAATTGGTTTGGCTTCCACTGGAAAAAACTAAATGGAAACTGAGATAAATTTGCATGCAGCAACATTTCATTTCTGTTAATGTTGGTGCATGTCATCTTTGGTTTGCTTCACTAACGATATTATGCAGTGAACCACAACACCAACGTACATAGTACAGAAGAGAGCAGGGAATCAATCAGTCAAGGTGATGGTGCTGAGGTCGCGAGTGAAGCTGCTGTATGTTTGCGTTCATCTCATTTGAAGAGGCCTGCACTCTGCACGGAGTATCAATTACAGCATATACTGTACACAACTGAAGCTGATTTCATGTTGATCACTGCAGAAATTTTGCTTAGTTTCTTTAACTCTACTTTCTCAATCTGCTCATGCTGCATATCAGCTGTCGTAGCCCGTGAATGCAGACCAGAAAATGTCATACAAGTTCAAGCTTCATTTATTCAGATGATTAATTAGGCTGACAGGAGCCTAAAGGCCTGGGTGACCAGATGTCCCGGTTTACTCAGGACAGTCCGGGTTTCATGAGGTGCATCCATGTCTTTACAATTGACTAAAAAATGTAAATATGTCAGCTGTTTGGCAGACTGACTTAAGATTGAGCTTCCTCAATGTCCTTCAGTCTTCCAATACTCTCTCTTTACAGTGAATGAAAGTAATTGCAATTTTGCATGGATTTACAGATATTTTTTTTTAGAATTTCTTTCAGCAAATCAGCTTGCAATGTATATGAAGCCATAACATAAGATGTTTACTGCTGCTTCCTGTTCTCCTCGCAGTGTGGGCAGCTTCTCAAGTTGGCAAACTAGCTAAAGCCGCTTGTTAATGTCAGATTTTTCCTGTTTAAAATTGCAGCTTGTCAGATTGCATGATGACTAGGACATTGCTCAGATGGACAGCACTGACTGGGCATTATAGGATACAGTCCACATCCATTCTGACATCCTCATTTACATGTGAAATTATACTGCACAAACCCAAGCAAGTCTTTTACTTTGCTGGCAATGTTTTGCCTGGAAAAAAAAAATGATGTGGCTGGGCAACAAAAGTCTTGGACTGCTGCCCATAATTTAGAGCAGATTCAATGTCCAACTGTAATGTGAATAATGAGATGTTTGTGTTGCATATTATATAAACAAGCTAGTATCAGCATTTTTAACTAAACACCTCTCTTACACACACTTTTTGTCCCCTTGGAATTATAAGGTTCTATCTGACATTTTTGTCAAAATTGAGTTATTCACATATTCTTATTCTGTGACAGCTTATTTATATTATGGGATGTTTCTTTTTTAAGTTGTGTACATTTTTTTTAGAAAACAAAAAGGTTCTATCTACAAAGTCGAACTCTAACTTGATTCTATAATGTTCTATCTGTGAGCCAATCAGCACTTTGAATGCACACACAAGGACCAATCAGGATCAGCTTTCTTTGTCATGTCGCCGGACTGCTCTGTGACAGCGGAAAAGAACGCAGAAAACGTGAAATCAGTGAAGACTAAACAATGCCAGGCAACTGGATGTTTATTAGAAACCTCATGATCGACTATTTTATTTATGATCTTGTCAATGATAGCAGCCCAAATTCCAGGGAATTTCAGTTTTTTTGTTTTGCTGTTGCTATTGCTGAAGAGTTATTTTCATAGTTCGACACCAAGCTGGCCAGCAGTGCTATTAGGAGGATAGGTTCGGCTTTTGTAATCTATTTGCTTTATTCCAGTCACATCATTGTCATACAACGAAATGTTATGTATATATTAGGTTATGTTTTAACCTTGATCCATCCTGTGTATTGAGCTGTATGTAGCTCTATGCTATGGCATGTTGGATTAAAGTGCATAAACTATGACATTAAGTGAGATGAAATGCTAAATTTTACATTGTTGGTAAAAATTGAGTTGTTGCATAGATAAATATTTTAAATCTGAATTATTTTTAATAATATTTAGTCAGTGAAACATTTTTCAGTGTTTATTAAACTTTGTTAAACACCTTTGCTGAAGGTGCTTCGCTCACCCAGTTTAAATCTAGATTAAAGACACATCTCTTTAGCCAAGCATTCACATAATGCATCTCATATCAGATCACTTGCACATGACTATCTTTGCTTAATGTTATGAACAGCAGCTACGCTAATTATTTTCCATTTGCTTCTCTGTTTTATCTCGGGACACCTGTCCCGAGGTGACTAGAGAGTACATCAGATTCATTTTGGACCCAGCCTCTTAAGAAGACCTCAGATGACCAACACCTTTGAAGAGACGCAACATCTGGATCAACATGCACATTCCCAAATTTCTATATATCCTAATTATTGTTAATATGTTATTCATTATTTCCAAGAGCTCATTGCTTCTACCTTCAATTAAACTGCTAACAGTGATTGTAAATTAAATTGCCTAAATTATTACTTTGTTAGCTAACTACATGATTATATGTACATTTCTGAAACTACATATATTGGACAGTCACCTCCGATACCAGATTCTCTAAATTGTAATGTTGACATGCATTCTCTGTAAAGCTGCTTTGAAACGATATGTATCGTGAAAAGCGCTATACAAATAAATGTGAACTGAATTTAATTGAATTGAAGCATTCTTTAAAACATCTGCACTGGACAAAATATTTAGCACTGCCTTTTATGCTTAACTTGAACAAGAAAAAAATATTCATTCTAAAATATAAAATAAATGTCTTAGAAAGCATTAAATTTAACTTTCTCATGCTTGTCAACACATTGTTACAACACTAATTATGTTTTAAAACAAAACTGTTTGTGTTTCTTAAAAATTATTGCTTCAATTATGTTTTGCAAGATAGAACCTTATAATTCCAAGCAAAAAGTGATTTTTTTAGAATTAGAAGGTTCTATCTGCATTTGACCCATTCCAAAAATCCCCATTTACAAATTTGAGAGGATTTTGATATTGTACAGTTAGAATACATTTAGCAGGGATGCAAACACACCAGGGGTGAAAAAGGTGAGAAAGATGCGAGACATCCCATCCCATTCAGTGGAAGAAATGCTAACACCATTAAAATCAAAACAAGTCAGCCATGTCAGGCTTATTAAAAGTCCCAAACTTTACATATCGACACTTATGCCAATTAAATTAAGGTTATCATAACGCTACTTTACGAGATTCTTATGTTAAGGCATGCGGGCAGACCCAATGGAGATGACTGTCATCCGTCGTGCACTCTTCCCAGGAGCATTGCACTTAGTGTGAAGCCAGGAGGTTGGAGGGTTTTTTTTTTTTTTTGGACAATTGAGATGGCGTGATTCTCATGATTTCATTCACTGTGACCCTGTCCAAACACTGTCCTCTCAGACTCCCCTCCTCCTCCCTCCTCCCCAAAACACTTTCTCATCGGATCTACACGAATCTCGTAGGTGACCTATTTTGGTCTCAGAAAGGTGAATTCTCACCAAAGTTTACATCTATGATTTAGGATCACTGTCATTTTCATATATGGTAAAAGTTCCAGGTCTATTGTTGTTAAAAATATTTTATTTTAAAATATGCACACATTCACTCTCATTGATATTCAAAACATTTATTGTCTTGTCATATTCAGTTATGAATTACATGAAACATGTAAATAATCATACTTTCAATTCACGGGATGTTACTGTCAGTCGCTGAACATTTCTATTGTAAAACAGCTGTCAGATATTAAATGTTTAGCTACTTACATCTTACCATGCACTCTTTCACTGCTAAAACTAAGGTGCAGCATTGGAATTCGCACTCGTCTTCTGTGAACAGTAAAGCCCCGCCTTCTTTGATTTGATTGGCCATCTCAACCAATTTGACATTGATGAGCACTGTTATACCGCTGAGACAGACCAGCCTAAAAAAGTGACTTTTAAATCTTTTTGTCATCCTAACATCAAACAGAGCGGTGCGTAATGGAGTGCAGCAGAGCAGCATAAAGAATATCAAATATTTGGGGGGATTTGACAATTTCTAATTATTGGGGGGGACTTGTCCCCTCAGTGTTTATGGTGGTTACGGCCCTACTTTCGATTGACTTATATTGTGTTAATACTGAGCTAAATAAAATATAATATATATATAGCTCACCCATAAACACCACCCTCACATAAACCTTATGCATTTTTGCTTATCAAAATAATCAGATGATGGTGAACAATTCAAGTGCTCAAAGACTGACAATTTTGTCCTACACTGAAAGAAATCTTTTATGATTGCAGAAATTTGTCTCAGACAGCAAAATTGTAGCCAAAATTATAAAGTGTGCATTTTGCTTATGGAGAAATGCCCAAATGAAAATGCATTTCTTTGTGTGGTACTTTTTCCACACACAAACACATACACAAGTCTACCACTGTGGGAATGAGTTAAGAATAACAACTTGTTATTTGCCATCAGTGATTTTCCACCATGCTTTTCCTATCAGACTCTCTTTCACATGCTCTCTTTGTATCTATCTCTTGCTTTTCTCTTCTGTATTTCTCTCCTCTTTTCCTCCATAGCACCAGCAACCCACTGTGAAAATGACAGTACTTGGAGGGGCAGCTGCAGGGGGTGCACATGAAAGTAAACACACACACACACACACACACACTTGAATTTTTCTATAAGTATGATGCTTCGCTTTCCACATGTTTCAGTGTGATTACTGTTCTGATTTCCACTTTGACTCTCCCATTAAGAAAATGAGAGGGGGTTATTAAGAGATCAGTAAGATGAGCCCAGAATAGCTCAAGGATATAGGGGAAGGGTCCTCACAGGCACTAAAATAGTAGATATTGCTGAATTATAGACAAAGCTGTTTGAGGTTAATCATAAGTCAGTCACGTCATGTTCAGTGAGTGTGTTTGAATGATGCACTTTCTTTTTCTCTCTTCTGCCAGCCAGTCCTGAAAAGCAGCCCACTGGAGGCCCAGTGTTGTTCTGCTCTTTTTTTGTCATCATAATTGCCTCATTCATCCTTTGTTCATTATTGATTTCCGGAATAGTACAGTGCTGCATTGCCAGAGACCATATTGGGCAATACTACTGGGAAAAATCCTGATTGTGCCACAAAAAACAGAGCGAGTACAAATCGTACCAGTCACAAGCAGAGAGAAATGCACAGCACACATAGGCAAACTTGCAAGTATACACTTGGTCACTTAAGTGCATATCCACACACACACACACACACACAGATTTGTTTTGCTATCAAAGTGAGGACATTCCATAGGTGTAATGTTTTTTATACTGTACAAACTGTACATTCTATCCCCCTACACTACCCCTACCATCACAGAAAACATTCTGCATTTACATCTTTAATAAAACATTGTTTAGTATGTTTTTAAAGCTATTTTAAATATGAGGACTCATGAAATGTCCTCATATTTCATGTTTACGTCGTAATACCAATGTAATACCCATGTCATTATACAAATTTGTGTCCTCATAAATCACAAACGCACATGCGCACGCGCGCACACACACACACACACACACACACACACACAAAGGCAAAACACCTTGTACACAGCTATCAGTCAGACAGAATTTATTTTACAATTAAAATACTTAAATGTGGGCTTTGGAGATCAAATGTAAAACTAAAAGAGAAAGCAGTCTTATTTAGCCTTTCCCTCCAAATTAAGAAAAGACAACAACTATGAAGTACAAGGGTTAACTCTAAGTAGCACTTGACTCTTTTAGTCGTACCCTCCTCCCTCATTTGACCCTTTGCTGGCCTAGGGTGTCTGAACAGAACATGTCTCTCTCTCTCTCTCAGGGTAATGCTGCATTAATGCCTGCTGGTGTTGCACAAATGTTTTGCTGAATTAAATGTGGCTGAAAGTGCCAACATTGCTGTTTATCTGTAAATCTGCCTAATCCCTTGTCCGCACTGTTGCATGTAATCAATTTCTGAAAAAAAGGGAAGGGGAATACAAAGGTTTATTAATAGTTTACACAATGCTCTTGACCTGGCGCTCTTTGTCTTGATATTTGAACAGATTGACTTTTTATTTTATTTTATTTTAATTTTATTATTTTATTTTATAGCAGTATTCCTGATTTTGAAGAATTAATATGCAGCATTTCTTTGGGACAGTAATGTATTCAGATGTTGTGTTTTGCTTTATTTAATGAGTTAATATTCATTGAGTTCACTGAACATTTTAGAAGAAGTAATTTCACAGTAATTTCTTCCCTGTAGCCATAATATGGCATATATTTAAGAAATCTTCTCAGCTAACGGTAAGCCTGTATGCTTAAGTGAGCTAATGCAAACTACCTCTCTGTTATAACAGACTCTTAATCTTCCAGAGACATTAGCCATTATAAACATTGACTGAAGCCCAATGAGGCATCTAGTAGGTGTTGTGAGAGCTATTTCAGTAATGTCCTTCAAGGCCTGTAGATCTTTAATGAGGTGAGCAGCTTGAGGGCTAGCAGACCAAACCTCTTAACAAATGGGTCAGCAAGTCCATCCTACATATCATCCCATTTCTTCATCTCAAAGAAACACACAAGAAATGTATGTATTGTTCTGGTAAATACTGTAGTAAATGGAGATATTCAACAAACAATACAACATATGACTGTGATTACGGTTTGATTACTGCACATCCCTCATATCCTTCATACACACACACACACACACACACACACAGGATCCATTCTGAATCCCTATAGCTGACTTTACAGAAGGAGCTTCAATGAAGGGCTCCGTCACCTATTGTATCATCTATCCCATATTGTCGTAGTCTGGATTGTGACAAATTGAATTTGTTTTTCGGAGAAATATCACATCAGGAATAAGAGGATTGGATGCATAGTGAGAGACACAGAGCTCTGCTGCAGTGTGATACTGATATGTGTCGAGTATCACATAAGACTGAGTGTCACCTCTATGTGCACATGTAAGTGCATTTGTGTGTCTTAGTCGCTCGGCTGTTATGGAAGGACTATCTTAACTGAAATATTTAGACTGTTATGGAGGTGATCTTTTAAAGGACCTCAGCACTTTAACACCATCTCCCTTTTTCACCTCCTGCCTTTTCTACAATTTGCTAATGAATTTTAAATGAGCAGGTAAAAAAAAAAAAAAACACACAAGTGAAAGGAAATAGAGGGAAAAATGCAACTTTCATGTTCATGTCTTCAACCATTACAGCCTAAAAATATACCTGTGTGATCAACAGTTCTTCACAGTGAAAATGTACTACTGCTTATAAATGACCCAAAACAAGGGTCAAACTAAGAACATTTTGAAGGAGTAAAGAGGTATTCAGAGTCACAGTGCTATAATTTTAGCTGAATAACCTACAACAGATCACAAATATTTCAATCTGCATTCAATTAAGTAAAATTATTATCGAATCTCTGACTGCAGAGATAATAAAATGATGCTTCTTTAAACTGCAAATGAATGAGCTATAAACAGTGTTGTTGGGTGTAATGCATTACAAGTAACACAAGTTACGTAATCAGATTATGAGCATGCGGGCTTCAATTTATAACAAAATATCTGTTACTTTTTCAAATAACTAACGCAAGTTACTTTGTTTTCCCATGTACTGACTGACTCCTCTGCTGTCCCCATGTTAAGAGAAATCGGAACTAAGTCCAGACACGTTGTGTGCGCAATGTAAACATGATGGTTATTGTAGGATTAAATGTGAGAAAGCAAACTCAGAATATTACGCAAACCAGCAATAATTAAAGATGTTAAATAATACAAATATACTTTATGCATTTAATCTCACTTTATTATCCAATGTCTGCTGACCTTCAATGATCCAATTCAAACATACTAATAAGCAAAAATGGCTTTGGATAAACATTTGTGTTTCATTATTATTATAATTATTTTTACTATTCTTCTGCAATCCAGAATGGCAGCACAGCTGAAAGGTTTGTTTGAGCTGCACCCTCTACTGTACAGACGTGAATTTGCATTTGCATTTCCTTCAGCCTGAGGCTTATTCATTTCACTCTTGGTGTGAAAGGGCCTTAACATTTGCCAAACATAAAACTTTTTTTTGTTGTTGTTAAAAAAAGCCCAGCTCAGATGAACAAAAGAAACGCAAAAGTAACGTAACATTGCTTTCCATAAAAAGAAACAAAGCAACACAATTACTTACTTTCCCTAACACTGGCTATATACTTTTTTTTCAAAGAAAGCAATCTTTATTGGAAAATATAAAATATGTATTTCTGACACAAAGATACATTGCTAAAATAGAAATGTATTATATTATGGTACGACACTAAACAGGACAAGTAAAAATATCAACTACTGGACCAAATTGGGGGAAAATCCTTATTGTTGAGCCCTGTGTAGTCATTTTTATTTGGAAAAGTGAATGTAAGATTCAGTAGAGAAGAGGAAATAAGATGAAAGAATAATCAGTGGTGACATGGCCTTTACCAGTTCTTTTTCAGGTCAGAAGAGACTGTCATGCCATTTGAATAGGCTAATTAAGATGGTGACAAAGGGTTGATGAAACATTTAATCTCACTAAAACAGAGTAAAGTCTGGCACAGTGAAACACACCACCATAACACACCACTTTCATAACTATCATAACTATGCAGCATACAGCTCCTTTCTTAGCGCTTCTCTGACTACAAATGAAAACACTTAAACTGGAAATGACGCAATATTTTCCATGTTCAGGCTTGACAGGATTACTCTCATGACAATATTTGCTCTCATTAAAGTCAAAACATGACTCAGCTCTCTAGAGGCTTGTTAAACTTGATTGAGTCATGTTCACAACTTGCATGAAAGGAAGGCATGAGAAAAAAACTATGTAAGTTTTCAGAGAATGTTTTTCATGTGCTTCATAAAGGGAAAATCAGTTGGCTGATCTGGAGCTTCAACTGAGACTCGACTCCTCATAATGCACATACAGCAACACAGTATTTCTTTCTTTCACCTTCTACACACACACACACACACACACACACACGTATAATGAACTATATCTACATGTTCGGTGTTCATTTTTAACAGATTTTTTTTTTTAGTTTTTGTCTTTTGATGATTATATTTTTTAAATGTAGTCAAAATTAAGTCATGTAATTTTAATTATTTTACACTTTTATACTAAAATGTAATCTAAATCAGTTGATGTGCAAAGAAAGTGCACAAAACATACATAACAAAATATTCAAACATTTTATTACTGTAGACATGTATGAAAATTAAAAAAATAATAATTGCAAATCACATGCACATTTTTGTCTCGTTATTGTTGACAAAATAAAAAAAAAACAAGAAACATTTTTTTTTATCAGCAATATTTTTTGTAATATATTTGTAAAATATGTTTTAGTCCACTTACATGCCAACAACAAAAATATCGATTTACCACAAAAATTAAGCGAAAGTTTACACTTCACTTATCCTGAAAGAGTTTGTCGAATGCTTAATATATGCAGAAGCAATTGAAAAGCCCAAACCATCAATCTTCTCACAAAACAAACATGTCTAGCCATTTCTGGTGAGAGATTTGTTACAAATAAATGAGTGTAGATAAGCACTCATCTCTGCTATTAATTTATCTTCTCAGTCTCTCTGCCCATCCTTCACACACCTTCCAAAAATCCCACTTTTCTCCCTCCTGCTTTTCTTTCCCGCTCCAGCAACATCATCCTCCTTTTGTTCATCAGAGGCAAAAGCCACAGCTCTCTCTCTCTCTTCTCATACACACAAATACATGTTGAAATGCTGGTTTATGCACCAGTGCGTAGCATTGTTATGGAAAACATCTACATAGTTGTGTCCAAGCACACGTGTGGTCTGTCTTATTTCGTCTGGTGGGGCGTCTCACGCTGCATACTAATACTCTCTGTTATGCATATTCCCTATGTGTAGTTTGTTGGTCAGTAAGACAGCTGCATATGCATTATGCATGAGAGGCATGTTTTGCCAGACTATGGCAGGTGCGGTGGTATTATGGTGTACAACAGGAAGGAGGCTATGGCATGTTATGACAGGTCACAGGGTGTCATTGTAGCCTGTACCTCACTCAGGTACAGTGAAATAATGACAGTGTAGAGCACAGTATGGGGTGCCGACAGTAATCTGATGCTACAAATATCAAAAACAGCAAACTGACTAATTTGATTGCCAGATTAATGTTTAAATATGAGTAAGCGGGTGAATATCCATGAAAATGCATAAGATTTTGGTGCTTGTGATGTGTGTGTCTATGTGTGTATATATAATAAGTAATAATTCATCTTACATGGCACTCTTAATTCGACTGGATTTAGAGCTGTTAAAATATTGAAGTGGTGTAAAGTGTGCACAGGAGTCGTGACCAAGTCCACAGCCAGATAAACAATGGTCAAGGTCAGTCTGAGGCTGTATAATATTGGAGAATGACTAGGGATTCTGGTTTTTAAATCTGAGCTGAGAAAAGATTTGTGGAAAATTAAAGACCTATACAAAGAAGGTGTTATACTGTCATTTGCTGATATTACTGACATTTCTAAATTCCCAAAAAAACATTATTATAAATACTTTCGACTTAAGAGCTTTATATGTACTGCTCAGGAGCAAAGCATTAAAGAGCCAGAAACAACTACTCTGCAGAAAGATATGTCTAAACCAAGACCTTGTGTCATTTATCTTGTTTATATGACATGCTAATATCTGGCTCTCAGGAGACAAGGAACTATGGGAACAAATATGGGAAAACACAGAAAGTTAATAGTAGATCAAAACTGTTACACTACAACTGGTTTATGCACACTTATGATACTCCAATAAGGTTAAATAGAATTAATAGCAACATACCAGATACAGTACTTTTCTAAAATGATTTATTAATTTTCATTTTTAAATAAACATACATTAACTTTCAACAGTTTGGGGTCAATAACAATTATTTATTTATTTAGAAATTAATCAGAAAACTTTTATTCAGCAAAGGCAATTGATCAAAAGTGACTGTAAAAAGATTTCAACATTTGTAATAATAAGAAATGTTTCTTGAGCACTAAATCAGCATATTACAATAATTTCTGAAGGATCATGTGACACTGAAGACTGGAGTAATGATGCTGAAAATTCAGCTTTGCCATCACAGAAATAAATGACATTTTAAAATATATTCAGATATTAACTTTTTTTTATTGTAATAATATTTCACAATATTTCACTGTTTTTACTGTGTTTTTGATTGAAATGCAGCCTTGGTGAGCACAGGAGACTTCTTTCCAAAACATTAAAAAAATCTTACCGACCAGTAGTGCAGTAGAACAGTAGAGTATGTTGTGAACAAAATCAAAGGCTCAGAGTATCATTTATTTACAAAAAAAAAAAAAAAAATGAAAAAAAGAAATACTGAATTCAGTACTAACAAGGAGAGCACCAGCACTTCTTTTCCTACCACTACAAGCACTGACCCTGGCGCTCTATACACTAGTCAGTCGAGCCTCAGGACAGCAGCCAGTCTAGCTTGATGCTCACTGTGTCTTGTCCCTACTGCTGTAAATTCAGCATTAAATTTCTCCTTTGTGGAGACTGATCTTCCCAGAGTGCATCAGGTGTCCTCAAGTACCAGGTCTGATGCAACATATCTGAAAAATCACAAAGGTACAACCCCCACCTCTCTGGAGCAACTGACGCCCACCCACATCCCTTCATTTATTTCCAACTAATTATATTTTGTATTTGTGTCATTGTGTCTTCACTCGCTACAAGGTCGGGACTATAGACAGTGTAGAGTCTCCTCTAATGTTACTACTACACTCTACACGCTACTACACTACTACACAGGAAAGGAAGAACATAATTTTAGTCTGAAACAATCTGCACCATAAGGTCACGGAATAACATTAAGAGCTAATTATTAAGAAAATGTGCCATAGGTTACACCAAATGTGAGACATGTCACACCAATCTAAAAATATAATTATTAGGATGAAGCAGTATGTATTACTAAGGTAATATTTATAGTCAAATTTCACAGCAAGACAATTTTGTGACCTTCAGAAGTTGAGCAGGATTAAAAAAGACCCCTTGCCATTGAATGGAGCATGGTGACTTTGTTGTCTCCTAGACAAAATGTTTCAGACACACACACACACACACGTTTGTTTTTGTAAATTGTGGGGACATTCCATAGGCGTAATGGTTTTTATACTGTACAAACCGTATTTTCTCTCGCCCTATACCAACCCTACACCTAAACCTACCCATTACAGGAAACTGTGCACATTTTTACTTTCTCAAAAAATCTCATTTTGTATGATTTATAAGCCTTTTGAAAAATGGGGACATGGGGTAATGTCCTCATAAGTCACCCTCTCCTTGTAATACCGATTTCATACCCATGTCATAATACAAATTTGTGTCCTGATATGTCACAAAAACGCACACACACACACACACACACACTCACAGAGAGAGAGAGAGAGAGAGAGAGAGCCGCAGGCTCACTGCAGCATATGCAGAACATCAAAAGACCTTCTGCACGCAATCCAATGATCGTGTTCATATAACATTCATAAGACTCATCTGCGGGTCCAAGAAGTCATTAAATACTGGCATTTTACATGAAGAGGTTTTCAAAACAGGATAAATCCAAATAAATCCCTCCACATATTTGATCAAATACTCAACAGGGAAAATTGATAGCATTCAGATTGAGTGATGAAAAAGCTGAAAATACTTACTGAATTTCTTTTCTTTTAATTTGTCTTAAGTCTGAATCTGGACATCTGAACTAACAGAAATACAAACTCATTATTAACAACAGACAGCATTATGAATGCAAGAAACACAGAGGTAAGCTATATGTCTGTGCCTGCTCATGCCTGCGCACTAAATCTGACTAGAAGATCTATAATTTAATACTGCATACAGATATCACAACAAACACAAGCAAATTTCAAGAGAGCAAAACAAACATCTACACTGAATACTGTAGTTCTCTATACTGTACTTCCAGTTTATTCGTGTTTGTGCAGGATTTACATCCAAATCTTTATACTAAATAAACTAGACAAATCCACTCTATGTAGAAACTCAAAACTGTTTTATTTAACCTGCTAGCATAAGAGAGAAAAACTCAATGACTAGTAAACAGTGAAGAAAATGAGTTCTTATAAATGTAAACTTTGCAATCGTGTTTTTATTAAAGCCATAGGATTTCAGTGGAGCTTTTAAAAAGCAGTATTTGTATCAGGATGAACCAATAAAACTTCTTTTTGCTGTCTTGGTGAATACAAAGTTCCTTTTTCAAATTAGCCACTGTCTGACCATTATTAGAATCAAAGGCAGCCTGTGGATCAAGTAGAAAGAATGGAAAGAGTTTCACATAATGGCCGCACTGTAGACAGGACATATTTAAAGCTGACGTTTTGGCTCCCTTTAGGACAAAAGACAGACACCAGTGATAAACATGACAGAAATTGATGCAAACTGAGCTGCAAATGAAGGTAAAGGCAGATATTGTTTATAGCTGCTATACTGATGAAACAGACACTGTAAGGCTGATTGTGTTTTAAAAATATAATTTTAAAAAGATCATTTATTTGACTATTTATTTTATTTTGGCCATTATTGTGACTTCTTGAACAGGATGTATGATAGTTTGCTTAACATGTTTAAACAAATAAATAGCAGCAATCCAACACACTTTTATAGTAAATTGTAACTACAACCCCAAATCAGAAAAAGGTGGGACATTTAGTAAAACCCAATAAAATCAAGAATGATTTGTTAATATCTTGAACCTTTATTTAACTGACAAAAGTACAAAGAAAAGATTTTCATTGACCAACGTGATTCTGTAAATATAAACAAATGTTGATTTTGATGGCTGCAACACACTTTAAAAAAGTTGAGACAGAGGCATGTTTACCACTGTGTCACATCACCTTTTCTTTTAATTACTTAACTTTTTAATCATTTAGGAATTGAGGATACTAATTGTTGTAGTTTTGCAAGTGGAATCTTGCCTGATCCAAGACAATCAACAGTCATCGTTTTTTGATTTTTCTTTCCATGAGGGGCCAGTCATGCACATCCACTCATGTTGTAGAGTGTCTAGAAACCACACTGATGTAGCACATGCAGAATGAGGCCTGGCATTGTTCCTGCTTCCCAGGAAAGATGTAATCTTGATGGCAGTATATGACTCATTTCCAATATACAATACGCCTTCATGCCAATGGTACCATCACACATATGCATATCACCCATGCAGTTTGCACTGATAAACCTTCATAACATGACAGATGTTTGCTTTTGCACCTTTCTCTGATGAAAGTCTGGATGGTCCCTTTCGTCTTTGGGACTGAGAACTCGATCTCTGTTTTTTTCCAGAAACATGCTGAACTGTGGACTTATCTGACCACAGCACACATTTCCACTGTCTTTTAGATCATCTGAGATGAGCCTGGGCCCAGAGAACTCAGCAGCATCTCTGCATAGAATTGATGTATTTATTTCTCTTTGCGTAACAGAGATTTGAGTTGCATTTCTTGATGCAGCAGCAGACTGTGTTTAAGTGACAACGGTTTCCCAAAGTACTCCCGACCTCATGTGGCTATATTTTACACAGCAGCATGACGGTTTCTCATGCAGTGCCATCTGAGGGCTCGAAGGTCACATACATTCAGCAGAGGTTTCCTGCCTTGCCTTACATGGACTGAGATTTCTCTGGATTCCCTGAATCTTTTCACAATATTATGTATGACAGATGGTGAGGACCTAAACACTTTGCTCAAAGTGATGAACCATGATTTATCTTTGCTTGCAAAGACTGAAAAGCTCTTTTACACCTGAGCACGATACCTTCACCTATTATCAATTCACCTGCTAATTGTGGACTTCCTCAAAACCGTTTAACTACGATATCTTTTCACTATTATTTTGCCTCTGTCCCAACTATTTTGGAGTGTGTTGCAGCCATCAAAATTTGTTAATATTTACAAAATACAATTAATTTGGCCAATGAAAACATTTACATTTTTTCTTTGTACTTTTCTCAGTTAAATAAAGGTTCAACAGAATTAACAAATTACAGATTCTTGATTTTATTGCGCTTTACAAAATGTCCCAACTTTGCTCGATTTGGGGTTGTACTTTATATTTTGGCAAATTAGTGGGTAATTTGCATGAATTTGTACAATATCGCACATACGTTTTCTTTCAATCTGCTTAGAGGGTTAGGTTTAGGAGTGGACCTTCATGCTTAGTTTTTTTTCTTTCTAAAAAAAATCTACGAATTCATACAAAATCTCCAATTCGTAAAATAATTATGTTTTCTCATGAGATTGGGCAGAGCAGTCAGAAATGAATCTATTCCAGTATATCTATAGGATTGTCTCCAGTGCTGCAGAAATGTGTTAATGTGTGTAGGATTATCCTTGCATGTATGTTAAAAAAAAAACATGCACAAACAGACATGCTGAAGCTCAGCATGTGACATTTAACAGAGAATAATGAGAGCGCTTTTCAGGAACTAAACCTGCTTTGCTGATTTTCACCTTTTTCATCCCTCTGCTTCTCTCTCTCATTCCTCCTACAGCACTTTTCATTAAAAATATATTTTCATTCACCTCCATAACATGGGCATGCATAACACGCTTTACTTAGTTTTGTTATTTGTTAAATGTTTCAGTTACTCACGTAATTGTGATCAATTTTAAAAGCAACATCACTACATTGTCAAAGCCTCTTCTGATGTTAGTTTTCTCTTATTGTTGTATGTGAAACTTGTGATATAAAAAAATCCCAATTTAAGCAATGGCAACCCTACACAAGAACAATCAGTGTAAACATATAAAATCTAAAAAAATCGAAGCTGTCACATAATTATCTTTTTTTTTTTTTTTTTTTTTTTGTTATATGTGCCATACAACTATTTTGAAGAAGGAAAAAAAAAAAAAACCTATAAACATTATAAACCCTAGGATAAAGCAGTTCCCAGTCTTCTCAGGGCTGGTTTGATATCCAATAGAAACACTGCTTTTTTTCAATGTTTTCACCCATGAAGAAAGAAATATGAGAGCAGAGAACGCAAGAGAAAGCCAGAGAAAGAAACATGGGGACAGGCACTAAAAGAGAGCCTGGAGGCCAGCTGAGTGAAAACAGGGTAGAAAGAGAAAGAGGGAGAGAGAGAATGATGGTGAATGAAAGAGAGGGAAGACAAGTGATGGGAGCAGGGCGGGCTCTAGCCTCCCAGACACGCACAATGATTCCAGTTCAGGAACAAATTGGCCAATTTTTCATGGCATGCCCCTTGGCAGCCTCATCTATTTCAGCTTTTTATATTTATTTTCAGATTTCAGACTGTAGCAAGCATTCATCTAGACTGAAGTGACAACTACGCAACTCTTGTTTGGATCTGGCTCATGTTCACACACAACCTGCTCAGTCAAATCGCTGTTACTTTTCTTGAGAAGATGCAGATGTTATTTTGTGGAAAGTGCTTAAATATTCCAGGTCTAAATTAAGCTGATGGTGTTTTGCCAATGCATGATGATTGATGAACAAAGAAAGAGAAGGAGAAAAAGATGAAGATATTACAACAAACACCTTCTAGTGTCCAGTCAAAATTAATACCATGACTGTGAGACAATGTGGAAACTTTGGATTTGTTTGTGTGAATCTAGGCAGTGGATATTCAGGGGGGATAGATCACCCAAAAATGAAAATAGTTCTTAAAGGAGTAATTCTCCACAAGATGTGCGTTTAATAAATCTGGGCAGTTAATGCAGTAGAAATGTGAAATTGGTGCTACACAACTAGATAAAACAAAGAAAACTTCAACACGCATTATGCAGTGGGCTCTATCTGACTGTCCATGAGCGGGGACGCAACAATGCAGAAGTACAATCTATAACTTTCACAAAAGCTCCAAAGCTGTCAAATATGTTTTGCGTCCTCTGGCAGACTTTTGAGGTACGCATTTTTAATTTAAATAAAGGCTACTAACTGACATTGCAACAATACAAAGCTGGTTACTCTTTAAGATCCAAAGTGCACTTCCAAAACCAAACCTATGCTTAGTCATGCCCAACAAACAGCCTTCTAATTGAAAAACCCAAATCTGATATCAGACCAATAGCACAATCTGTAGTTCATGTTACAATATTTTGTAGACTATTCTCTAACACTTGGATTTTCCTTTTAAATAAGACAGGGCATACAAAGACAAGGTGCACATACACTACCAGTCAAAAGTTTGGAAATGGTAAGATTTTTAATGTTTTTAAAAGAAGTTTCGTCTGCTCACCAAGGCTGCATTTATTTAATTAAAAATACAGTAAAAACAGTAATATTGTGAAATATTTTTACAATTTAAAATAACTGTTTTCTGTTTGAATATATTTTATAAAGTAATTTATTCCTGTGATCAAAGCTGAATTTTAATCCAGTCTTCAGTGTCACATGATCCTTCAGAAATCACTCTAATATGCTGATCTGCTGCTCAAGAAACATTTATTGTGTACAATTGTACAAAATATTTGTGTACAATATTTTTTTTCCAGGATTCTTTGATGAATAGAAAGTTCAAAAGAGCAGCATTTATTTGAAATATAATCTTTTGTAACATTATAATTGTCTTTACTGTCACTTTTGATCAATTTAATGCATCCTTGCTGAATAAAAGTATTCATTTCTTTAATTTCTTTTAAAAAAAAATTAAAATAAAAAATTCTTACTGACCCCAAACTTTTGAACGGTAGTGTATAATGTTACAAAAGCTTTGTATTTCAGATAAATGCTGTTCTTTTGAACTTTCTATTCATCAAGGAATCCTGAAAAAAAAAGTACACAACTGTTTTCAACATTGATAATAATCATAAATGTTTCTTGAGCAGCAAATCATCATATTAGAATGATTTCTGAAGGATCATGTGACACTGAAGACTGGAGTAATGATGCTGAAAATTCAGCTTTGATCACAGGAATAAATTACTTTATAAAATATATTCAAACAGAAAAAAGTTATTTTAAATTGTAATAATATTTCACAATATTACTGTTTTTACTGTATTTTTAATTAAATAAATGCAGCCTTGGTGAGCAGACGAAACTTCTTTTAAAGACATTAAAAATCTTACCATTTCCAAACTTTTGACTGGTAGTGTATATTATAAAAAGCTGACTAAACAATAAATAGCAACGGCCATTACATTAATTTCAGATCCAAAATTTTGTTCTTCCTTCATCTTTCTGGCAGTGTCAGTGCAAGAGAGACCAAGTGTATGTGAGGGAGCTTTTGGAAGATGGATTTGAGGCATTAGTGTTTAGTCGTTTTGTCAAGATACAGTAAGCTGAGCAAGATTCAAGGCCAAACAATTTGTCATGCACACGAACTAAGTTTAAGATATGAATGAGAATGTGAAGGACATGTTTGACTGGACAGTGCCCTACAGTATTCGAAGATACTGATGTGTAAATGCGTGCCCTCATATTTATATTCATATACATATACAATTCCATAAGTGCAAATGCATTCATCACAAGAAAGGAACAAGGCACTCATTTGCATTAAACAAACAATTGCACACTGCACATGGTTCATTAAATATTCAACATTACACACACACACACACACATAACCACACAAACAACTGGGTTTGGAGGTCGCAGAGTCTTTCTGATCTTCTTCATTATTCTAAAAGCAAAAACTCCAGGGAGACATTGTTTTCCACTCTTCTTTGAATCAGTGATACCTTATTGACTGAAGGAATAAGGATATGAGAAATATGAACCAGCTGCCATTGACACACACACACACACAAAGACCACATTAATGAGCATCATCCTGGTTGACAGGCGGTTCTAAAGCTGTAGACAGACTGCCTGCTTCCTCATGACCGGTGAGGATCAACCTTTCACACACACACAGACCATCATTAGCATACTTCTGTGCTTCCATCCCAAGCCAGTTTCCCAAGATCAGCTTTCTAGTCTGCTGCTTAATGGTCAAAAATGAGACAGAGTTGGTTTAAGCTGATTCTAAATGTGTAGCCAGAAAGTATGAGTTTAAAGGGAGACATTAAAATTCCTCAGATGTTCATAAAAGAGGTGCATGCAGGGTAAGGAGACACAGTAATGGGAAAGAGCAACAGGAAGCTACACAAATGACACATGCTTCCACTGAATTTGTGTCTGTGTATGAGAGAGAGACGCAGAGGACAAGTCTCCAACTGAGTCTGTTTGTTCTTTACCTCTGTTCAGACGTGTGTGTGTGTGTGTGTGTGTGTGTGTCCAATTAGGGGCAGTAGTGGTCTGGCACTGAGATGCCTAAACACACACAGTATAATACTGTTAAATGAACCTTTTCAGATCAGAATTAAATTCTAGGGACACAAAAATAGGGGCATTCTTCATTTCTACTCTAAATGCAGCCATTAATGATAATCAACAGTTTATGATAATTTTTTTTTTTTATGATTTACACACCAAGGCTGCATTTATTCGATTAAAAATACAGCAAAAACAGTAATATTGTGAAATTTGTTTTTTTTTTTATAGCCATTACTCCAGTCTTCAGTGTCACATGATCCTTCAGAAATGATATGCTGATTATTATTACTATAATGACACTATAATTACTATAATGAACTATATATTACTATAATCCAGATAATTATACACATGGATCTGTTCTAAACTGCTTTAAGAAAATATTTAATTATGTTATGCAAAATTATAGCAGTATCATGTAGTTTCATGTTGTTTTTAAGTCATGATTTCTTAAAAGTTTACATTAGTTATACATTTTTCAAAAGTATTTATTTTTTTTAGTTTTTAATATTAAATTTTATTGTTAGAATTAGACATGATTATAACTAACAACTAAAACGGTGTAAGATTATTAAAATGTTCAAGGCAAAGAGTAACAGCAATTGTTTTGGACAAAATTTGTTTGAGGATTATTACTGAAATCTCATGAAGCAGTTTAGCGTTTAATGTAGTTGTCAGGCAACGGAAGGAAGCAGACAGGTAAGTAGAGCAAACAGGACTTTATTTAAGACAGAGGCACGGTTCTGGGTTGAGGAGATAACAGGTGAGTAAATCTCAATAAGCACGTTGCAGTATGACTTAGCCGAATACTGATACAATGTCTCTTTTGCAGGAATGGAGAATGGACAGATGGCAGACAGACAAAAGAGGATGGATGACAGCAGACGGACGGTTCAGGTAAGTAGCCGATAGGTAGTCCTTGTGGTTCGTCGGGACGTAGTGATACACATCGTCATTCGGACAACACCAAACAACTGTGGTGAGGAAGGTGACTGCTTAAATAGGGAGTGCAGACGAGTGTAAACAAGGGTGATGGTCTGCAGGTGCCGGTGATTGATGAGTGAGTGCAGGTGAGGAACAGGAGGGATGCTGGGAAATGGAGTGCAGGGAAGGTGACTGAGCTGGTGGCTGTGACAGTAGTGGACTGTACCTCATATGCTACATAAAGACTTTGTTAATTATTGAACATCTAATGTTAATATCATATTGTAACTGGATATAAATATAATAGTTTGAATTATGCTTCAGAAGCCATCGTGCTTCATTTCAAAATTAGATTTTTTGTTGTTATCCTGATGTCGCCCACACAGTTGGCTAGTTGACTTTAACCGTGCAGCATTCAATACAAAACATTTTTTGAAATAACCATTGGAATGAACATACAGCCTTAAAGGGTTAACAGGCAGGCTTCAGCACTGCATGTGTGTGTTTCAGTTACATTTGGATTTGACCCAAAAATAACATACAATGAAACTTCATGTTGTGTGGAGAGGAAGAGATGAAGAAAAAAAAAAAAAGCCAGGAGAAGAGGAAAGGGGTGAAATGATCAGCGTGTAAACCTGTGGTGCAAGACATGAAAGAACATTCACTGTCACTGTACCTTCAGCCAGGAACTTATAATTACAACAAAAGACATCTAGAAGAATTCAGATCATTGCCCTTTTTTAAACACGTATAGTTATGCTTAAAATGGATAACAGCACCTTAGTTTCTCCACTATGTAATTTAAGTAACCAAAACACAAGAAAGCCACAGACTTCCATCAGCACACCTGCATTATGTTTGAACTCTCCAAACACAGGGATAGAGAGAGAGAGAGAGAGAGAGAGAGAGAGAGAGAGAGAGAGAGCGTTGAATCTTTCAGATGGGATATGTTGCCGCTGGCAGTCTCTCTCTCTTTCATCCTCTCACACAAGCTTTCTGATGAATGTATGAGACATTCAGAAAAGATAAACCCTCTCTGGCTCTGTCTGACATCATCTGTAAAAATAATAACAGATTGCCAGAAAATATCATTTGCCAAAGACGAGTGCCAGTATGCGCACACGTAGGCACACGTCGCCATCAAGCTGTCATTTTTCAAACATCAACTTGGCAATGAGCAATAACAAGAGAAACAAAAGCAAAAGACAAATGTCATAAATCAGTGTGGGAATGTCAGAGAACAATACAGCAGCGCAATCACAAGCTGTCAATCAACTGAAAGTGACCTTAATGCACTTTAGCACTAAACCATCTGTCACAGGAAATGAGAGTGAACAACAGAAAGAGGATGCTCAAGCACTCGCAAAACAAATAGCTTGGGGATTACCTCTTTGTTAACTCAGCAGAAATGGCAAGTATTTGAATAGTCTGCTTTAATGAACAACTGTAAAGCAATTCTATAGCTCATTAGCAGTGATAAATCACGATATGTCTTTTGGGAATTCTTTGTGATTGCAAGTCAAATCCACTCACGTTAGTGCCAATACGGACAGTGGGGTCCACAAGCCTGAGAGCAATAGTCAAAATGCTTCTACGTTTTTACAATTTATATTAAAAAGATCTGAAATTTGTCTTGCATGCTCACAAAGAAGGTTGTTAGAAACTGTTTGTTTGGGTTTTTGTTCATCTTTTATTTCACATACAGTAAATAAAGATTATTTTTTTGCATCTATGATTCAGGAACATCCATGGAACCTTTCCTTCACACAAAAGATTCTTTATAGAGGAAAAGAGGAAAACATTATTTTTAGTACACCAAGTGAGTCAGTACCGCCACTGGTGCCCCCTCAAAGAAGCAGGCTCAGTATTAGTGTCCATGTCACAAACTTGCTTATTTGATTAATTACCTAGAAATAGTGCAGAATCAATACTTAGTTTTCATTTAAAATCCTTAAACTTTATGGTTTAAATATAAAACTTTATGATTTATGAACTTGAATATATATTGTAATGTGGTCTCAGATTTTTGGACCCCACTGAATATGAATGTGTGTGTGTGTGTGTGTGTGTGTGTGTGTGTGTGTGTGTCTATGCAAGATGATTAAAACGTCTTTCATCGTCCATCTCCCTTTCACCAGAGACGGTTCAGTTGAACACAGCAGCCAGAATTCCATATCAGCTGAGAGCAGACACAATCAATCCATCTGTAAGCCCTCAAAGACACTCCACGTCATCATGAATATATCTGTAACCTCCATCACCTCTTTTCAGCTACAATCATTTTATCCTCAAACACACTGGCCGCCATCCAGGTGTGATTAAACTATTTCAGAGTGCAGTCACAGCCAATCTATCTCAGAAAAAAAAAAAAATCAATCAAATATTATAAAACTGGCCCTGGGTCCCAATTTGCATACAATCCATCCTATAAAGTATTGAGATTAGAATTAGTATCAAATCATAAAAAGTTCCTGGATGGTCTACTATTTCCAGTGTATGTTCAAAGTGTGCATCTTATGTTCAGTTATTGAATGCGTAGACATGGTTATACAGTAACACTGTCAGTTTAACCAATTAGAAATGAGCCAAAGTGGTTGAGTTATCACTGTCGTATAAGCACCAACCAGCAGAGGTTGTAAGACTCTGTGTAAAAATATAAAAGATTTACAGAGCAAAAAAGGTTAGAAATTAAAGTGAGTTAAGAAATTAGATAGTATTATATCAAAGTCTGAGACACTAAGACACTGAGATATAGAAAATGTGTTACATGTTGCTTTTGTGGGCGCTCTTGTGTATCAAACTGACTGTTGTATTGATCTGACAGTCTGAGGTTAGACTACCAGACTACAAAAATAAATAAATAAATAAATAAATAAATAAAGAGCTCCAGTACAGACTCATACTGTTTTGTTATTAACCAATTTAATTTTACCTGTTTATTTATTGCATTCAGTCTGCAATGCATTTTGAGCTTAATACATTAACACATAAAGATAGATACAGATGCAAAAGGCATAAGTTTGGTTTGTTAACTACTGTACACATTATTGCACGCATTATTAAGCAAAAACATCAGCAGAATCTTTGCACGAAAAAGCCACTGCTGGCAGATCTTCAAGGATGTGCTGCTCTTTATTTTCTCGTCAGTACAGCAGGATAGCATAAATGAAATAAAATGAATCTAAATGAAGAATAATGAATCAAGGGGAATGAAAATGATAGGATGCACATAAGAGCAGTCATTTAAAACCTCATGCAGACACTTTCTAAATAGTCAAATAGAGTTAGAAGGCCTATATGATGAAAGAACAGCTGTTTTAAAACTACAGTAATGAACAAACACAATATATATTACATTTAAAATAAAACATTTTGTTCCACACAAGACAAGTTTTTGTTTCATAAACTGCATCCAATAAAGCCTCTTCTGCATGCTCTGCAACTCTTCTACAGGCTTGTACTTTGCAGTATGATTTATAAAGGCTCTTGCAAATCAGAGCCACAAAATGAAACTCGAAAGTGTACGCATGACCTTTAAAGTGTTGTGGGTATAATTAACACACATTTATCTAATGTCAACAGATAATTATAGAAAACCAAGCTTAAATAATGACATACACAAAAAGTGGGTTAATGGGGGAAATACTGATTACATTTTTTAAAGAGATAAAGCCTGTCTGACAAGGGAAAGTGTTTAGTCATTATTTTTGCAAATATGTTTAGGTGAGGCTACTGCTACAGAAATGTCACACTTCAGATTTATTTGTATAGAATTTTGTCAAACAGGAATTCTCTCAAAGCAACATTTTAGTCTAGTGCCTAGACTGAGAACAAGGGGAAAAAGAAGATGCTGAAGAAAAAAATCCCTCAGTAAATCAAAGCTGCAATGGAACATGCTTTCTCTTCCATTTGACATGAAAAGAATCAAGTCTTGGTTACACTGCAATACAGTGAAGGTACTGAATTTTGTCTTTTATTGACTTGTTATGGTAAATCAGGTCAGACCAATCCATTTGATGTGTCACAAATTCCATGTAATGGCAATGATGACAAGAGGCCAAACTGTGTGTGAAAATAAATCAGCGACATTTATCAGTGTTATTGATCTCTACGCAAGGTCAGGAGCATAAACAAGGTCACTGTGACATCAAAAACTTTATTACAGGATCTGATGATATTCTCATGCAACTACTGCAGGATTACTGAAGTGATCCAAGACAATAAATCACATTCAAAATTTCAAGCAGTGTGTTTTAGTACAGTTGCATGAAAAAGTATAGGAACCACTTGCAGAATTTGTGAAAATGTGAATAATTTTAACAAAATAGTAGAGATCATACAAAATGCATGTTATTTTTTATTTAGTACTGTCCTGTGTAAGATATTTTACATAAAAGATGTTTACAGTCCACAAGACAAAAAAAAAAAAAGCTGAATTTATTAAAATAACCCCATTCAAAAGTTTGGGAACCACTGTGTGTCGTTACCTGGATCTACGACTGTTTTTTTGTTTTGAGATGGTTGTTCATGAGTCTCTTGTTTGTTCTGAGCAGTTAAACTGAGCTCTGTTCTTTAGAAAAATCCTCCAGGTCCAGCAGATTCTTCAGTTTTCAAGGATTTTTTGCATATTTGAACTCTTTCCAGCAGTGACTGTATGATTTTGAGATCCATCTTTTCACACTGAGGACAACTGAGGGACTCAAACACATCAAAAAAGCTGCAAACATTCACTGATGCTCCAGAAGGAAACACAATGCATTAAGACCCGTGTGAAAAGATGGATGTCAAAATCATACGGTCACTCCTGGAAAGGGTTCAAATAAGCAAAAAATCCTTGAAAACTGTAGAATCTGCAGGACCTGGAGGATTTTTCTGAAGAATATTGGGCAGTTTAACTGCTCAGAACAAACAAGGGACTCATGAACAACCATCACAAAACAAAAAAACAGTCGTAGATCATCCAGGTAATGAACCAATGGTTCATAAACTTTTGAACGGGGTTATTTTAATAAATTCAGCTATTTTTTGTCTTGTGGACCATATGTAAAATATAAGTAAAAACTATGTTTTATGTAAAATATCTCACACAGGACAGTACTAAATAAAAATAACATGCATTTTGTATGATCTCTCTTATTTTGTTAAAATTATTCACATTTTCACAGATTTTGCAAGTGGTTCCCATACTTTTGCATGCAACTGTAGGTCTGAGGTTGTTAGTTTATAGGTGTAAGAAAGTGTTCCTATAGTGGTGTGAGGGGTGTATGTGTGTGTGCATGTAGGCACACATTACAATGGAGTTTAAAGCTCATTACGAGTTAAAGAGCCCATGACCAAAGAAGCAATTTGTAATACTTATTCTTGGCTAAACTATAGAATACTTACTTGACTCCATAATCTTCTAAAGTTTAAATAAATAAATAAATACATTTTGAAAATGTTTTCATCATTTAAGGACAATAGGATTCAAAAAAAAAAAAACTGCCGTTTTTAACACATCTAGGCTTAAAAGAGTGTTTATTTGTCTGTAGTTAATAATTGGCGAAATGTCCTTTTCAAACTGAATGCAAATTATAGTTGATGTTGTGGAGAAATGCCAATATTCATTTTTTAAATGTAAGATTTAATTTGAATTAATTTGTTTATAATATCAACAATACTATTACTACTAATAATAATATAATAATGTTTTCAAATGATGAGTAAATGGGAATTACCTCTCAACAGTCTTTCAAATAATTATAGTCCAACATTTATTTATCTCTTATAAAACCATTAGCAACAGATCAAGATCCCTCTGCACTTCAATACTGTATCACAGTGGGTTAGTGTGCCAATTTACAGTGAAGTCTCACAGCCTATGAGCTTTATGTCTGGATAAACCCAGATAAGACCAAAGAATGAGAAAATGTGAGAAAATCCTGCTAAATTCTTAAAGATAAAGCAGCTATGGGAAACAAGTGAACATCTCTTGGCTTTTATCTCTCTTCCATCTTTCCCAGCTCTATGAGAACTTTCACCTAGAGGAACATCATTCCATTAACCAGTCACGCTCGTGGACGTGGCCTTTCTGCTTTTCCCGACTGGAGGGTGTGAACACTGGTTTGCTTCACTCCCTTTCCAATGCATGTATTAAACTGCCAAATGTCAGAGATAGCCACTATCTTTTATATCTGTTTTAGCTCGGTTTCAAGACACTGAGCAAGGAGATTTTAATCTCTGGCCTCATGCTCTGACTACAGCTGCTGAAGTAATGGGAGTTTTTCCAACAGAACGAGTCCCTGAGAATGTGAGAGGACTTCTCTGCTGCAAGCCCTCATAAAACACGCACCACAGTGGCTGAGAATTATATCTGGAAAGACTATGTTACACCATTTAACTGAACACAGAAAACACAACAAAATTTTTTAGGACCTTCAAATCATGGAAGCATCCAGTTTTTATGACAGTCAGCAGGAAAAGGCAATGAAGACAGGCTTAATAATATTTAATATTTATAGGATATATAAATATGTAAATGCTTTAAACAATGCAGAATCTGAAACAAAACATAAAAGTATAACAACATTGTTTCTCTGATAAAGTAAAAAACGTCCCGCTTTCTCATTTTCAAGGCCATTTCCCATTAATGAACTTTCCCCATATCTCTAGTATGGACAAATCGCACATTATTTCCTGAATAATTACTTGCTGGAGTTCCAGCAAGAGATAACGTGGGACAAAGGAAGTGAAATTTATGCCGTTTGAAATTAAACTGTTTGCTTAAACTCTTTGTCTGAACAGAGCAAGCTATTAACTAAATGAAGGCGGGCGGCACCGAACTCCACTGAATCCATTACTGCAGAATCAGCTGCTGTTAATTCCACTGCTGAATATTTCTAATTAGAGACTGAGAAAAGATACTGCTCATCTTCGTTAAGGGACTTAGAAATGTGATTTAATGGAGGTCAGATATATTAGAGCCAAGGATAGCTTTATTTGCAACTGCTGTCAGACTTGCTTTTCTGTTTTTCCCTCTGATGCTTCTTTCTTTCTGTGTCTCTTGCTTTCATTCATGCTCGGTTGAGCTCAGCGCTGTAGAAATGAAGGGGCCAGACGCTTTGGTTTTGGATCAGTGGCGTTTGATCTGTTCCTCTACGCTGGGACCCTGTCTAACGCCACACTGATTGACATTGTGTAGTTGTACAGTGACCTGTGGGGTGTAGCAGCGCATTCACTATCACTCTCTCTGTGTCTCACAAATCCAGACACACATTTTGATTTATAAATACACACCCAGATAGGGCTGAGTAACACAGCTGTAGTATAAACACTGTGGTCCTGTGGTGTTATCAGACATTGCTTTTCTTTGTTTGAGCATCCTGATACAGGAACATTAACACAACCAATGATGTAAGTTTAGAGCATGATTATCGATTTGTTTAACCAATTGCAAGACGGGGAGAAAAGACATTTTCAAAAATACATATAATAAAAATAAATTTTGTAAAAATAAAAAAGCTATTTTTGTTCATAAAAATAACTTTCATAACAATAAAGAGATGAAACTATTATAATAAAATATTTTAATTACATTTATAAAAATAAGAGCGATTTTTGTCTATTTAGAAAAATAACAAATATAAATTTTATAAATATAAAGATAAATAATATTCTTTATAATAAATCATTTTAAACAATTATAAAATTTTTAAAAATAATATCTCTTAATGCTCCAATACTCACATGCCAGAATGTCTTTAAGAGACTTAACGGACAAAATAAAATGAACATGATCTACACAATGTTGATTAATTTTATACTGTTATCAAAATATTGTCAAAATTGTTGTCAATAATCAACATATCTTATGAATATTCAACGTATCTCCCAGCCAACCAAATAATAATAAAAAAAGAATTTTATATATAGATGCCTTAGTGAAATAACACACAATAGATAACAGCATCATAATGATATAAAGCCAAGCAGAGCGTTGTGAGAAGTGTGTGATTTTGATGAATAGCATATAGCAACCACTGTCCAGCAGCACAAGTATCAATTCTGAGAGTCAGAGTTGAAATGTGCTGCCAGCTAACAGCAAACAGAGGCTTTCCCTGCTGCTCACTGTAAATGCCCCAGACCGGCAGCACCATCAATGAGGACACTCAAGTTTTGTTCCTTAGAAGCCTGGAAGTGTCTGTTTTCATAAAAGCCACTTTTTTTCCCAGACATTACAGAAAGTGCTTGTATTGTCCGGCCCTGTTCAAAACGCTCTTTGTGTTGACGGTCAAGGTACGGTCGTCCGAGATTTAAAGATAAAGGAGTCTGACGTGGGAAAGAGGTTCCATCAGGAGTGACTGTGGAGTTACTTTTCCTTTTGTCAATACTTACAGTAGTTACTTCCTGTGCAATTCATGTCCCAACCACAGGCATCAAAACACAGCCATGCCCTCAACCTGCATAACATTCTGAGTAACGTATTTTCCTGTTAATTATTAATATTGTGAATTGTGACTAGAGCTGAGGACAGCAGACAAGTTTTGATGTGTCTCTGTTAAATTGCCTATTACAGACAGCTAGCACTTATTCAGCGGTGACGTCTGTGTGTGTTCATGTTTAAGAGGTTGTGAGGAGATTACTAATGAGCAGGAGATCCCTGTAAACTTCATTAGGATGACTTTGACACGCTTGAACATGTCATAGTTGCTCTAGGGTGATCATTACCATCAATCTGCACAGACGGGGAAAAAATTCACATGACCTTAAACTCCTCACATTTAATTATACTTGCACACACTCACAGGACATATTTATTAGATGTATTTGAATACATTCTAATATTAAGTGAGAAGAACCATATGGAGCTCTTAAGTACCATTTTGTAAAGTCATGTAAATCCCTGATATGTGCTTAAACATCCACTGTTGCCAATAACTTTAACTGAGTAATAATTGAGTGTTAATAATTGAGTGTTAATTGCAAAGTGTCTGTGCATGATAATTAATTACCATATTCACATATTCACATATTAACATATGTGGTGAAAAAAAATGAATATCACAATCACACATCTTGATAATCAAATGGTAGTAAAAGGGGGAAAGTGAGTGTAAGATTCTTTGTAAAAATCAACAAAGAATTTGTACATTTGTAGATCTGTGCCTCACCATCTAAAACTTTCTATGAAAGAAAATGGCATGAAAATGGAGATCTGTAATAGGATTTAGTAAAGTGATTATGGTCCTCTCACCTTTTTCTTATTGGTGGGACAAATGTAGAAGTTTGTGACTATGATGGTTGTCCCAGGCATCAGGTTGAGCTTGGTGTAGGTTGACCCATAATCACTGGATCTGCATGAAGAAAAGAGCAAGAAAAAGAGAGAAATGTAATCTCCTTAATATCATAAATCTGTTTAATTGCTAAGTTACATACGGAAAGATGTGATGGCATATACGCATCTAGATTGAATCACATTCTCATATTATTAGATTTATTCATAGAGCCGAGAGGTAACATAAACATATGACTCACTGTGTGTTGTCGTGTCTATTTCTGACATTCTTACACAGAATATTTTCAGTAAAATAAAATGACATTTTTTCTTACACATCCCTCATACACTGGAATTGCTTTGAATTGTTTGGTTAAAAGTTAAGATACTGATGTTGAACATGTCTTTTTAACCCCAAATCTGTGTTAAGATCCCATAAATATGTAAACACAACACTGGGGTTTGAAATATTCACAGCAAGCACAAAATAAATACATTTATTTTCAGAATGGACTGTTTTTTTGGCTTCTGATTGCTAAAGTGATCTCATGAGCACGTTGACCTTTTTTTTTTTTACTGAATTGGAGTCAGCAAAACCAGTCAGCAAAAAAAAAATGTAACTTTTCACAACTCAGCCAAACAGCTGCACTGGGAAAGATGGTAGTGCATTTCTGATATTTACAAACTCACAAGGAGAGAAACATGCTTTTTTGAGAAGCCATTCTGAAGTGTTCATGCAGTATGTGACAAACTAAATGACTGCTATGATATGAGATGACAGAAAGAGACAAACAGATAAACACACTCCAACTAAATTTAAAAAAAAAAATTTTTTCAACATTACAAAAATAAATTAACAAGACTGCTTAATTTAATCCAGTTGAAACTGTAAGCAGATGATGTTTCAAGTTTGGCAGGTAAAGTGAGGTAAACTAGTCAGAGATTGATGTTAGTTCATGAAGAAACTATTTGAATTGCAGTAGACATGAGGAATGACAAGGCAGCATCACAGGTGTGGAAATATGTGCAAAAAATCAAACAGGCAGAGAGCTGTGGCCTAAACCAGCCTGACACTGTCAGAACAAATCATTTTCACACAACACAGTTACATGAAATGCACTTAAGAGCAAGGTCAAGGTCAAAGGGTTACATTTAAAGTGACTATGTCAACTTTCTTTTAACTCAAAATAATACATTCAAACACTGTGAACCTCTCAGTTAGGCTGAGGGAAAGCATACTGCTGCTGGCAGCTAATAGAGTGTGCAAAATGCCTGATCAAAGACTACTCGTCAAAACAAACATACAGTGCTAAAGACTTCCCCCATAGAACTAATTAAAAAACAGAAGTGAACAGAACTCCTCTCTGGAGCTCCTGCTGAGCTCACATTTTTGTTCCTTACTTGACAGAACGGAGCAGAACAGAGGTGTTTCAGCTCGAGAGGTTTAAATGAAAGCGGGAGGGAAGGCTGGGCAGGGTGGGGGAGGTGATCATTATGCCAGGCGCCATGTTTCCAAGACATCACACAGAGGTATCATGGCAGGATGAGGAACTAAAGGAAGGTCTGAGTAATAGCATACTAAACACAGTATATCAACTATAAACACAATGATTGTGAACATGACGGGTTGTGCTTTACAAAGAGGACATTTTTAACTACAAAACAATTTTTTTTCTTTCATTTTTATTGACAAAGCAGCATGTCAATATGTGAATAATGTGAAATGCTTGTTAACCCACCCACAATCATGATAAAAGAGTATAGAAAAATAAAATAAAATAAAATAAAATAAAGCTGCCATTAGTGGCCCACTCAGTTACTCTTTACTGTCAACACTATGATTCATCTCACATGTTTCCGCCAAACAGTTTCAAAGTAATCAGTGTGAGGGACTCGAGGATGAAGAAAGCAGTCAGGTGGAGAGAGGGATAGGTCTCCAAGAAGAAGCAGCGAAATGTTGCGAAATTACTGACCTGTTTAGGGCTTCAAGTGCAGGTCAGTTTTACCTGTTAACAGGCTACTGTAGTTTTGTACTGTAGCTTTGTTAACTTAGCTAAGCATTAAACTGCTAGCAAATGTTAGCAGTAGCAGCCCATTACTATCCTCAGTCAAAATACTGTATGCTAAAGGACATCATTATCTATTGTAAAGTTACAGTAGTAATTTAGCAGACAGATTATTTTTCTATAAAGATATTGTCATTATTAGTAGTAGTTACTATTGTAGCCTACTACTTTTGTACTCTTGGGTAATTAAGCCAATATAAAATAAAACAACAACAAAAATGTACTTAGAATTTAACTAAAATAAATTTAAATTATGTGAAAAAAATTTACAATGAGGTGGTTATTCCAACAAGGTGGAGACAGTTGTGTTCATGACAGTAGACAAGCTGATGAAGAAGTGACAGATACAAGAAAAATTGTTTAAAAAAAGTACACACACACACACAAGGGAAAATGAAAAGGAAAATGGAAGTGAAGGTGCAGTTCAAGAGAGAGCCTTTTATTATTTTGCCTGGGGCTGTGCAAAAAATAGGGTTGTCCATGGTTTCAAAATTTGTTGTGAGTGCATGGGATGGCCTGGATGAGTGTAACATTTCCCAGCCTGAAATTTTGTCTTTTATGTTACCACTTGTGTTTGTTATCTAAACTTGTCCTAAAATCAAAACTTATTCTAGAATTAACAAAACAGTTTCCAGTATCACTCCAACATGATAGATGTATAAGCACAGGACAGTGTGTTTTTTTATTACTATTGTTGTTCAAAGATAGCTTGATTATTACCAAATGTCCTCATTTTAGCAAAATTTAACTGATTACCAAAAAAGCCATGATTATTTGAAATCTGAATCAAATTCATTATACATGCCATTCATTCAGAATAGTCGAGTCTGTTAATTAGAATATGCAATCAGACAATGACAGCGTTCAGCATCTCCAAAGCGGAGTAAAACTCGGCAGAGGTCATCAGCGGAGTTGGTGGAGCGAGCGCCAGAAACAGCTAACTCATTAAGTAAATCCTCTTGTGGAGAGTAAAATGTCAGAGGCCTCAGAGGAACATTATGTCACTAATAAAGCTAATTCGGAGGATTGTGTGGCATGCCGCGCTTCGGTTGCCAAACGTTTTGCTAATGATGCTAACTTAATCAGATGGCTCATTTAATGCCACTGATTAGCTGACAGGACTAATGCCGGTGGTGACGAAGGATTGTGGATAATAAAGAAACATGAAGGGAAGAAAAGGTGAAGAATAAAAACTGGGACAATAATCTGCTTTGAACTTCTAAATAAAATCTAAATGAATTCCAATGACTTTTTCCACATATACAGTATATACTACCATTCAAAAGTTTGTGGTCAGTAAGATTTAAAAAAAAAGAAGTCGTTTCTTATGCTAAAAGGCTGCATTTATTTGATCAAAATACATTGAACACAGTAATATTGTGAAATAATATTGCAAATTAAAATAACAGTTTCTTTCTGAATATATTTGAAAATGTAATTTATTCCTGTGATGGCAAAGCTGAATTTTCAGGTGATGAACAGAGAGTTATAGTGTAAATTAACCCCTGAAACACCACAACTGAAAAATTCAAAATATATATTAACTGAAAAAGAATACGAGGTGCACAATTGAAATATATTGGGAATAAAATATCCTGATATCAATAGCATCATCACCTTCAGCCAATCTACTGATAATAGTGTATCCTTCACAGCCCTTGGTTTTGTATAAAGCTTGTATAAAGTCAAATTAGTCATTCTAAATCTCAGAATAAATCAAATTCGTGCCACAAAGGAAAGTTTCAAAGTTTGGAAATGAACAGAAAAAATTATTGTGACTTCCTGTATTCATTTGTGATCATGCGTTATACTCCATGCAGACATTCACTGTCACATTGAATAACGGTTCAAGGTATGAAAAATATGTACAAAAGCATTTGCGTTGAAGAAAACGCACATTATTTTTTTTAAGCCTTGAACATGTCCTTGACTGTTCTTTTTTGCTTGTTAATGGATCTCTACTGAAAATAACCCACACTTTGACAGGCGTATTGGATTTCTGTGCTTGTGTTTAAATCCTTCAGGCCATCACTAGAGACACGGCATGTTAGCATTACCATCAAACATAATTTACGTGGAGTGGTGTCATAAATATTCTCTGACTGGTCTTCCAAAAACTAGACACTGGCCATGACCATCACCTTTAATAGACTCCCTGCATTTTAAACAGGCAATTTGTCTTGTCCTGGTGATCTGACAATGGCATACTCTTAGTTATTTGTACAACAGATTTTTAAAGTGAATTATTTTTTGTTGCTGTTTAATTTTCCAAATTGCAAAAAATGTTTTTGCATATTTTTTTTTTTTACTCCTGTAAAGTCACGACAAGGTGAAGACATGTTCCCCTCCTCCAGAGATCTGTTGCTAGCATGAAATGTCAGATGAGAAAATGTCTGGTTGTCATTCACTGCAATAGATATGACAAAAACAAAGATCTGATGATTAACGGCAGCAACAGTAAAGCTTTGTTGTTTTTATGCTTTTAGTCAAGTCATCATGTATGCAAAAACATCTTGATTCAATATGACAAGCTAAATCAATTGAATTGGTTTTGTTTGATCATTCTTTAGCATCATTCACCACCTGCGGTCCCATATTCAGTGTACAAATTATATACAGTATTTCCCCAAATGCATTTGTGAAGTTGCTCAAATATACTTATGATAAGCCTGGTACTCGAAGGGTTTTTTGAGGCCACTACAGTCAATTTCAAAACTTTCCAAATTTACAATGTAAATAGATCAAAGGTAAACCAATCTTACATATATCAAAAACATTTTCCCCACATTTCTATCTATAGCAGCACATCACTCCTGCAGCTCAAACAGTAGAGCATGAAGGTCATAGTTTTGACCTCCAGTGAATGCATGAATTGATGTAGTATGTATACCTTGAATGCAATATAAGTTGTGTTTACCAAATCCATAAATGTAAATTAGTATGTGTATACTCAAGGAAATATGAACAAAAGTGTGAAAGCTTGAGAGAATGTTTTTCATCTGCACAAATGACTGTTAATGTCCATAACAGAAAGGACTGTTTTAAATTAAAATATCTAACTGCTAGTTAATCATCAACAGTGTAAAAACTGCACATAAATTCTGCCCACTGGATGACAAAATTACAATTAACGTGGAATTTCTTGAAAATTTACACAACTTCAACATGTTTTTTGAACTATATTACAACAGCAGCTGATTAATTACTCATTCAAGAATCCTGAATGAACAAAACATTCAATAGTCCAACATGTTTGCTGATTCATCTTTGCATCAGTTTTTAAATAGCCCCCACACAGAATACCATTAAAGTAGGCAGTGAGGAGCCAGGTATCACCACTCAAGAGGATCTGTAAAGTGTTTACTCCAATGCTACAACAAAAGGGGCTTCTGGGTTGCCATTCAAATATCCTCACAATAATCTAACGATGCAGATTTTCTTTTGTACTTTGTTTGTTGTGAAAATGAGAGGTATTTTAGTCTTCCAACATTTAAGAAACAAGATGCTCTGGTGCTGGATGTTGGAAACAAAGGTGACACACACACATTTAGGCTGAATTCACCCATTTTAATGAAATGCAAATAACACTGAAATGTAGCTCGCTGTGTTATTTATTCCTAAGCACTAAATCAAACATTAATTCATTTAATATGACATTGCTTTATGATATTCCTAACAAAAATGAAAAAGTATTCTGTTTGAACAGTCAAACAGAGAAAACAAAACAAAGAAAAACAATTGAAAGTATAGAACAGCCTCACAATTGGCTTCCACGTGTGAATCATTAAAATCATTTTCTGGCTAAAAACCCAACAGTTAAAGCATTCAAAGAGTATGAACACTAAAGGGAATACCAAATTAGTTATAAATAAACACAACAAATGCTGAAATTAGGAAAAAGTCATTTCCAAGTTTGTGAATGTCCCAGTAGGATCTGTTGGCTCAAATATCAGAAAGTGGAAGCAAAACCAAACTACTCAGTTTAGTAAAGGTCGTCTATCAAAATTCTCTGCACGAACAAGGAGACTTGCGAGAGAAGCCATAGAGCAGCCAAAAAGATTACTTTGAAGGTTCAGTAGTTCAGTAGAGAATGGGAAAGCATGTCTGCATTTTTCCAAAAACATAATAGAGAACTGAATGAAAAACAAAAAGTCAAATGAGATATAGATCTTTTTAGGCAAAATCACAATGATCTGTGTAAAGCAAATCTAACACTTCATAAACTTCAAAATGCAGCTACTGTTCATGGATGTGTCGTGAACGGAATTAAACAGAATTAATGTCACAAAATACAAGAAAAAAATGTTCTATGAACCTGATGCTACAGAACAAACTGTGGCAGATTAATAAATGCAAGTAATCCTATTACAATGTTTCAATGGAGTGTATTGATATAAACTCAAAGAAATTCCCACACCATTCAGAGATACCTAAAATGCATTTGGTGGTTATTAAGCCACTGCTGATTAATGTACACCCCCTCATATTATACAGCCAGGGGCAATTAATTCTCACTAATGCCTTCTCACTTACTATTATGAAAGGCTATCATGTGGTTTTTATTGCACAGAGAGCAGGAAAAGATCATCAGACTCCATAACTCAAATCTGTGACCATTTTAAGGCACTTAATTCCCATTAAAAGGATTGTTTATCATTTGCCTTTTATAGGAATCTGTGTGTTCAGATGTGGGGTCAACAGAAAAAATGCTCTGCTTTTTTTTTCTTTTTTTTTTTTTTTTTTTTCATTTATAGATCACCTAAAATGCTGTCATTATTTAAAAACGGAGCCATTCCACATACCTACACTACGCATCTGAGAGTCTTGAGTAGGCCGGAAATATAGAGTGAGCAAACCAACAGTTTGTGCAATCAGAGGGGGAAGGTTCACCTATCAAAATCAGAGTTTTTTTGCAGGGAGCCAGCAGAGGGAGAAAAGGGAAGTCTAGTTGAATCCATGTTCATGGAAGTTACAATGACTCACTACATCTGTCTGATTAGTTCTGACATCTCTCTCAAACTGCACACCTCCATCCACCTTACAATCCTCCCAAAAGGCTTTACCTCACCGTTACCCTGGTAATAGCATAACAACATTCAAGCTAACCAGAACATTCCATTGTTTACAAATAGCTCAAGGGATTTGTGACAACTGTCAGCACTTCACAGTACAACACATTATTTTGAAACATTTATTTTTGAACCTACACTACCGTTCAAAAGTTTGGAGACAGTAAGATTTTTAAATATTTTTGAAAGAATCTGCTCATCAGTCTATTTTAATATTTATTGGTAATTTATTCCTGTGATGCCAAAGCTGAATTTTTAGCATCATTACTCCAGTCTTCAGTGTTATTAATCCTTCGGAAATCATTCTAATATGCTGATTTGCTGCTCAAGAAATATTTCTTATTATTATCAATGTTGAATAATTTTGTGGAAACCGTGATACATTTTACATTTAAATATGTCATTTTGATTATTAAAGATGAGTTTTATGGGATAAAATTGACTTTTATAAAAAAAAACAAAAAAAACAATTGATTTATGTAAAATAGAAATCTTTTAATGATAATCAGTTTAAATCATCAGTTTAAAGCGCCCTCGCTGAATAAAAAGTTTATATAGTTTACATAGACTATGAGTAAAGAAAAAGTAAAGAAAGAAAATGTTTTAGTGGTGTGGACAAGGGAGTAAAAATGACAAAGTTGTGTTTTTAACTACAGCTTTTTGTGCTATCCTTATCCCACAGGCTATTTTCTCCTAACAGCAGAGCTGAATCAGAGGGAAGCATGGCTCAACAGTCATGGAAAGCCTTAAGGGATGATCTGTTTGGTTTGATTTTAGAAAAATATGTATCTATAATTTCAAAGACTCAGTGTTGCAAGGGGGCCTGGTCAGCTGCCAGCGTGAGGCTGGGAACACAGAGATAATTCTGACTTGTGCAACTATTAAACAATCTGGTTAGATACAGACACAACCAAAGCAGTCACATAAACATTCTGAAACACAAACCATGCTTCACTCCAAAAAAATAAAGTTTCCAAAAGGGTGTTTTGAGAGAAAAAATAGAAGCCTTTTTTCCCCAAAAAAACTTTCAGTAAAAAGTTCTTTAAAAATATTTTTTTCTAATATGTAAAGTAGGGAGACTGGGGGCAATTGTAACATCTCAAATTACACCAATCAGAAATAAGACAGAACCATGAAACTCATTTTGCATGTGCTCTGTGGAGATCCCTTTCTGCATGCCAAAGGACAAGCTTCTAAATCATACTTGTATAAAAGTATTTTTTTTCATCTACACTATTTTCCTCATACTGTCTTAACCATTCATGTCTGTGAATTTAAATCTGTCTTGTTTCGATGACCATTCTGTTGTCTAACATTTGATATCTTTGTCAAACTTTAGCTTCATTGTTTCTAGCTAGCAGTGTAGCTTGTCAAGGGGTGGTACAGTCGGGGGCAATTGTAACACTGCATTACAGTTGCCCCGACACCATCAAAATAGTGTTCAGTTTAGTAAGGACATCAAAATAGATTATTTTTTCCAATAATTTAAGAAAAGTGTTTTTGCCTCTCAATCTGGGGATCCATTTGACTGAGTAGGCCCTGTACACTCTCTGTTCACAGCATCCCTAAGTTCAGACAAAGGAAAACAGCAAGGGGAGTTACTTAATTGTTCTGGATTATATGGATGTAGTAGATATTAAATAGTTTTAACTATATCCATATAGTTAGTTTATTGTGGTTATTGTTATTTATATGAAGGTATTACATGTGTTGTTACAATTGCCCTCATATGCTGTTACAATCGCCCCTGCATGTGGGGGCAGATGTAACATTTACAAGTTACTGACATAAAAATTGTATCCAAATATTTTAAAAGGTTTTTGAGTAATGATGACATGACCGAAATTTGTTACAATTGCCTCGGTCTCCCCAGAATAATCCTTCAATAATCTTTTTGCCTTATAAAGAACCTTTTGCACAACAAGATTCCATGGATGTTAAATGTTCTTCATGGAATTACAGATTCCAATAAAAAGGCCAATTCAGACTGCACAGACAAACGCCAACAAAAACATTTGTTGGGTTTTGTCGGATCAGTGTGCTACCCCTGTCGGCGTCTGTTGGCGTTTGTCAGGGTTTGTTTTCACCCGACTGAACATGTCCAATCAGCGTTTGTTGGTGTCTCTTGGGGCAGTGTTTTCATAAAATTGTAAATCCAACGCCCAACTTGTTTGTTGGTGTTAGCTGGTGTTTGTCTGTGTGGTGTGAAGTGGCCTTAAGAAACCTTAACTTTTAAGAATGTAGTGACTTCAAATATTGTGTAGAAACGCCCTCAGGCACACACACATATACACAAAAGGAAAATCTCTCATTTACACCCTCAGAAACACAGACAGAGTCTTGTGCCTGTGAGTACTGGGCAGCAGTGCTGTAATTGGGAGCATTTATCTAAATGACACCTTCATGAGGACCACTGGGACCAGGCTGAGAATTCAGCACACCAGTGACATATTTTATTTCTACTCTCCTTCTGTCTCACTTTCTCACTACACTTTTTTATTCCTGCATTAGATATAAATATGACAGGAAGTACAAGATTTTTGTGAAAATTCTAGCAGCAAAACAAGTCGGTAAAATACTGCATGGTTTAAAGGCCATTATAATTGCCTTTTAAATCAGAAACTTACTCAATTTTTCATACTTACATAAACTGACTGAACCCAAAGTAATAATTTGTTTTACATGTATTTAAGCAGATAAAATTTGGAGGTTTTTATTATTTATTTTTATGGACAAGTGACTAAATATATAATATATAGTAATAATAAAATTTATGACCTCTAGGCTTCATCTAAGACAAATCTTTACAAAATCAAATGTAGGCGAATCATTAAAATGACATGATATATTGATTCATGTTAAGTAACAGACAGGTAAGCTGGAGCTTTTTTTTTTACACTACAGAGATAATGGTCAATAAATCATAACTATTTAAAGCCTGCTTCTGTGTATATATTTTACTAGTTAAAAAACATGAACATGAAAATATACAAACTCTCGCAGATGGTTAGATTTTCAGAATTTATTCCACTTCAAATTTAACATATTCTCTGCATAAATATTATTAATACAAGAAATATTGTTTTTAATGTTGTTGTTGTTTTTTTTTACTTTCTTTATAATTTGAGAAAAAGCATTTCACTGCCATTGTCGTAATTTGCATGTGACAATTTTTATTTTTGGATGAACTAACCCTTTAAGCTTTCATTTATGTCATTTATTACTCACCCTCATGTCGTTCTACACCCGTAAGACCTTCATTCATCTTCAGAACACTAATTAAGATATTTTTGATTAAATCCGATGGCTCAGTGAGGCCTCCTTTGCCTCCATAAAGGTACTAAAAACATATTTGAAACAGTTCATGTGACTTCAGTGGTTCTATCTTAATATTATAAAACGATAAGAATACTTTTTGTGCGCCAAAAAAAACCTAAATAACAAATTTTCAGCAATATCTATATGGGCCAAATTCAAAACACTGCTTCATGAAGCTTCTGAGCTTTATGAATCTTTTGTTTCGAATTAGTGATTCGGATCTCCTATCAAACAGCTAAACTGCTGAAATCGCGTGACTTTGGCACTCCGATTCACTGATTCAATTTGTAAAGCTCTGAAGCAATGTTTTGAACTTGGCCCATATAGATATTGTTGAAAAGTCGTTATTTTGTTTTTTGGCGATGCAATGGCAATTGCTGGCAATGGAGGCCTCACTGAGCCATCAGATTTCATCAACAATATCTTAATTTGTGTTCCGAAGATGAACAAAGGTCTTACGGGTGTGGAACGACATGAGGGTGAGTAATAAATGACATCATTTTTGGGTGAACTAACCCTTTAATGTTACTTTAACCCACAGTTTCACAGACAAGACTTAAACCTAGTCCAAGACTAAAATGCATGTTTGAACTGTTTTAACTAAAAGCAACTTGCACTGACATATCTTAAAATATATCAGTGTCATTGTTTGTCTCAAGATGCACACCAGTAATGTTTTTTTCTAAGGCATGTTCATAAAAGATACATAAGCAATTTGCCCTAAAAAGTTATAATAATAATAATAATAATAATAAAATGAACAGTTTGATAGTGGAACACTGTATTTGTTCTATTTATTCTCTTTATATATTACATTACATCTACTTAAGATGCTATTGATCTGTCAGGTAAACTCTTGTTCTGTGATACAACATAATTCTTCCATTATCAGCTACCAAATAACCTTTAACATCACCTACTGCACAATCCCTCTCCATCCGACTAAATCTCTGTTTCCCTTATCTTAGAGATGCTACTTGACCTTTGACTGTCAATGGAGGATCTAAAAGACAATTTGTGTGCTACTAGGTTCAAGGGTCATTTCGCTAGAGAAAACTCCCCATCAGGGCATCACTGGACAGCTAGGAACCAATCGTTCAAATAAAGGAGAAATGACAGGTTCAGCGACAGATGGGAAAGCAGTTAACAGGAAGTCAAAGCTTTCGTGACAAAGAGAGAGTGTTTCAGTTTGATGGATGCTTTGAAGGCAAGAGATACTTTATACTAACTGTGTGTGTTTGATTGTGTCTTTTGTTTATTTCCCTGGTAACTGTTTATGAGGAAGTACTCTGAGACAAATCTCTCTGTTTGCCTGAGGAATCCAAAATGTATCATCTGTAACACTCCTCACAATTTATCTAATCTGAGAGGAAAACACAAATAACTAATGAGAACTAAGCTTAAGGAGCTCTGTTTCAAACAAGCTATGATAGAAACAAACAGAGCAAAAAAATAAACTGGCTCAAAGAAATGGCTCATAAATATATTGTAATCTTAAAGCTTTTTCACTTTCCAATTGGATCAACATTGAAACATGAATTCACAATACAATACATCTGGTATCTCTCTGCCCTCTTTTCATGGCATCAAAGACATTTTTGATAGCAAACATGACAGGTAACCGTGTAATCATCCATATAACTATTTTATCTCCCCTGTCTCTGACATTTTGATGCTGAATAAATTTGTTGAGTATAAATATTATAAATGTAATGGTGATTGACTGATGAACTGAAATGACAGTCTTCACATCTGCCCTGTTAAATCACCCCATGCGTCCTCTGAACACTCAAGAAATGTGCCCTTTGAAACAGCCCAGCAGCTTCTTGAAGCCGTCCATTAGATACTGCACATTATGGCATCCATTAACATTTAACAGTGCTGCCCATTTTGAAAACGGAGATTGCTGAAAGCATAGCTGGACTGAAAACCTCATTCTGTCACAAGCTTGTCTTTCATAAGTGTGAAATTTATTGGGTGTGATTTAAAAAGGCTGCTCATTTATGTAATTGCATTAAAAGCACACTTGCTTTTATACTGGGCTCATAATGTCTAAATTTGCCGACAGCTGGCGCTTCTGGGCAGTGTATGCAAGAGAGATAAAACAGTTTTTGGCCCATCATCAAACATGCCATCACTTTATGTGAGCTTATTTTTTTGTGGTAACACCATACACTAACAAAGCAAAGAACAACTGGATATAGGACTGAAAGAATAAAATTAACATTATTACTCCAATAAGACACACTGGTATCAGCGTTGAGAGAGAGAGAGAGCAAGAAAGAGAGAAACACTTGCTGAGGACTGACTAATGTAACACATTCATCGTACACAAGGCACAAATACACCCAATTAGAAGCATCTCTGTCTCTCTCTCTCTCTCACACACACACACACACACACACACATACAATCCCGAAGACCATAAACAATCCAATTAAGGGCAAATAGGGTGTCTTTACAAGGTGTGTGTGTGTGTTCTTTCTGACAGAGCCCACATGTGACCAGACATTGCACATCATCAACAGGCTGTTAGTTCAGAGACAAGTACATCTGTTCATCCCCTAGGGACTCTTGTCAAAATTTCACATTAGCTAAGCAGGCACACATACTCAAACAAACAAACAAACAAATACACACAAGTTTACTTAGCCACTTAAACGAGGACATACTGTTGACTTCTAATGTTTTATACAGAGGCATTTATGCCTGTGTTTTTTTGCTAGCTTGTCTCTGTGGTGTTTGATTGAGTTTGCACGTGTTCCTAGTTACATTAATTATCCCTGTATTTATTTAAGCCCTGAGTTTCATTCATTCTAATGTTCTGTATCATCAGTGTTATGTGGTTTATTCTCTCCTACAATCTCCTGAGCTTTACTTTGTGGATTTAGTTTTGATACTCCTTTTATTGTGCGCTTTATTACAGCCACACATTTGTGAGATATTATATAAATAAATTAGTTCTGTCAACGTTAAGGCATGCGATTAATTCAAAATCCTTAACGCGTTAAAATAATTTAACGCATTTAACGCAAAAAAAAAAAATTATGGAAGCATGTGAAATTGCAGTTTCATTCCAGTGTTTGTTTCGTTTTAAAACACGAACTCTATCATATAGTGTCATTGTATCTGAGGAGCGCGAGTCCTCCCGCATCGCGCTGTTCCTGTCTGGCCAGATGATATGAAAACTATGTTTCTCGGCTGGATAAAGCAAACCAGCTTCTTGCTATGAAAGTTTTGATGGATGAGGATTGCAATCAAAGTAAAGACGATTGCGGTGACGTGCAGGAGTCGTACATTAAGCACGCGTCTATCTGTTATATTGATGGGCAAACAAATCATGTATGAGCGCTCTCGACGCACATTGTATTTATGCACAGACACATTTCAGTACATTCACTTTGTTTTCACACACATTCAGGATAATGTTTGGATTTGTCCTGTGTATGTTGCTGTTAGGGATGGAACGGTTCACTGTAAAAAAAAAAAAAAAAAAAAAAATTCACCCACGGTTCGGCACGCGCTTGCACCACGGTTCATCCCAAATCTGATGAGGCATCTATAATATGGTTTGTTGAAAACAACGGACAGACAGACGGATTCGGCTAATGTATGTTTCAGTCGATGGATATGCATTCTGGTTTCCCCATACATTACAACAGCGATGATCAAAAGAACATGAACAAAACAGTCACTCTTTGTAAACAAATGTTCAATGACGTGCCGAATGCTCTATGCCCAGTCTTTTACGCCGTCATCTGTAGTGATGTGACATTTGAACCGAGGCTTCGGAGCTTGTGCCGAGAATACATGGGCGTGCCAGATGAAGCCTCGATTCGAGGCTTGTGTCGGTAACGTAGAAATCACGTGACCAATGACAAACGAAGCCTCACTTTCTGTCCAATCACGTGCGCGATTCACTTTGCGTATCGGAATGCTCGAACCCCCAGATCTTACTTTATGTGAGTAGGTTTTTATTCAGACTTATTCAATTACATTTTTAAATACCCAGTTATACAAGTAATATGAAGAATACAAATTATTTCAGGAAAATAAAATATTTGCCATATGCAATTCATATATATGTGTACATTTATTCTTCTGTTACATCATATTGATATTCATACTGGCATTAAATGCCATAGTTTAATGGGTACATTAATTTATCACTGAGATAAATTAAACACGCGCGCACTATTAGGCTTTTATTTGAGCACGTAACATGAAACTGTGTGGTGGCTGTTTCGTCCGACGAAGCTTCTTTCACAGGGTTTTGGCTGCTTTATTTTTTACTACACACCAGATGGCGCTGTTTTCGACACTCTCGAAGCTTTGAATCTTTTCCCGAAACAATGAGAGAAAAGCCTCAGTGCTTCATGAGGCTTCATTTGCCCATCACTAGTCATCACCCGGGTGTCGATAGCACGCGACGCGAGCGCAGGTGAGACCTGAACATCTCACGTTGCTATCTTTGTAAAAAGAAAGAGAACTCGCGCGCACTGTGAGGAGATTTATGTGTACTCATCCGAAGCGCGTACATGGAGAGCCGCGTCACAGCGCGCAAATTCTCTTTCAAGTCTTGCACCTAAACGGACAAATTCACATAAAAAAATTATGTCAACATGCCCATCTTAGCGAGTATCCTAACAAACATAGTAGGTTATGTCTTAAGAGAAAAACGAGACAGACAGCGCATGTGTATCAGTATCAGTGTGCTGGTTCTTTGAATTATGTCTTAAAGGGAAAGCAGTCTAATATTCCTGCTCTCTGTTTTTAATGTTAATCAAAAGACGAAGAAATCACTCTTGACTGAATAGCTTTTGTAACTTAATGTTTCATCTTTATTTAACTATTCAAATTAGTTTATATGCAGTTATTTTATATTTGATTACTTTATTCAATTTCTGTACATGAAAACTATTGTTAAATAGTTGAAAAACCTGTAAAGCATTGTTGATTGTTTTTTTTACGGGTGTTTTGGTGTACATGAATGTATGAATTATATTAAATCATATCATTTGTTTTTTTGATCGCGATTAAAAAAATAATCTACTGACAGCCCTAATATATACACTACCAGTCAAAAGTTTGGAATCGGTAAGATTTTTAATGTTTTTAAAAGAAGTTTCATCTGCTCAACAAGGCTGCATTTATTTAATTAAAAATACAGTAAAAACAGTAATATTGTGAAATATTATTACAATTTAAAATAACTGTTTTCTGTTTGAATATATTTTATAAAGTAATTTATTCCTGTGATCAAAGCTGAATTTTCAGCATCATTACTCCAGTCTTCAGTGTCACATGATCCTTCAGAAATCACTCTAATATGCTGATCTGCTGCTCAAGAAACATTTATTGTGTACAATTGTACAAAATATTTGTGTACAATATTTTTTTTTCAGGATTCTTTGATGAATAGAAAGTTCAAAAGAACAGCATTTATTTGAAATATAATCTTTTGTAACATTATAAATGTCTTTACTGTCACTTTTGATCGATTTAATGCATCCTTGCTGAATAAAAGTATTCATTTCTTTAATTTCTTTTCAAAAAAATATAAATAAAAATTCTTACTGACCCCAAACTTTTGAACGGTAGTGTATAATGTTACAAAAGCTTTGTATTTCAGATAAATGCTGTTCTTTTGAACTTTCTATTCATCAAGGAATCCTGAAAAAAAAACTGTTTTCAACATTGATAATAATCATAAATGTTTCTTGAGCAGCAAATCATCATATTAGAATGATTTCTGAAGGATCATGTGACACTGAAGACTGGAGTAATGATGCTGAAAATTCAGCTTTGATCACAGGAATAGATTACTTTATAAAATATATTCAAACAGAAAACAGTTATTTTAAATTGTAATAATATTTCACAATATTACAGTTTTTACTGTATTTTTAATTAAATAAATGCAGCCTTGGTGAGCAGACGAAACTTCTTTTAAAAACATTAAAAATCTTACCTATTCCATAATTTTGACTGATAGTGTATATATAATACCATTACATTATACGTATATATGTATAATAGTATAATGTAATAGTTATATATGTATAATATATAATGTAATAGTATTAATTAATTATTATTATATATATTTGTTTATTTTAATGAATTAAATTTTTCTAAGTGATGATATCTGACATCTTTGAATGGGATTTTGTCAGATTTAGGTTAGTTCTGTGGATGAATTTGTAACACACATCAGTAGCTGTCTGGTCTGCAAGTGCAATAGTTTATGACAGCTCTTTGACAAAATGAGATTAATGAATAACAAGGGTGCTGATTTGCAGCATTGCTCTCTCTTTCTCTCTCTCTCTCTCTCGCTCTCTCTTTTTCTCATATGGTGCTAAAAAGCAACAAAAAATAGGAAGAAAGACATGATTCTAACCATTAATGACATTTAATCCATTACAAATCTGAAGCCTCATTGAGGTAATCAATGTATTTGTTATGGTGGGGGGTTAGTGGGTACAAAGGCACTTGATAACTTGTCTGAAAGGGGCTTTTGAGAACCATTTACAGATCTCCATCTAATTGAACGATTCTCTCTCTCTCTCAGGGTGAGGTAGCACAAGAGACAGGTAATCTAATCAGCAGTCCACTTAGCATAATTGAAATACATAGTCCTTGACTAGGAGAGAGAAGTGATCTATTTCACTTTCGTCATTATTTGATCCATCCTCAAAAGAACCGTGTTTTATCCTGAAACGCAACACATCAAGAGATTCACGCCTTCTTTGATTTGTACTGATCTGAAACAAAGTAAACACTGAAGGAAATTGGCTTTGACTTGCATCCTGTGCAATGACTCAGACCTAGTGTGAGGAGATCTAGTGTTTTGTACAGCTATGTTTTTTGTAATATAAATGTTTTTCTTTATAACTTAACTAACATTTAAGTTAATCATCATTAAATACACATAACATTGTAACATGCCTCGCTTCAACTGAAAAAAAAGCCTTTTGAAAATCAATTGCAGGGTGCAAATATTGGCCCTTAATAAAAAAATAAAAAAAAGTTAATTTCTGACATGGTGGTTCAGTAAGTAGGTCAGTTGTTAATTCAGAAACCGCTGTGATGAATTCAGAGTTCTTGAATCTTTTAGACTGATTCATTAAAAGATGAGGCTTATAAGAATCAATTTGTGAATCAGACTACACTGTGCTTTATGTTTTTTAGCCAAACCTGCCTTTTTAACTCACATTCAACTAATACTGCAAGCTCACAACTCAGACATAGCTGAAATATGATTTTTTATGCAACAGCACTGGTGACTCATGCTGTATAGAGATATAGGGAATACTGGGTAGGTCATATTAAGTACAAATTAAGATATTAAGTTGATTTTCAGTCAGACACTGATTTAACTGTTGTCTGTACAATGTTTTTGTTATCCAAAAATGACCTCTAAAATATCCACAAGAGATATCTGTAGACTTCAGCTCTACTTGACCTACAGTACTGCATCTGAGTGTGTGTGTGTCTGAGTGTGTGTGTGTCTGACTCTGATCCCTGGGGGACTCTGTTAGCTAGCAGTCAAAGCAAAGCAAGGTATCCATTAGAACTCACACACACATTTAGGTGTCAGGTTGGATTAGGTTTAGCCCAGGGGTGACAGGAAGGTGACACACACACACGTTAGTTTCACTATATTAGTGAGGAGATCTCATAGATGCAAAGGTTTTTATAGAGGTGATGATACTTGCTAAACCCTAACCCTCTCACAAACCAGTAAAGCATAGTAGACCAGACAGTATCATTATACATAAAGCACATTTTTGTAACAGTTTTTTTTTTCTTTTTTCAGCCACAGTCAGACTGATGGCAAAACACATAACAGAAGAAAAAAATATGTTTATCTCACTTCTGTAAGATTACAGATTTTACTAGCTGCTAAAGTTACTTTGTTTATAAGCTGTTCATATGGATCCGTTACACAGACTTCCTTTCTCAGTTGTTTTCTTCATACTATTTATGATTTTAGGACAAAGTGAAATAAAACTGTAAAATGTTCAATATTTTCATATGAAAGTAATAGTGTTTCATAGTGTGTATTTTATAGTGGGTATTTTATTGTACTTTAGTCAAGTCACCTTTATTTATATAGTGCTTTATACAATACAGATTGTTTCAAAAAATGAAATGATTCAATGATGCAAACAGTTCATTTTGGCTGTACAGCAGCTCTAAAAGAAAATAGCATCATTGTTGAGCTGAAGTCAGTTCAGTGTTGATTCAGTTCTGTTGTAAAGATCATCAATTATTAAATTTGTTCTTTTCATCTATAAACCAGTTCTGCAGAAAACAATGATGTCATCATCCAGCTCAGTTCAGTTCTCACCATATACACCATGTGCAGAAATATTAGGCAAGTTGATTTTCTGATCATATGATTTTTCAAAGCACATTTTACCAATTCCAAACCACATCAATCTTAATAACTATTATTATGTTTGTATTTAATTATTATACATTAAACATCATACATTTATCTTCCAGTATCTGGCAGCAAGTTTTGGGAGTTCATTTTTAGTCTCCTATCCTGAAAGTCCATCTTGCAGAGATGGACTAAAAATGATCTCCCACACCTTACTGCCAGATTCTGGAAGATAAATTCTTCAAACAGTGTACAAGAGGATGTGGTGCTGGTTCTTCAAGAGTCACTCTCAATCTGTCTGTCTATAAAGCCTATAAAAAAAAAAAAATTAAAAAAAAAAACAGTCTTCACGTATTTCACAACACTTCAGCTTGTGATTCTTTTGTAGTTAATGTGTCTTTTCTTCTCCACCTGTTTTTGTCTGACCCTGCTGACCCAATGAGCATTTTGCTGTCCATTGGTCATGCCTTAACTTTGCAATTACAAGTATTGCTTTAGTACTGCATCCTTCTCATGAGCATTTAATAATTTTTGACTTTTCAGTCTGAATTAAATCTCTTTTTTGGCTCATTTTATCTGTAAAAGAAAACCTGCTTAATAATTATGTACACCTGAATATAAGAAGTTTTTCACTTCCAGCCTTCGTGAACAATTATATATCACTTATAAATGATGAAATACAAAATTAATAGTAGTTATTAAGATTGATGTGGTTTGGAATTGTTAAAATGTGCTTGGGGAAAAAAAACTAAATATGATCAGAAAATCAACTTGCCTAATAATTCTGCACATGGTGTAGTGTCAGTGCAGTTAGATCAGTAATGTTGTTGAATATTAAGTGTCCCCAACTAAGCAAGCCAGAGGCCACAGTGGCAAGAAACCCAAACTCCATCAGGTGACAGAATGAAGAAAAACTTTGGGAGAAACCAGACTCAGTCGGGGGGTCAGTTCTCCTCTGTCCAACAAACAAACATGGTGTTGACTATGATAGGTGGCATCACAAGTCAAAATCAGATTGTGGATCGGTAGCATTTAAAGGGGTGGTTCACTGTTTTTTTTTTTTCTAGGCTTGATTGTGTTTATGGGGCGCAGTTTAACATGTTAATGTTTCGTTAAAAAAAAAAAATGTTTCGTTTTAAAAAAAAAAACGCTGTATTGTTCATATATTTTACCTTTATTCTACACCGCTGTTTCCATTGTCATTTGAACAGACGTTTGACTTCCTGGTTCTATGATACCACTCCCTCTGAAATACGCAATGTGCTCAGATTGGTTAGCTGGCCCAGTGTATTGTGTTTCGCTGAAGCGTCCGGAAATGCCACACCCCTTACCATTAGTTGTTACATGTGCTTCAGTGGAAATGTAAATAATGCCGTCTATATTGCCGTATCAAACTGAGCCCAAATCAGACCCAGACAGCAGTAATGATGAAGAGAGTCAAGCAGAACCTCTGCAAGCACGGTTTTTAAAGGACGTTTATGAATGGTAAGTATTTCCGTTTGTATTTGTGTCAAAGTGTTTAGATATGCTGTCACTTGTAAATGTTACTGCTGTTTGTTAGCTTTCGATATACGGTTTTATCCTGATTAAAGCTTTACTGTAGCCGAATACATGACTGAGTAGTAGCATTTTTGTAAAGGTATCGTTTAATTTATAGCATGAACAACTGTTTGTCTATGAACATAGAAGTTTTTTGGTGTTTGTTGGAGAAGTATGCAATAGAATTTAGCTAACTGGCTAGCGATGCAAAAACGTGTTGGTCTTTGTTTACGTCCTTGATGCAACCAAAAAATAGCAACATAATACATTTAAAAGACATGTACAAACAATAAAACGTACTTACAGTTGGGGGCCCATAATCAGCAGCTTCTGCTTTTAAAGTGGGAACTGCTTCATCTTTCAGTAATAGCCTTGGTGCAAATCCAGCATTAAACTCGTGTAGATTCTGGAAGCTGTCTTCAGCACCGCATCCAGTGTAGACAATATCACTAATTATAACGGGTTCTATTATCTTTTGACGCGTCGCATTGCACCACGTGCGACCAGTGTAGACAACTCTTCCGCTTCCATAATGCCACGTGACATGGCCTCGCCCACTTTGTTGCGTGTTCCCACAGGCAGGGTTTATGTGAATTGCAGGGTTTATGATGTCACCGACCCGGGAAGAAGCTCGTTGTAGTCCAAACCGGTCGTTTATTGTAGGCATTAAACTGCCATAACTTTAAAAGACAATATCTCCATTTGCATTGAACTTTCAGCGCTGTAACTTTGCAGATACTGTTTATGCTCAAGCAGCAACATTACACACTAACTAAAGATAAAAAAGTGAAATCGCAATGAACCACCCCTTTAAATATTTCATCCAGTTCCTTTTGCTTGAAAATTGGATTCATCATGCCAGTATGGAGACGAGGACTTGTCTGGTTCTTGTGGTCTTTGCTTAGGGTCTGTGCAGATGGCTATCGTGTCAACGAGATCTTTACAGGGGATTGTCTAGTTGACAGGATCTCTGTGTTTTATTCATTGTGTGTACAGCCTTGACAGTTCTCTTTATTATTATTTATTTTGTCATTATTTTATTTTTCTTACAGCTGACTCCAAGAGATTTGCTCAAAAAATTTCTATGCACTCGTAATGTCTGTCTGTGTACAAATGGCAAATAAAACGTCAAAAAAAACAAAAAAAACAATTAATCAATTAATTATTCTATTCTATTATATTCTATTCATATATACACACACACATATATACATATACATATATATATATATATATATATATATATTACTATTGTCATGTTTAGTCCAGATGAAGATGAAGAAGATCCAAAAAGGTTCCAAAACAAAGGTATTTATTAAATGAAGCAAGTTAAGTGTGCGAACAATACCGGACCACTGAAGAGAGAACAAGGGGGAAATACACAGTGGTGATGACTATATAACGAACAGGTCTGATGACTTAACGTCCATGACAACTAATGACTGGCAGGAAAACATAAACACAGGAAACATGTAACGGAAGAATACATACTAAAAGTCCATGAAAACAAAACTAACTTAACATAATTGTGACAACTATAAAGTTCTAATCATGCCTAAGTAATAAAACACAGAGGCACCATTAACAGTAGGTCTTGCAAGACCTGTTGCTTCTAAGGATTTGCCAGTAACTCCAGTAAAATAAATCTGTTGTAAATAACATTACCGGCAGAAATCTAAAACATTCCTAAAAGTTGACTTTAATATAAACATAATTATGATGTGTCAAGTCACCCGTTTACACAGCAGAAGTTCATTAAGTGCCCTTTCTGCTGTTCCTGTCCACTTGGGCAGTGTTTTGGAAACATAGCAGATGCTTCTTAAACTGTATGCCACACTGCCCTTGGGAAATCAGGTCAGATTTGATCAATCTCAAAGCACAGCACATGGTGAGCCTGGATCAGAAAGCAGAAAGGGAAGTTCATGTGTGACCTGATTAAATAAAAGTGAACAGAGAACAGACGTCTTCTCTCTGACTCTCTAATTGATGCAACGTGTCCAAGAAAAAGTCAGATTAGCCTACTTTAAACATTGAAAGGAAAAGATTTATGATGCTGCAAATCCCAAAATATTTTTGAATACAAACTATTAAAACGTCATTATTAAACAGCTATGTATAGTATATGAAATCAATGAGTTTGACTGGACGGACATGAAAAACTGCTGATTGATGTACATTTGCATCTGTCTCTGTTTCTCTAGCTTTAAAGGGATAGTTCACACATGCTTTTCCAAACCTGTATGACTTTCATCTTCTGTGGAACATAAAAAACGTTCTTTCTTTTTTTTCCCCATACAGTGTAAGACAATGATCATTAAAACTGTTTGGTTGCCAGCATTCTTCAAAATATCTTCTTTTGTGTTCAACAGAAAAGTCATGCAGGTTTAGAACAACAAAAGAGTGAGTAGATGATTTTTTGGGTGAACTATTCCTTTAAGTTGAATGTATTGTATTATTGTATAACTTCAAACTTACTTATATAAATCAGTTTGTGCAGAAGGGATACAGATAGGGAAATGTTGTGAATGTTATAGTGGAGATGACCAAAAATTAATAATTTAAAATATTACATTCAGATTCATTACAATTACTGGAATAGCCAATTGAGGGTCACACAAATCCATGGTTATGACAAGCTTTAACATTATAAATCTGTTTCTGTAAGAGCTGTTCTAATAAATTGTTCAGAAAAAAAGCTGAAAATATTTTCAGGAAATGAGTCAACTGTTTTAAAGAGTATTGGTTTGAAGAACATAACTTTTACAGAAACCGCTAAGCAGACATTGTACAGTCTGAGTCTGTTGATGGGAAGCAGGTCTAGGCAGACTTTCTTGTGTTTCAGTGGAATGGATTTAAACATGGTTATATGTGTTAATCCAAGCTGAAAATACTACACTTATATTGGTAGCTAAAAGCATAAATTCAAATTAGTCACAATATTTAATAAACTAACATGCCAAGGCTGGTGGATGTGTACGTGTGTGGGCGTTCCTGTTATGGGGAGCGCAGATTCAGTGTGGGCCTGATGGGAAGGAAAGAATAATTACAGAATAATATAAATGAGGATGATGCTTTATTTATCATTGATTCCTGTCAGTCTTGATTGTGATGTTTGTAGATCAGCTGCTGGGTTCTCATGTATTAATATACCATACAAACAGAAAGTTAGATTGCTGTTTGCCACGCAGAGATGAAATCTAAGAAAACCCCGGGGCCAGATGGCCTGAGGGGTAAATTATGGAAAAGCCCATTAATTTCCTGTCACTGAAATTGAATTCTACCATAGTTTCCAGTTTCTTAATTTCAGGATGTTGGAGAGTGAGATTTCACTACATTATTCATTGATTGAATTGCATTTCTGTTTTTGGTTTTGTTTTGATATAATGTCAAAAGTATGAAAAATGTGTGCACTACACCAGAAATTAATTGTATCTGCACTTATAACTGAACGCATCATGCCTAATTGATAAATGGTAGAAATCACAATGTCAATATGGTACTTAAAACAGCCAACCACATTAGCTACAATCTGGCCTGTATTTTCATGTTTTATCATAGATCAACAAATAAAAAAGACAAATAAGTGTCTTGTGGGAATTCCCTAATAGCCTGATGATGGCCATTAAGAAAGACATGTTTACAAAGGCTATATCTTTTTAACGAAGCGATATGAGCTATTGTGTAAAGAGTTCAGAGATGGCCCCCCTCTACTTCTCTAATGACTCTCATCCAAATTTCTTAGTGTTTTCATGAAATCCCAATTCAATAACTCCATGGTTTATAAGCAAAAGCTGTAAGCCATATTTCTCATTTTAATATGACACCTCCTACTTAAGCTACCCAAATTTCATATTCCCTACACAGCAGTGGGAGCTCTCGTTGGCACATATCCAGTTTCTCGTCTTCTGCTCCTCTCTCTCTCTCTCACCCACTGTTTCTCTGATTTAACATGACATATATTGATTTATATTTAACACAATTCATTGTAATTGGCACTTTAAATAATTTCAATTACGTTTTCAACACATTCTCTATGAGTTTAGGCTTAATGAGAATTATAAAATGCTGCCAAAGTCAGCAACATTCAGCAAACAGTGGAGAGAAAAAAAAGTGGTGGGATAAAATTGGTCTTCATTAGATTTTAGTTTATAAACATTACATCAGTAAAATCTTAAATAAAACCTGCTGTTACAAGTTCTACAATGCAAGATTCATCCCCATTACTCCACTCCAGGAAAATTCTGTCATTATTATCTTAATGGTGTTTTTGTCCATTTTGGAGCTTGATGTAGTTTATATAAAATGTCCCTTGTATGGAAAAGAGCAGCATGTTTGTTTTTTTCCACAAAATTAAGAAACATACAGGTCTGGAACGATGTGAGGGTTATTAAGTAATTACATAATTTTCATTTTTAGGTGAACTAATCCTTTCAGTGCCGCAATACAATTCCAAATAAAACAGGATAACAGAAATGACAGCAAATTACAGAACCATAAAATGGGCCAGTAAGAACTGGACTCACAGCATACCTGAGCATGATGGTGAGTAATGCCATCATTCACACTCTGAGCCAGCAGGTATCAATTACTCAATTAAAACAGCCGGCATCACCCCTCCCCACCGGGACGCAGTGGTCAACAGCAACACGACGGCCTCGTTCCCCGACCTCCTCCCAGCACCCAGCAGGACCCAACAAAGCTATCTGCTAAGAGGATTAGCGCTATGGCAGTGTGCGACCTGTTTGCTGAGTGTGCCCGTACAGTGTGTCTGGAAATTATGATTAAATATAGAATCACATGGACAGAGGGCTCTTCTTCGGATGATATAAATATTTTTCATAATAATAAGAGGATAACACGTTTGATGCTGTGGGTGTAGAACACATACTGGCCCTGTATGTAATGCATACTGAATATGCTACAGCCATCTGTGAATTATTAGATTTATTTATAGTAGTGACTGTAATGTGTACGAAGCAAGGAATAATTGATGATGGGCCATTGAATTATGTAAAGAATAATTGACGACAGGCCATTGAATTATTAGAAAAATAATGCACACCTGAGGTGGTAATGTGGTTAGGATGGGAACTGGAGTGGCGTTATACCTCGGGTATGCATTATTTTTCTAATAATTCGTCAACAAATCGAAATCAAGCATTAAACATCCCCGTAGAATAACATTAAATTATACTATTGGATAAGAAGAAGAAAATTTGTAATTCTTATTAGGATAGTTCACCAAAAAAAAAAAAATAATAATTTACTCGAGAAGATTAAAAAAAAAAAAGTTTCCACTTTTTTGTCCATTCAGTGAAAGTCAGAGGGGTTCAAAACAACACTGGACCTCACTGACTTTCTTTTTATGGGGAAAAAGTTTTTTCAAAATATACCATACCAAGTTTGGAAAGCAGTAGGCCGAGTAAATGATGACAAAATTTATCCCTTTAAGTAACTAATTAACCAAAGCCTTATTAATTATCTACAATTATCTACATTATTATGAAATGCTACAGTTTTATCTTCATTGGGTAACTGTTTGTTGAAGAAATCTGCAGTATGTCACTGATATTTTTGCACACATGGCTGTTTTGAAGTACTTAGAGAAGGTCTGAGTGGAGATAAACATAAATGAAGACAAGTGGAGACCTTATACATAAGCTGAAATACCTGAAATACTAGAATACCAGAAACCAAAATACCAGAAAAAACCACTCCAAATTTTCTGAAAATGTATGCATGATTAAAATAATTTTGGTTTTGTCTACAAAGCAGCATTAAGGATATAATGAGCATAAAAACCTTACTTTAAATTATAATCTCTCAGATCTCATCAATCATGATTATATAAAAATAATCACTTCAAATAACGCAAGTCATTAACAACGCAATCAAACGAGCTTGGGAGGCAGATACAGTCAATCTATTCTCTCCCTCCACATTACAGCTCAGTAAGATTGAATCATCTTACAGTTTAAGGACTAATTAACTTAATATGCCCACATGTGTTACAACATTAACCACATTATGTAATGGTCCTGTTATGCTGAAGTGGAACCCTGATTGTTTTCTGGATGGGTAACTCCGTAATCATGTGGTCTGTCTTCCTCTCAGTTCTCAGGTGCCTAAACTGTTTGTGATGCTGGAATTCAATGCCTGAACCTGTCCATCTGTGAGTTATTCACAATGAAATTCAAGGTCTCCTTGGGTCTGTATTTGTGTCTTCATTGGTTTGCCTTGCCACATACAATCATCAGACAGCGGCAAACAGCGCTTGATAAGACCAGCTAAAGCAAATATTCCTGAGGTCTAGGGGACATGCAGCAGGCTGCAGAATTTACAATAAAGTCTATGAAAATATGTGCCCAGAAATAAAAAATACCAGTTGAAAGTTTTACATGCAATATCTCTTCATTTTCCTTCTACCTGCATTGTACAATGTGCATCTTCACAAGTCCTCAACAGCATTCAGGAGTAATGAAAGCATTTTTAATGAATGTGTGCCTTGTTGGTGTTCATTCATGGTTTGGTCAACCTGATTTCCATGTTAGGCCCCAAACTGACTGTCTGTTGTTCAGAGTGCCAGCACATTCACAACAACCAGTTAGCGAGAGAGCAGCACACTTGGCTCTCTCCAGGACTTCCTATACTTCAGAACTTCCGCAGGACTGTTCATTCCCCTGCTACCCATGGGATTCCATAGTGTGAAGAGTGTGTGGGATAGTGGGGGTGAAAGGGAATGAGTGAGAGGAGGAGGCCAGGGGCTTGGCAAAGTATGACAGCATCTGTGTTGGCCACTTTTGCTTTAATTAAGAAGCCTCTTCAATGCTTTCAGTGTGGATTTCTTCCCAAATCTCCATTTCCTTCCCCATCCCTGTCTTTTTCTTAATGCCCTGGGGCTTGGAATGAAATTGTGAAGGATCATGGGAGGTTATCCACACCATTTTTCAAGGGGGAGAAAGTTTTCTTGGGTTCTAAACCATTCAAGTTGTTCACAGAATCAAGCCAGCGCTGTTGTATGAAACAGCAAAGTCTTTATAGTATTGCGGTTGAATGACGAGAAAGTGTTTTCTCAGAGAAATATGAATAATTAGCTGTAATATAATAATTTCTTTACTTTTCTTCATTCCAACTACAGTATACAGGCTGTGCCTCATTTATGATCTTATTTACTATATCATGCCAAGTTTGCAGTATACTTAGTCAAATTGAGCTCATATATGAATAACAGAGGCCAAATGATCTCTTTGAAAATTAATATCAACAACATTTCACTCACAATTTCAAATGAATTTGTATGATTTGATGCGTATGAAAACATATGATTAAAAAAAAAAAATAGGCATGAAGGTCCACCCCTAAACCCTCAGCAAATCGTATGAAAACTTGATGTGATCATACAAATTCATGCAAATTCACCACCAATTCGCCAAAACTAGTTATGAATTGCCATGAAAGTGTGTTCCTAATATCACAACTGCTATGTTCAGAATAGCATAAACTCTGCAAAAAAATTTCAACACTTTCAACTGATTTTTGTCATTAAATTTCTTAATGTGTAAACCTTTGCATGAGCAAATAAAATTTAACTGAGACATAAACTGAACAAATTTTCCAGACATTTGACAAAGAGTCTGTGGGGACATTTGGTTACACATGGTTTGGCACTGCGAGTACAATCAGCTGTCCTTCCTGTCTCACTGTAGCACTGTCTTAGGCGTCTTACATTATGGGCGTTGCAGTTTATTGCTCTGTTCACATCTGCAGTCCCCATGCCTCCTGCAGCAGGACTATGGCACTCTGGGCATCTTTCTCCTAATGTATTTCCTAATGTATTTTAGATTCAGTAGTAGAAAGGTCTTTTTAGTGTCCTAAGCTATTAGAACTGTGACCTTAATTGTTTACCGCCTGTAAACTGTTAGTGTCTTGATTGTTCCACAGGTGCATGTGCAACAACTGTTTATGGCTCACTGAACAAGCATCAAAAATATTGTTAAAACCTTTTCCAATAAAGATCTGTAAAGATTTTTTGGATTTTATAAAATTATTTTTGAGATAAAGTATTCTGGAAAAGGGATATTTCTCTTTTTTGCTGAGGTTATGTATACAATATGCAATTTTTGAAGATAAAAAAATACACACATAATCTATACATTTTCCAAAATACGCAACAGAGATTACTGCGTGAAAGACTCTCACAATCTCACTCTGCAATGTGTTCCACTTGATCTTCCATTTCAGAGTGACAAATAAATCAGGTGCAATTTTTAACATCTTTACCTTACAGGGTGGGTCAACTCATTATGCTACATAGGGAACCACCTAAGGTCTATCTCTTGGGGCTTTTTACCAAGCCAATTTCAGTATGTTCTGAATAAACTGCACCTCATGTGGTACTGGCACCTCCACTAGATCTGACCCAGAGCAGTGATACCTTTGCGGGTGGTGGAAAGGTAAGCACTACAGGAAGTCCACATGGGACTGACCCCCCCTAATTAATGCTTGAACCCTAGTAAAAAGCTGCAAAAAGAATTTCTAAATAAATTTGCTTGGTTCAAATTCCTAAAAATTTGGGTCACAGCTTAATGACCATGGAAAAATGTGAGTCCCATAGCCAAACCAGTTGAGAACCATTGCTTTAAATATATCAAATAGAGTAATAAATTGCATATACAGTGGCAACATAAGCCACAATTAAAAATGTCTTTGCAGTTTTGTAATAAAAAAGGTGTATTTATTTATTATAATTTTTTTAAATAAAGATGGCAACTGATAATTTGTGTAATATATTAGTTTGACTTTTTGGGGCTCTTATGTATATACAAATTTCTAACTAACTGTTGCTGTGCTATGCCACATTTAAACACCATGAATTTGCCCTTTCTGCTTGCACTAGCTTCCATCTTGTTGTGTGCATGTGTGTGTAGGTGTTGACCTTAAAGAAAGCAAGTGAGAGATCGAGATCATAGTTTCTGCATCTTTGCCTGAAGCTAGACCGCTGTCCAAGTACGCTGTGTTCGGCAACACAACAAGGTCTCTTCACACTCTCAGTACCTCTATAAATTTTTTTGTTTTGTTTTTCTTAAATAGTTCTCAAAAAAATAATAATAATAATTCTATCACATATGTTGTTTGGCTTTGTGTTTGTAGGAAATATGCATTACATTGTCCTTTTTAAACCAAAACCGTTCCGAGCATGTAATTATACAAGAGACCAGCACAGCGCATGCACTGAAGTTAAACCAAGGATTTCTTTTGGTTGACCACCCTGCCGGGCTGAATCAATGAGCTCCAGCAGAGGTGTTTGATAAAAGTCTGGCAAACCCTTTCACAGCATTGATGGGCTTGTCTGCCAAGCACCTTTGCCAAACACACACACGGAGACACACACGCAGCAGGTTGTCTGTTGGAAATGGAGAGAGATGGATAGTCTCTGTGTTGTGTCATGTTGTGTGACTGTATATCCTCACCGCTTCCCACTGAGCCTACAGCACCATGGTAAACTCGCATCTGAAACGTGCTGAATACTCACTCTTTGGCATTAGTGTGTGTCTGTGTGCTAGAGCTTCGATTCAAAGCCAGACCTGTGTGAGACCACTCAAATCAGAGCACAACACAGCCTTAAACTGAACGACAGTAAGTGGTGCACTTCATGAGAGAGTATGATTTCAGTTTTTTTGTTTTGTTTTTTAAAAAACTGTAAATTCACTATAGAAACATGGTCTGATGAGATCTGACTAATCTGGTATGAAATAAATTGTTACGGTCAGTGGTGAGCATGTGTGTGGTCAGACAGCAGGCCAAGGAAATGAAGGAATGTATTATTCATGTTGAGAGGAGAGAGAAGATGAAAAGCAGTGAGGATTGATGAAAAGAAATAAAAGTGTGCGCATATGCATATCTAAACAGCTGCAGACATGTGCTTACACCACAAAGACATGCCTGAAAGATCTTCTCTTAATCACCTGTCAGAAACGTCTTTATGTTTCTGCTTTATAGTACTTAACCTGCACACACCTATAGATCATTTCAGAAGCTGCAGGGCGAGAGCCAAAGAACTACAACTCCCGTGTGTCCCGTAATTACTGAGGCTTTGTCAGCATCGTTTAGCCCCTGAGCTGTGAGGTCCGGAACTTCAGCCTCACTTCGGCAACAAAAAGAAAGGGTGAAATCCTGCTGGTGTTGAGCCAAGCGCTTTAACTGGAGAGGGTAAATAAGAAAACTTGAGAGGAAAGAGAAGCGCCATTGTTTTTAAAGCTCTGAAAGCGTTCACAGTTTTCTCAAAAGCAAATGAAGAGCAATTCGGTGGAGACTTGTTTTTTCACTCTTTCTACTCTACCCTATGCGTTTCTCAGAGCAGCATCTGTCTGTAATTTAGTTGGAGCCTGTTTTTCGTCACTGAAGGAATGTCCACAGAAATGTGAAACTCTCTCCAGATGGCAACGCGTTTGACTCCATTCAGCAAGTTCGAAAACCATTCACATTCCAGATTTACATGTCTTTTCCTCTCTCTTTTCTCCTTTTTCACATAGACACACACACTTTTGCATTTACTTGGATATCTAAGGACAACAAACCATAAACTTATATTATTTTTATATAAAGTGAATTATAATGATTACAGGCTAGCTAAAACACAACAAAATGCATCATGTACTTTCTTTATGAACTGTTGATTCAGCTCACTTCTAAGGACAATTTTGTCATTAAACTAAGTAAACCGGCACACATGCATTCATCTATGCACATATATTCAAAGCAGTACATTTGCACACATAATCTTTCAGTTAGACAATGTTCACACCAGGGTCAGGGCCTAACCAGGGCTCTGGGCAAAAATGCCAATGGAAGTGACAAAAAGATCTCTGATTATTTCAAATGTAAAAATGCCTTTAAAAATCTATTCAAGGGGGCAAATATTGCCCATTAATTAAAAAGTTAATTTTCACAGCTAGACATCTTAACGGTGTTATGACACGAGAAATCAAATTTGGACATATCTTTAGACATATAAGACAAATAAAGACATATAAATCTTTAGACATATAAGAGGTCTTTTTATAATCAAGCTACAAAAATGGCTCGTTTGGATATTGTGGGATTTGTGATGTCACGCGGGCAAATACATTTGCATATGACTGCCTGCAGAGCAAGACATCAACAAATTGTTTTACATCATCGCACCATAGGCCCCGCCCATGGCTGACACTTGCCTACCCTTACAAAAAATAAGTATACTTCAAGTTAATTTTATTAAGTATACCTAAGTAAAGTTTAACTATATTTTTAAGTATTCCTCATGTACTAAGTATACTAGTAGTATACTTGTAAGTGTACTCAATACTACTTGGGACTAAATTGGCCCACTTTAGTGTATAAAAGTATACTTCTTTGTTCTGAAACTACACTAAAAGTGAACTTATAGGTATACAGATAGTTTACAAGTTAAATTCTTGTAGCACATTTTTTTGGTTTATGAAAGTACACTTTGAAGTATACTCTCAGTAAACTACCAATTTAGTAGTTTTAGGCTGCAAGTATACAGTACTTGTAAGTTTTTTAGTGAAATTAAAATACTTATAAATATTAATTATATATTATTTTTGAATTTTTAGTATACTACTATGTTCCTATTTGCGTAGTATTTGTTATACTAGAAATATACTGTACTTTAAGTAGATCTGAAGTAAATTCCAATGTACACTACCAGTGCAAAACAAAAAAAAAAAATTACAAACTTAGATTTAAAAACATATGGATGCATCAGAAATCGTATACTTCCCTACAATATAGTAGGCAAAAAACAGTATGTGACAAAAGAAGTATGTCCGAATTCACAGTGCTCATAAAAGAGTAGACAAAAAGTACGCAGACGACCTATTACCGGCGAGATTTTGATGGACACTTTACTATACTATGAGGCCACGGTGACGCAGTGACGCAACTGATGGTGGTATGTCACATAATGACAGATAATGACAGCATGGCAAATGTAGTATGACCAATTACAATTATGCTACACACAGTCATACTATTTAGAACATACATTGGTTGTTAAGTAATTACTTATTCAAAATAACTGCCTATTCGAGAGTATGCCATTTCGTTTTCTTTATAAATCAATATTTTCACATAATGTAAGTTTATAAGACAGTGTGTAAAACTATTTATTTAATAGGCTACTCAATCAAAAGAGTAAACACAACTACAAGCCAAGTATACTTAGAATACTTAATTATACTTTTAAGTACAATTCGATCAAAAGATTGAGTTACAAGTATGATATGATTTTTCTGTCAGTATAGGTCAAGTATACTTAAGTGTAATTTTAAGTATATTTCTAAGAAGTACATAAAAAGTAGACTGAAAGTATACTTTCTTATTTTTAGTTTAAAAGAAGTAGACTAATAGCACACTTAAATAAACTTTTATTTTTTAAGAAGGCTGAGATTGTATGGGGTGGGTAGTAACATCTTGCTTGTTTTTTACCGAGCCACGCTTGAAAGTCTTATTCGCTATGGAATCACAGTCTGGTTTGGAAATTTGTCTCTTCAACTGAAAAATAAACTGGCCCATATCCATAAAACAGCCATGAAAATCATAGGAATCACTGATGCTGTCTACACTGGATACAGTATACAGATGCCTGATCATTCTCCACACATTTCAGTCTGTTGACAAGAGGACAACTGGAAGAGCAAATTAAAGTGTACAGAAAGGTTCACTTTGACGTGTCTCATTTGCTCATTTCTGTAGAGACTTCAGAAGGATATTTTTAATGGTGTCATGGATCATGTCAATTTTATAATGCTTTGTCTGTAAATGACGGGTTTATGTGGATAATGTTTTCAAAACACTTACTCACATGCAACAGTGAGTGGGTGTTGATACTGTTTCCTATGCAATGACATCAGCCAATCATAACAGTGGCTATTTACTGACAAGCCTTACACCGTGTCTACACCAGAAGAGAGCAGTGCAGCACAACACAGCAAAAGCAAATAAAACCCATTATAATCAGTGATGCTGTCTACACTGGATGCGGCGCAGTGTGACATGACAAATTCCCGACAGTAAACTGAAGCCCGGTTCTATTTCTGACATACTTCTGACACGAAGAAAAAATGGATTTGCAACGCTTTGTTGTGTCCAGTGTAGACAGCCTCAAGCTGTTGCAGCGCGACGCAATGCAACAGCTGTCGCATCCAGTGTTAAAGGATTCGCCCCTTAAAAATGGATCATTTCAGACAGAGGGTCAGAATGAAGGTTAAAAATAATTGTTTTTCTGCATATATATTTGTTGTTGTTTTTTGTGCAAAAACTTTATTAACATTATAAGTGAACCTTAAGGAACATATTAAAATTAATAAAAATCTATATCATGAACCCTTTAAAACAACATATTAGCAGATATTTCACTTGATCAGATCATATCTGTCTTGGTCTCAGAGAACAAACAGTGTCTGTCTGTCATGCCTCACATGCTATAGTTTCCACTGCAACAGAAACAGCAGAGTGGATGAAAGTATTCATGATTCAGCAGCCTTGAAAATGTAGGAAATGCAAAACCACTTGAAAAGCACAAGAAACCAGCTGGGGACTAAAATTATGTTGAATAACAGTCTTTCCGGTTAGCTGAGTTATATCTGTGGAGTGATTTACTCGATACCTCGCTGAACTTAATTCTCTCCATCTTAAGCCTCTCTCAAGACTTAAAGAAGCCTTATAGTCATAATAAACATGGGCATATTGCACAAATCATAGCAAAGATTGTTTATACATGCACACAAATATTCACAACAAAAGTATCGATATAAAATTATATTATTGATAATATACTTATTTTGAACAGCATGTACATGCGCATGAGTAATTTAATCTCTCGTTGTTTGTCTGTTTCTTTCTCATCATTATCACCATTAGCAGTTCTGAGGTGTTAATAGAGTCACTGTAAATGGCACCATCATCACCAGCTCTTATTACTGCTGCTTTAAGCCCCTATGACATGCTCACAGCCACAGAGACGTGGGAATGTTAGACAGGATGTGATAGAAAAGCATGTCAGTTCGCTAACATTTAGATTAAATTTTTTTTACGGTGTTTTATCAGTGGAGAACATCAACCTTCATAATTTGCCTCCATGGACTATTCTCCCCTTTTCCACCAAGGCCTATTTTCCAGTCTTCTACATGCCCCCCACCCCACCACCCCCCTTTTTATGTGTAAATGTGTGTGTGTGAGACAGAGAAACAGAGAAAGGCAGAAACACAGGTCTCTCTGGCTCAAGGCCTTTGGTTCAGATCCTCAGAGAGTTTTTTTTTAACCCCTTACAGACACAGAACTAGTTTGTGTTATTCTTCAAGATCTTATTTTTCTTCCAGACTCTGCAGAAACACCAGTCTGGCACACAGGACCCATAACCATTCAATATACATTCAGGAGAAGAGCCAGAGCATGAATTAACTATTTAACGACTCAGAGTCTGTGGAGACGGAAAAAGAGGAAGATTCTAGCAGAAAAGTATAGAGTTTACAAACTGAAGTAGGCTAGAGAAAATCTTAAAGGGTTAGTTCACCCAAAAATGAAAATTATGTCATTTATTACTCACCCTCATGTCGTTCCACACCCGTAAGACCTTCATTCATCTTCAGAACTTCAAATCCGATGGCTCAGTGAGGCCTATATTGACAGCAATAACACTCCCTTTTTTAATGTCCAGAAAGCTACTAAAAACATATTTAAAACAGTTCATGTGACTACAGTGGTTCAACTTTAATATTATAAAGCGACGAGAATTACGCCAAAAATAACAAAATAGCGACTTTATTCCACAATATCTAGTGATGGCCGATTTCAAAACACTGCTTCACGAAGCTTCAAAGCTTTACGAATCTTTTGTTTCGAATCAGTGGTTCGGAACGTTTATCAAACTGCCAAAGTCACATGAACTATTGAAGTTTCAAAACACAATGTATCGAAGCCTCATTTACTGAAATCCTGTGATTTTGGCGCTCTGAACCACTGATTCGAAACAAAAGATTCGTAAAGCTTTGAAGCTTCATGAAGCAGTGTTTTGAAATCGGCCATCACTAGATATTGTTAAATAAAGTCGCTATTTTGTTATTTTGGGCGCACAAAAAGTATTCTCATCGCTTTATAATAATAAAGTTGAATCACTGTAGTCACATGAACTGTTTTAAATATGTTTTTAGTAACTTTCTGGACATTGAAAAAGGGAGTGTTATTGCTGGCGATGCAGGCCTCACTGAGCCATCGGATTTTATCAAAAATATCTTAATTTGTGTTCTGAAGATGAACGAAGGTCTTACGGGTGTGGAACGACATGAGGGTGAGTAATAAATTACATAATTTTCATTTTTGGGTGAATTAACCCTTTAAACATTGAGAAACACATGATGGAAAAATTTACAGAAGTATAATCTAAAGCATGGGTTTTAACTTTTTTTTTTAAACTAATTAAGAACCGCAAGGTGTATAAGCCAAAAGAGAAACATTTTCTGTAGTACTTAAAGCAGCTGGACACACCAGATACTGACTGATAGCTTTGATTATGGCCCTGTTGACACCTGGTATTAAGATGCGTTTTGGTCAATCGGATCACAAGTCTGGCTAGCACACTTCCCATAATGTTTAAGCATTAGTTCAGTAGGTGAAGAGTATGCGGCCTGTTGCACTGTTCGAACGCATTCGACCACATGAGCGTTTACACTACGAAAGCTATCTGATCGAAAGTGGACGATGCTAAATACAGGTGTAAACGGGGTCCAAAGCATTTTGAGCTTGTCCACTTTCGAAAACACATTCGACCGGATTGCTTTCATAGTGTAAACTCTCATGTGGTCAAATGCGTTCACCTACTGAACTAAGGACAGAAGTGGTTGAAAGTGGACAGAGAAGAGACGGATTAAAATACCAGGTACCACCCCGCCCCCTTTGTTCAGGGACTCAGGGACACCAATGACACACTTATTTAGGGGAGAACTGGGGAATTGTGGTAGAACTCATGGTAAAATTTGTTATTTTGACTTTCCAACACTCTTAGTGATAATCAAAATAGCCCAAATATTTAATAAACAAACATGGAAGAGGCGGGATGATGTGTAGAACTCTGTTCTTTGTCAGAAATAGAATGACAGACATTCCAATTGTATGGAAATCTGCCAAGCTTTCAGTGCTGATTCTGTGTGGGCTGAGTGATGGGTGACTGGATGAACAAAGATACAGAGAGAAGGGGAGAAGCAGCAGCTGTGATAAATGCAAGTAGAACAAAGGTGGTAATAAAAAAGGGTAAAGTGAAGACATAAACAGCTGGGATATTGAGATACTAAAATCAGTTTTTCAAGTCTCTAAAAAAAGACAGTGCTGACTGGTGGCCCGGGAGGCATTGCCTGAAGTGATTTCATTTCGCTCCCTCTTCCTCCCCCAAGGACCCTTAATTACACTTGTCGGAGGCACAGGGGGTCAGAGGGGTGGGGGTTGATGGGATGCTGGAGAATCTCTTCATGTATTATGGAGGAGTGAATCCCCTTGAGAATTTTGTGTGTGTGTGTGTGGCATGATGGGGGGGAATGTCTCTTGGCAATCCTTCTTCAGCAGTTCAAAAGATGTGTGAAGAACACATGAATTATAAATCCCATCTGCACAAGACATGTGTGAGTATGTGTGAGAGAGTGTGAAACACAAAATGCATTTGAAAGGTGTGATTGGAAGCGCTGCTCCGCTTCCAGCGTGTGAATGTGGGTGTACTCCTGCGTCTATGCACAGCAGCTCCCTGTCTGTCCTCAGTGCATACACTCCTGTTATTTGTGGCGTACTCGAGATAAACACATCAGAATGTATTCATGCCGCCTGCGTCTGTGCTCTCAAAACCGCACAATCAGCTTCAGCGCCACTGGGAGTTTGCTAAAGAGACTCTGAGAAGTGGTCATTTGTATACATCAAGAAAAATGCAATCAATAAAGAAAGCTCGACTGGTTCTTCTACAAGCCTGATAGAAAGCATATTTATTAACATTCTGAAGTGGTGCATAAAATTCTAATCGTCATAAAAGCTACACTAAGCAACAAGGGGTTTTCAAATCATCTTTTCTTCGGTTTAACAGAGCCATGCTGTTCATAAACAACTTACAGGAGCAGTTCAAATATCATCTGTATATGAACAAGTCAAACCTTGTTTTTTGTTCTTGCAAAGCCTGTAAATAACCCCTATAACCATATAACGTATTAGTGATCGATGTAAATATCAAAGATTTAGACTTCCAGTCCAGACTGATCATCTCTTCCTACTAGTTAATTTATAGCATCAAATAAATATGAATGAACATGAGAAGGAATGTTGTTTCAAACGCGAAAAGACATCAGTACACACCATTTTTCAAGTTCAAATCCACCGAGGTTAATCTTCTAACTCTCCTGACTGCTTTGTCGGACAAAATGGTGGATTCGGCATTATGATTGATTAGATCGCTTGTCAATCATACTCCCGGCGAAGGGTCAATTGCATAATGCAATAAAGATGAGTGTACAACCGATGTACACTCAACAGCTAGAGAATACACATAATTGCCAGAAGATGCCGCTCGCAGCTGAATCATCTATACATTTTCCAAAACACTGGTCCAATATGGGTATAGCGTAATATCATACAGTTATAATTCATTTTTAAATGATTATTAAATTGATACTTTAAGTCCTTGAAAAGGCAATTCAGAGATTTGTTTCTAAACACATTATAAATGTTAGAAATGTATTGCTGAAAACATGTTACAAAGACTGTGAACTATGTAGTAATGAACTGTGGAGTTAGACCGTTAAACAGTTTTTCATCATTTTTGTGTTCAGGATTTTTTTAGTCAGGCCTGAAATCATGGCTCGATGACGCACTGGAGCCACCGAGCATGGCCCCTCCCCTAACAATAAAATAACTAGAGTGCATTAGCATCAGTGGTTCACCTTCTCAATCGTGAGTTACTTTCATTGCCGTTAGTCACTCACTACAGCCCACAGTTTGCTAGCTATGCCTTCGTCAAGTAAATGCATATTACAGTACCTGGTTGCGATAATTTACAAAACAGCTCGGTCTCCTTATTTAAAGTTACTAAAAACGATTATATCAAGAAGAGGTTGATTCATTTTGTGAAGAGCCACCTTGATGGAGAGGCGAGGATCACCACCAACAAAAACCATGATGGCTGTTAGTTTATCTGTGACTATACATACAAATAATAATAATAATAAAAATGGCAAAGTGGCAAAATATGTTTTGTTCAATGTTATTTATTGATAGCCTAACATTATTTGGCTTAGTTAGGTTATACTAGATACATATTGCTAACTTGCATAAACGGGAGAAAAACCATTCTGTTGCAAACCGAGAGGGACGAGGTTGATTCTCAGGTAGCTGGTCAATGTCCTCTGAATTGGAATCTGGCTCTGGAGGCTCAAGTATGTATGGCTGCGTAAATCCATTTAAGCTGCTAGAGGGAGCATCCATTCAGGTTGTAGCGGTATTTGACAGTCGAGAGAGGCGGCAGCGAGTGGGCGTGGTTTCAGTGTCAACAGTGGACACGCCCCCAGCATTTGAGAGCAGAGAATTATTTAATTATTTTATTTACTTAGTGTTTTGCTGACTGAAAACTGCAATTTGGACCTTCCACCCAGTGAAGTCCACTATATGGAGAAAAATCCTGGAATATTTTCCTCAAAAACCTTAATTTCTTTTCGACTGAAGAAAGACAGACATGAACATCTTGGATGACATGAGGGTGAGTAAATTATCAGGAAATTGTCATTCAGAAGTGAACTAATCCTTTAATAACAAATTTTCTGTGGTGTGACAAACTCAGTACACATATTTAATATTGCTTTTCACAGGCTTTAAGGTTTATACATAGTTTCCATGACAGAGTTCAATCTTTTCATTGCTACTGGAACTACCATTAAACAGCAAGCACAAACTATGCAAAAGCGGCAGCCCTTCCAGTGCACTCAGTGTCCGAATTCCCTCACTCGTTTTCATTCACTCCTTCAAATAAGACTATACTAATGTAGGGAATAGTGAATGAGGGTATAGGGGGCGATTTTGAACACAGCTTAGTTGTCCAGTGAACATTTACCCAACTTACCCTCAACATAAATCTGTGGATGTGTGAACGTAGCCTATGTTCGCAGCCCAAACTGGGTCCCCCAGGGAGCCACAAGGAAGTGCTAAGGGGTCCAAAAAAAGATTTTACAATATGTGTTTTTAGGGCTGTTAAAATTAATGAGATATTAGTGTCAGCCTCAGACGTCACACCCACGGACCGCCCACATTCGCTAAACATCTGATGCAAAGTCAGAAGTCTAAATCTGATTGGCTGATTTCCAGGAAACTGGCTGACTCCACCAGGAAACAAAGTCCGTGACAATGAGCGCTTCACATGAGCAAGTAAAGCACGTTTTCCAAACAGACGTGTACCGGGAGCTTTTAATTTGAAACGGCTGTTGACGAAGTGCACACTGTTGAAACAATCAGTCCTTATTCATTGTAGAAGGATTAAAATTCTGTGAACCAAATTTGCAGACATCTCCAACTAATTTCTTGTGTGTTTTAATGTAGATTGATGTGTCATTATTTGCAGCAAATAATGCAAATAAATAATGCAAATAATGACACAGTAATCTGCATTAAAACACCCAAGAAATTAGATGGAGATGTCTGTAAAAAGTTTGTTCTCAGAATATTCCAGTCAATCTTATAATGTGTCCCGGTCTGTTAGCGTCATTTACCTGGCTCTATATGACACTAAACAATAGTGTAATTTTGAAAAAAAAAGCATTAAGTGTTATTCTCAGAAAGCTGTCAATTTAATTAAAGTAAATATTTTCCAGATAGTATTTTAGCAATGCAAAAAAATGCAAATATTCGTCTATCATCAGCCCATACATGTGCATTGGTGAAAGCTCTGGCAAAGATGAAACACCATCAATGCTAAATGGTTAAAATTAGGGAACATAAGTCAGAGCTTGCCAGCCGTGGGCTGCTGGTTGAGAAACGCTTGTTTAGCTGCTGACTCTGCATTATGTCAAGTTCAAAAGAGGGTATTCCCACTTCAGAGTGGGATAATTTAGATATGAATTAATATCACATGCAGAAAGACTGGTGAATAAAAAAAGGAATGTTGCAAAAAACCACATGTACTGTATAGAGACCATTACACACATTTTTTAAACCATAAAGAACCTCAGGCAAGTTTCACCGCTGTCATCAACATCTTTTCTGCTCTAAAGGGATCATGCTCAATGAAGCCAAGACCTCAGAGGAAACACACACACATAATCACATATTCATTGATCACTGGGACTTGCTGTGTTCTCTGTCCTCTCTCTACTGACGTAAAGGTCAATAACAACAAATAAAGAGCAGTAGTGTAGAAACAAACAGAGTGAGTTAAAAAATGGCTCACGTTAAAGATACTGTAGAGGGCTGGAAGCAAAAATAAAATGCTAAGGCAAGACGACATCAGCAAAATGAAGTGTCACAATGCAATGTGATGTCAGTTTCTCCAGTATCCGTCCTCTACCCCAACCAGCCCTTATGTCCTAGTGCAGTGGTTCCCAAACCTGTCCTGGAGGACCCCCAGCCCTGCACATTTTGTATCCCTCATCTATCACACCTGATTCAACTCATGAGCTCATTAGTAGAGACTGCAAGACCTGAAATAGGTATGTCAGAAATAGGCAGCAACTGTTTTAGATCTGAAAACAGCTACATCACAAATCGTAAGTAAACAATTTCATAATGCTTTATCTGTAAATGACGGTTTTCCACATATATATTTGTTTTTGTTTTTTGTTTGGTTTTTTTGTGTGGGTTTTTTTTTTTTTTTTTGTGCAATAAACTTTATTAACATTATAAGTGAACCTCAAAGATTATATTAAAATAATAATAATAAAAAAAAAAAATCCTTTAACCCCTTTAACTGATAGTGCTGTCATGAATTTTTAAGGTGCCTCTGTAGGTATTTTTGACTTGGCTTTGATGTCTTTCTTTTTATGTATCCTGATGGCCCAGATTCTGCACCTTCATTATACATGTAACAACCACAGACCTTCTAATGGCCATACACATTCAAGGGACAATCAAGTACATCCAGAAACTAATGCTGTCAATTTAATTTAGAGTGATTAATTATTCAAAAATTATAATGTGATAAAAAATATGCAATTAATCATACCCCTGACACATACTGTACATAAAATGTGTAATAGGGGATTTTTCTACCATCTGAGCAATTCAAGCTTGAAGTACCACCTTCACGTTTTTGTAAGTACATACAGGCCGATCATTAAAAAATATAACAGACAGAATACAAGAACAACAAGGATAAAATACAAGAAAGTTTAGCTCAGATAGACTGATAAAATATGATGTTTAAATGGACAGTTCAGCCAAAAAAGAACATTTGGCAATCATTTACTTGTCCTCATGTCATTCCAAAGAAAAGATATTTTTAGAAGGAAGGTTTGGAACAACATGAGGGTTAGTAAATGATAACAGAATTTACATTTTGGCTACTCTATCCTTTTGTGTTGAATGTTATGAAAATAAATCATATTGACAACTGAAGCCAAGTTTTGTAAGGTGATGGTCTATTCAATGATTTTCTGATCTGTCATATTAATGTAACAAATCTTTATTTGGGGTTTTTCTCACAAATATTGTGATTTATTGTTAATAATTTAGTCAAATTTTATTTGACAAACCTCCATCAAGAGCCCTGCCAGAAACTCTTTGTTTCATACTGTCTAAACAAAACAGTATACAATAACAATTTTAAAAAGACCCTTCACCCGTAAGCTACTTCTTTACTAAACTAACGAAAAGCTTTCACACACTTTTCTTCCATAACGCAGATAATGTTTGACTTTAACCTGACAAATAAGAAGCCTCATTGCCTGAGTTGAACATAAATCTTCGGTTTAATTCAGTTTATCAGCTCCTTGTGTCTTTGAATTCAGACCGCTCCATCACAATGTCAGTGCATAATTTATGAGTTGAACAACAACAATTAAAACATCAACACAGAAGACTCTACATAATTTATTGAATGACTTGAAGAGGAGGACTGGCTGGTTAATGATAGACTGGACTTTGAAGTCTGGGATTCGGCGGCTCTGAATGTCATGAATAAATTACGAGAAAATTTTACTAATTCGATTCATTTATTCTAGAACATTGATTTTTTTTAGGAGAATCATCTGTGTTACTGAAACATTTTCCTGCATATGAGGCATGAGAGTGGGGAGGCTGTTCTCACCAACTGTTCCGGACAAGCACCATGTGTTAACGTAAGGCAACTCAAGTGTGCCCTTTTCAAGATAAAAACAGCACTCACTAGGTGTGATAAGTAATATGATATCCTTATGACTCAAATAAATTAATGAAAAAGGGTATGAAGATGTTTAAAGTACCATTGTGAATTGAAAGGAGGAGGAAACAGTACATGTAATTTTGCCTTCCTGCCATAAAGAAATATCCAGATGGCCACAGAGGTACCCTACCTGCCCAAACACATGTCAAGTACAGTCTTGTGCCTTTTCTTTCAAAATATGCTCTCACTTCACCTCCTCTACTGCACATTTCTGCTGTGTTTGTCTGCATGTAACATGGGTTGCGTTAAATGCTGAAGCTCTAGCTGGGAAAAAGACAGTGTTTAGCATTCCACCTGGTCATTAGGCAGCTGTGCAACTGATATATTCTGTGCCCCAATGTAAAATTAATGCCAACCTCGTATCAACCTCAGACAGACAGGCTAATGAGAGCATTGGAACAAACATGGCATCAATTATTCCATATGCGGCACTATATTTTTAGCTCCATCTTCTTTTCACACTTCAGTGGCCTCGAATTTTAAACCCCAATATAAAAAACTGAAACAACAACGTTTCTCTCACAATAGACTGGTGATTAAGCCTAACTTTGCATAACCCAGAAAGATTTACAAAGCCCCAAACAAAGCAAAACAAACAAAGACCTGGCTGGCGGTCATTATACGGTCAGGGTTAGTTGCTAATAAGTGGATGGTGTGAGGCAATTAGCACATGGTCCAGAAATGCCCTCAGCAGTCCTAATTAAGTCATCTCTAAGTTCACTGCAAAGGCAATGGACTCACTTATCAGACCCTAGAGGACTGCAGAAACCAACACAAGAGAGAGATCCAGGCATAAACAATTGTAATTTCTTAATGATGTACTCGCTTTGCTCTCTACATGAACTTTTGCTTCTTAGATTGTAAAATTGCATAGTTTAAAATGAACAAAGGAGCTTATTTACGTCTTACAACCCTGTTTCCTTTCCAGAAGGTACCTTTTTTAATTTATTTAAAGCTTGCAGAGGTGCTGACAGTCAAAGCCTGTTGGGTGAAATGTTTTACAATGAGGGTCAGCTGTGGTCTTCTGATGGTCAGTTTAAAAGTTTTGAACTGTGGTTTAGTGGTCAATGAAAGGATAAAAAAAGCAATCACTCACCTACATTCACTCTTTTTTCACTGGCATCTGCTCTTGCCTTATGCTCTTCCTCTTTACCTGAGCTCTGTCTTCCTGGACAACTGTGTTAAAGGCCATCAGGCCAGACTCCAGCCCCCACTGGCATTCCTCTTTCTCTCTTTTGAGCTGTTTGTCCATGTGTCGAAAGCTGCACTCTCTCTCTTGTACTTCCTTCCTCTCTTACTCAGGTAAATTTCCATATGCATCTTTATATCGATTAAAGGGATAGTTCACCCAAAAATGAAAATTTGATGTTTATCTGCTTACCCCCAGGGCATCCAAGATGATGATTTTTAACTCCAACCGTTGCAGTCTGTCAGTCGTATAATGCATGTCAATGGGAACTCCATCTATAAGAGTCAAAAAAAAAACATGCACAGACAAATCCAAATTAAACCCTGCGGCTCGTGACGACACATTGATGTCCTAAGACACGAAACGATAACAGTATTTACGAATTACGAAATACGAAAACAGTATTTATATAATTTTTTTACCTCTAATACACCACTATGTCCAACTGCCTCGCGCATCCGGTTGGTGAGGTCTGAATGCACTCTGATGCCGGAAATGATCTCTCTCACTCATTGAAGGATACACGCGAGAGATCACTTCCGTCATCAGAAAGCATTTTCAGACCTCACCAACCGGATGCGCAAGGCAGTTGGACATAGTGGTGTATTAGAGGTAAAAATAATATAAATACTGTTTTCGTATTTCGTAATTCGTAAATACTGTTATCGCTTTCGTGTCTTCGACATCAATGTGTCGTCACGAGCCGCAGGGTTTCATTTGGATTTGTCTGTGCATGTTTTTTTTACTCTTATAGATGGAGTTCCCATTGACATGCATTATACGACTGACAGACTGCAACGGTTGGAGTTAAAAATCATAATTTGTGTTCTACTGAAGAAACACAGTCACCTACATCTTGGATGCCCTGGGGGTAAGCAGATAAACATCAAATTTTCATTTTTGGGTGAACTATCCCTTTAAACATTCATGCTGTATAACAATTTCATCTAATATGTAACCATTTAAAACAGAACATTTGATCAAACCCATTTTTGATCAAGTACATTTGAGCAGTAATGTTAATTAACCATTTTTTCTTTAAAAACACTTGTACGACTACTTGCATTATCTAGCAATGCTTATTTCTGTTGTTTGTACAGTATAAGCAGCAGAAGCGGTCATAGACAATAAATGCACAGATTCATATAGCTAAAGGAATATTTCTCATTTTAGCTGAAGATCAGATTAAAAACATTCTAAAGATATTTTACAATATTATTATTTTTGTTTGTTTGTTTCCTTCATTTAACACATTTTTGATAATGAATGGATACATTTGAAGACAATGAAGATAATTACAGGTGTATAGATAATCTGAAGTTAAAGATAAAAAAAAAAAAAAATCAAGCAAACTGTGCATATTGTAAAGTACAGATCTAGCCATTCAATTTAAAACTTTAATTGTTTTGCATTTAGCAGCACAACCTGTAAGATTAACAATATTTTATTCCCCCACAAAAATGCACACATGTGGTTGAAGAGTGATAAAGCTTGACTTAATCTGACTAAGGCTATAGCATTTAATATTTTTAAAAATCTTTAAATTTGGCATAAAATAAATCAATAGAAAAGCTTGAAAAGATTCTCAAGGGAATCCCAAGGGAGAATCATTTGAATTACAAATTGACTGTTGTCATTTTAAATTTTGCCACAAGGGAATTTTCCCCCAACCCATTATCATCAAAAAAAAAAAAAAGTCGATGGGACTGAAGTCGCTTTTGTCTGTAGGTTAAGCGTTTTAACCTAAATTTGACCAGAAAGAAAAATCTCCTGTCACTTACCTCCAAAGGGAACTCTCAAGAACTTTGTTGGAGTCTGCATGGTAATATTTAGTGAGAATGAGGATGACCTATGAGGAGGGGGGAAAAAAGAAGTGTCATTAAACATTAAATTAAAATAATTTTACAATTGTTATCATATATTAAAAATACGGTGCTGTCAAAAAATCACATTAAAAATGTACGTGAGATGGAGCAATTTGAACAATCAGAACACTCAATCCATCTTTTTCTTGTAGGATCTCAAAGGCTGCGTTTACACTGGCACAAAAAATCCGATCTTTTGCTCACATCTGACACAGATCGGAATTTGCTGCACACGTATAAACACAAAAATCCACACGAGATCCGATTTTTTCACATCCGATCTGAGCCACTTCCAAATGTAGTTTTAAATCAGATACATATCCGATCTCTGGACATGCGACCTACGTCTAAACATGCATATCCGATTCCCCTTGGAATTCCAAGCCACCACAAGGCGAGGGAGACACGTTTGCTTACTAAAAGGTAGCTTTAATGTTGTATTATGAAGCAGGCATGCCTGTATGCACTCGCACTAAAATTCGCAGCTGTATTATTGAGGTGGAAACTTTTTATGTCTATCTATTTTTTCCTTGAAAGAAATTGCTCGCTCGCACACACACACATTCAGCAGCTGAATTTCAACCTCTGCCTGGTTAATTTAAAAGAGACCGCTGGGTGTGTGTTTTTGTGTTTTATTTTAATAAACCAAAAGCTTCACTGGGTAGGCTAGCTTACTCTCTCTCTCTCTCTCTCTCTCTCTCTCGTGTGCACTCTCTCCTTTGCTCGCTCTCTTTCGTTATAATTCATTCAAATAAATGTAATCTTACCTGCTACTTTATTTCCCTTCAGAATTCTAGATTTAACGACTGTAGATAAAATAACAAACGCAAATTACCTTTATTTTCCAGTCTATATTCGTTCAGTCAGAATTCACACTGCAAAACATCCATGACACTGATAGCTGTTAACTTATCCATTCTGGCAGGTAATCATGACCACCCTACGTGAAATATAGAAATAATTTTAATAGCACGGCTATTCAAAACGCGAGGGTCTACCATGTGCATGTAAAGCTATCAATGACAACCATTTTGGGCGGGAATTAATGTAAACACAGATATCGGATACCAGTGGCGTCTAAAGTCAATGTAAACACACTGGCCAAAAAAAAAAAAAATCGGATATGGTCAAAAGATCGGATCTGTGCATTAAGACTTGCAGTGTAAATGCAGCCATATATACAGCTACATTGTATCTTAAAAGCCTTTTTAGTCTGGCAAAGACTGTATTTGCAGAGAAAATTTTCTCTAAATACAGCAGAGAGACGTCACAGCATGTGTCTAGTTCTTCAGACATACACAGAAGCACGATGCTAACCTCATTTGACAGATCCATCAAACTAACCACTTGCTGGACAACATCTTCCTAACTTAAGCAATTGACTATTGTTTTTGTTTATTTTTTAACTGATAGGAATGACTGCACTGCAAGCAGTTGCTATAGTATTGATGAACACATTGGCATGATGCCAATTTCCTTTCTTCAACTGGCAGCAGGGAGTTAGCAGTATAGAATGAGCTGACAGAAGCTGTTGGCATGTGATGCTAGGGTCACAGGTTTAAACATTTAGAAATCAAACAGATCTATAACTTAAAGCGACAAACACTAAATTGGAACTTTATCTAAAACAGGTTAGCAATCTTACAACCTGTAACTTCATAACACAAAATAAGTCTTTCATAACTGGTCTGGATTAGAATCATCACTAAAGTGCCAGCTGGTGATGATAAAGATCAGATTAAAATCAGATTTTCTGATGACATCACCACATTGCATTTTTTTTTTAAATAATATTTTCATCATGAGGTAATCTCATAAAACAATTGTAATACAATTTTATTGAAAACCACATATAATATGCAAGTGGATTGACAACAGTATTAACAAGCAATATATGGCTTTTCTCACTCATCCATACTTATTCATACATCAGCTGCATTTTAGTATGTTTTAAAGGGATAGTTTACCCAAAAATGAAAATTCTGTTATCATTTACTCCCCCTCAAGTTGTTCCAAACCTGTATAAATTTCTTTGTTCTGCTGTACACAAAGGAAGATATTTGGAAGAATGTTTGTAACCAAGCAGATCTCGCTACTATAGAACTATCCCTTTAATCCAAACAGGTATTACATAGCTGTAATATATCTGAAAAAGCACATAATGACATCTTGATAATTATAAATTATGTTGAAGACTTTCAGTATATATTTTTATGTGTTTTGGTTTTTTAGCAAGAGCAAAGCTTAAAAAACAGCCACCTTGCTGATTAGGCTCTTAGAAATTGCTTCAATCAACACAATGCAGATGAAAAAATCTACTGTAGCTCCACCACAAGATTCTTTCTGTAATGTGATTCGCAATGTGATTTTCGCAATGAAACCCACAATTTCTCTACTTACTATGTTTGTGTAATGGATGGAAAGTGCTTTATATTTTGTGCATTAAGATGGAGAGAGTAAATACCCCAGAGATACATGCACACCCATTCACAAACACACACACACAAAAGCGATGGCTTCTTCTGGTCTATCTGGTTGAGGTATAAAAGCCAGGGTCAGGAGTATCCCTTAAAGTCTATCCTATCTTTTATTCATGTTAGTAGGATGCAGTAACAAATCAGTAGAGTGTGAGTGAAGGGAGATGACTTGTGTCTGTGTGTCTCCTTTATCTTTCTCTGCTGCCTCACACACTGGGTCTCTGACAGCAAAGCCCAATGGAAAAGCATCGCTACGAAAAAGGGTCAGAGAGATTCAGGGCCTTGGCAAGGTGACTGACAGGTCGGTATTGGAATGTGGCAGGAAGCGTGTGGACCGGGCCAGCCTTGGGCTTTGCTCGTGGGATCGGCTGAGAGGGTTATTGCCCTGAGCTTGTCCCTCCCTCTGTAGACGACAGAGGCGCTAAAAGGTCAGAAGGGTGTAAGCCAAAAAGCAAAGGTTTTTTTTAACAGTATGGAGGTTGTGTATGGGAAAAAAGCTATTTTAAATTTTTAGAGTGATTTATAGGAGGATTCAAACTGAACTGCTATACCCAAAGCCAGTTAATTAAAAATTAACTTATTCCTGCAGTCACTTCTATATATTTTCAAAAGTGCCTTCAATCAAGCCAGAATAATTTTTTTTCATTGATATTAAAGATTCAGTATTTAATGCACTTTAATGCTTACTTACAAAAAAGGTCATTTGAACATCAGTTTTCTAGGCTAAATATTAGTTTGTTCTAATAAATTACTTATTTAAATTAACTAAAGTTTATTATTATATAGGTATATTTTAGCTATAATATAGTAAAACAGTAATATTGTAATTAAATATTATTACAATTTAAAATGAATGTTTTCTATTTGAATATATTTTCAAATGTAATTTATTCCTGTGATGTTAAAGCTGAATGTTCAGCATCATTGCTCCAGTCTTCAGTGTCACATGATTCTTCAGAAATAATATGATTTGCTGCTGAAGAAACATTTCTTATTATTATAAATGGTGAAAACAGTTGTGCTGCTTAATATTTTTTATGAATCCACTCAGATAAACAAATCAAATCAAATCCTGCCATGTTTGTTTGGTTTGTTTGTCTGATCATCTGATCATTATCGAAACTGTTAAAACAGAGTCTGCTTCTTGTGTTTTACTATTCCACATATCATGTTCCTTTCCTTTCTCTCTCTGTCTTTCTCTTTGTCTATCATCAACTTCCATCATCGAAACAAATCTGAAAATCATCTCAGGCATCAGGCCCCCAAACAACCTCTTGGCTATTCATACCATAATTTGTCAAGAACATAACTATTTACCAGACGTGATCTGTAACTAATTTGAAGAACCTTACTCTCTGGGAATACTGCAGAAAATGAGGCTTAATGTTACTGCAAACACAGCTGTTTCTGGAAGAATAACCAAGTATCTCTTTCCATTTATGATTTTTGAAGGCCTGGAATGAATAAAACATTTATCAAACTGGATAAGTGGTCTACATTCACCCATCAAGACACAAGACAGTTGGATTTGTGCTTTTCCAAATAAAAAAATCAGTGTGATCACCAACAATAGAATTTGCCCTACTCATCAATACAGACACTATTCATTTCTGACAATTTCTTTGTACTAATTAAGCTGAAGCTAATCAAAGTTATTAGTTAGCTGCAGAACACTGCAGCTCTTTTGGCTACACAGTCTTCTCAGTCTACCCAGGGGGGCCGAGTGCCCCCGCACAGGCGTCAGATGGTGGCCTTTGGAAAGAGTCTGTCTGCACACAGCTGTCTGCAGCTAACACTAATGAACCACTGGGAGCAAAGCCTTTCACTCACTGACATCATGCAAATACAGTTTGAGGAAAAGAACAACTGATGATCAGCAGCTTAGAGCAAAGCCCACTGAACTCATTACTGGCATCAGCATGCAGAGAATAATCTTCACATCATTTAGTTTGAGCAATAACAAAGCTGACATCAGCTGAGAATGAAGGGAAGTGACAGCTTCCTTAATACCCACACTTGGTGGCAGCTTCTCCGTTTATCTGTTTACCAAGAGGAAGAGAGGACTACGGTGGCTGAAAGAGCTCAATGCGCTGCAACTGAACACACATGCAAATAGAAAAAAAACACCAGCAAATTAAGAAAACATCATCAGTTTGACAACACTTGTGCTGCAAATACTCACAACGCAACCAAATACAGAAACGCACAGCAAATACTCACAATGCACATATGATTAGGATGTAAAAAAAAAAAAAAAACTCACCTTTCAGGTCATTGACAACACCACTGATGAGTAGACATTGAACAATAAGCATGTCTCAGCCAGTTTCATCACTTGTTGGGGTCCCCTTGAAACATTTCCGTTGTCTTCTGTGCTATTTAGAGTGTGTTTCTGTATTTGGTTGCATTGTGAACTTTTTCAGCGCATTTATGTATTTGGTTACGTTGTGATTATTTGCTGCACGTTTTGTCAAACTGGTGAAGTTTTCTTAATTTGCTGGTGTTTTTTCTATTTGCATACTTTTTTTCAGCTGCAGGGCATTGAGCTCTCTCGGCCACCGTAGAGAGCAGACACGAAAAGATGAAAAGGGGGGAAAAACAACGGTAAAGTCTACACTCTCTCCCCTTTCCACTTACTAGCTGGTGTGTGGTGAGCACACTGGCAATGTTGTACTGCGGCTGCCATCGCATCATCTAGGTGGATGCCTGGATTGGTGGTGGTTGAGGAGAGACCCTCTGATATGATTGTAAAGCACTTTGGGTGTACAGTAGTACATAGTAAAGTGCTATATTCATTCATTCATTCATTCACTCATTAAGGACATAAGGAGAACATGCCATTGATAGTGAATCATGTCTAACAAAAAGAACAATTATGGAAGATATTTAAAACAGATTCTGGCTGATATTCAATTTCTATACTGTTCTGAGACACTAAAAAATATCAATAATTTTAATTGCATTAGGTGATTTTAGGTATCACAACAATATAATGTACAGTATAAAAATGGATATTCCTTTTGAGATTTGTTAAAGAACACAATTAACAGTGTAATTAATTTGTGTTTTTACAGATTAACTTCATTTAACACTTAAGTGAGTGTTAAATGACATATATTTGAGTGTAACATGCATTTACAAACTAGAATCAGTGAATTTTCATTTCATGCCAACTTAAAAATATCTAAATTTACTCACTAACCAATATAATGTAAATACATAATGTATCCTTAATTTATATATTAAATGTAAACTTTCCAGTGAATTAATGAAAGCAGAATTTGCACAAGTTGAAAAAGAAAAAAAGTGTGATCGTAAATACAGTTCTCTTCTATGCACAGCACTTGAGATGGTGCAATATGCTTAACAGCGCCATGTGCGCTTAAAAAAAAAGATAAAGGAGAGATTGGAGCTTTTTCTCAAACCTCAGCAGAGATCCCTGGGATTTGTCACTGTCCTGCATAAAAGCAGATAAATGCCTTGAGCATTACACACACAGATTTGGCTTGCCAAGATACGAAAAGTATAAAAGCGCCTCTTGTAGCCTTTCTCAGCTGCGCCTCAGAAGCCTTTATGCTTAAATCATTTATCCATAAGTCAAAAGGGTTTTTTCCTTAGTGATATAAAAAGCTGTCACTAAAGAAAAGGCAAGTCTACAGTTTGTCTCTCCATCTGTTCTGTTGTGAGATGAGGGGTCACAGTTCTTTTGGGGGGAAACGATTTCTGCTGCTGTGAGTAATGGCGATAAAGGCAGGAGGATAGGTAGCCATCAATCAGTCCACCACACAGCAACAGACAGACTCTCTATCAGAGACCTTGGGAGGGAAAGAGCTGTGATCCCAGAGAATTTATACCAACGCACTGGCCCTCATCCCAGAATATCAGCTTGGCAAACTGGTTTTAGATACATCTAAATTTTAGTCAAGAAATATCTGCAGTACATCACATGCTGGGGGGAAAAAATGCAATTTGCTTGAAAGACAGCAAGTACAGCACCTCTACATCAGGCTTCTGCAGGGTGTCTTTTATGAACACCATAAATCTGGTACTAATTAGAGGACGAGACAGAGTGCAGGTGCATAAGACACTGTGAATCATAAATTTAAAAAAAAAAAAATGATATAAATCAGGGAAGCAATATTTGCTCTTGCTGACTACATTTTATTGAGGATATTAGAGTTCTCAATCGATTCTTTGGATGTGTTGATGTTAATGTTGTGGTTTTTTTATTGTTTTACAGCCAATGAAAAAGAGACAAGCACCTGAAAAGATTCGAACTAAAAGGAGAGTCTTTGAATAAATGGCGTTTCTGTAGGGATGCATTCAATTAGGACACAAAGGGGGCCACTAATGAACCGCCTGACTTTCCCATGTCTGTCTGCGGTTGTCTTTCCTCCTCCTACTGGCTATGTTGCATGTTTCATTTTCTCATGCCTGAAGTGCTTCAAAACCCAAAGAAGAAAGAGAGGACATGGAAATTTACTATTCCAGTCATATTTTCTCAGGCTGCTCCGAAAGTCATCTGTGCATCACTTCAACAATCTTTCGAAAAAGTGCAAGTTTTTCCTGAAATTTGTGAATTTTTCTCTTAAAAAATGCCAAGAAAAAGTTCTCTATTTGTAGCTTAGGGAGAATGACATTTCTCAGCCAGTTGGTGACATTTATTAGGGAAAAGTCAACCAGCCTGTGACGAGCCTTGAATGGACAAACACAATGCCACAAGAGGCACCACTGAAAAAAAGCACCATGGCAAACATACCACATGTGAACTGTGACTGCACAGAGCACTGGCTTCAGTTGACTATTCGACATTCCAATGAACTTGGCGTTTCATTGAAGGGCAGTAAATCAAGTGATAGAGGGAAAATAATTCACCAAGTCTGTACTGAAAGTCATTCTAATAAAGCCAGACAAGGAATGAATCACTCTGCAAGAATGCATGATCTCTCAACTAACGCATCTGATGCAGTGAGACCACACACATACAAAAACATACATAGAAAGCCATTCACAATTAAAATGACTGCATCTTGTCTCTCAAATTAACGACTGGTCGGTTGGAATGGGGTGACTATTGAAATGATGAACAAGTCTTATTGATTTTTCTCAACATTAATTGGGGAGAACCCCAGTTTAAAATGTGACACATGCTAATCCATCCTATGCGGATTGACTAGGTAATCTCAGGAATTTGAGATTATGAGAGAATTAGTGTAAAGATGTGTCTGTAGAAAACGATCTGCTTTAGTCAAGGAGGTTCACTAATCAAAAGCAAGCAGGCAATGTTTAGTAAAGCACTTACAAAAGAAACTGCCAAGGATATTAACATAATATCAGACTTTACATTGCAGAGTTCATGTTAAAGTATAATTAGACATGTAATGTACAATTAAAATGCAATTACTTTTGAGAACAACCTGCAGCTACATATTTTATTCTTACAGCCATAGCAATTAATTACATTAATTTGCAATAAAGCGACTCTGCAATTTAAAAGTACAATGTTTGAACACCAGGGCCCATATTTATCAAGTTTCTCAAAGTGCCATTTTAGACTTAAGTGCTGAGAATTAATGAAATTTACTCCTACTTTCAAACTTAAGTATAAAAGCAAGTTATCAAATTTCTTAAAGCTAAAAATCACTCTTACTCTCCCAGTTATTTAAGACAGCTCGAGAGGTCTCTCAAGTGGTTAGGAGTTGCCAGTAGGGGCTTGTGATGGCACTGAGGAGACAGAGACATGCGTAAATTTTTCAGGGGAGCAAGAATGTTTTTGAAATGTTTGACAACGAGCATTTAAATCAAACGGTATCGTTTGAAAGGCATCATCTTTGTCAGCGCTGATTAATGTTGGGCTGAACTTGTTCGACTAATTCAGCAAGCAGTAGCGCTTCTTCATCCATTTTTTTTACTCTTAAGTCAATTCTTAGCAGTGTTCTTGTGAGTAATTCTCAAAGGCTTGATAAATATGGGCCCAGGGGCCTTATTCACAAAACATCTTAAGGCTAACAGTAGCTCCTAACTTGGCAATTTAGGAGAACCTCTTAAAAATAATGGGCATGCCAGTCCTAAATTTAGGACTCCTAAATTTTCTCTAAAAGCTCACAAAGGATTTTAGCACTAAAACTAGTTCCTAAATCTGTGAAAAGTTAGGAGTAGTCAAGAGGACTCCTAAGTCACTAAACTCAAATCACGAACAATCCTAAAATGGCTGTTGCCAGCTATCCACCTTAGCAATCCGCCGGAAGACACTGTACACTATGTTGAGGCACCCAATAGAGCCTTGGGTGCTGAGCCTTTCCTTCATGAATATTTTGATTTATAGATTTTAATCTGCAATGACATAACATAAAGGTTCATTTATGTACAGGCAAAATGTATTGAATGATGGAGAATAAAACAAGCTGAAAATAATATCCTATCGTCTGCGCTGATAGCCTTATGGGCTGATAGCCAGCTCAGGTGACCAGAGTTCGAGTTCTGGCTCGTGGACCTTTCCCGATCCCGTCCCCCCTTTCTCTCTTCCACTTCACTTCCTGTCTACTCACTGTCCTATCATGATAAAAAGGCAAAACCGCCAAAAAATAAACCTTTGAAAATAAATAATAAATAAGAAAATAACGTCTGATTACCTGTGGCAGTTGTTTTCACGAGTTCACACTTACAAATGATTGAATAGAGTAAAAGAGTAAAATATGTGTATTTGGCATGCTGTCCGAGGGGATCAAGGGCTCTAAGCTTGGAATTTAGCCCAAACCCGAGTACTCCCCCATTCCCTGGGAATAACGTGAGGACTCAGGGTGGTAGAGGGATGCAGTTATTGTCGAGATAACTAGGTGAGTCGGCTGTGTATATATACATGCCTCCTCTCAAGCTGATTAGAAAGACCGTTTGAATGTGCTCCTTCCGATCTTTGTTTATAAAACATCATTTGTCGATTGAATTCTCTCAATCTCTCGAGATGCAGACATGTAAGAGGCTGACAATTAGCTGAACATATACTTGTTTAAATAGTGACACTTAGCCTACATTTTAAAATCTTTATTTGAATATGGAAACATTTTTATTTTAAAATCTTTATTTGAATACGACAACATTTTTATTTTAAAATCTTTATTTGAATATGGCAATGATACCTCGTTCTATAATATTTCAATGAATAAATCACTGACTGAGACTCCTCCCCTATCAGCCAATCACTGTATGCATAGTTAGAAAGCGTGTTGACATCATCCATAGCAACGAGGTCATCCCCGCCCTTTCTCTTAGCTTAAGACTTCTCTCTATTCTTTAGTAAAAGTTTGTCTCAACAGCTTTGTGAATAGGTTTTAAGAGAAAACTCTTAGCTAAGAACTATTACTGCTATTTAGGAGAACCCTTAGTGGTAAGATAAAATGTTTTGTGAATACGGCCCCTGATCATTTAAAAAAACAATCTCGCTGGATTTTATGTATTATTGTTTCTGACACATATAGTACCTTGTACGGCTTTAACGCAACATATCTTACATTTCCTAAGTACTGACTGCCAATAAATGCCCGGCATGTGATTGACAAATAAAAACAGCTGATACAGGGGAAGCAGGAAAAGAGCGACCGCAGACCCACTGTCCAGCTGTTGTTTCTTCCAAATTTTTTTTTATTTTCTCCCATCACTCTCTGGAAATCCAGCCAGACTGTTGCATTTGAGGAAAAATATAAACAAAATTGAAGTGTCTAACTGTGAGTGTTGTGTGCATGAGTTTAAGACATTATTGAATGGCCTGCAGCGGTGCACTGATGAACTAGGAGAAAAAGTAGGCTTATAATGAACTCTGCAGATAGAAGATCTGGCAAGGCCTCCTGGCACGCTGACAGTGGAGGCTTTTCTCAGCCAGACACAGTGAGAGAGGCTCATAGTGGACACAGCTGTTATTACTGGCATAACAGCTGTCACCTTTGCAACACAGTAATCCTTTTCTCTCAATCATCCCTTTATGTTGTGATACTTACCCCATATCTCTCCATTATTCTGTCTGTATCTACCCTCCCTCACCCACAACTCTCGTTTTGATAGATTATTGTCTCGGCATGGCAATAAATCCTTTTTGACGATACATTTCCATCTATATTTCTTTTTGACATTCTTTAAATTCGACATGATCCCAATATCATTCTTCCACTGAAATTGTCCTGTCTCATTATCAGCATTCAGAGCCTGAAGCTTCTTCCTGACAAGTTTGGCAATGTTATCTGTCGTCACTTATTTGTGTACTTGTGTGGAGTGAACAGAGGACAGATAACTTTTATCTCGGATATAAAGGATGAGTTTCTGAAGCTGTGGGACTAAACCCAGATTGAATTAAAAGGGAATGTAATACCCCATTATGCATAACTACTAAAGGTTCAGACTCAACAACAAAGCTTTCAATGCTGGTTTGAAAACTGATTGTCTTAAGAAGCAGTGGAATGTGAACCCCATTCCGTCTGAGACTCCTTAAGGCGGACCGCATAAAGCTGCATGCTCCACTGAAGCGATGTGCCATGGTCGCCAGGTTCCAGTCAAACAAAAAATTCACAAACAATGACTGGAATGGAACAATTACCACTGAAGGTCAAAGAAACAAAAACCAGAACAAGTAAGACATTAACAAAAGGAAAAAGAAACAAAGAAAGAGACAAAGGATGACAAAAATGTAACAAAATAGATTATTTAAAAAGAACAATATTCACTTAATATTAAAAAGTTATTAACTAAATTATGGCAAACTGTTATATGTTGATAAAGGCTTGACTTTCAATACCCATACTGTAAACTTACACTTTAACACAATAAGTATGTTAATCTGATGTCACAGTTTTTAAGATTCAATCAGATTTAGATGCAATCATCAATCTATAAAATGGATGTCAATCTTTGAAAGAGATGATATTCATTACAGTTATTATTAAACCTTTCCTTAAACAGGGTTCTACTGAGATTTAAAATGTCTTATACAAGAGATACCTGATCCAGATAAGCAACAACCAGAGACAGCATTAAAATACTTAAATACATAAAATATAATATGTCTAATGTTTTTGAAAGAAGTCTCTTATTTTATCAAAAATACAGTAAAAATATAAAATTATGAAATATTTTTACAATTTAAAATAATATATTTAATAAACATAAAATAATAAATAATATATTTAAGTGTCACATGATCCTTCAGAAATCATTCTAATATGATGATTTGCTGCTCAAGAAAAATTTCTTATTATAATTAATGCTGAAAACAGTTGTGCTTCTTAACATTTTTGGGGAAAATGATTTTGTCAGGATTCTTTGATAAATAGATATTTCAAAAGAACAGCATTTATTTAAAATAAAAACTCTTTTGTGACATAAATGTTTTATTGTCACTTTTGATCAATTGAATGCATTGTTCCTGAATAAAAGTTTTAATTTCTTTGGAGAAAAAAAAAAAAAAAAAAATCCAAACTTTAATTAACCAGGGTAGTGTATAAAATGGTATTAAATGGTAGTGTCTTCTTCAAAAAAAAGAAGAATCAATTGTTTATATAGATAAATTACAATCAAATTATTCAAAATCCTTGTATTTAACACAAGTACTATTTAAACTATATGAAATATGACGAAACAAAAAAAAAACTCATTATGCAGCTATATTTAAAAGAAAAGCCAACAGCTTCAGAGGACATGAGAAAACACAAATCCTCTGATAGAAAAACCCACAAATGTTTGCTCTAACCTCTAATCTTTTCCAAACAAAGCAAAAACCATTGCCTCGTTTAATGGAATTGTCTTTGATGTGGGCTGATGCTGTCTCAAGAAGTCTAGATTGGCCATGGACATATGAAACTATTACTTCACTGTTGAGCCTTTATCTGGATTAGGGGAAATCACACTGACCACTAGAAAGGAATCTATCTGATGAGAGAGTAATTAAGAGGGATATGCTGACCACACAAGGTTTAGAGGAGAGCAATGTAAACATGTTGAGTATAGAGAGATCTCTATAGCTCAGCCTAATGCTCTTACGGCTAATTGAATCAAGTTTTTTTTGGCTTCATCCCTCCATTAAACTGTGCACACCAGCCTGTCTGACTCCCAAGAGTAAAGCACCTCACTGCTGTCCTCTCAACCCAAAAACTTTCTTCTCACTTTATTTTTCCTTCAGGGCTCCAGACAAAAAAAAAAAATTAAGGAGCCATTGGCTCCTATACAGGGAAAAATAGGCGCCAAATTATTTTTTAGATGCCACAAAAGAATAAACGTGTTTTAATTTTGTCATGTGTTTTCACATCTGCCCTCCTTTTACAGCACCAGCGTTTTCATCCATCTTGTGGATGTCCTGGGAACTAAGATTCACTTAAAGTGGGAATTTAATTGCTTTTCCAACTTGAGAACTACATATAGTCACAAAGAATTGTTTTTTACACAGTATCATAACCATGCAGTGTCAAAGACCATAATGTCACCATCACTTGGCCAATAAATGTAGTTTGGCCTCCTCCTAATGCATATTATAAACATTGTTTTATGTCTTGCACACGCCTAATCTATTTTTCTTCATTAATATCTCGGTGAAAGGCAGCTCTTTACTGGGTGGTGTTGAATTTCATTTTTTAGCTCCTTCCATTCTTTCTTATGTAGACAAAAGGTTAAGTAAAAATATAAGGATTATGTGATATACTGCATATATTTAGCAAAGTGCCCCTTTCAGTAGTTATTTTTCTAGCTGACTAACGAGTTGCTGAGCATTGAATCGCTTTTCTGAGGTAAAATTGACATTACGTGACATGATTGTTCTCTAACTGTTTCATACAAGCTCTTTCCAAGGTCGAAATGCTGATTGAGCGCTCTGTCAGGCCACAAAGAGCGGCAGAACATTTATTGCTTGAATTTCGTGATAGAAACTGACAGAATTTGAAAGCTGAAAGTTTGTTAATTGTTTACTAAAAGTCCCTGACTACAGATTTGCATAGTCGAATCAGATTGCCTATATAATCATATATGTGTGAGCAGGGGTGGGGGGGTGGGGGGTGCTTGAAAAACAGCAGTCCACTAAATAGTGCGCACGAACTCTTACCGCGCTTAAGGGCAAAGGAGTATACTTTGAAAGGCTCGCTGTGCACGAGATGGCGAGATGGAGCGGGATGCAGAAAATGAAGTAGGCTACCCGCGCCTCAAGACAACTTTTATTTTCTTTCACACACAGCACAGAGAAACAACTTTCTAATAAAGCGACCAAATTGCCTTTCAAGTGATAGACGAACCTGACAATGACTTTTATCTTTTTTAAACTGAAATGAAAGGCAATGTGGATAAACATTCACAGCCACAATGTACAAAACACCACACAAAGATATAGAAGAAAATGAATAAAAACATTTTGGATCAACAAACCTTAAAAATATATATAAATAACTGCAGAAAGGCCACACTGCAGCGCAGATAGATATGCATTTCATATGTCGGCAAATCAAATTAAATCGGCTAAATTGCCTGTGCCAGCAAGCTTTAACTAGTCTACAGCGCAACATCGATGCACCGAAAAACAATCAAAAAATTAATTTACAGAATTGAATAAGAACAGAATATACCGTTCTAATAAATAAAAATAATTTAAAAAATGAAATAGTCATAATCAAGTCACAAGTGCAAAATGCCTGAAGTGCAGGGGAACATATATTCAAAACACAAGCCACAAATAGTTAAATTAGATAACCCAGAGTGATCAATAAATAAATTAAAATTAAAGAAATTATTAAAATAACGAAAGTATAGCCAGAATTGTCAACTTTGTCTTTTTAACTGCAGAGACAATAAACGCTAAACTGGAGCGGCAGTAATTTTAGCTAAACATTCAAGGCATCCAAAAATCAAATTAGAACCGGCTGAAATGTTTTGAAATCACTTGTAGGCTACCCTAACGTTGGCTGGCAGAAGTGCGCTGCAGTGTTTGTTGCTGTTGAGTGGTAGGACATGATCTGTTGGCATAACTTGGATCTTATGTTTTTTGGATCATCTTTTACCATTTCAAAGTGCATCCAATTCTACACTTTAGATTTTCTTATCCCAGACATTGTTAAAGATTTAATCCCTGCCGCCAAGATGCTCCTCTGTCGGTCACGGATCATGGAATGTGAAACTTAACTCTGTCACAGGAGTGGTTGGATTTATTCACGCATATTAAAAATATTTATTAAAAGCTTCTTACTTTTCACATTTTTATTTACAGCATTATCATAATAGGCTGTATATTAACCTATTGGGAGAGAACCAGTACGTCTATGTAAAATCAGATATTGAGCACCCCCATATCTCATCTCATAACACCTCTGCGAAGATTCGACTGTGAGATTGGTAGTTGAATCAGGCTCCTCCTATCGAAGCATCGAATCGTCGACTATTCAGGGTCACCCCTAAAACACATCAAAAGTAACATATTGAAGGTGACAATTAAGTACAAATCTTACTGCAATTATGGATGGCTGCGCTACAAATAATGTGAAGTTCAGGCAGTAACAGAAAATGGCAAAGATTAAAAGATATTGAGAATAAGAATCCATATTCATATCCAAAAACGAGAATTAGTTTGCATTTACACAGCTGACGTTTAACTGTTGTAGTTTATCCACATTGCTTGTGTCTCATTTCGAAGGCTGCATTTGTCTCATGCTGGTACACCGTCAGCGATGTTGCTCGATAGAGACAAGGGCTTTGAGAAAGCCTGATATTTTTCGGTTTGACACACATTTCTGACGTGGAAAGCTGATCCTTACTTTCCCCGTGCAGATTTTGGCACTAAAACTCAGTGAGGTAACATTTTGTTGCCACTGCAACTTAGCTGCGTGTTGTCTCATATTATTACATCAACACAACAAAAGATGTGATGGGCTACTCATCACAGAACATGCAGGTAAAAATACTGACAATTTTTAATCATAACCATTATCATTTAATATAATGTAAATTTCAGCAATATCAACAAAATATCTCTCGCAATTTAATATTTTTGGTCGCAAAAGTCTGGAGCCCTGCTTCATATTCTTTTATAGCATCTGCCTGATGGTTCTTTTCAAAATCAATTCATTAAATTAAATCCATTTAAGACTAATCCACATTAACAAATCATATATTTCTTAAACTTAAAGGGGATTTTTTAAAGCAATAGTTCACCCAAAATTAAAATAAAAAATTGGTTGTTCCAAACCTGTATGACTTTCTTTATTCGGCATGAACATATCCAAATATCATCTTATTCAAATTATCATTGAATAATTATATGGACCAAAAAACAGAGATTTTTCAAAATATCTTGTTTTGTGTTCCACAGAAAAAGAATGTCATACATGATTGAAACAACATGAGGGTGAGTAAATGATAACCGAATTTTTATTTTTGGTGAACTGTCCCTGATCGATGTAATGTCCCTTTAACTTTCTTTAATTCCTTAAGCTGAGAGATTTGGTTTCCTTAGCTTGTTCACATTATGGCCTTATACAATCTCCTATCATGGCCTCTATAACATATGAAAGGGAATGAAATATGGTGATAGATATTTGTTTTAACTGGCTGGAGAATATCTCCTATGTTTACTGGCAAGCTGTACTTTGTAAATATGGGACCACCCTGTTTAGTCTGTTTCCAGTATGTTTCAAGGTGGTCAGCATTTGTGAACACAAGACAAATGTTAAAAGAAAAGAGACCAAAACAAAACCAAATACCAGCTTTGACCTGAATCAGATGTCTGGGCAGAGTGTCTATGTGACTGAGCGATGTAATGTTTAGGGGTAGGTTCAGGATTAGTGCCTAGTTATTACCCAAAAAATAGATACCTAGATAAAATATAGAGATTTCTGTATCTGAGTGAAACGGCTTCTCAGACAAATCCAAGTAAGAAGTACAACACGTATTTGTCCAAAAAGCATTTGATTCAGAATTCATCAAACGTACCTGTTCATCATAGTGGTCCAATATTATCTATTAATGATTTATTTGATGATATTGAATATAAATATTTCTGAAATACAACTTTTTCAAACAGAATTTTTCATTTTTTTACCAATTAAAGTAATGGTAATATAAGGTAACTACATGGGTTATGGTTAGGTTCAGGGCAAAATAATAGTTACAGCTATTTCTTTGTGTTAACCTGAAACTTGTTTAATTATCAAACCATGATTAATGCATTAATGATGTTGAAAGGGTTTGTTTGTTAATGTTAGTTTAAATGAAGACCAAAACAAACCAGGTCAAATACATATGTGATTGTGTAAACCTCGCCATTTTTTTGCACGTAGGCCAATGTAACCTGTATGTAATGTAATGTCCATTTTTTCTGTCTTTCCTTTTTATAGGTACTTTGCTGCTTCCATTTAGTCATTTTTCTATTGTGAAAGAAAATTGTCTCAGTTAAAACAGCTCTCATTTGCTCTCGGGTGAAAATGCTCTCATTAGTTGTCATGTGAATCAGTTCTCTCACATGTGGAGAGGCTACAACACTCCAATGCAATCTATTTCAGTGCCATTATTACACAGAGCCACGGCAGGGCTCAACGCTAAGGATTTTTTTCTACTGGGCCCATAATAAAAAAAGTAAAAGAAAAGGTAATGGGCCTATAAAATAAGCATAGTTGTTGTTTTTGTTGTTTTTGATATGTGTAAACTTAATAAATAAGGTTATGACACTAAAAGCTACTAGATTAACTCACTTAAATTTTAAATATTGTTAGACAAGTAAACTGTAAGTAATAAAATAGGAACAAATAATCAAATTACAAGTAATAGCACAAATAAATACAACAGAATAAACATAAATGAAATAAACGGTGCTTTTCAGGTTTTTATGCTTAAACAGGAGATTAATTTTCAGGTACAGAAATTGTAATCTAATATAACTATAGATTAAACTTTATTAAAGTTAATCATTCAAGAGCAGTTAGCCTACAGATGCATAAATAATGTTTTGAAATGTTGACAATATAAAACATTAAATATTGTTATTTTAAATGATTTATAAAATGAAAAGATACTTTAAATGTGAAATTAAACCCGCCAGGAGGTGGCAGCAAGTTCCTGTTAATGAGCGAGTCATTGAGATTCAACAGATTCATTCACGACTGATTCATTCAGTGCTGCTCAGAGACAAAAAACAATGCTGTGGACTTTGTTTGGAACCATTTTCGTTAGCGAAATAGAGTGAAACAAGCGATCTGGTGTCTAAAATGTAAGTCACTTACTACAAACTGCTTGTTTATTAAACTGTACTTTATATAAAATCAACATTACATTTGTAATCATGCTTATATTTGGATAAAAATGGCGCTCTTCGTGTAATATTGGTTAACTATATTAAATTATATAAATATAAAAGACATAAGGGGGCATTTTTGCCCCTTATCTTGAATTCTGGGGGCATTGTAAATGCATTTTAATAGACTAAATCACGCAGTGAAATCGTGCACTCTAAATATGCACGCGCACTAGTCTAACCTACTAGACTACGTCACATAGTGTATGCGTGCACTCAATGGATGTGTTTTTGTTTTTTTTGAGGGACATACTTTATAATGTCAAATCGTTAAATCAACGATATCAAAGACAATATATAATGCACACCCTACAGCACTGGCCCGATCGGGAAAGTGACAGTTCCGTAAACTGTCCCGAGCATCGTTCACACTGGCCCCGGGCCATCAGGCAGTCCTTATTGTCGAGCCCTGCACGGGGATTGTAAGTTCATGGAAAAATGGAAAGACTTTCATAATTGCTTTATATTACTGTTACCGTCTCAGTTACCTGTCTTTTAACAAAGTGGGGAAAAAATGGTTCAAAGAGAAGCAGCACCTATCACTGAGCTCATGCACAACAGTCATAAGCAGATTTCATCCAGAGCTGGACTGTGTTCATCACAAACAGGATCAATATCCTAACAGGAACAAAGATCATGTTGTTGCAGCATGAGGAAGAGAAAAAAATTGGTTACTTTATTTTGAGGTGACGTATTTATATTGTACCTACTCAAATAAGTACTGAGTAATATTAATTAACTACATGTACTTACTAAAGAGTTACGGTTAGGGTTTGATTTAGGGTTAGTTGTAATATGCATAATTTACTGTTATTACTATATAGTAAGTACATGAAGTAGTGTGTAACTACGTCACCTTAAAATAAAGTGTTACCAAAAATCCATTTAGAACAAAATCTTAAAAATAAAATCAATCTTAAAATATTTTTGAGCAAATCTATTGTTAGTATAATTATAAGGATAATTATAAGGATTTGTCACTTAAGAATAAATGGCTGTCATTCAAACTGATCAAAAGTAATACATGCTGCTCTTTTTAACTTTCTATCAATTTTTTATCAATTCATTCATTCAAAAAAATGAATGAAACATCTGGTTTAAAAAAAGCAGAACAACTGTTTTCAACTGTGCTAATAAGAAAAATTGTTTCTTGAGCAGCAAATCAGCATATCAGAATGATTTCTGAAGGATCATGTGACACTGAAGACTGGAGTAATGATGCTGAAAATTCAGAGCTGACATCACAGGAATAAATCACATTTTAAATTATATTCAAATTATATTAGGTGGCCTTAACTACTATGTACTTACATTTAAATTAATCATTTAATACGTTGCACATATTGTGTAAATACATGTTTAAACATTGTACTTAAATTTTAAAATATACCAACATGTAATTACATCTGTAATTAATTTCTGTAATTACATTTATAATTACACTGTTGACCCATCCCTTACACTTTAACCCACCCTTAAACCTTCCCATACCACCAAACCTGTCCCTAACCTTACCCGTATCCACCTCAATAGCAGCAAAAGTGTTTTGCAATACAACATGAACACAATAAGTACATTGTACTTATTTTTTGATGTAAGTACATAGTAGTTAAGGCCACCTAATATAAAGTGGGACCAAAAATAGTTATATTTCACAATATTACTGTTTTTTACTGTACCTTTGATCAAATAAATGGCTTGGTAAGACCTCTTTTTTTAACCTGTGACTACTGTTGTTGGATGCTTTAGAGGCCTAACAAATGGTGCATTTTATCAGTAGATATCCAATTAAAATTGAGGATTTAGGTCATAAATATTGGTCAAACAGATTACTGGTCTCTACTCTAAAATGATTTAAAGAATAAAGATTGCAGGTAGTTCATAATGCACTGATACGCCTTCATGTCGAGTATGAGCAGTTGGTCTGGATGGTGCTTTTGAAGTGATGAATTAAGGCGTCTCTAGGAAGAGCCCGAACTTGGTATGCATAAAACCATAAAACATCATAATGAAAGGATAAACGACATAATAGACATCAAATGAATTTCTCATATAAAAGAAATCCATGTCAGCCAATGCGGAGTAACAGCCAAGTGAATCATACAGTACACCAAAGAAAAGATCATCATCAAAAGATATTTAAACCTCAGATGTAAACTTTACATTTCTTTAAATTTTTCATGGCCAAAATGTAAATACTGTATATAATGTTACAGTATAACCTTCCTGACATGCCACACTTAAAAGATTTTATAAAATATACTCTGACATCATCTGTTAATATATAAGCACATGGACAGATTTACTTCCCCTTGTAACAACACCACATTGAAAATCATCACATTTACCATAAACCAAACCTGGGTCAAACTTTATAGACCACCCTCATAATAAACTTAGTTTAATAAACTTCTAAAAAGGACAAACGCTATGCCATCAGACGGTTGCATGACTTGAAGCCAAAACATATTGCTGACATCCACTGGAAGAGCCCCAGAGCCAAGCAGCGCTGACCTTATCAAAAAAGCAACAAACAGAGAAGTGCTGTCAGGGCTTTAAAAAAAAAAAAAAAAAGCAAAGGTCTGAGGCTCTGAGCCTGACAGTTACCGGTTAGGACTTCAGTGGTAGAGAAGCAAGAAGTAAAGATATTTTCAAACATAAACAACATGCTTATGTGAGTCAGTGGAGGTTTGATAGAGAACTATTCATATATTTATTTATGCTTTTATTCAGAAAGGATGCTGATGTTATAAAAATTGTATCATGGCTTCAAAAAAAATACTTAGTAGCACAACTGTTTTCAAGATTGATAATAATAAGAAATGTTTCTTGAGCAGGAAATCAGCATATTAGAGTGATTTCCGAAGGATCATGTGACACTGAAGACTGGAGTAATGATGATGAAAATTCAGATTTGCCATCACAGAAATAAATTACATTTTATATATAAATAAATGTAAATAATTATATATAAATATATATATATAAATTATATATAAATAAATGCTGCCTTGGTGAGCATAAGAGATGTCTTTCAACAGCCTTAAAAACTTTAGAACATTAGTGTATTTGACTTGACACAGGACAACTGTGCAGCAACTGTGCAAAATTGATAAAACTTCAGTTTCTCAACCCATATCCCTCCGCTGACCTGCTACAAACTCTTGTAAGTTTGTCACAAGCGTCAGTGCTGTGAGAGAGAACACATTACTCCAACAGATGAAATAGCAGAGGACACAAGAGAGACAGAAAGAGAGAGAGCAACAGATATAAAGAAAAAAGAGAAACTCCAGCTGAGTGAGTGAGTAAATGAATGAGCAAGTGAACAAATGAGAAAGAGGACAGAAAAATAAACAGAGGGTGAGAGCCTGGCCTTCCAAAGGCCTTACATAATGACTCTCATTTGAAAAGCAGAACACATTGCCTTACTCGGTGAACTTTAATGACACAAGAGGGCCCTCTCAGAGAGTATCACACAAACTGATTGACACACAAATATTCCGTGTTTCTCTCAGGCTGAATGCTTATGTGGAAAACTACACTGCATTTATCATGTGGGGGTGAATGAAAAGAGAGCCTCTTGTTTATTCTTTAGCTAAACCTTTTTGACATTCATCTTGCTGAAACTGCATCCTCAACCACTCTTTCCTTCGTCTAAAGAGGACTGATGGCAAATACAGCAAAGACTGTGTGAATAAATATGGGTGAATAAATACTAAATACTAAGCCTATGCTTCAGTGAGTGTGCAGTTGTTTCCCTTTTACTATACTGCATTTTTCTTTTTTAGGTGTGCGTTTGCTATGCCTTATTCGCAATACAGTAAAGACACCAGGTTTACACAGAAATTTGATTAATGGCTGGTTTTATAAATATTCACTGCCAATTGCTTTCAGGGAAAGTAACCAGATTCATGGCTTATTTGATGATGAACTCACATATATTGTTTTTTTATATGCAGCGTAATGAACTGAGGACATCTTTCAAGTCTATTAACTTCTATCACCAGATCATGGAAGAAAACAAAACAATGACCTGAAAATCACATGAAATGGTCTGCAGGTTACATAACTAGGAGGCTCTATATTGTGTTTCTTAGCCAGTGTTAACTTTCCACAGATAATGATGATTGATCTTGGGTCAGTGAGGCGAAAGGTTCCCATGGCGATTCACGTCAACACAACCATAATCTGTTATATGACACCAGGGGAGAGAAGACATTATTACGGGGCTTTTACAGAGAGAAACAACCTCAGGGAGAGTCTTAATGGGAGGACGTCCAAACCAGTAGCACTCAGTGGACTGTGTGTGTTGTGTATATCATGCATTACTGTGTACAGTCTATGTCAGAACATTATAAATCAGCCAGATTAACTACAGTAACCCATCTTTAAATCTGACTTCCTGTAAGATGTACTGTACATAAACATATTCAACTGGCCTCAGGATGAGAGCAGTAAGATGAGGACACATGGGGCAATTATCATCTACAAAATGTCAAATTACAGATTTACAAGAACAAAAATATATAAATAAATAAAAAAATAAACACCCAGGAGAGAAAATGTAATCCATAAATCTAGGTAAGTAATGAAGCTGAAGGCTAGCTGGAAATAATATTATACTGGAACAAATCACTGTTGTGCTTTTTCCCTGAAGTGTCTTGCGGTGACACACAATTTAATAATCTACACTGTATTCTAACAGACTAAACAATGGCTTTGTTCTACATCTGATTAACAGATGTAGACTGAAGACATAAGTCACAGTGATGTTACCATTGGCCAACAGTGTTTCTCTTTAACCGTCATTAAAGGTCCATGTCCACAAAAGGACACATGATCTTGCATATTGCTTTTATAAAAACATTTGGAACAGCCATTTGATAAAAGACAAATAAATAGTTATAAATAGTTGATGGGAATAAATTATTATTTCGCCAAGTAATATAGTTCATAGACTATCTGTAGACGGTTTACAGTTGCCAAATAATGTAGCAATTTGAAATGGAATTAGTGATGCATTTAAATGGAATTTGAAAATGGAATCAGAAAATTGTGGAGAAAAGTGTGGGCAAAACAAAAAGGAAAATGCTCATTTTAATATGACCTATGTTTGGAATAACAATGTGATGGATAATGCCTTTTTAATGATCAGTTTTCTCACTATGTAATGAGTTTGGCACTCAGTGATCATTTCCCAGATGCTACAGAAACTGTCACCGTTCAAAGCTGTTTGATGTCTTGAAAAGCTTGCCTTGTCCACTAATACACAGATTATTTTAACTGATCTCTTGTAAACAATATTTTTTTTGTATAAAAAATATTTAGCTTGTTTGCAAGTGGAAAATAGTATACCACAAATGTGCCATTTACAAAGTATTGCCTAATTATTTTGGTTTAACTCTGTGGATCTCTGTGATGGGAGTTATCGCATCCTCTGGGACTGTTGTGTTTGCCTGAAATTTGATAGTTTCCACAATATTTAATGACTTACAGAGAAGGTCCATATTCTTTATTGGATTCCATCCATCTGGCTCTCCAGCTACACAAGCCCTTTAAAAAGTTGGGTGGATTACTTTACAAAGATCTTATTTCTTATTTCAAGATCCATGTTTTAGTGGACATTCAGCTTTGATCTACAGCAGGTTTGCTTTTTATTGCAGTTGTCCCCTAAGAGCTTTACTCATTTTATAGCAACTGCAGAATAATCTGAAGTGAGCCATGCAAACTTGCTTTAAACCAGTATCTCAGAGCAGCTTCCAGCACAAGAGACAAAGACTATGGTCAATATTTATCAGCATTTCTATCCAGATGCCATAAAGTGAAAATCAAATCTTTCACTGACTCCAACCAATTTGTTACATAATAGGAAATCACACAATACTGCTCTTCCAGGGTGAGAATCCATTTACCAGAGGTCAATAGCAGCTGTAGGTGAGCTGAAGGAACAAGAGTTTTGTCGACACCGGCTGCAATGATAAAAGGTCCTATTGTGTTTATCACAAGCAAGTGGAAACTATTTGTGTGGATTTGTGACAAGAGAGAAACACCACATCCTGCTGCATCTGAAAACTGCTGTTTGCATATGCTCAAGCTCTGTGGCTTGCAGACATTTATTAGTAGGATCAGTAATACTAATGCTCACACTTACTAGAGACAGACCCCTAACCCGAACAGTACATATAAAATTTTGTTTATGAAAAAGAATGACATAAAATAAATCAGTTGAGTTTCATTGAAAAAGTATATCGGGGCCTTAAAGAAACGCTACACACATGAAAAGAAAACAGTCAACCAAATAGATATATAAAATAGATCAAATAAAAGATACAGAGGTAGAGAATGAGATGAGAGATGAAGGTGAAATGGGAAAGGCAGGGAAACAAATTGGTTTAAGAGCAATGCTGAAGGAGGACAAATGAAAATGAAAGTATAAAGAAGTGTGAAAAATGTGTGAAAAGAATTTAATCAAATAAGAACTGAAAAGGTGGAGTGGCAGATTAAAAATGAAATAAAGTTTTCTCAGAGAGACAGAAAGGCAGAAATGTGTAAATATATGACATTTTTAGAGGAAGAAAAAGAGAGAGAGTGACTCTCAATGCCTGTGTTTATCATTTTATGCCAGACAGAATCTGCAGCTGTTACAATTGATCACTGTAGGTGGACGAGAAAAAGAGAGAAATCATAAGAGTTGATAGCTACACCCAGATGAAGTGTCTGCAAAAAAAAACCATGCAGGTGTAATCACAAAAAAAAACTTGAATTCTTCCTAGTAATCAGGAAGTTGTTCTTCTCAGAAGTTGAGGAAGTTTGTTCTTCTCCAGTAATGGAGAAATTAAAGTCTCTGACACAAATTCACGCATTTTGTCTGAAAACTCTTGTACTCTGTAATTCACATGGGTACCTGCTTTTTTGACATCCTTTAAGTTTAAAAGAAGGCCTTCCTAATATGAATGTAGCCAGGGAAAGTAATTATGAATGTCAAAGAGCTCCTTTCTCTAGGGATTTTCTTTCTGCTTTCTGTTCCTGTTAAATAAGACTGAGACTAGGCTTGCATTAAGCCAAACAATTATTTTCTTTAATTAATTTCAAGACAAAACAGCCCATGCAAGATATCTAACTCTAATAAACAAAAGATTCAGACACTCCCTCACTATAGAGAAGATAAGGCTATAGATGATAAAGAGCAAAAAAGATGTCAAGAGATTGAAATAAACCAAGATTAAGTGAGCTAGAAAAGATGAAACGAGAGAGAGATTTAATTAGATGAGCGTGCATAATTCATCAGTTTCATCAAGATTGTGATTGCATACTGTCAAATGCATAATTGATTAAAAAAGAACCTGCATAGTCTTTTACACAAAGAACAAAGATTTCATTGAAGATCTGCTGAAAGCCATTAATAAGTGCATTTTACTGTTGTGGAGCAGAAGGAACTATAATAAAACAGAAAAAATAGATAATGTAAAAAATAAATGTCCCAACCCTGTAGAGTGAAAAGAGGTGTGTAGTACAAGAGGAGGTGAAATGAGACACAAAGGAGGTGAAGGAGAAGTTAAAAATGGATAAAACCACTGCAATCTTTCACTGTCAGAGAGGTCAGAGGTCGCTGGACACTGTGGACAGTTCACCCAATGTGACCCTAATAATCATAGCTGCTGACATGGCAATACTGTACTTTCTCTTTGTACTCTGCAAGGAAGCTGTTGGAATCTAAGGATTTCAGCATTTCTACAAAACTAAATAATTATTTTCACAATACAACTTTTGGAGTAACACTTTAGATTACAGCCCGCAAAGTACTGTGTAATTAAAATGAATTTATAGCGTAAATTTTGGTAATTATACTGTACCTATAAATTACTTACTTACGTGTAAGTATAAAGGAACAATATGTAAAGTTTTGGAAATAAAGGGTAACAACCAGGAAAATTAACAAATTTTTTATACTGTAAGTATTTTAGAACTAAGGAGTACTTATTCTGCTATTATGATAGCAGATGCAACAATCTTATGTTTGGAGCAATTTAGCGAGAACATACACTGTGTACATTTTTGTATTATAGTGTTCCAATACATATAGGCTTTTTAAAAATTATGAGGTACATATCTGCATTTATACAGTATTTATTTATTTATTTATGATTTATAGCAAAAGTGCAGCTGTTTTAGTTTGGGCTTACATGTTACAAGGCAAGTAAAACTAAAACTATTGCTTTTTTTTTTTTTTTTTTTTTTAAATACTGGGAAATATACTCTTGTTGCATGTAGTTACAGGGTAAGTGTAATTTACAGCCCGATGTCACACTTACCCTGTAACTACAAGGAACAAGAGGGTAACAAGCAAGTGGTAACAAACAAGTACCCTGTAACTACATGGAGAAATAGTAGGCTTATATTTCCCCAGTATTTAAACAAAGTTGCAATAGTTTTTCTTTTACTTGCTTTAAAACACGGAAGAACAAACTTAATCAGTGCACTTTTGTTAACAAAAAAATTACTGTATAAGTGCACAGATATCTACCCCATAATTTTTAAAAAGCCTATATGTATTGGTACACTATTATTACAAAAGGTACGCATGCTCCAAAATGTAAGACTGCTGCTTATCATAATAGAAATAAGTACCCCGCAGTTCTAAAATACTTACAAATATAAATACTTACAAATAATGGTAACACTTTAGTATAGGGAACACATATTCACTATTAACTACAACTTTACCCTTAATAAACTCCTAATTTACTGCTTATTAATATTAGTAAGGTAGTTGTTAAGTTTAGGTATTGGGTAGAATTAAGAATGTAGAATAAGGTCAGATTAAGGCATTAATATGTGCTTAACAAGTACTAATAAACAGTCAATATTCTAGTAATATGCATGCTAATAACCAACTAGTTAAAAGACCCTGAAATAAAGTGTTAATTAAATTAGTGAAATAATTTGTTAATTTTCCTGGTTGTTGCCCCTTTATTCCCAAAACTTTACGTATTGTTCCCTTATACTTACATGGAAGTACTTTATAGGTACACTATAATTACCGAAAGTTGCGCTGTAAATTTGTTTTAATTACGCAGTACTTTGCGGGCTGTAATCTAAGTGTTACCACTTTTGTTCATTCTGTAATTAACACACAAACACTGCAAATTATTCGCAGGGTTGTTTAGATACTTCAACTTCAGTATTCAGGATTTTGTAAATAAAAACAACAAACACACCTTACTAATAGAGGTCTTCAATGTTAAAGATAAAAGGCATTCTCCACAAAAATAAAATAAATAAATAGGACCTGCAACAAATGGACTGTGAAATGAGGAGTTTAACCTTCAGAAAATGCTGATCATCATCCTCAGGAGGTCAATCTAAATTTATATGAGCTGTTTTATTTGCTATTCATTTTCTGTGGTTTCACAACCTTAAAAACAAAGTTTTCTGCAACCCTGTTACCAAAATATGACAGACAAACACACAGACAAGACAGACAAGACAGACAGACAGATCTTTCGTCCAGAACCTCCTCCAGCAAACCATTTACAGAAGACATTTACACTGTGATTGTTTATGTGGCACTTCTGTGACAAATGAGGTCAAACCCCATCTTTTACCTATAGTAGCAGACATACATCAAAATGCTTTATGAAGCCTGGCTGTCTGTAGACCCTGCAGAAAGCTCTGCATGCAGATCATTACAGAAAATACTAATCTACACAAGTCTTGCAAAATGGGCCAATATATGAAGCTCAAAGCAATATATTATTATTGCAGGATTACAATGATTGCATCCCAGTTCAGCTGATTACAATGCTTTATGTGGTGTGGAGAGGGTCAGACTAAAAGCACAGGCTTACATGAGCATTAACCACTACCCCCAACGCTGAGAAAGGGCCCCAGTGGAGAAAAGTATGGCATATTAACATTAATCATAATCACAGTAACATACAATGTGTTGGCTGCAGTAGCAGATCCTGGCATACGCACAGAGGCACACTCCACCTCTCATCGGCCAAAATGGGAGAGGAATGAATGACAAAAGCACTTTACAGTATAGGTAAAGTTACTCAAACTCCTAATATATATCCACTAACATTCAGTTTTAATTTTACTTTTAATTAAAAAAAAAAAAAAAAAAAAAAAGTAATAATAATAATAATAATTCAGCCCTGGATGCACTGTGACTGTTTTATGAGCTTCACATTGATTAGCTATCAAAATATGTGACAGGAAATAACAGAAATGTTTCAAGCAGCCAATTAATTGATCCCACGTCTTCCATGTTTAATCATTTAGTGTGGAAGACCCACAAGTGGATGGCAAGATTTCATCAACAGCAGCAGGTCGGGACTGTTAGTGCTGCTTTAATCTCTTCACGAAGATGGGTCTTAAAGGGATAATTCACCAAAAAAATGTTAATTATCCCATGATTTACTCACCCTCAAGCCATCCTAGGTGTACATGACTATCTTCTTTCAGACGAACACAATCAGAGATATATTTAAAAATATCTCTGAGATAATCATATACACCTATAGGATGGTTTGAGGGTGAGTAAATGATGGGATAATTTTCATTTTTGGGTAAACTATCCCTTTAAACAGGAATGACACAAGTCATCCTCTCTCCCCCACCACATGTTCATCTAGGCTAGAAGAAGACCCCTTTTATTACCTCCAGAGGCCTATGTAGTGGGTGTCTCTATCCCTGTTCCTGACAGCCTAATTAAAAGCGAGTGTGTAGCCCTTAATTGATTTCCTCATGGTGCAAGAGCTCAGAGATGCTCGTTTTGGCCTTAATTAATGATCTCCTCATTAGTGTCTGTTAAAGGGGGGCACATGGGGGCTTCAGGTGTGAGACAGTGGTGTGCTGGGGGTTTCCCTCTGGTAATTATGGAGTCTGAGGTGGGCTGTCAATACCATAAGCAAAAAACCTGGCTGTTTTATACTATAACTTTACGCATTTGCAATGTTCATAATGTTCTTATTTATAATGTCTATTAATGATCATTGTTGTTATTGTTACCTAAAAGTAAAACTGTCAGGGTTCTGTCCCTTCGGTCTGGTTTATTCTTAGTTTGGTGACAGAGTCCTGACACTCCTACTGTATTATCATTGCAGTTTAGAGTTCGCTTGGGTCGTACGCTCTTTGGTCCACGTTATAGGTTGTACGTGGGGAGGATGGTGTTCAAATCCCAATACTTCTGTCTAGTTCATTTTCAGTTCAGTGTCGGGGGTTCAGACATTCATGCTACACGTTTTGTCACTTGTTGAGAGCGCATGGGTTGAGTTCATTGACTCGCTGTGTGGACAAAACCAAAACATTGCAACAGTGAAAGTACTCAAAAAATATTAAAGTCCCCATTAAATCAAAATTGAAGTTTTTTGCCTTTTAGTATGAATATGTTAGCCTTACTGTTATGAATAAGCTAATGTGCTCCAAAACAACGACAACATTTGCATTTAGAAGATTCAAAACTTACAGTCTCTCACTTCTGCCAATATGGATCAATGATTTTTATGACATCACGCTGCACTTAAGCTTCTCATCAGATTTTCTGTCCAATCAAATGCAGACCACAAAACGCATGACCCATATGAATTCTACACAGAATGCTATATTTTAAAGCGATACAGAGAGTAGGGATTAGGGAAACCGTTAGGGATTAGGAGGAAACTGCGGCATTACCAAGCTCAACAGCTTTAGCCGAGCTGTGATATAAACAAAACACTATTGTCTCTTTTTTTTTTTTTTTTTTTTTTTTTTAAAGGAAGGAGCTGATTGATATGTCCCACCCTGTCTTCCTGTTTCAGTGGAAATTACGTCAACACATTGAATAATGCTGTGCATTTTAAGGCACTTCAGTGGTCCTTTTAAAGTTAATAGTCAAGTTCCTGGTAGGGGACTTTTCCACAAAAAATTGTTACAATCCCTTTTGCTATATGTACCTCACTGAAACGTTATGCTTGAAAAATAAAAATGAAATCAATCAAGAAATGCTTTAAAAATATAAAATAGTATAAAAAAAAACTAAACAAAAAAAAAAACCTTCAACTAGAGCTATAAAACATGCAAATAGTCATTAGTCTCCCTCTGGAAAACATAAAACATACAGGATTAAGATCAGTAAAGTTTGTGTCAAGTAAAATGTGTCAAGTCTCTGTAAATGTTTCCTGTGTGTCAGTGTGTGAGCAGGAGAGCGAGACAGAGATGAATCTGTCAGCAGCTCTTTTGAAGGTCAAATGCAGGCATTCATGTGTGCTCATTAAAGTGAAAACAGTCAAAATCTCAGACACACATGCACATCATTTGCACATACTCTTCATCATGACAGGGCAGACATATACTGGCTCGTGGAAGCCACAGTGTCTATTAATGGTAAAATAAACGAGCATCTTTTGACAGGTAGATTAGTCACACACACTTAGACCTCACACGACAACTGCAGCTCATGACGAACTGTCAATCAAAATGCAGAATTAAATATGAGAGATTGCTCACTCTCTCTTCCTTTGTTGTTTAACACAAACATGCATACAATGAATAATTAATTATGAAAATGAATGCATCTGTCTCTACTGTCTGTCTTAAAAGTGAAATCATTAAAAAATATATATTTTAATTAATTTGTTAACAAATATAATAATATTTTAATTAACCATGTTGAACACTAGATAAAATCTCATAGAATCAGATGAGACAACATACTACCTTTCAAATAGGGCTGCAACTAAAGATTATTTTGATAATCGATTGGTTGGCCGATTATTTCTTCGATTAATGGGATAAAAATCTAAATTTTATTTTTTATTTTATTGACAAAACACACTATTAGACATATTACCCAACGCTGTCCTTCAAACAAACGTGCCAACTGAATGCTATGAAAACATATAGTGAATATATCTATATCTATGCTGTATTCAAAAGAGCTATAAAGCAAAATGACAGTTTAAATCCCTACATTAAAATGAAGATAATAAAGATAATAAAGAAAAATAAAAACACAAACTCAGTGTAACAGATAAGAGGAATGTTCTGCAGGAACACACACATTCACTCTGGACACAGTAACCTGTTACTGTCATTTCTTTAATCTGTAAGAAACGTCTTACATTTACATTCAATTACACGCTGTTTTCCCTTTACAATTACCACTCTCATAAAATACTTTAATTACATGTTGAATTTTAAACCTAAATTTAACGTCCAACAACAGATAGTTTAGCTAAATGAATATTTTTGAATATTAACTGTCTCCCGTCTGTTTGAAGCGCATGCGCGCCGGCGCTCATTCTTGTAGAATCTGAAGTTTAACACAGACTGTCAGGATAAGCCTTCATGCAAAATGGAAATACTCGTGTGAATTTGTAACAATTACGGACAAGGATATAACTGTAAAATGAAAGTTTTGCGATGAGGAAACACATCACACATTAAACAGCACACGCATCTGTCAAAGCGCCTGACAGGCCAAGCCATGTTGCTAATGCATTAGCTTGAAGCTTAAAATAAAGAATTCTCATGTTTTGGGCAGCTTGGATGAAGTACCTTTCCCGCAGCAGCTCACTCTGTTTCCTCCACTATTTTTAGATGCATTTTGTCCATAGAAATGCATTATTCCATGCTGTAATTTGGTGCGACTGGCGGAAGTTTTCCGTGCACAGTGGGCAGGCACGACTAATCGATAATGACATTCGCTGTCGATGATTGACATTATCGATTATTATTGATTTTAACGATTAGTTGCTGCAGCCCTAATTTCAAACATTTGAGGTCAGTAAGATTTTTTTTTTTTTGGAGGGATTATTAATACTTTATTCAGCAAGGACACACTAAACTGACTAAAAAGTGACAGATTTCACTAAAAAAGACTAAAAAGACTTCAATTTCAAATTTCAAATAAATGCTATTCTTTTAAACTTTCCATTCAACAAAGAATCCTGGAGGAAAAAACAAAAACAAAACACGAAATCAGTATGTTAATCAGCATATTAGAATTATTTCTGAAGGATCATGTGACTAAAGACTGGAATAATGACTGCTTTTAATTTTTATCAGCTTTGCCAGCACATGAATAAATGAAATATATTAAAACAGAAAACAGTTAAATTGTAATAATATTTCACAATATTACTGTTTTTACTGATCAAATACATGTAGCCTTGGTGAGCATAAGAGACTTCTTTCAAAAACATTTAAAAATCTTACCAACTTTTAAAAAGTAGTCTAAAAGCTGGGTTCTAAGTGTGTTGAGCCTGAAATTATTCTTAAAGGGTTAGTTCACCCAAAAATGAAAATAATGTAATTTATTACTCACCCTCATGTCATTCCACACCTGTAAGACCTTCATTTATCTTCAGAACACAAATTAAGATATTGTGAATGAAATCCGATGGCTCAGTGAGGCCTCTATTGCCAGCTATGTTACTGCACCTCTCAAGATCCATTAAGGTACTAAAAACATATTTAAAACAGTTCATTTGAGTTCAGTGGTTCTATCTTAATATTATAAAGCAATAAGAATACTTTTTGTGCGCCAAAAAAAAAACAAACAAAAAAAAACGAATTTTCAACAATATCTATATCGGCCAATTTCAAAACACTGCTTCATGAAGCTTCTGAGCTTTATGAATCTTTTGTTTCGAATTAGTGATTCGGATCTCCTATCAAACGGCTAAACTGCTGAAATCACTTGACTTTGGCGATTCGTAAAGCTTCATGAAGCAGTGTTTTGAAATCGGCCCATATAGATATTGTTGAAAAGTCGTTATTTTGTTTTTTTGGAGCACAAAAAGTATTCTCGTCGCTTCATAACATTAAGGTAGAACCACTGAACTCACATGAACTGTTCCAAATATGTTTTTAGTACCTTTATGGACCTTGAGAGTTTGAATGGCTTTGCTCTCAATAGAGGCCTCACTGAGCCATCGGATTTCATCAACAATATCTTAGTGTTCTGAAGATGAATGAAGGTCTTATGGGTGTAGAACGACATGAGGGTAGTAATAAATGACATTATTTTTATTTTTGGGTGAACTAACCCTTTAAATAAAAAAATGGTATCACCATAATAGAAAGAGACTCATCATCATTACTCCAGTCTTCATCAACATGCACTATATACTCAGCATGCTATAGGGACACTAATGGCAGCCTTATGGGAATGTGGCATTATGATCCTCAGGGGAAGATATCTTTGGAAAATAGGAGATGGCTTTGGAAAAGCAAACCTGAGTGTGGGAGGGATGTAAGTGAAAGCATGGAATTTCTGACTGCAGCGCAGCCTGTATTTCTATACTCCTCTAAAGGCTAAAGGGAAAATGAAGGTTCTGGAAAGAAGAATGATTTTATTTAAAAAATAAAAAAATGATTAAAGGTTGACACAAGCTGTTCAGATTGTTGGCTGCAAGTTTGAAGAAATATTTCAACGTTGAATCACACATAATAAAATACTATAGGCTACATATGACAGTATATCGTTTTTCCTCGAGAGTTCTTCAAAAGAATGGAGTCTGCAGATTTGTCTGGAAACAGTCATTGTCACTTTCTGAATTGATGCTTCCTCTGTAAAAATTATTCTATTCTATTATATATGACAATTCTATAGTGTTGAGATTTTTTGAGCTGTGGTCCATCTGCTAGTCAATAGATGGATTACAATCCAATTAAAATATGACTTTATCAAATCAGTTGGCAGTAAAAGAGAAATTATACTGTAGCATCATGTACTGTAGCAACTGATCTTAAAAGATCAATGAGGGAGAAGAATGAAGAATAACAGTTTGTCATCAGTAAAGAAAAACGATGCTCTTGTTTAAATCTCACTTGTCACTTTCCCAGTTATTTGACACACATACCCCACAAGTCTTGGCCAGAGCTAGTGAGATCTGATTTGACTTTCAGGCTTGAGTCTCCTCCTGTGGCCTAGCACACTCTGTTTAGCTATGGAAGGGGATCTGACTTCTGCTGCTGAGTGCAGGTCTAATGTAACATCAAGGAACACATGTTGTTAGAATATACCTGACACCAGGAATCTTTGCCCTCAACAAGGAAAAACTTTAAAATATATCTAACTGAAAAGCCAATTATTTATCCAGAGATAATATTATTTTTTTATTATTATTATTATTATATCTTTGTACGCGCGTGTGTTTGTGTGTGCATTAGTTTTGACATTTTAAAATTATTTTTTTCAAAATAGCATGCTGATAGCATTTCCTTCAGCTGTTTGGAACAGACATCTTAAAACAAGCAGTCCCACAACACAGCGATAATGGACCCATTCGATATAGAACGTAATAAAAACTGATGTAGCTGTAATTAAAGTGAACATTAAGCTGATACTCTTCTGTGGCCTCACAATTTACAAAGGCTTTCTACAAGCAGTTTGCCATGAACAATTTACAGAAAATAGCTTGAATTGGTTATGTCCAATAGCATCAATAAAAATGAACTCAAAAGCTATACTAATTTACATGCTATTAATATTACTGATTATCTTCATGGGTGAACTGATTTAAAATAATTTTTATTTGCATTGTATGCATCACATAGCTTCATTCAGATATATTATTAAGAGAGCTGTGTGGGAGCATAATCATATTTGATTACAAATTAACAATCAAATAAAAATGGTAATGATTGGCCGATTATAAAACTTACAGCAGGACTGTTGAACACTTGAAAAAACAAACTGCACAGTTATGAAGTAATTTTGTTTTTTAAGAGGTTATCTATGGAAAGCACAGAATTTTTTGTAGCTGTGAGAATAAGGCAACTGTCCAGTCATACTGTAATAATATGAGTCATAATCTTTATGTAAGGCTCAGAGTCAAATGCTCTCTCACACAGACCCTTGTTGCCAGTGCTGCTGCTCTACTTGATCAATAATATAATTTTGCTTCTGAAAACCCACCTTACCTTAAATAGTGACACTATTATCTCAAGAGATCAATGTAGTTAAACTAACAGCTTCACTATTTAGCGGGGCTACTGATCAACACTGCTGAGAGCCGTGACTGACACAGGTAATAACACACACACACACACACACACACACACACACATACACACATACACATACACATACACACACACTCCGTCTCTTTCTCGCTCGCTCAGATTGGAGGAGTTTTATTAGAACAGTAAAAAGTACACTGCCAAAGCATAAGTAAAATATATACACATCCACACACATTTACTTATCTACAAATACCTAGAATAAGATCAAATAAAATGAAACAAAATAAAATTTATATCACTTTCAATCCGTCTCTGTCAAACACACAAACACAACCTTATTTTATTATTTCAGTAACTGTTTAAAAATAGACCAAGCCACTGTTATAGCTTTGCGCATCACTTTTTAAGAGGCTAAGAAAGATGATGAACACAGTAAGGATGAAAATTATTAGTTACTACAGTAAATTGAGAATTACTTTTAAATGATAATCTCAGCGGGATTCAAACAGTTTTTAAAAGTTTGTCCAAGGACATGTCAAGCAGGAAAATATCTCTAATATAAACAATTATGTCAATATGGTAAAAAAAAAAAAAACAAGCGGAGAGATTGCTAGAGTCAGACTGCAGAGTCACCATGTCTCTCTATGACCCTCTTCTCATTGCTCTCTGTCAAAGATGACATTCATAGCACTAATCAACAGTTGCCTTATCTACCATAGCCAGACGCCACATGGCATGTGTGTGTGTGTGTTTTAATCCCCCATCAAATGAGAAGATAGCCAGAAAGAGAGAGAGAAAATGTCTTTGTGTAGCAGATTTCAGCAGTAGATTAACAGCAGGACGTTCCAACAGTCTCCGTGTGTGAAGGTGAAGTTTAGTCACTCATGAGATTGCCTGTCCATTACCTTTAGCACTAAACACACTAATCCATGGTGCAAGGCCACATATTCACACATAAACAGGTGTTAAAACATTAAAAATGATCAGGAAACAGATTCCAATTGCAGCTTTGTTTGGATTATAAAAAAAAAAAGATCTTTAATGCAGGCAGAGATTGAACCTGGATAGCCCACACTTATGGCTGATCATATCACTGGTAAACTGGTAAGATAGTTAAACGTTTCTCGTGCACACCAAGGCTGCATTTACTTAAACAAAAATACAGTGAAAATAGAAATATTGTGAAATATTATTACAATATAAAACAACTGTTTTCAATTTTAATATATTTTACAATGTATTATTTTTCTGTGATTATTATTATCATCATCATCAATGTTGACAACAATGTTGCTTAATATTTTTGTGGAAACTGTGACGCATTTCTTCCAGGATTCTCTGATGAACAGAAATTTTAAATTTAATGCATCCTTGCTAAATAGCCTCCCATTCCAACCTCCATCACACCCCAGAAACTTCCATTCCCCAAGGAGCATTTCAACCAACATTACCATTCAAAAATTAGGGGTCAGTAAGACTCCTTGTATATATATGGGAATGGGAGGTTCTGGGGCACAGTGGAGGTTGGAGGTGCTCCTCTGCAACTTCAAGGTGCACCGTTTTCATCCTAAGCAAACTAATTACAGTCTGTTAATTAGCTCCATGCACCTGATTGTATGGCCCGCTAAGGGCACTAAGTAATTAAAGCTCAAATGACAGTAATGAAGTGTGTTTTTGGCCCTTAATAGCTCAGTGACACAGAGGAAAGACCCTAATACAACTAAAACTCGCTTGATCAGAACTGCCACACAGACAACTGTCTTGAAGGCTAAGGTAACCAAACAAAAGAAAATACTTGTGTCAAAACACACACACACAGAAAAAACACATGTAAAAATACAAATGAGACACTTGACGTAACATACCATGTATTTACAATTGGTCAATTTAGCCGTTATGATCAACTGGATCTAATTAGGTACACACATTCCACTCACACCTGGCCACACAAAAGTGTCTCCGCAAATAAATCTTGGTCTTTTCATGAACAGATCTGATCAGTCAAGTGTAAACACCCCCTTGCTGAAAAGCTTCTGATCCAGTTGCTTGAGCTTTTCAATTACAGCACATCTCAGTGTGAGAGAGTTGCATTTAGTGGAGTTTTACCATCAGGAAGACGGATGCTTTCTTTAATGGCTATTATCATATTCATTCAATTTCCACAATGACAGGTCATTCTCAGCTTTAAGGACGCAGCATAGCAATTTGCATTCTAGAGACTTTTTTCCTTGGTCTCCATCTGTTTCTCATTCCCCATATCAAAGTAGTGTACAATTTTTACCTGTCCTTTTTATGGCAAACTGTGGATGACTAACCACTTACCCATTGATATGCATGGGATGATATGCATTCACATTTGTAGACTCCACAGGTATTCACATGACAATGCAATCACAATGACAACCAATCAGAGTCTGAATGCCCAGCCTGCACCACAGGCTCTGAGTGAGCAGAATTTCTATGTCTTTCTAATGTCTAGTGCTCATCATGCCACTGAGCTTATAAATTGAAATACACACACAATGTTTAACTATCCTAAAGCACTGCAAATATGGACAGTCAAGAAGAAGAGGTTCTTCCACATTAGGTTCATTGCAGAGGGATTATAGGGTCTTTTAACTAGTTGCTTACTAGCATGCATATTACTAGAATATTGGCTATTTATTAGTACTTATAAAGCACATTTTAATGCCTTATTCTGCATGATCTTATTCTACATTCTTAAGGCAGGAGCACACCAAGCCGACGCCGACAAAAGCAGACTGCGGGGTTGGCTCACATCGGCAGAGTCTGTGTCCAAAGTTGCCCTGACAAACCAAACCGACGCTAGACAGCCGGCGGCCAAGTAGCACGTCCGTTCTGCGTCTGTGCGAGATGAAAAGCCTTTCTGAACCAGCAGGTGGCAGTAGCTGAACAGCCAATCAAAATGATCAGATGGCCCAACGGACCAACGAGCTCCGACGCAGATTCAACATGTCGAATCAGCCGAAAAAAGCCGATGAGGACCAACTTCAGCCGACGGTGCAGAACACACTGAGAAAATTTAGTCGGCCGGCGAACAAAAACTGCCCGACGGCCAACTGTCGGCTTGGTGTGTTCCTGCCTTTAATCCTACCCAATACAAGTCCAAATATGTACTCGTTTACAAATCGTGCACTTTGGTAAAAAGAGTTTTGAAGTCATAAGATAATATTGTGCAAGGAGAAGTAAAAACAAGTGTTTATTAAACGATTAAAAGCGTTTGTTGTTTTACTGCCTCTAGTGTTCATTTCTGTTGAAAACTGCAGTGATATGTACGTATTTTTGCGACGCACGAAAACGTTCCCACAGGTATGTCTTTCCATGAGACCAGGTTGGTTTCTTGAGCAGCAAATTGGCATATTAGAATCGGAATGATCATGTGACACTGAAGACTGGAGTAATGATGCTGAAAATTCAGCTTTGCCAACACAGTAATAAATTACATGTTAAAAATAGAGATAGAAAACAGTTATTTAAATTGTAATGATATTTCACAGTATTACTTGTTTTACTGTATTTTTGATCAAATAGATGCAGCCTTGTTAAGCATAAGAGACTTCTTTCAAAAGCATTAAAAAAAAGCCTACCGACCCCAAACGTTTGAACAGATTTGTTATATATCTTTATTATTTTTTGCAACAGGAAAATATATCCACCTACATGCCCCTTGCTCTTCACATCCTCAATCCATGCCAGAAATAGAAAGTCACAGTAAAGATTGGATGAGTAAACTTCTCAAAAACACTTTCTGACTTTTATTGTTTATCCATTTCTACATGAAGTCGTGTTTGACGTCAAACACTCAGCTATTCTTAGTCGGAGAGGTGCCTGGCATTTCACACTCTTTTCAAAGCCAAATGGAAATGCTTTGTATTCTGAAAGTTTCCCTTCATAGGCATAGTGACAAAAACAAGAGCTACCCAGTATCTCTAGTGGTGGAGTGTCTGATCCCTGATTTATTTGTGAGCTCAAAATCTTTATTAGCTTTTGTTTAATGGTAAATTCCACCTTACTCAACACCACCAAAAATGTGTAAATAAATTAAAAAAAAAAAAAAAAAACTTGTGTTTGAACTCCATGAGCATCCTAACATCACACTGGCCTCATTACATTACAGAAATTCCTGAATTCACTATAGATGGAAGAGGGCAGGGTGCATTAGGCGATGTGCCAAAGGTGCTGCCACAGAAAGGAATCATGTCCCCTAAAAGGGGCATTTAGTGTTCATTTGGCAAGACTCAAAATTCCTGCTCTAACAGCCCTGGCAAACCACACTGACCCGTAATATAAGTGCCCAGGAAAACGCTTGCAATCCATCCCCCATCTCTCATCAAGCGCAATGCTCGATGAAAGCTGAAAGAGTGCTGATGGAGTGTCCTTAGTTACCTGCCCAGGTGCTATCAACACAGGCCTGCTTCTGGTGACCCTAGGGTCAGTCACACTAATTACAGTGCTGCTGGGTTAGGAGATCCTACAAAGGAAGTCATCGTAAAAAAGTTCAATGTTAACAAACCACCAACTCTGTTTAACAAACTATGGCATATTGTGTTGACTTCTTACTAATGAGCTTCCAGACCACTCTTTGATGGTGACAGCTACAGTCAAAATATTAAATCAGTTGTAACCTATCAGTACAAGTTCTATTGAACTCATTCACCTCGATCCAGCCTTGAGTTGACCTCTCTCTCCTAGAAAATTGATCCTGCTAAAGAAATCCTACAGGATCATATGTCAGTTAAAAATTCTGCAGCTAGTCATTTGCACAGAGATTGTGCTGCACATGTAAGGGTCTTCAACTGGGGGTCCGCCAATTAATGTTTGAGGTCAAATTTAGAAAGGTCAAGGTCAAATTTAAAAAAGATAATTATATTACAGCTTAATAAAAAAAAAAATTAAATAAAAAAACATGCATCCAACTGCTGCATGTGCAGTCACATGGATGTATGATACCGTCAATGTGATGTGATCGTAATTGAAGACTATGAGTGCTATAACTTGAAAACGCTACTTGCTAATAGTTTATCTAATTTAGCTTGACAGAATGGATCGCTTTGTAATATATACACCTCCATCACATAATTCTTCTACCACTTTAAAAACAATTTGTGCCAATCCAGATGTGCAGGCTACTAAACCCACCCAGACATGGTTCTATGGAGGAACAAAAGCAAGAGCACCCTCAGTTGATACCGTTATAATATCATACTGGCAAAACAGATTTGGCAAACGTTCCAGTGGGTATTTGTGTTTGTGCTCTGGAGAACATTAATTGTTTCTATTTACAACATGTAGCAGTGAGCAATGTAGCTAATCACAGACAAGTTTGTTGATCTCTTGAACACAATGCCCAATCAGAGGTGTTTAAGTTAGAATCCACTCATCAATTAAACACCAGAATTTTTGTTCTGCTCGCTTGTGAATCCTCTCATTAACAAAGTGTATATACGAGCAGTCTTTGCGTGCTTTCGGGGCTATATATAATCCATTGAATAAAGTAAAGTTTCATTTTTCACAGTGCTTGGAGGACCGATAAGTTTCATAAGTGATATTCCACAGAAGAAAAAAGTCATACAGGTTTGGAAACAACATGACGGTGACAAAATGATGTTGGAATTCATCATTTCTTTCTAATAAACAGATGAGTGGGATTTAAATTTTATTTCTTGTACTATCCCAATGAGATTGTCTCTCATATATTTTCTGAATCAAGAAGCTCATTTTACTGTAGAGTCATTCATTCAAACTTGGCTGATCTGGCTGGCCAAAATCAAGACCATTTAACACACATTAAGCAGAGAAATACATTAGAAATACATTGAACACACATTTAAGTCAACAACCTCTCAAACTGTAGCATGATTATAGGTAAAATGGGAAACTAATTTTTCATTGGCACTGTTGATCCAAATGAATGATTCTTATACTAGATTAAGATTAACTTAATGCTGATTTGTTAGTAATGGATGAATAGCCACATAATGATAGATGATTAAACAAAAGAGTCCCTTTTTATCTGTATTTAACCTACATGCTTGTTCTTATGATCTCCCATTCAAGATGGTTAGTCTGTTCCAGCAGTGAGTACTTTATGCAGCATTGATTGAGATTTCACTCTTTCATCATGGCTTAGTGCCCATCCATTTTATGACACATGTGTTCTTGGAATCAGATATAAACACCAGTAATAATCATGATTACTGGAGGCTCCTCTAGCACAATTAAGGTAATGCAATACACATTCTTATTTGGATGCAATGAGAGTCCGAACATTTAACTAACTCTCTCAACAGCCTTTTAAATCTTGTATGTCAAGGAAAGATCAAAACGCATCCATATAAAACATTTGCTCTGGATGGGAACTGGAGATGGTTGCAAGATTTCCGATTTATTTCAATGGGTGAGTGAAACAGATGCTATTCATTTGCATTAGGCTTCTGTACAGCGGTAACTGAATAATTTGGAAACTAAATATCTGGCAGTTCTTGCAAACATGGAAGTGTATTTTCATTGCAATACAAATGTGACTTTAAGTAAAAGGAACAAGCAACATTTTGGCTGCTCTAAAGTGCTAGTGTAAACACATATATATACTAGGGCTTACTCAAGTACTCAGACATGACAGCGACGATCAATCATGAAAACGATGATCGCTGTGACTTTAAAAAATGTATTTCCTTTTTTCTGATTTTTGGCATTTTGGGTGATACCTGAGGTCTAATTGGTTAGCGTTATGACAGCATGCCGTCCAGACCAGCAAAATAAAGTGAACTATGGATTTGAAAGTGCGCAGTGATGCCTGGAATCACTTTGATCATGAAATACAGTTAAGTGCATATACATAACATTATAATGAGAACAGTATTGTAAAAGAATGTTGTAAATTCTTTCTGCTTTAGTTGCCCGTGTTTCAGCATTGTTGATATGGGAAGAGCACATCCACAATGGGAGTTCTGAGCACGATTCACACGCACAATTGCATCCTTTTGTGCAGATGTAAGTTGCAATATTACTTTCATGTTGTATATATCTGTTTAATCTCATATAGGATGCGTTTGGTTGAGTTTATTAACCAGCTAGGAAAGCGCTTCAATTTACCGGTGTTCATTCACTCTTCAGCATCAACTGAAACTGCAATGACCAACATTATTGACTATGATTGGGTTGTTTGAAACAGTCAATTCCTTTTGGATGTTTCTTTTTCAAAAATATTAATGATAAATTATCCAGCAGTTATTAGCAGTTATTTTTTCTTGTCATGACTTAGAAAACTCTCAGTGATGTCTGGAATCACTTGATAAACTAGATGTTAATACAGTTAAGTGCAAGATGTGCAGCGCCAATCCATCATACATCATTATAATGTAAATGTTGTGAATTCTTTATGCTTTAGTTGCCCGTATTTCAGCGCGTTGTTACTGGAAGAGTGCATCCACAACCAGAATTACATTCTGGTTAGCACGTAACAAGTTCACTTGCATTTGCATCCTTTTGTGCAGATACACGCTGTAATGTTACATTTATGTTTTGTATCTAGAATGATCTGATTAATGTCATAATATCTTAATATCTGGTTAATGTCATACAGGATGTGTTATATAGAACGGGCTTCAGTTTACTGGTGTTCATTCACTCTCCAGCTTCACCTATTCACAAATCAGCTATTCCTTTTAGATGTTTCTTTTTCAAAAATATTGATGCATTACTGATAATTTAACGGTGTTATTTTTCTAGTCGTATTTTCATATTTTCATGTCATATTTTTATTTGTAAACATTAATTTTAATTAAATTATTTTCATTATCACCATGATGGAAACCCCCTACCCCTACACATGGCCTGCACCCAAGTACTAGTTTTTAAGACCTACTCGAAACAAAAACATGTTCATTTTAGAGTCCAAATCACAAATCCAATACTAATAGTCCATAAACAGGCAATAACAATTGTGGCAATAGGGTTTATCAAGAAATCAGACTTAATTAATGAATTAACCACCTACTAAGAGAAAGCACAGACCTACTAGGAAAGAGTCAGTCTGTGTGATGTATAGAGACTGACTAGTATACAGCTCAACCCTACAACACTGCTCATTGATTACAATGTTCTACTTCATCAGTCAGTTTCCACTCCTTTCCACCTGCTGGGAATGTGAAGGTGCAAAGAAAATGGTCCACAATTCAAAGGCAAGCACTTCCAGCACATCAAATGAATACAAATGTTGGAGAGAATTTTGAACGAAGGCCAAGTTTAAAAGTTAAAATCAAATTTAACATAAATTGCTCACTATAGGCATACAAACATGCAGACATACGACTTGTTCACACTTATTCATGTTCACACTTATTTCTAACAGAACAGAGGTCATTTCTCTTCTTAGAGAAACACACAAGGTCAAAGCTAAAGCTTGTGAGAAATGTAATGGCCCATGGGTGACCCCGCTCTGTGATTAGCTTTGTCTCAAATCTAAGGTGGGGTCATGGGTTAGGAGCTCGTACATCTGACTGTAACCGCAGTGATGTGGTAAACCATAGGGAATTTGATTTACACGAGCGCTCAGCTCCACTTAAGACTTGGAACATCACCGTGATCATGGGATCAGGGTGGGGAACGAAAAGAGAAAGATTGAAAGGAGATTACAGCCAATGCGGTGCAGCAACACAGGGAGAGATTTACTTTAAATTCCACTGCCTGAAGGAATAAAATAAGTGGAAGAAAAAGAATCTTTCAGGATTTTTGTGGTTCTCCCCAGACTGTTATAACAAAATGGCGAGAAGGAGTTGAAAAGAAAATAAGAATGAGGCAGATGAAGAGAAAGAATGAAAAATGGGAGAATTTGTGTGTCTAAAGGGAGAATTTGTGTGTCTGTGTGTGAATGGGAATGAAAAATAGAATGGCTCCAGGGAAAGAGGATGTCTCAGTCATTTGTCCAGCCCAGAGAATGACTGAGGTCAAGATTCAGTCAGAACACCAGACACTGGTGCCTAAAATATAAAAGCTTGGGATAAAAGGAAAATGTGGCTGGAAAAAGGGGAAAAAAGAGAAGGGAAGAGAACGAGCTCAAAATATAGAGAGAAACAAAGTAGAAAAGATAATTGGGTACAGAAATACACTGAGAAAAATAGAAAGAAAACAGAAGGGAATGAGACAAACAGCTAAAAAGAACCAGGTAAGAGGAAGAGAAAAATGTCTCCCTGTGCTACTGCAGAGGAATCAGTCAGGCGAAGACAACAATATAGAAAGCTGAGGCCCTTTGTCCAGCTTCTACCAGACGAGGACAGAAAGGAGCCTTGAGCAGCACACACACACACACACACACACGCACAGCAGAGCAAGATTCTTGATTCCTGACTCTTTTCTGTATTTTAAGCTTCTGTAATATGGTATGGTTAATTCTGTAACAGTGAGATTTTCTCTTGATGTCATTTAGTTTGTTGTGGAAATCAATTAATTTTATTTTGTTTAAGGTATATAGAAAATAGTTTTTATTAATAATCATGCAAATACACATTGGAAAAAATTAAGCACTAGTTAATTACAATAATTAGATTTTTAGTACATAGCCTGTGTGTATTCATGTAGCAAAATTCAGAATGCTTGTTGTAAAAAGATTTTATCAGACAAGATCAGTGATGTCTTTAGTTTTTCTGATTATTACTTCTGACATGATCATCCCACTGTTTGAATGAGCAAGTTTTTTTTCTTTCTGTCTCTTTTAAATAAGTCAACAGTTTAGTGCACTGTACATAGCGCACACACATCTTTATCACTGTAGTCTGAACAGAAATATATTACAGAGGTCCTGCTGTGGGCCACACAATAACCCTCTTCCAGGTCATTCTGCTGCATTTCATTATCAGATAAGCACAACTCTTTGTGCATCTCCCTTTCACAGTTAAAACTGGTTCTGTTGTCAATGGTTCAGAAACATGCTGAGCAACATTTCACTGTCTGAAGTATCAAAGATGGCTAATCTCAGTGGAAAAACATGCAAGAAATGACACCAAACTACTCCACTCCACTCACATAAATCATAAAGATCAGTTCCTAAGCTCCAATCAAAATGTAATAACTAAATAAATAAATAAATGTTTTATTTACATAATCCTTTTATTTGAGAAAAATCTAAACGCTTGCTCGGCTTGACCGATCAGTTTTTAGTCAGAAGGTGAACATGAAGCACACTGAATATAATCAACAATTACCACAGATGTTTTTCATCATAGACTAAAGGAATCAGTGACCACAACAGAACAGAAGTCACGAGCAAATGTAGTGAGGACATTAACAGCACAACTCTTTTAAACCAGATCAATTTCTTAAAGCACAGACAGAGTCGGCAGGTGCTCAGCATCATGTAGCTTTGTTCAAGTAACTGATGCAATGCAAAATTCAAATTTTGAATGCAAGAATGTGTTTTACACGAAAACAGCCTAATCATACAAGGATTCCTTAAGATAGACTAATAGATTAGTTATTCAGGCAACCAACCTACTAGTTGATTTTGAAAATACATACTTTTTCACATCATTTTTTAAGTGTTTAGATTTGACTCTGGTCAAATTTAACTAGAGCAGAAAATGAACAGATCTCAAAAAGTTCACTTGGGAACTAAGTGCCACTCTAACAGGAAAACCACCTCAAGGGAGAGAAAGTCAGCGAGAGAGAATCTTGTCCTTCTTTTCCATTGATTGAATTACCCATGTCATATTCCCTGTCAGCTCTGTGCATTGTAGCTATATATAACTGGGTCTGCTGTAGAGAGAGAGGGGAGAGAGAGTGAATCTATGACAAGCAGCCCTCTTTACCACAACCCAACAACTGATCAAGACAAGAGATTATACAACCAAACCCAAAAGCCTCCCTCTTCAGTCATACTTAGTCTGAGCTGAGTTTTACAAATCCTGAGGAAGCAAGCACTGAATTCAAAGAAAGAGAAGCAGAGACAAGGAAAGGGAAAGACAGAGAGCAGCTCCCAAGCAAAAATATATACATACATACATACATACATATACAAAATATATAAAAATGTATAATTTTATGAGCCATCACATAAAATAAATAAATTACAGATAAAAGACACTTGCATTGAGGACAGACAAAAATAGCAGATGAATATATGGAGGATATATGAGTGAAGCTCCATTTGGTGACTTTGAGGGGGCAGGTCTGTGGGATTCACATGACAGAGAGAGAGAAAGAGAGAAGAGAGAGAGTGATTCATGCAATCCATCAGATTCACACATACACACAACAAACAGTCAGTTCTGTGGGTGATCATGTTTAATGTTTTACAGCATACAATGGCAACAGCTAAAGGTGCAAACGTACACTCGTATGATGGCACATTTCAGCAGGCAGTTACTAAGACTTGAGGACAAGAGCCATATGGCTGTGATACTATGGTACATAATGGTATGGCATAACTGTGTGTGTGTGTGTGTGTGTGTGTGTGTGTTCCAGGGTCTTGACCTCTCTGTGCAAGCAGCTGGTCACGGGTATTTTTGCCACTATCCTGCTCTGTGTGCAACACTCTCAGTATGATAAACACCCAACTATGGATACATTAAGCATATCAAAGTCAATCACATATTCATAAGGAAATTCAATTTTTGCTCATCTATAATCCAAAACCCCACATAAGTCTGCAAAGCACAACAGATTAGATCTTAAATTAAAACGTGCTCAAAGAGATATAACATTGGACAAAAGATTATACTAAAGTGGCACTGGCAACAACTGAAAGATAAATTAAATGAAATGGAGGATCTTCTTTTTCTTTACATTAACATCAGGTTACAGAACTAATAATAACAAAGCTGTATATCTTCTTACTAGACGACACACCCACACAATGTAGAGACTATACTTGCACCACAATATAGCGTCTCTCATACACACACACACCAGAGAAGAATTTTGACAAAATATATTTACTAATAGGTTTAGCCCTTTTGAAAAGCTACAATGCTCGGAAATACTATATATTAAAATAATTAAGTTACATTAGAAAGCTGAATGGGTCTTCCTGAGAGAGTTCTGAAAAGTGTAATGTTGAAAACGGGAAGATAATTATATTTCTTCGTTCTTATGCCAGAAAACAAACCTCTATCTGCATGTTGGTCAATGCTAGTGTTCAAATCAATCCAAATGTTAGTCTTAGCCTCAGACGGCACACCCACAGACCGCCCACAGTTCGGTCATGACTGTCTGATATTGCACACAAAACTGGCAAGCATTTTCTCAATCTGGCAAGCCTTAATCTGATTGGCTGGTTCCAGCACAATTTTACAGCAAACCTCCTGAAACAAAGTTAAGATTATAAAAGTTGGTTGATACAGCAAGCAAGTTTAAGGAAAAACTACCCAATGGATTTACCCAGGTTTGCCAGGTAAGTGACAACAGATCATTGAAACATATTCACATTCTTGTTTGATGATTGTGCAGCCTGATCTCATTAGTATTAGTAGGTACTTGTACTTTTGTACACATTTTTGCACATTTGGAAAAATGATGAAACATACATATGAACATACTGACAGCATATATAATATAGTATTTACATATGCACAGCTTTAGAAACACTTGTAAACATTTGTAAGAATCCTTTATATTTATATTATAAATGATATAATTGTATAGTTACATTTTCATATATCTCCTGGATATTTTTTAATATAAATGTTTCTAAAAGTAGTCCAAGTAATACCAGTCAAAGGAAAACAGACATAATGATTATGATTATAGCTCTAATTATGTAACTGTGCCCCATAGGCAGACAATAACAGTTAATTGATTTCAATTAGCATATGCTAATTGAATAAAACTATACTCAAATCATAAATGCAGCCTAGCAAAAAGATACTATTTGACCTTCAAAAGAAGGGAGATGTAAATGGTGTGAACGATGCATCATGGGAGCTCGGCATAGAGTCTTTGTTTGTTTCACAATGGCAGTGTATTGTTATTTCATAATATCATCATCCTATAGCCTTGCTGAGTAGAGAGTACATTATTGTGTGGATATAATGTCTCAGTTCCCATGTAGCCAGTAAAAGGTCATTCAATGTTTTTAAAAGAAAGTGACCGAATGAACAAAATTTCAATCTTGAACACAATTAATCGCAAACATGAACATCAACACTATAAGAAAAGTCCATAAAAAATATGGCCCAATTTACAGTGTTAATATGAAGGAATTTTCTGTATTCATGTATTTTGAATTATGTATTGCATTGTGTTTTGTTAAAGGGTTAAAGGAAACCTGACGGAAAAGATACAGGACATGTAATTTTCTGCAGGACATTATCTGTTTTACTACATGTTTTTTTCCTTACAGCGTACTATTTTCAGTAAGAAAGTGCATAAAGTTCAGTGTCAAACTTTACTCTCAGAAGAAAAATAATTCTCCTCCAGTTATTATATAACAGCTGGATTATTCCTGATGAAACCTGGACATGCGGTTAAGGGAACATCAGAATGAATAAGAAGCCTCAAGATTGTGTTTTTGGTCTCCTCTGTTAGGTCCTCCTCGGTCAGTTTGGTCTTTATGCATAATTCTTTACAACACTCACATTTCATATGTCTATCCAGACGGTAGGCAATAAATCAAGCATGCCGTCTATATTCAATTTATATTAGTATTTAAAATGACCAAGATTAAAAAGTGCGAGGTATATAGTGACTGACATCCCATGTGTGAATTTTTATTGCCATCCTGGCTGACCTGAACGATCCCAATAACTATCTGAGTGCCTCTGTAATTAAAATTGATGGAGCTCATAGAACCTTCATCATGGTACTTGTCAGTCCTGCTGAAAATTACATATGAAAGACTTCACCCTTTACATTTGTGTGTGTATGAGCTGAAGGTTAGAGAGACGAGGACAGAGAGTCATTAGGCACTATGAACAGACTTCATTAAAGCACAGTCACACTGATTAAGAGAGAGAGAGGAAGAGAGAGAGAGAGATGTATACAGGATTCATCATGAAATAGAGGCACTCTAACTGAGAAAACATGCTTCAGTACCACCATACCAATTATTTCATTCTCAGAGTAATTTCCCCTACAAGGTCCATTTAAGGTTTAGAGGACTAAAGCAATAAAGATGTCTTATTACCAGTAGTTCAATGTAGCGTACAGATAAAGCTGTGAAATTAGAACAATGTCATGACTCAGGCAGATGTCTGCTTGACTGAGCTCTATATGGACATACTTCAAACTAAAGTTACAAACAATTTTTGAATTCTTATGTCTATTAATGCACAAATCATCCATCTAAAGGGAAAAAAATGAAAGAATGAATGAGTATCACAGCAGCTGACAAAGAAAAGACAAAAATGTCCTTGGCTCCAAGACATTTCTGTTTACTAGAGGTGTATTCATAATTCTCAAGCTTTCTCAGGCTCTGTTAAGCTACCCTACACTGTAATACAGACAGCAACTGTCAATCGAACCTCAAGAAAAAAAGAATGTTAAGGTAAACCTACACTGTGTATATATACAAATAACATGAGTCACTGCATGAAGTGGCACAAAACAATCAGGAGATGTGTATATATGGCAAAAGAAACAGAACAAGCACTGTAAAAAAAAAAAAAAAGGTACAAAAGTGAAAAGGTACATCTCTGTACCTTACTTACCCCTAAATGGTACATTTTAGTACTTTAAAAGTGCATATTTGTGCCTTAAAGGTACATATTAGTACTGTAAAAGTACAAATTAGTACCTTTTTACCTTTGTACCTTAGGGTACTGCCCCAGTGACAAGCACCGTACCTTTTTTTCTGACAGTGAGGGGATGCAAACATTTTAACCGTTATAGCCCACAAACCAACTACTGTGAACGTTTGCTTGTTTTATACATCATGCCTCATTCCAGAAACAATGTTCTCATCAGGCCAATCAGAATAAAGGCCTGTTTACACCAAGGGCGATAATAATAAAGAGTTCTAAAATCATTTTAAATATAAAAGAATAGCAGAGTCCACACCACAACTATAATGATAATGGCACAGAGAAACGACATTGTTGGAATTACTTTCAGAACGATTTTTATTTATTTATTTTATTTTATTTTATTATTTTTTTGATAAAAACATTGACTGCCAATCAGAATCCATAATGCTTTAAAAAGAATGAGCATTTAAAGTGGCAGATGATATAACAGGAGCACATGCTTAATATAAACAGAACAATATTGTGCGTTGGTGTGGACTCTAGTTATCATTACAGTCATCTTTAAGATACACAAACATCAATACTGATAACACCAGCTGTAGTCACCTCAGAACAACAGGCATTGTTTGTTCTGATATTATTTAATTTTTTTTGACTGCTGACAACAAAATTTATTTTATTAACCAGATTTTGGACAGTAGATAGATTAGGTTAATCATCTGCTGTTTCATGGCTTTGAGGAAAGTTTTGAAAGCTTTATTATGACTGTCTCACAAGCTTATCAACTAGGCATCATCACTTCTGCGTTCAGAGCTAATTTAGTTCTCACCCACTATTCTCTCTGCATTCTTCTGTGGTCTCATACACTGTACAGTGTAAGGATGAAATGACTAGAATCTACAGACATGAATAACCTAAAGCTAGTATGACCTGGCAGAAACAGGAAGAACTCTCTGTCAAAACCATTTCGGATCTAGAATGATGAACACATCTGACATCAACAGCTACTGTTGTTCATAGCTGCTGGTTTAATGAGTCCATGGAGCAAGTCCATATCTGTGTTTTTTTGTTTGTTTGTTTGTTTGTTTGTTTTTTTAAGTAATAGTTCACCCAAAAAGCTTTGTCATCATTTTCTCTCCCCATATTGTTGTAATCTCTAATGTGGTTTTCTTTCTTTTGTGAAATATAAAAGAAGATGATTGGCAGAACATCTTAGCTGCTTTCTGTACAAGGAAGATTTGAGGGCTCTTGTATGGGTCAATTATCAGTAAATAACGGCTTAAAATTTCACTCTCCTCCACACACAAAGCTATCATATAGCTTCAGACTTGAGCTTGGACTAAACTGCACAAAGCGAATGGACTACTTTCTTGGCATCTTTATGGTGCTATATGGGACATTCTGGAGTTTGGACATTGCACAGTGTAAGGCGAAAAGACATTTGTAAATTGTAGTTGTGTGTTATTCAGCAAAGTTTAGAACTGTGACATGAGATGTTAAAGCTGTTAGGGGTGTATAAATGCATCAGTTTTACAATGAAAAGTCATCATCTCACTTATTCACGTTGTCTGCTGAAGCCCACTGGTGAGTACAAAAGCACCTGCTGTACATTCCACACGTGTCACATGTTAATTTCAAAGCCAAAATACAATACTTGTGCTCATGAATGTAAATGAATCAGTGTAGTCTGTCAAATCCACTCTGATATGGTGTTCACAGGCAACCACAGGTCAAAACATCATATTCATTAAGTTCCTCTAGAAATAACTTGCAATTTTATGTTTTTAATAATCATCTAAGGCTGTTTAGTTGCATCAATATACCAGAGCTTGGTATCAGTCTAATGCTACTTTCAGAATAAATCACCATCCAATAACAAAACAGCTCAGACATTCACCTAATTTTGTTTTTCATAGACAAAAGAAAATAATACAAAGTTGGAATGACATCCCCAGTAAAAAAAAAAAAAAAAAAACTATACCAAAATCTATTTAACATACTAAGTATACTTCAAATCCATTAACATATTTATTGACATATATCACTTAAGACTTACTGATATAAAATTATAATTAAACTTTATTTGGAGTATGTCTTTATTGCACAATGCACATTTCTTAATATTATGCTTTAAAATGTTTTAATATCACTAATAAGGGTTGTATGATCTTTGTATAATATCAGTCTTTAAATGCAAGATATTTAAAGTGTACCTAAAGTATACTTGCAATAGTTCCACTTTAGCACAATCACATATACTTAAGTATATCTTTATTTGGACCTTAGGACTACTTCTGCACCATTAAGTGCATTAAGTACAAAATTAGTTGTTCCAATTTAGCAGACTTTAAATAAACTAGTTTAGTATACCAAAAGTACAACTGCAGGGTATTTTTTATTTAGCACATATATAAATGTATTTGTAGTATACATAGCACAAAATAAATGTATTTCAAACACATTTTAGTATTTTTATAATTTTTTTTTTTTTCACTAGGGATGAGTGTGGGTAAAAGTCCATTGTTTTATTATCATGTGTAACTAGTCCTTAAAACACCATTGTAAGGCAATATGACATATGCAGGTCTAAGGCCAATGCACAAAAACACATTCTGCATGCTGCACATGAACTCTCTGCCTGAGCTGTCCCTCCAGATTCTGATGAGGTCTCCCAGGAAACAAAGGAAGAAATCCTCATTGGGAGCGGAAGGAAAAAGGACCACAAGTAAGCCTCTAATAAGCTGGGCTAATAGAAGCAGAGAAACTAAAGTCTCAGGGCTGAGAAGAGCAAAACCACCAATGGCATGCCAGTAATAAGTACTGATATTTAAAAGAAGATTGGAATGAGAAAATGGATTTGGAGTGGTTTTAAAAATGTGGATGGAAAACACTTTTGTCCACTCTGCCACATGTTTGCAAGCCAAATCTAACTCATTGCAAAACAGAAACATTCAGAAACAATAGGGAATATTGATTCAAACAGACAAGACATGTGTTAACAATTTTGCTCATGCAATAGGAGGGGCCAAATTAACTGTCTGTTAAGTATATAACCCAGGAATGAATGCCTATTTCATGAAGTAAGCTTTCCAGAGGATGTGACAAGGAGAGAGAAATAATGCGGACATGCTATGAATATTAATAGCACATTTTTACACTCTATTCCTAAATTACATGCAAAGAAAGGCATATTTTAATTAACCATGTGCTGCCAGAGACCCATCCATCTTTTGCACTTGAACACATATTTTGGTGAACTGAAAAAGGGTTGGTGTGTGTGTGTTTATATTTGCATGTGTGTAGATAATCATGTACCACATCACAAAATGGGAAGTATTTGAGAAATGCTAGAGAGCCAAATTTGTACACGATCTGATCTATAAGAGCTCATCACTGTTATGTATAAGTATACATTTTATATATATTTTTTTATTTAAAGTTCCTGTAAAGCAATATGAAAATGTGTTCTGAGTTTGTCACACCACAGAAAAATGTTATTAACCACCCAGCCAAATATGAATGATTAAAAAAAATGCCAAGTAATAGAAAAAAAATACTTTATCAAAATCTTGAAAAATAAAGAAGCTGTCCACTGTCGGCACTGAAACCACACCCACTCGTGAGAAAGATGACGTCTCTCTCAACTTACTTGTCTAATCAATGAGTCAAACATACTGATGCCTATAAACAAAAGAAAAACTTACTACCTACTAATTATAACATAAGCACACAACAAGGCTACTTACACTCTTTGTAATGGGCACGTACTGCCAAATGTGGCACCAGATGTCAGCGCCGCAAGATGAAGGCCGGGACGGGAGATAATCGGTCCAGCCCCATATCATCGGTTGTTGGCGAGATGGGAGGATGAAGGCCGAGGCGGGAGAGCCCCATTCACCAATAACAGCGGATTATCAGTGAATCCCAGTTGTCTCTGATGAAAGTTTGTAAAACTATCCGGTGTAAAACTATTACTGCAGAGGCGGGTGTTGGTGGTGATTGTCAGTTCTCCAGCAGGATGGCTCCTCACAAAATTAATCCACTTCTTCTTCATATCATCATTTTTAGGAAATTTAAATAAGGAGACCGAGCTGTTTTGTATATTATCGCAACCAGGTAATATGCATTTGCGTGACGAAGGCATAGCTAGCTAGCAAAATGTAGGCTGTAGTAAATAATGGTAATGACGATAACTCGAGATTGAGCGGGCGAACCACTGATGCTAAAACGCTGTAGATATTATAGTGTTAGGGGCGGGGCCATGCTCAGAGGCTCCAGTGTGTCAACGAGCCACCGTTTTAACCCCGCCCAAAAATCCTGAACACAGAATTGGTGAAAAACTGTTTAACTCCACAATTCAGTACTACATAGTTCAGTCTTTGTAATGTGTTTCAGCAATACATTGGTAACATTTATAATGTGTTTAGAAACAATTCTCAGAATTGACTTTACAGGGACTTTAAATTACGATCCCCCCTAAAACTTTAAAATTGGAAAAACTACTGGCTTTGGAAAACAAGAAAATGATGACTCGTGAGGGAAGCGCACATGTCAGTGAGCCATGTGTCTTTCATTTGATCAGATTTTCTAATAGCATGAAGGCAAGAGAGAAACATGCACACAGCTAAATGAGACTGAGACTGTTATAGAAATCTCTACCATTGCTCCCTTGGACTCCTTTTCATTGTATCTCTATTTTGAATATGCCTTTGGGCAGTATTTATGATACATGTATTTCAAATACAAAATAGTATTTTGTAATTTGTATTTGATAGGGTTGATGAAAATGGCTTTGTATTTTGTATCAAAATACTTTAGTGTTTTGTATTTTTAAAATACTGTAAAAAACTTTGTAAGAAGTCTACTCAGTAGTCAGTAGTTTGCCCAGACTGTTGAGATCAGAACAGAAAATTGATCCATATGGAAGAAGGTGGTGAAGGTAAGAAACGTGCAAGCTGCAAGCTTTCCATCAATGTTTTGCATAAATTGCTATAAATTTTAACAGTTCATTAAGTTTTGGTGTTCGTTTTGGTAGCCTAGGCTAAATAGTTTACCAATTTAAATAATGTTCTTGAAAACTATTATACCAAACAGCAGCCCCCTATATTTATGATTAACAATCAAATTATTAATTAGTTAGAAACTAGTTGCTATGAATACAGGTACCATCAGTTGTCTTCTTATGAATGACTTGTTTGTCATTGAGTCAGTGTTGCTGATGCAAAGTAGGCCCTTCGTTACCAAGTAACTAAATTAGGATACAATTATGTGTCATTCGCAAACATTAAACTGTTGGTTACTTTAAAACTGACCTTCATCTGGGAGATCACAGGGATATGTGAATATTTGATCTGTTAAAGCCACAATATGTAAATTTTCACAGCTAGAGGTCACTCATTCAAAACAAAGGCGTAGCTTGATGACGCCTTGATTTCATGGAATCATGGGAGGTGTTGTCTCACATCTACAGCCGGTGGAAAAGAATCGGGATGAGACTCAGGCAGAAATCATGTTAATGGATGAGAGTATTAACGTTACTGTAGTATGAAGCAGAGCAGGGTCGAGTGCTGTGCGAGCACAAACGAGGCCGCTGGAGCGATTGCTAATGAGAGACGAGCGCGACACACATCTCGACAGCAGCTTTGAACTTTTATTATGCCGCAGTCGCCGCTTCCGCTTCTTCTGCTCAAGCGTATATGGGGTAAAGCAGCGCTGTCCTATCATATTAGATACATTTGTGTGTTGAAAGTTGTTATAGTGTTACTCTCTGCGTTCGCTCGGCAGCTACTATGAGACACTTGTTGCAAACTGCAGTAAGCTAGATTGATATTAGTCATGGTGAAACATGGCACTCGCTGTAAATCAAGAAAACGAGATTTAAACAATAAGACTTACTGTGTTGAGCTATATAACATGAGTTTTCTGTCGATGAATGTATCCAAACAGTTGCTCCCCTGTCTAATAAAACGCATAATATACTAAAGCATCTTTGGTGTTTCCATGGTTTCGACAAAATAAAAAAATCGAGGGTGTGATGTCATTGATGGGACACATGGACACGGTGCGTGTCCTGGTTAAAATTGCTTATTTCTCCAGTTTTAAACATTTGGGATAATGTAAGTACACAAGTCAACAAAATATATAACATTGTTCTAGTGTTTTTTGGATCCATAATACATATGGATAATACATATTAATACATATTAAAAATCCTACATATTGTGCCTTTAACTGGTTGCATATGTCAGATTCATTGCATGACTCGGGCAGAGAAAAGCTGTTGCTATCAAACATTGTTGACTTAATTAGCTGAGTCAGTGTAATGGTGAAGGGATAGATCAAATAGGCCAATTGATGGATGGTTTGTGAAGAAATTTCATGCTCCCTTGTAAAAGTATTTTTTAGTGCTTTTAAAATACAAAAATACAGTAGATTATTTTGATACATGGTGTGGCTGCTGTATTTTGTAGTTTATTTTGATACACTTAAAATTAAGGTATTTGGTATTTTATTTTAAAATACATTTTGATGTATTTTTGCCCAACCCTGCCTTTGGGAATCAATAAAAAATGTCTGTCTATCAATATATCTCTTTCACAAATGCAGTATCTTGAAGTTTTGTGTCATTTTCCCCTTCTCTATCTATGTCTTAAAGGGGTGATGAACTGAGAAATCAAATTTTCCTTGAGCTTTTGACATATAAGAGGTCATAATACTATAAGAATATCCTGTAAGTTTCAGAACTGAAAACTTTCTTGTTAGTCCAATAAAAGCTTTTATTGACACCAGACCCAGCAAACGACAGGTTTTTCAAAGTGGGGATCTATGACGTCAAAGGGCAGCAAGCACCGCCTCCGCAGAAGAAGACCAACACCTACTTCATCACTGTCTGTTTAGCTCCGCCCATCGATTCATGCATGACAATAGAATAGGTAGCTTAAGTAACATAGGCCAACGTGGTGCTAAACCGGATCGACCTACCAAGCAATAAACATGACGTTGAGGATTACAAAATATCGTGCAGTGCCTGGACTCGACAGTAATGCAACATGTAAGTAACTGTGTTAATTACAATGCCTGATCTGATATTAATGATTCATGTACTGTCAGATGTTCTTTGTCTGTGTGTCAGTAAATCAAAACCGTGACTAAACGTCAACTTGCGTTGTTTCTCTTAGTAGGATGAAAATAATCTGTTTTTTAACGGTGATTAAATTATATAAAGAAAGCGATCAAAGAAAGCTCCATGAAAAAGAAAAGAAAGCGCGCACTGAAGCTGTCAAACAGGGCAAGTTCATCAGTGACTGACACGCCCAAAACTCCCGTTTTATTCAACGAATCTCTTAATTATATCACGTTTGCACTGTTATTTAAGATGAAAGCATTTGTTAGTGTACAGAAATTGAGTTGCAATGACGAGATCACTGCTTTCATGCCCTCAACATGTCTGTGATCGGCTACAGTGTTCATCTCTGCAAGTGCAACCTTTCATGCCACAATATAATGCCATAGATCTAAATGTAATGCAACACTTTTCACGATTAGTTAACCTTGAGAGCTGTAATAGTAAAAACGCACTAAAAGTGAGAGTAATACTTAGCTATTTCAAATGGAAAGACGTTAGCCAATCACAGCAGTGGGCGTTTACACTGAAGTCTCACAGCAGACACGCCCCTTGAAACAGAGCGTTCAAACCAGAGGGCTAAAATCAGGGTAGGAAAAATGCCTTTTATTTATAAATTTTGACAATTTTGGATGTAAAAAGCATACAAACATAAGTGCACACCAGGAAACATTATAAAACAATAAAACAACGCAGTTCATGACCCCTTTAACTAAACAGCTATCAGCAGACAAACAGATGGATGGTTCCAGACAACATTGCAAACACAAACAACAGCAGAGAGACTGATGCTAAATACTAGATAGATGTCTATATCTCCTCATATTTACAGAAAAGAGATTTGTTATCAGAAGTGCAGGAGGGCAAAATAAATGAATCAAGATGGTCGCACTCCCCAGAGAAAGTGAGGGAGAAAAAGAGAGATAGAACAGGAAACACAAGGCGCACCCATTCAGCAGATAAAAGGGCTCTAATGCTGCCTTTATGTTGGGAGTCTAGTATCATTCTCCAGGGCTAGAGCATTAAGGAACTCACAACTACAGGTTCTGGAGTTAATGATGGATTGTCCTTCCTTTGCTAACAGTCTATTCTACACATCACCTGAAGCACAGGAAAATTGCCTCTCTCCATTTGTAAAATTTTTTTTAAACCTAAAATTGAACTTTAATGAAACACATGTAGAATGATCTTTAATTATAAATCTCCATACAGCACAAGCAATTATGACATGTTGATATCATTGTTCCTCTTATTTATGCAATTAAACTGATATCGAACATTGATTCTTTGTGCTCCTATTACAACAGTAGATGATAGTGTAAATAATTTAAATCTGTACACAAGTCTGCACTGGATTGCCTTCACTCTTAAAAATAAAGGTTCTTTACTGGCATTGTTGGTTTCATGAAGAAACTTAAACGTCCGTGGAAACTTTCCATTCCATAAAAGGTTCTTTATAGTGAAAAAAGGTTTTTTAGATTATTAAAATTTTCTCCACCCTAAGTAGAAAATGGTTCTTTTAAGTACTTTTTATTGAAAGAATCTTTGGGGAACCGAAAATGGTCCTTTTATGGCATTATTTTTAAGAGTGTTGACTATTTTCATGTAGGTCAGTAAGGTGAATCTATATGGATAAACAAGTGACTTCTGCATTTATGTCACAGGTTGAAGACAATTTCAAGAAGACGTCCCATAAACAGTTTCACATTACCACACTCTAACAATAGAGAATATTTGCTGCCGTCAGTTCCTTTTTGTGTCATCTTTCCCACATGGCACTGTAGTCAATCTATTTTGAACAATCACTAAATGGTCAAGTAACCCTGTTGTGAATGGACTAGAGATCTGTGGACTTGATATAAAAGACAAAGATCTTTAGCAGTGCTTCTGGTAAAATGCTTTGCACTCTCGTAACAAATCTAGCAAACGACCATGTAAGCGTATCAGTGCTTGTTGATCTCTGTGCTTATCCAGTATGTGTCTGTTGTTGCTCAGCACAGATAAGGTTACAGCTCTCCTCAGACATCTGACATAGCAGCCGACCTGCATAATTCATACATCTACTGCTTGAAGTAATTAAAAGAAGCAATGAGATCACAGACACTTACATCTCCATCTCCAATACGCACAGGATAAAGCATCTTCATGCCAATTCTATGCCTCTCAAAATGGCTTCTTTGTTTGTATTTTTTTCTAGATCTTTTGGAAAAGCAGCGGATCCATGATTAAGAGGAAATGCACTAGATTACACAAAGGGAATCACTGCTTACTGCGTGGGAGTTGTTTTCAGTGATGTTGTAAAACCTTTACAAGAAACAAGAAACTATGAATTTTTTTCGTTTCAAATTCATCAAAAAACAACTTACCTGAACTATGCCATCCACATTTTTTATACTCTTACTCTATTGGCAACAATTTTAGAAAAAACATCTGAGACGAAGTTAAAACTTCAACTAAACAAATTATGAAAGATCTGAGCAATAATCCATCTCAGTCCTAAACGTAACTTTAACTTTAGTTACAGGCAAATGAAGCCGAGCACAGAATACTTCTAACGGGTATTCAGAAGTTATCAGGTCTCTTTTATTTTATGTAAACGGCTCATGAGTTGTTTTTGGCAGCTTTGTGAATGAGGGACGTCTCCTGCGGATACAATTCACCAAACTATTACACAGACAAGCGCGCGTTTGTTCAGAGCGCATCCGCGCTGCAAGCGCTCAAAGAGTCGCTGGTTCGTTTAGTCGCTTTATAATAACTAGCCTATATCACATTGTATCGTTTATATGACTGAGCAAGCCCAAGTAAACATAGCCAAACTTCAAACTTTGCGTCACCCAGCTTTATACTAACGAAGACTTGCAGTGAACTTCTACCTGCTAGGCGCGTGCAGGTGCACAGAACACTGTCGGAGCGTTTCGGCATCAGTTGTCATTCTGGTTCACATTACATGCACGACGGTTTGGTAAACACTGAACCTAAACCTCTCAATGCACACCGCAGATTTTTTTGTGTGATGATGAATGCTGGGCTCTATACATCCACCTGCCGTACAAACATTACGCATGCATGCTTCATTTTCATTACCTGTTTCTCAAACCCGAAATAAATCATTAGAGCATCTACGAACCTTATGACGGGACTTGACAGGATAAACAACTCAACGTTCAATCTTGTGAGTTTTTGGGACAATTACAACGGATAGCAGGAAAAGGGGTGTACTCACGCTGCTGTTTTCACCCGTCCAGTGGACCATTGCCTGGTTGTGGGTGGCATCCCCTTTAAGGACGAAAGAGCTGCTGAGTAGAGAGACTTTCTCCGGAGTCGATGCCCTCCGGACTCGGGGAACTCCCATGGCCGGTCCGCCCGGGTCCCCGCTGTAATCTCCGCGGCTGTGCGCTGAGATAAGCGTTTCATCTCTGCCAATGACATGCCCACCGCGGCTGTCAAGCTCTCGGTCCCGTTCGTTTCTCTGGTGTATAACGCCGCTGTGACATGAAATCGGTCCGAAAAGTGACATCCACGCGCAAGCGAAAAATACAGCTGGGTACAGGTGCGCAAAAACTGCCATGATGAGCGTCTTCATTTAACACTGTCAAAGCGAGTGCGATGCAAGCGAAAGATGGAAAGCTCTAATGTAATAGAGAGGGAGGGAGGGAGGGAGGGAGGTTGAGAAAGGGAGAGAGAGGGGAAGAGGGTGGGGAAAGCAAACCTACGTACCGAGCGCGCTCATGTGCTGTATACTAGACAGCCGAGCCGAGACCGTTGAGAAGATCAGCCGTATTCGCCTGCCACCTAGTGGAGCTACGAGTCAAGTGTTTGTTTGTTTTTACCCAAAACTATTTTAGAAAAGTTTAAGTTTGTACCAGTGGCGAGGCTACAGAAGGGCCAGGGCGGCACTGGCCCACCCAGATTGATAGCTGACCCACCCAATCAAAGGTTCCAGAATATTTCGTTTTATTTCCAGACACTACTTTGGTCTGGAAATAAGCATATCTGTTGTGAAGGCCTATATATAATTTGAAAAATGTATTATTAAAAATACATATAATATGTTTTTATTTCGCGCCGGTAAACTCAGCTTTCCAGAGTCGCGACAGCAGCTGTTCGCAGCGTGCGTCACCGTCCATGAGTCGCGCTTATAATAGCCAATGTGTGCCGGTTTGTTTCATTTTTACAGTGACTATTTATTCTACAGTAACAATTTATTCTACGGTAACATAGTCAGCTGTGTGTAAACAAATTCTACAAAATTAAGTGATGACAATTAAATTAAATCGAGCTTATTGTGTCCTTCCCGCACACCATTAAGACGTTAACTCTCCAAACACTAAATAGCTTTGAAGAGCTCTGCTTTCAACACAAGCTTTTCCAGTAAAAAGCTAATTTTCCCCCACGATTAGCTCCTCAGCGCTGCAGTCTCTGTTTTTAATGCCACATTTGTTTACTGACGAGCGAGGGGAGGTAAACAACCAAACTGTCGGCTCCATCTCGTATAGCGCTGGTAAGTCCAATTTATTCTATTGAATCGGTTCGTCTTAAACGGTCCTCTTCCCATGTGTAGCTTTGGAAAATCAGATTCATTCTAGCGAATCGGTTCATCTAAACGGTCTATCTCTTTTATATGTAGCTTTGGAAAGTCTGATTCACTCTAGTGAATCACTTCTTTCGGAAGGTTCGTAATGAACAGATTGACCGATTCGAGCATGGATTCGAATCCCATATGGCATTTCTTTCTTTCTTTCTTTCTTTTTTTTTTTTTTTTTGTAGTGGACTATTTAGTTTATCATGTCTAATTAAATATTACAGTTAAATATTCTAGCAGTATTCTAGTTATTTTTATTATTATGTGTTATTATAGCCTAATGTGCTTGTTTAGGCTTATTCAAAATATAAATAAATAAAAAACACAGCCTTTTTATCAAGCCTTTTTGTGCATGCTGTATATAGAGGTCCACCCTATTTCACCAAGGTCCACCCACTTGAAGATTTCTGGCCTCGCCACTGGTTTGTATTAACATCACATATCAAATAATGCAACAAAAAAAAGTCACTCCTTAATTTCTAAGATCCAGTCAATTTAATTTAATCCCCATTTAATCCAACATAACATTTGTGACCAAAATTTAAACCAAAACTTTCTACTTTCTACTTCTTTTTTTTTTTAGTTTGAAGGGTCTAAAAGTGTTGATGTATTTTATTAATTCATTCATAAATTATTTAAATTAATATATTTTTGTGTCAACTATATGCTATATGAAAGTACAGACTGTTTTGGAACTTTTTTTTACATTGCTAGTGTATATAGTCACATGACCAGAGCTGGATGCATGTAAACTTACTATATTACTAAGTATTACTAAGGTTGTATGTAAAATATAAAGGAAATGAGGATTTATTTTTGGATTGTCAATTCTTTTTCCCCACGATTGCCTTCAAGCAGTTTTGACTCTGTTTCATTCCTGGTAACAATTACTACACACACTTTCAAACTTCTCTGAAACTGTAAAGTCACTTTAGCTGGGCTCCTGAATGGGGAAAACTAAATCTAAATGGTTTAATTACTTGTTGTTGAATAGACAAAATGTATGCACTTCTTAAATATTTTATGCACTTTTTAATATTCTATGTGCTTCTATTTTGATTGAGAAAAAAAAAAACCTTGTAATTCTTTTCCCCTATAACTTAAAACATCCAAGGTGGACTAATTATTCAATCTCATTTGCCTATAAATAAGCTGACTCAGTTAAATTCCACCTCAGATCAATCATTTCAGAAGAGGAAGCATGAAATTAGATGCACAGCAAAGTATAAAGTCACTGGTTACAACATTCTAGTGAGCTGATGTGGCCACTTAATTAGACTGTCCAAATATTCTAATAAAAAACTGTCAGAAAGTATTTTCCTGATTTTGGACAACTTAAAAAGCATGAAAAATTAGAGGAAATAAACAGATTTAAAGCTGGAAGCTCTAAAACAGTGTCATATTTCTATAATATATTAACTGATCTGGTGGAAAGTGACACAACTACAATTAGGAAAGCATGGGAGAAGGACGTGGGTTTCACTATTGAGGATATGCAATGGGAGGAATGCCTACAGAAGATACATGACTGTTCAATTAACACTAGACACAACTTAATCCAGTTCAAATCTCTGCATAGAGTATACATGTGCAAAACTAAACTGCATAAGATTTTCCCTGAAGTGTCACCAGTATGCAAAAAATGCAAGGTTGCGGAGGGTACACTCACATTCACTTTGGACATGTTGTAACCTTCACAAGTACTGGACTGATATTTTTGCACTGCTTTCCAAATTGTATATAGATTGTTCCAGACCCTATGATTGCTGTTTTCGGGGTATTTTTGTACCTTTTAGTAAATATGAAAGACAGTATATTTCTTTATTTATGGTTCTTGCAAAGAGATTGATTCTTCAGAGGTGGAAATTGTTCCAACATTCAATGTGTTGCTGAGTGAACCAGTGAGCATCATTCGTATTGAGAAGTTACGATTTATTAACAACGATAAGCTAGATATATTTTGGAAAATATGGAAGCTGGTATTAGATCACTTAGGAATGTGATAACTTTGTACAGGTTTTCATACTGCATTATACCTTTGTAACTCTTTTTATCTAATTTCTAATTTATTTACCTAACCATTATTATCTTATTATTGTAGTATTTATTTATTTATTTTTATTTTTTCCTCCCCACACCCTTCTGATGTTACCACTGTGATCTGTTTGGAACCTCTTTATCTTATGTATCAGGAATATGTATCTGTAACTAGAGTACATTTATACATTTGGTATACCGTACTACTGTTTCCTTTTTGGACCTTTGTTCTGAAAAACAACTGTCATTTAAAAACTATTACTAAATAAAGTTAAAAAAAAAAAAAAAAAAAAAAAGAATTCTAAAACTATTATAAAACATCCACATTTTCTATACCCAATTAGGGGTCACAGGGGAGCACATATATTTTGGGTTCAGTACTCTTAAATAGTTTTAAAAGTCTCTTATGCTAACACAGACTGCATTTATTTGATCACAAATACAGATAAATCAGTAATACTGTGAAATATTATTACAATTTAAAAGAACTGTTCTCTATTTTAATATATTTTAAAATGTAATTTATTCCTGTAATGGCAAAGCTGAATTTTCAGCAGCATTTACTACAGTCTTCAGTGTCACGTGATCCTTAGAAATCATTTTAATACCAGTAACATTTCTTATTATCAATGTTGAATACAGTTGTGCTGCTTAACATTTTTGTGGAAACTGTTATTTGTAAAGAATCTTGAAAATATGTATATGTTCACAAGAAAGCATTTATTGGAAACAGAAATCTTCTGTAACATAAATGCCTTTAATGTCACTTTTGATCAACTGAATGCATCCTTGTTGAATAAAAGTATTAATTCCTTTAAAATATATAAATAAAATAAAATAAAATAATGTATATATATATATTATATTATAATGTATATATATATATATATATATATATATATATATATTTAAATTCAATTTAGACAACATATTTTAAATTCATTCGTGTGTGTTGTCTGAATTGGTGAACCTGGTGTGATGTAAAAGCTCGGCGTACGGCGTAGTTGAGTAATAAAAGTGTGTGGTAACCTTCAGTTGGCCAAGGAAAGACGCCGTCCTTTATCACGTGCAAAATGTTTCGACCTTTCTCTCAACCAAACTACAGAATTGCGTCAGTTTTGACTATGGCGAGGATTGGTCATGTAAGACAACAGTGTAAGAACAGAAGCTGCGATTGGTTGAATGAGACTTGCTCTTTCTGCGTGTCTCTCAGCGTGGACATCAGTGAGTGAAGATGGCGAACTGGTGTGTGCGAGCGATCAGACAGAGCTCTTCTATTATAGCGTCTCCTTCGCTTGTAAGGTAGGTTTTCTGAGCAGTGTTATTGTGTGTAGTTCATGTCCAAGCTTGGTTAAATATTTTGCTTTAACGAAAATTAATAATCGTTCTGTTGCGTAAGCTGTTTAGAAATGACTGATACATGCTGATGTCCTTAGGACCCTCACTTAATGTCTTCAGGTGACAGTATTTAGACAGGTTTGTTGTTGTTGTCCTGTCGGATATATTATAATAACAGTGCAGATTAGTTACGTGTGATCATCGATGCTTCTTAGTGAAATTTGCTTACAGGCCTTTACCACAGTATTATATATCGTTACATATAGAACATGTTTCATTGAGTTCAGGATGTTTGTTTCAATCTCCTTAAGCCTTTAAAAATAGTGTCCGCATGTTGGCATGGCAATGACAGACTCTTTTCCGACACGTGTTAGTGTCAAAGCTAGTTCATAAGACTTACTGAAGTTTAGGCTAATCGTTCCGCCTCTGTTTCACCTCATGATTGGTTTAGACCGGGGGTGTCCAAACTCGGATCTGGATGGCCACTGTCCTGCAGAGTTTAACTCCAGCTTACCTCAACACACCTTGCCTGGAAGTTTGCTGGATGCCTAAACACCTTGATTAGCTGGTTCTGGTGTGTTTAATTTGGGTTGGAGCTAAACTTTGCAGGACAGTGGCCCTCCAGGAGCAGGATCGGACACCCCTGGTTTAGACTATCTCTTAACCAGTTGCAGACTGGACTCTTAACTATTTTGTAATGTCAGTGTATCTAGAATCCCATGTCATTGAAATATTATGTTCTACAAAGAAATAACCAGTTTAAGACAATAAAGCTATATTATTTTTTATTCTTTACATGCTTGGATAAGTAAAACATTCATCACCCATTCAGTGTTGACTGCTAACTATAAAGGAGCAGTTATCCTAAATCAACTAGTTTATATAACTTGTTTTTCCATACAGTGATCATTCATATTGACAATTGACTTTAAGTTCCAAAAAGGATAAAAGACTCAGAAATCCCATTGATGAGTAAAGATAGCACATTTCAAACTGTACTTCAGTAGCTTCGCCAGCCAAGCAAGTGCCATTGAGATCAAAGAGAATGCTGAAGAATGACATTCTGCTGGTATTATGTATACCTCCTTTTGAAAAAATTGACATTCTTTTTGAGTGAACACTTCCTTTAAGAATAAGACAGGTTGCATAATCTCAGTGTATATTTTGGCTATAATGCAAAGGCTGTATTAACGAATATTCCCTTCTTTTAACATTTCAGGGCGACCCCACGTCTCCTTTGCACAGCAGCCCAACAGAAAAGCCCAGGAACTGGAACCGAAGAAGAGAATGGGGCTCAGAAACCAGAACCCGGTGCAGCTGAAAAAGCCTTCACAGAAGAAAAGATGCAACTGGAAGAACAGCTGAAAGATGTTACGGTAATGCAGTATTTTCAGCCTTGACATTTGTTGCATAGAATAGTGTTGGGTGATGCGCTCAATAATCATATCGTCCTGTTGTCAGCCAGTGAGATTGCGGATACACAATATTGTCACAGGAGTGCGATCTTTTCTGATAATTGGATATAGAATCATATAAATGTAGATGATTAATTACTATCTTAATTTTTTGGCTTAATATTCCTCTTGTGGACCATACACTAATGATAGTGGGGAAAAATTGAAGAATCAAGATTTGTTTTGTTTTTAAGGTCAGTGTTTAAAGCTGCTTTTGATTTTCATCAATAACTGATTACTATTCTGTGTTCAGACCTAAAGACTGTTATTAGGCCTGTATAATTGTAGAAATAATATTATTATTATTAAGCGTCGTAACTCTGCAGATGTTGATTTTGCTCAAACAGCAACATTACACACTAACTAAAAAAATTAAAAAAGTGAAATCATAATAAACCACCCCTTTAAACGATGACTGTATAAGAATTATGTGTCTTTTTTATAACAAGCACTCCTGACAAATTGTGAATAGATCACTTTGCAATTCAAATTTAATGTGGGATGTAGTTTTCTAGTCTATTTTAAAAATGTTTTCATTGAAGAGTCCTCAATCCTTACACGCGTGTCGTGTCACAAGTGTGATGTCATTATGAAATTAGGGAAGGCAAATTAATGTATGTCCTAATATCAATTTGATGATAATACTAGCCTGGTAATAATAATAATAATTTAATACTTTAATGGGAAAATTAGCCAATAACCAGTCAAAGGAATCAACCATCGGCTAGTATAAAAGTTCCAGTCAAAAATGTACTTAAACGGAGATTAAAATGCACCGACAGTAAATGTTTTTCTTGCAGTTCACAAAATCATGTAATTTCCTGCACAGCCTGACCTTCAGTTGCCCTTGTAGTTCAAGGACACTCCAAGGACACTTCTATCCAATTGTCTTTTTGTCCAATTGTTCAAACAAATGCTATTTCTTAGAAACCGGAGCTGGTCATGTTACAGATTGGTGATGTTCAGAGGATTTACTTGCATGTAAATCAGCTGTAAAGTGTCTCAAACTTAACCAGAATGTGTCTGAGTGTCAGCATCAGCTTGGTCCTTTCTTTACATTGAAGCATTCAGATTAATCAATACAGTAAATCCAGCACATTGTAAATGGTGGTGTTGCAACATAAATCTGCTGAGTTTTTAGAAAATGAACACAAAATATTGCAGATATTTAAAGAAGCATTGCAAATAATTCATGAGGTTTTGTCATTTGTCAAACAAAAGCATTTTTGAGAGGAGCGGTTTATATATTGTGTGTAATTTGATTAGAAAACTCAGCATGCTGTTTGTAGTTAATTGTCTGATCATTTTTAATTGCCTTTTGCTGCAGGATAAATACAAGCGGGCACTAGCAGACACTGAGAACCTTAGGCAAAGAAGTCAGAAGATGATTGATGATGCTAAACTATATGGTAAGCTATTATAATAGGTTTATAAGCTGTTTTATAATCAGACATTTCCGCATCTTCAATCAATTTGTTGATTGTTTTCACTCATGTTGTTGGGTTTTTGTTTTTTTCTCAGGAATCCAGGGCTTCTGTAAAGATCTCTTAGAGGTGGCTGACATCTTAGAGAAGGCAACAGAAAGTGTACCAAAAACAGAAGTATCTGCTGCAAATCCTCACCTGAAAAATCTTTACGATGGCCTTGTAATGACTGAGGTGCAGATCCAAAAGGTCTTCAAAAAACACGGCCTTGTTAAGCTTAACCCTGATGGTCAGAAATTTGATCCTTATGAGCATGAGGCTGTCTTTCATGCACCTGTGGAGGGTAAGGAGCCGGGTACCATAGCCGTAGTTACCAAAGTAGGTTACAAGCTGCATGGCCGCACCCTCCGGCCAGCTCTGGTGGGTGTAGTCAAGGCCCCCTAACTACTCGTACACACTATCATGGGTCATTACCTGGTCTTAGGTTCCACTGTTTTTTTTGTTAAAGGTGCCTCTGGGAGGCGAAATCCAATATGTTGACAACTGAAGGACAATGCCAGACTAGTCTTTGAGTTATGTATTAATAATAGTCAATATTAAAATAGTTCTTGGGCATATTATAAGAGCTGAGTGCATATGCAGTAGAAGATTCAGAGTCTTTGATTGGATGCTGCATTATTCCTTTGAGAATCACCACCATTCCAGGGGCTTCTGCAATACAGAAAGTGATTATTCTTGCTCAGAAAGCCCTTTCAAGAAACACTGCAGCACATTATACCGTTGAACATCTTTTCTTATTATACGTATTCGCTCTTATATTAATTACTGTACTGAAGAATGTTACCAGTTTGGCACCACCATGTATGATGATGTGTTGACAGCAGTTGTTAGATTCCACTTGTGCTATGCAGGTTTTTCAATTTGTAAGAGAGAATAATTAATCTTCTTTACAGAACTTGGAGTAACATTTTATTCAAAAATAAAAATGTATAATTTTATAATTATTTACCAGCAGTTGTACTTCCTAACTTTCACTATTTTCATAGTGTGCAGACCTGATGAAATATCACACTTTAGTCAACAGAAATTGTAATTGATTTTTTTGGAGAGGTGTTTTCAGGAGAAGAAGGGCAAGCACACTGAGAGATCTGTGTCCTATGAAGTCATTAGAAATGGTGGTTGTTATATGGATAGAATGATGGAGAGATCAGATTTAAAGGTTTACATCTGGATTCAACTTTTCCATCCAAGTGAAAAAGCAGACAATTGTCAAATAAAGCATGTACCATTTTCAAAAGTAGATCTGTGATTATTACAACTTCCATAGGTTTGTTGTTCATTTGTGACATTTTCATCATAAAACAAAAGTTCAAAAAAAGGATACAGTGGTATATTTAATACTTCATTTGATTATGTAAGTCCTGTATTTCTGTGATCTGGGTAAAAGAATATATTGTATATATGTGGGCATATTTCTTCTTTTAAATGGCATTTCATACTAATAATAAACATTATTTTAAAATGACTAGAAATTGCCATTTTCTTATAGATGTTATTTAGATTATGCCTTCTGAAATTTATTTCAGTCTTGAAATGTGAGCAAGGGCATTATTTTCTCTTAATAATAGACAATCGGTTATATTTCAACACTTTAATACAAAGTAGGAAAGAACATGACATATGCAATAAAATACTTTCCACATACTCAATATTTTGACAAATATGATCCTTCAAAAATGGACTATTTTACCAGAGAACATTTGTGTCACAACCGAGCAGAAAAAAGTGATAAATGTCACATTTTCTTTAAAAAATTATAAAAACGTACTTAAGATAGTGTCTTTTTGTGATGTCATTTTCAATATCATATCCCCTCTCATTTTTAGGTGTTAGAAAAATAATTATACTCTCTGAAATAGCATATCGAATGAATATTAAAGTGAAAATAGTAAGCTTTAAATGAACCAGTGAATTTTTTCTTCCTCAACAAGTGAATGTTGGTGAGCATGACTGTACTAGTTTTGAACAATGGCTTGGGAACCAAAAGATGACCAAAGATCATATTTCCTATAACCATGAAGCACAACCTGAAGACTAACCTTGTGTAAAAATGTAAGCACCCCAATAGAAATAAAATAAAAAGGCTGTGACAGAAAACACCATAGAAAAAAAAAAAGAACCCTTCCACATTTGCCCCATAATTTCCTTATTCCTACTCACAGTGTCCTCCTCATAACTACATTCATCATTTATATTTACCAAATGGTTACACAGCCAATTTACATATCTCACATGTGCCTTGGGTGAGTTTCTCTCCCAGTACAACTGTGCACATCTACTTTTAATGGCTTTAGTCATAAAAAGACATACATCTTGTGTGGGGCAGTTATGTCTAGCATAGAAATGTAAAGAAAAAACGGGATCAAACAGACACCTAAAATAAACCTCAACCTTTTGTACATTTTTGATGTGGTACGATTTAAGATTAAAATATAATATTTCAAGGGAAAGGAATAAAAACCATCAACCAGGGCAAATATGCTTCAAGGCACACAACATGAGCATACTCAAACATGAATGACTGTTTATGGGACTTTATATGTACCAATGTCTTGGGCTAAAAATGACAAAGTATAAAAATGTTGATGACCACCTTGGCCTTTACAATGGATTTACACTAAACAGTTATTTCCAATATCGTATACAATAAAAAAACAAAAAACAATGGCTAAAAGTTATACTGTGCCTATCCTATTTGACTCGTAATATATTAATAATTTCAAAACTATGTAAAAAAATTAAACCTTTGCATTTGCCTCCGTGAACAGTGCTTTTCTTAGCTTTCTACAGCTTTGGGGTAGACACGAGCAGGCAATAATATTACAAATCATGGAAAAATATGTTTGTCTCAGTTGTAATCTATGATTTGGTACTACATGAAGATTTTGTGAAGGCATTTGAAAAGTAAAGACAAAAACCTTTAGTATGTAGTTGTAACACAGTCCCAGCTTAGAAATGTAGTTGTACACTTTGAGATGAGAACCCCTGATGCAGTATTAAGCTTTATCCATCACATTACCTAACAAATGAGAATAATACCCTCCTGAAACAGGACGATCATGGTAAATATTCTCACTCAGAGCTTGACGCTTTAATCATCAAGCTAACACTTTATATAGCCTGGTTGTGTGCCATTTAACTTGAGCTTCTGAAACATGCTCAATAAAAAGCTATAGTAACAACCTCACAAAGGTCAACTCCAAAAAAAAAAAAAAAAAAATTCATAACCAAACATAAACATCGGATGTTTAGATAATATCGAGCATGCTTCACGTGTCTCACAAATTGACATAACAGAATATATCCAAATGAAACAGGCAAATTCAGGTTAGCATGAGACTTTTGGCAAGCAGAACAAGGAACTGTCCTAAATTCCTTCTTATGACAAAGCAAGAAACTCAGAACCAAATATCAGCTTTGTACAACATTAAGCATTGTGTTGATACTCTATTGGCAGGAAACATTCGAGTCCCACTCAAAATCACATTCAAAACGGAGGGATTTTAACATGGGGCAATGGTTTTTTTTGTGTTATATCCTGATGTATTACACAGGACAACATACTGGAAAGTTCCCTATGATGAATACTGATTATGTACCAGTGTGGCACCTACAGTCATTTTGTTCTCACAGGATTTTCTGAGGTCCATTATAAAACAGTAGAAAAATATATTTACAGTCATTATTCATACAGCCAAATCTTTGGACAGTGTCGTTAAGAAGCTTCTCGGGATATCCAGCCACTCTCCGACAGAAAATTCAGAATCCGTTTTTTTAGCACCTTGTCCAGGTAGCTGGGTAGGCGGCTTTTCGAAGGAATGCCCTGCCGTTTCTGTAAGTGATCTTTGATGATGATAGTCTTGACAGTCAGATAGCGCGTAGGACTAAGGTTCATAGAGTTGCACAGTACCTTCTCCCGATCCGAAAGCAGCTCAAAGCCAGACAGGTTCTCGATGGCTGAGAACTCACTGTCCTTCCCCTCCTCTTTAATGGTACTGACTCCTCCACCGCCGCCAAGCCCACCTCCTGCTCCAACCCCTCCTCCAAGCCCGGCTGCTCCTCCTCCTCCACTACTACCTCTCTTTGAGCCAGCAACACTTTTGTTCTCTTTCCGTTTTTCCCGTTTGTGGCGTGCCGCCTCATACTCAGCCGACTCATCGAGTCTCGCGATGCCATTTCGCCGATAACGCTGAAGCTCCCGAACCTTCGCCCGTAGCATGCGCTCTTTGTGCATGTTATCGAAGAACTCTTCAAACTCACGTTGTGGCATGAACTGGCAAAGGGCACGAAGTTTTGTCCGTTGCTCCTTCTCTTCCTTGGTGATTTTGCGTTTCGGCGTTGCTGCTGCAGAGGAGCCCATCGACCCTGTCGGAATGATGGTGGTAACACCGCCCAATCCAAGAGCTCCACCTGCACCCCCAACCCCTCCTGTTCCACCTGGTCGTTCTCGCTCTTTATCTTTTTTGTCTCGTCCCAGAAAGGCTGGCACTAAATTGTAGTCACGAGCAATGTTTTTGCGGCGCTGGCGCTCCCGCAGCTTCCGCACGTACATGTCCACATGGGCTCTCTTCATCTCAATTTCAATATCTTCATCGTCGTAGTTTACAGACAGGCCACTGATGAGTTTCTCTGCCTCTTGGTCATATTCGATCTCATAGTCATCACGAAGCGGCATGTATCCAAGCTGCTGCTGCTCCGCCACAGATATGTCTAGTGGGGGCAATGGGGTAGTCAAACTAGGAGACAGCGGACCTCCACTCGGGCAAGTGTGGTCTGTCACGCGGTTGGGGATGCTGTCAGGGATGCAGGCTTTGCCCAGATTTCCATGGATATACATGCTCACATAATGGTCCATGACCTCCTGAGGGGTGCGTGATGCACCAACATGGGCTGCCATATCCTCCTAACACAGAGAAATAATCAAAGTTTACAAAAGGGTTAGTTCATCTACAAATGAAAGTTCTATCATTATTTGCTCATCCTCATGTTGGTCCACATTTATAAGACTTTTTTTTCATCTTCAAAACATAAATGAAGATGAGGTGATTGTGTCTTTTCAGAAGACTTTGATTAAACAGCACGAATCATGTGGAATCATTGTTTTTAATAAATGTTTTGATAACACGGACTTTCAATGGAGGGACAAATATCTCTCAGGTTTCCTTAAAAATATCTTAATTTGTGTTTTGAAGGTGAAAAAGGTTTTACGGGTTTTGAATAATAATAATTTACAAAATTTTAATTTTTGGGAGAACTATCGGTCTAATACAGGAACTAATAAAGTGAAACCCAAACATAAATAATATTACTTAATAAATTAAGTTAATGCAAAAGCACCTGCTTTCAGTACAATTGCACAGTACTGTTTGTTCTCTATATGGAAACTATATAGTGTGCTATATGAATGACCAACACTGTAATGCACCAAGGAATCTGCTGTATTCTTTAAAATACCACTTTCTTTAAGTTTCTTCATTAGGCAATGCATCATTTGCTGCAGACTAAACATGACCAGTTTGTGTTGAGGTGCACATTTGGCAATGCAAAAGATGTTTATTCACGTCAATATTGACTCAATTGAGAATCGTACCCAGTTACCAAATCCATATTGCTCGATGGCATCGAGCAGCGACTGTTCTTCCCTGCTAGTCCATCCTCCCTCTGCTTCGGGACCCCAGAGCGAAAAGCGCCCGCCGTCAACTTGCTGATAGCCATGCCACCGTCTATGGTTGCCGATTTCAGCACCCGCGGAGAAGCACTCCGGACAAAGTTCAATATCTTGACATTCGGCACAGCGAATCCGCAAATTCGTAACATCTGCCAGGCAGTTCACGCAGTACTTCTTCCCTAGGTCGGCCATATTGCTTACTACCGCTTGTTGTTGGAAGCAGCAGTGGCGCGGGACAGGGCATGCGCAGTGGAGTATCATTGGTCACGCCGCTGCGTCTCATTAATATTAATAGTAACACAGCGAATGCTTGTGATTGGCTCTCGCTCTGGGTGTCCATGGCAACATACACGCACTCCCATACAGACACAAAATAGTTGAGGCAAGCGCTGTTTCATGAGCTAAATGTTGGTTATTATGTAGAGAAATTGCATGTAACTTTTTCTTAGGTTAATACAAAAAATAATTTTCAAAGAATTTTGTGTAAATTCAACCCTATAAAATGGAAGAAATAGAGTTAGTTCATGAAGAAAGCTCTGTTTTAGAAAATAACACACCGGTGGAAAACACTGAAACGTTTGAGGATCTAACAGAGGCAACAAGTGCACAAGTTGGGGAGAAAGAACCCGAAGAAATTGAACCTCCTAATATCTCAGAAGCAGTTGAGGATGATGTGGTCAAGCAGGGTTCACAGCTCTCATTGGGCGTCCTGACAGAAGACATGCCCATTGCTGAGACAAGTGGACCGCAGAGGGATGAAATCGAGTCTATGCAGGGTATGATAACAGAAGAGGAGGATGGAATAGAACTCCTTATAAATGAGAACTTGGAGGACACTGATGGTCCTGAAATAGGACATTTCATTGATGATCTTCTATCACGTGAGGACACCGAGGAGGAAGAGGAGGAGGAGAATAGACTTCCAACTCCTGACCCAGAAAATGAGAGGACCAGCCCTTCTAATGAATCACTGGTTCCTGGAGAAGAGGAAGAGTTTGGCCTAAGCATCAATAATAAGGAACATATGGACCTGCTACATGAACTTCAGGCTGAGAATGAAAAGCTCACCAAGCTAAATGGTCAGCTGCAGACCAAAATAGCAGAATATCTCAGTAAGAAAACAGGTGCCAAACTGGAAGGAGATATCTCAGGACAGGAGCAGTACCAAAAGTACATGGAGCTCATGGAGGACTTGAAAGCGCAGCACCACCGTTGCTCAGAGCTCCACCAACAGCAGACTAAGGAGCTCCGCCAGCAGAGCTTAGAGAAACTGAACCAGGTGAAGCATGAGTTGAGATCCTTTGCTGCAATGAAATATGAGGCTGCCAGCACAGCACTGACTGGGAAGATGGGCAAACAGGCAGCAGTGGCAAAGGTGGAGCAGCTGCAGGCAGACGAACTGAAGCAGGAAGACAAGCTGGCACGCGTGCGTCTCAACAGTATCAAGCTCAAGAACAAGATATGTCAAATTGAGATGGCACTTAGATCCAAACGGGAGCTGGCTGATGGCTTGCTGTTGATGGACTTTGAGCAGCTCAAAGCAGAGAACAATACATTGAACCAAAACATGAATGAGCGCAACGAGGAGCTAAATGATCTAAAACAGAAGGTTGCCTGCTCTGTGCAGGTAAATCACTTTGTTTAATTCCTGAAAACATCACCAAAATATCTCAGAAATGAACTTTTTCTTTCTTTCTTTTTTGAGGAGTGAAATTAGTTTTGTGGTCATCAGGATGTTAAATTTCAAAAAAATAATTATTTATTAATATATTTAATTAATTATATATAATAAGCTGAATGCACAACTGTATAAGCATAAGATGTCTTTTGAAATGTTGCTATTCATAGTTTTTATTGTAGCAAACTATATTGTTTTGGAAATTATTAATTTTTACAAATGTTTTTGTCCCTCAACTTTAGGGCATTTCTCATATGAAAGAGAAACTGCACTTCATGCAGATAGAGAATAAGGCCAAACACACTCAACTTGCCAAGGCAGACACATTGGTGGCTCTTAAACGTGAAGTGCTGACACGTACCCGACAGGTTCGTGACTCCCTACGCACAGACAATCTCAAGCTGCAACAGCGCTGTGGCCTTCTGGGAAACACCACGCTACTGCGGGACTTTGAGGAGAAGGTAGACACCTCTGAATGCCTGCAGCAGAGACTGGAGATGTTAAAGAGACGTCATGCTGAGCTCATACTGAAGTGTGCTGGAGTGAAGCAGAAGATTGAGCAAAGCAAACCCTAGTGCCAGTGACATCACATGTGCACTTGCATCCCCTTCAGTAAACTGTTTCTGTCAAATGTAATGTGTGTAACTTGACAAAGCATATCTTTTGCAAACTATTAAAGGTTATACAAAAATAAAATATATCTGGTGAGAAGTACTGAGAAATAATACTTGTCATCAAATTTGTCATCTTAGCATTTAAAGTTTATATCTTGCTTGTTGTTTTCTTTTGTGATTGTCACATTGCCAGCAGATGGCGATATTTCTAGTCTAGTCTTAAGTCTCAACTTGGTAGCTAATTATTCCACTTTAAGGTCTTGTGTGTTCAATACAGAAATCTGATATCACCACCTGATATTTTGGCATCTGTTGATATTTCAGCCTATTTAAATTAAACAAGTGCTTAATAACGGTTAGCCCTCAACAAACAAAGAACACCAGTTTTGGTTTATGTACATGACTTATGCCGTTTTAGAGGCTTCAGCTTTATTTTCCTAGACTAACTACTGACTACTTTAAAGGATGCTGTTGAATTTTTTATTCAGTGCAAAGCAGAAGTAATTTAAATGGTCTTTCTGATCTAACTTACTGTATCAATAATTGACAAAGGCAGCATTATTTGACAAAAGAAAAACATACTGTAAAAACAGACATGGTCAGAGAAGATTTTACTTCAGTGTATAACTTGCTGAGCAACCTGCATCAGTGCATGCTCTAATAACTCTGAAAGCATCAATTTAGGGATTTTATGTCTGTATTTAAATGCTCATACAGCGCTGATATAGATGAATTTAAAAAAAATATGTATATGTAGTCTGGCCACTGTGGTCAATTATTCATATTTGGGCACAGATATATTAAACATCCCACTTCCTTAAACTCCCACATAAGCAAAACTAACAAACATAAAGCACGGTACATTATTGTACTTCATTATCAACATGTCCCTGCCCCATGCCTGTGGCTGCCCACGAGCATGGTCTAATGGATGCCCTGCAGGGCTCGACATTAAGCCTTGTCATGTGCTTGTTCTTTGGACAAGTAAATCAGCCATTCATTTGTCTGAGTAAAAAAGTTGCTTGACCGAAAAAATAGAATTTTTTTTGTTGTGTAAATATAATTTATTCTTTCAGAATGTTGCAGCTTTGACATATTTAAATCTGCATATTTGTGATATTAACCCCGAGGGCATTTTTTAAAACCTTTATAAAGGGCGTTATTTCCCCTAATATTATTAAATGTATGATTCATCTTTCATTTTAAATTCTTAAAAATTGATCCATAAATGAAATTAGTATAAGACACTATAGGGCTGTTACCAGTCAAATTAAATAATTTACACTGAATTACAACTGCATTAAATTAAACTAAATTACAACTGCATTAAATAATGTTATGGGATTTTTTTTTTAAATATTTCAAAATACAAATAAGAAATGTTGGGTGGGGGTGGGGTTACTTTTAAACATTTAACTAAACCACCAGTGGGTGGCGGCAAGTGACCATCTTAATAAGTGAGTCGTTGAGTCATTCATTCAAATGATTTGTTCAAACAGCTAATTCATTCAAGAATGAGGCAGTTGTTTTATGAATAAGTCATTGAATCTTTGACTCAACAGATTTGTTCAATTTTCGATGCTGAAATAAAAACAGTGGGAGTGGGTTGGATGATCTTCTCTTCAAACAGCTACCAGTGAGAACGACAACCTGTACCCTGGAACGATATGATGAATATGTACTGTGGAATATGTACTCTGCCCTCACAGTAGGCGAAGTGGTTTGTTTCTTCCTGGTGTCATCGATCTTCATCTCAGAGACACCGTCCACCTTGGAATTCCTCCTCAGACAGCCCCTTACCCTAACTGCCATGGTCAACAGCCAGAGCTAGCGCCAAACAAGGACCTGCCACGGATGGAGAAGGTCACCCCGGAGCCAGAGCCTGCAGCCCTACTAGTCCAAAAACCCTCCATTCCTTTGGCTCCACTGGGGTCTGGACCCACCGTTGTCCTTGGTTGCTCCAGCTCCACCATGGTCTTCTGGGTTCCCATCTCTGGCTCTGTCCCACAAGCCATCAGCTCCGTCTTGGCCCTCCAGACCAGCGGTGTCACCCTGACTCTTCGTCACCTCAGTTTCACCAGGGTCTTCACCTCCCACAGCTCCACCTCTGTCAGTCAGATCTCTGGCTCCACTCTGGTTCCACCCTCCATTGATTCCACCATGGGTCCTCATCCTGGCTCTAGTCTGGCTTGCTCTGTGGTGTTTACTTCACCAACTCCTCCACTGCCCTCTCACTTACTGTTTCCCCTCAATGCCTCAAACCCTCCCTCCTGGGCCCTCAAGAACTACTTCATCAAGGACCATTACATTTCTGTGGCCGTCAGAAGCCGCCAGTGGGGGGGTAATGTCACCTATGCTCCCCATCATCCCATCTTCGACAGACCAGTCATCTAATCAGAAACTACATTTTCTTCCTGTCCTTCACCTGCACTCACTCAGCTATCACCCATGCCTGTGTCCAATCAGAGCTCCAATCTGCACCAGGATAAGTGCACACACCTCACAGTTACTCTTTGTCTAGTCTCAACTATGGACAACGAACACTTACCTGCGCTACTTGCCTTTTGGATCTCCCTGTGATACTCCAGCGATCTTCTAATGATTCTCCAGTGATCTCCTTGTAAATCTCCAACGATCCCCCTGTGATACTCCAGCAAACTCCTGTAAGCTACTCTTTGGAATATTACACGTACCTGTCTACTCAACATACTCCTGTGAAGAGGTGTGCGCTCTCTCTACACTCCCAATCCAGTCATCATTGCTCCACTATCACCTTGGTAGAGGAAAAGATACTCCATTCCTCACCTGCTTGCTGTTAAATTCATCACTGTCATTAAATACCCTGTTTGGGTTTAAACATATCTCTGTCTCCGAGTCTGGTGCTCCCTGACAATGCCTTTCTGAACAATATAATTTTTTTATGATGTGTCAGAGTGTAACTTGACATAGCATTCTTATGTAAAGAACTGAAATTTATACAAAAGCTATTTGGTGTACAAATCAAAGAAATAAAGGAAAACTGAGAAATAAAATACAGAATGTGTTCTCTCAAACAGTTCAAAGGTTTATATCAGTTTTCTTTTCTAATTGTGTTTGTCACAGTGCCGGCAGATGGCCATATTCAGAGGATCGGTTCTGTCTCTTTAAAACAAGTCTTATAAAGAAATCGATTTCACTCTGCTGGCATTGTGAGTCTATTTGAATCAAACAAGTTCTTATATAGGTCAGTGCTCAGCAAACAAATAATATTTTAGTTTAACCACATGCCTTTTGCGGTGTCAGAGGGGAAACATGCTTCAGCTGTTCCCTGTATTTTGCTTGTTGCAGCAAGTTCATGCTAGAACATTCAAAGAATTTTTACAAGAATAACTATTGTCTGATTCCATTTCTTAAGAAAGGTGTTTCCATTTAACACTATAGGTTGTTTTTTTTTACATGTCTGTAAAAAGTATATGCAGTATGTGGCCTTCGACAGGATATGCAGTTGAAGGTGATAGGGGTCATGGGCATAAGCCTCCAACCACAAACTCTTGTGTTCCGCTGACAATTCTGAGGTGTTATCATCTAGTGGCACTTTGTATGTAGGTGAGAAACTAGTGCTATTATAAGACAACTCCACCAACACATTCCACTAAAAATTCTGTTATGCAATACAGTACTGTTCTTTTCATAATTTCAAAGTCCAAAATGAAGTTAATAACGCTCGCGGGTCACCCTTTCAGTATTTCATTTGATTAGTCTGTCTTGCTTGAGGCCCTTTAATAATCATGTATGATTTTCATTATGGAACTCACATTAACAGAATGTTCTCCTACTGTAGTAGCATAAATATCAGTATCATTATTATTATAATCATTATTTAGAATGATCTTGCTTTTAGTATAATTTATTATTACTTTATGAATTTATTATTACTTTATAATGTAAAATGTTCAATGCTGACGGTCGCAGTAACTTCAAATAGGGAGCAATTTAAAGTCTACTAACTCTTTACACCGTGTCGCACGCGTCTGCTGTAGACACAGTGTAAGAAATCTGTGAGAGATTCATGCTAATGATTGTATTCAGATATTTAGTTGTCTTTAAGTTACACCTCTTACTAGTATTACCAGTTTAGACCAAGTTGGCTTAGAAGTCTGTTTAATTAGGTTTTTTGACTGAAGCGCTTCACGTGGCAAAATGAGCAACAATACATTCATTTTGCAATCCTAAACACTGGAACTCCAGCCCAAAGCTTTTCTCATTGTTCATCTAAACTGCAGTATTTTTATATGCTTTAGTCACACTATTGTCTCTGCTGTCTGTAATGTGTTGTGTGTGCTTTACTGAATACTGTCCTCTCTACTTTAAATGATCTTGTTGAATTAATTGTTCTTGAGTGAAAACAGTAAAATTAATACGTTTATTTCATGAACACAGAGAAGAGGTCAATAATTACTGACACTTAAATTGATAACATGAATATATGCATTAATACACCTAACAATAAATGACATTGAGAATGTGTTTTTTTTTTTTCATTCATTACTAAATATACAGTAAATATAAATGCTTTAAAGAGTTGCCTTAACAGAACCTGAAGTTTATTTATTCATATATTTTGTTCGTTTGTTTTTGGGTTCTGTGTCACCATTTTATTGCTTTTAATTTTTTTTCCAACACTGGTTTTGATTTCTTTTATTGTTTTGATTAAGCTCTGCTATGCTGTTGATGTACAACTGGGGAAATTTACAAGAAGATTCATCTTAAGAGGTTTTGTCTTCTGTTATATTTTATTAGAATTAAGAGCATCATATAAGACAACTATTGTTAAAGCAAATTTCTTTCTTAAGCCTACATGATAAAAATTGGAACAATCATAAATCACGTTGTCTTTTTACATGTATGGCTTTCCAGTAAAAGTAACATTACAGTATACAGGTAGAACATTTTATTATATTTAAAATACAAATGTTAAAAAAAAAAAAAAAAAAATGCTTAACTCAAACAGAAAACATCATTCGGTTACTTGTCATGATGCCTCACATGATAATAATGAAACAGAAAAACTGACAGATCATAGGAGGAAGGTTACTGAGCTAATTCTTAGGAAACAAGTTAAATCACTCCTTTGAGAATGCAGATCATCGCCACAGCTGCATCACTAAAAGTCACGTTCATCAATCATTTTAATGGCACTCTTCACCCAGCTCAGCTCAGGGTTCACACAGATACGAAGACTCTTCTGTGTGACAATACTGTTAGAAGGAAAAGATCAGTTACTCAACACAGAACTCTTACAAACATACACAATATAATGAATTTCCATACTGCAATCTTTATGATGACAAATTACACATTTTGGAAGTTTAATACAATCAATCATTCTATTTACAGAATGGAAATTAAAACTGGCAATGGCAAAACTCACATGACTCCAGGCTTACTGCAATCCATTCTTGTTTCCACGTAGGAATTAATTTTAGCGATGGGGATTTTTCTCGCAAAATACTTAAAACAGCATTCGCCTGGCGTATTGGCATCTGTGTTGAAAAATGTAATTTATTTATTTACATTTATTCATTTGGCAGACGCTTTTATCCAAAGCGACTTACAAGTGAGGAATACAACAAGCAAGTCGTGATGAAGAGGCAAATAGACACAAGGAGTGCTCACAATACAAGTTTCAGACATTGTGCAGAGTATCATTTGCTACAATAGAGAGGGATTAAAGGAAGTGAAAGGATAGGTAATAAAAGGATATATATATATATATATATATATATATGTATATATATATATATATATATATATATATATATATAAGTTAAGTGCTCACAGAGTTTTTTTTATATATAAAAAAATCATTTATAAAAATGAATCGATTTATCATAAAACATTGCAACATTAAACATTTAAAAATGAACAGATAAACAGTGTAAACATTATATCACTCTTAAGTTTCACATCACTGATAAATAAATGTTTGTTGATATAAATTAATTCATACCACTTAACAAATAAATAATGAAGGTTTAGTTTGACTTACTGTTGGCCAGTACACCAGACTGGAGGAATGCAACGGCCAAAAGTCCAATAAAAAGACAAAGACAATATTGACGCATGGCTGCAGATTTTGCTTCAAGATAACACTGATAACAACAGGATGATGCCCTATAAACGTTACCGTGGACTTTAAAGGTAGAAGGGGAGGGGGTGAGTGTGGTTTTGGTAGGGGGCAGGTTATAGGTGAGAAAATGTTCCACTGCGAATCATAACTGAACAAAAAATTATCACAAGTCTTACAGGAAACAGTTATGCGGTTATTTCATGTAGCAAAACTGCAACTCACCATCTTAATCTTTGTCTATAGTGCCATTATTCTCAACGTGAACATTAATGAGGTGATGAGACAATGGACCATGAATATATGCAAGATTATTTATTTCTATATCGACACAACAAAAACAAAGGCAGCATTATATGACAAAAGGACAAACATAAGAACAAGGACATGGTCAAAGCGTGTTGTGTGAGCTGCATAAATGCATGCTCAAATAACTTCTGAAAGCTTCAAGTGTGGGGTTGCATGCACACAGTCTGCATTTGAACACTCATACAGTGCTGATATGGAAGAATAAAAAAGCTAACATTAAATAGTTTTGACTGGACAGTTATTCATACACAGGCACAGATACACTGAACATCCTACTGCCTTCATCTTAGGTTTGGTCATATTGACCGAATCACCTGAACACAAGCATAACAAATACAATGCACAATACATTATTGCACTTCATTTTCAACATTTCCCGTGTTCCTGGATGCTCTATGCTCTTCTGAACAACATGAATCATTTATGATGATGTGCACACGCAAGTATTCACAACATAACATGAAGTTGTTTATACACAAGTCAGCTCTGTATAATCAATAAAGATTGTAATGACTTTTTTTTTTATTGTACATGAAGTCATAAGGAGCTGAATGCACAACCGGATACACATGAAGTCTTTTGAATTCTTTTTTGAGTTATGTGTATATTTTCATAAGTTACTTCAAAGTTTTGGACTTGAGACAAAAACAATGGAAAGCCACTAACATAAAGCCATCAATTTCTGGTGCTTGACCCCAGATATACAAGTTGTTTTAAATAGTCTTTTTAAAATTGTTATACATATATTCTATTTTAAATTGAGGGCAATGAATATTCAGATGGATGATAATGCATCCAAACAGCCAACATTAACACAGAATGAATTCCTGGGTTTCTTACATGGTAATGAACAAGAAACAAAACATGAATCAGTAAAGAAGACTATGAGAAAAAAAAAAAAAAAAAAAAAAAGTGCAAAGCAGCTTATTGCAAAAGTGTGGTTTAAACCACAAAAAGGTGGGAGGTTTTCTTTCGATCACAGTCATCAGCAGCAAAATCTCACCACATTATCTTGATAATACCTAAACACACCCTCACATGCCATCCAATATTCTTTACAGTGCCTTCATAGCATTTTACATATTATGTGTAGATACGTAAACATATGCACACAATTTTTAATGATATGAAATTAAGATCTTTTTCGCACAAAAAAAAAAAAAGTCTAATCAATATAATAAATAAGCATCTGGATGTTTAACATTATATTGTCAAACCATACCATTTCTCCATAAAATTCTCAGTGAAAAATATTCTCCAAAATGACAAACTTAAAAAAAAGTGAAAAATGCTGTTATTGCTGTTACATTGTGGTCCTATAAATTAGGCCGCTTTGGTGCATGTTATTTACATGAAACAAGCAAAGACTACGAAGTACTATAACATGGCATTTGTTAAAAACCAAATTCTCACATTTTGTATAATAAGTTGTGTCTGATTTTAATCTCGGCTTGCATTAATAATTTACTGCAGTTTCTTTGTTATTAAGACAATATGTCAAACAAAAATATTGATGAGCTGTGTGACACAAAACCACCATAATCTCTGAACAGGTACTCAAACGTAATCTTTCATCTACTCTCTTCTTAACACTTCAACCACTATGAGATCCAACTTGCACCACAATGTTAAAGCCACATTCATTGTACTAAAATCCTGTTGTGTAGGCATGAACTGAAGCCAAACTTCAGAAACGCTAGTATTCCAGCATGTTTGGTTTTAGACCGGCATAATATTTTCAATAAAAAGAAAAAAAGCAAGAAAAAGAATCCAGTAAAAGTACTACAAACACCAGGAGTAAGAGGTAGAATAAATAACAGTTCTTGATAAGAAACCTAGATTAAAAAGTGTGCAAAAAGTATTAAAAACAGTGGTGGAATTCAATGACATTGCATCGTAGCAAACAAAATATCCTCATGATTTGCACACTTCCAGTTTTTTAAAACATAAAACTCACTTTGAGAGTCCAAGACTTTGAAGGACACTCATTTGAAGCCAATATTCTTCCAAACATATTAAAAACAACTTGAGCAAACAAATAAAAACAATCTCAGAAACCACAGCAAAATATATATTACTTTATTTTCGCTTAAACAAAAATGCCATGTGTAAGGTGAGGGAGACAAAAGGATAAAGCCAAAGAGATAAAGTGAAGGTGAAAATAGTGGACAGAGACATGAAATAGTTTAGAGCTTCACAAACTCACATTGCCACATCTAATTGATGGAGTGTACATTCATGTGATGTGTTGCCTCCGTTCCAGCCCTGTGAGCTCAGTTTGTGTTCCCACGCATTAGTTTGTATGGAAGAGAACACTTACAGTGGCCACTTGAGCTGATAATCTCTGATGAGGTACCAGAGGTATGCAGGAGTACCCATGCACAGTCAACATGAGTTTCTCTCTTAGTCTCTGTAAGGTGGAAGAGAAGACACGAGAATGCATCCTTAGCGTTTCAGTAGTGGACTGCCCCGGTCTTGTCCTTTCTGCAAAGCCTGAAGAACCTAGAGGTACAAAAGAGGAGAAAAAAAGACTAGTAAAGTCGCATCAGATGAAAACAAAAATATATTTCAGAAAGTATTCAGACCCTTTAATTTTTCCAGTTTGGCCAGGTTTCAGACAGGGCTTAGATTAAACCAGGATTAGGCCTTAGTTCAATTAGGACATTTAGGGTGCGTTTACACTTGTCATGTTTGGTTCCATTGAAACAAACCCTGGTGCGATTGCTCTGTTAGTGTGGTTCATTTGAACATATATGAACGCTGCCATCCGAACCCTGGTGCGCACCAAACAAGCGGACCGAGACCGCTGAAAAGATGGGTCTCGGTCTGCTTCCAAACGAACTCTGGTGTGGTTCGATATATGATATATGAACGCAACACGGACCAAAGACAAGTAAACAAACCAAAAACAGGAAGATGAGACCCTAAAATGGACATAATCCTCACGCATATCAGTTTTTCTCGTCATAGTCGCGAGTTTGCCCATCACAGGCATCAGACGCGCGTCTCCACGCAGCAGATCGTTTGTGTGTGTGACGGAGGGATTCCCGCTGCTGTTTTGACTCCTTTACACATTTTATAAGCTCTTCACAGGATCCCAAAATACCATCATATGCAGGCTGCGCACACACAACAAGCGCATTTACCTCAGCACACAGCATTGTTTTGGATGCTCGGTAAGTTCCATCTCAGAATAAGCATTACGTTATAAAATCCGACCAATCAGGTTGTGAACGTATCCCTATGCCTTTAGGTTCGGTATCTTTTGGTTCGGTAATAAAATTGCTGAACGCTAATCGGATCAGGACTAAATTTTTTTTTTTCTGCTTTGGTCCGGACCAAACGAACCCAACTACAAATGTGAACACACCCTTAAGTAGCTTTTTTAAACATTACTGGTGTGCATCTTGAGACAAAACAGTACTGACATTTGACAAATCAGTGCAAGTCACTTTCAGTAAAGACAGCTCAAACACGCATTTTAGTCTGGGACTATGCTTAAGCCTTGACTGTGAAACCAGGGGTATATGTTCTAGCCCCCAGGTTTTCAATCCTGGTCCTGGGGACCCACCGCTCTGCACATTTTGTATGTCTCCCTTATTTACCACACCTGATTCAGATCATCAGCTCATTAGATGAGAGCTCCATGAACTGTACTAATGCTGCGTTCCAGGCAGGTTTTTGAGCCCGTAAGTCACAACTTCAAACCACGACTCAGGACTTTGTAGCCTTCCAGGCAAGTCACGGCAAACTGCCTGAGTGTAAAAAAACCAGCATGGCAGACCGTACGGGGCTTATGCTCATTTACAATCATTTCTATCACCAAAGGTGCTTACTCCTTGCTTATTTGAGGGAAACGGAGGAGGAAAAATGGCGCATAAGGCAAGAGAAGCTGTTGTACCTTTTATTTTACCGTGCACTTGCATAAACACCGCATCCGTAGGGGCTGCCATTGTTGTTTCACGAGCTATGTGACGTCAGAGCGTGGAACTGGGAGTACATCGATCTAGTACGAGTTCATGGGTGGGAAGTCACGGGTTTGACTGCCGTTCCAATGCACTTTCACGGGTAGAAGGTTGGAAAAACACGGGTTACGGGTTGCCTGGAACGCGACATAAGACTGTCAGATAAGAGATGCATAGAAAACGTGCAGAGCGGTGGGTCTTTTTTTTTTTTTAAACAAATTTGCAGAGTTTTCATAAATCTGTTTTTGATTACTCATTATGGGGTATGGAGTGTAGATTAATGTTACATTTTTTTAAATGTTAAACTTTTTTTGTTTTTGATTAAGCAGCACAACATCAATTTAAAAAAATGAATACTAAAAAAGAAGTGTTTCTTGAGCAGCAAATCAGCATATTAAAATGATTTCTGAAGGATAATGTGACAATGAAAACTGGAGTAATGATGCTGAAAATTCAGCTTTGCATCACAGGAATGCATTTCATTTTAAAATATATTTAAATAGAAAGTTATTTTAAATTGTAGTATTTTTACAATATTAGTTTGATTGGTTAAATGCAACCTTGGGAAGCAGAGACTTTTTTCAAGAACATAAAAAAAAAAAAATCTTACTGACCCCAAACTTTTGAATGGTAGTACTGTATATATCATTCTGCATAATTCAGTGTATATGTATTCATTTCAATGCATGTGATGCGTTTATGTGTGACTGTTTAGAAAAAGATGCGCACTTGTGGCCATTTCTTGTTCTTGCTGTTCATGTTGATGTTGGTTATGCTGGAGAAGATCTCCTCAGCAGAGATGTAGTCCGGCAGGCGTGTCAGGAACTGAGCGATGTGGATGAAGTCCATGTGTGTGAGGATGTCCTCGTAAAGACGCAGGATACCCAGTGCAGTGCGGAAGAGAAATTCCTCACCATCACGACAGAACACGTCCCACACACGACACGCAATGTCCAGTGGGAGCGATTTACTGTACAAGGCGAAGATCCTACACAGACAAAAAGCAGACCTCTGATAAATAAATCTATACCTCTCAAGACTCAGGGGTACGTTTATGAACTGAACTTACCAAGAAAGTAACTCACCAGTCAATTAAATAAATATCAGAGGACAGGTTGTTATTTTTGAAATGTGCAAAAAGCTTTGGTAGATTTTCTTCAAAGAACACTTCAAATGCTCCAAAGTATGTCAACATCTAGTGAAGAAAAAAAAAAACAGGAGCTAATTACGATCTTACTAAGTGCACAACTTAAAAGACTTCAAGACTGCTCATAAAACTCACAAGGCTGTGGTCCACTCTGTAGAAAGCCATTTGACAAGGCTTGTTCAACAAATTGGCAAATGCAATGAAGGCATCAACAGTGTCCATGTTGAGGATCAACACTGCTGCTATAAAGGACATTCCCTGCACCTACAAAAGAAAACAGAAGGAGAAAAAAAAAGACAAACACATAACAGAGACATGTTTGAGGATTTATCTTTAAAGTTGACATGAAACGGAATAGTCTTTTCTTCGCTATTGTGATATATATCCAAGTGGCTTCTCAAACAAGAAAAAAAATTTAGGTTGAGACTTTGTCTCTTCTGTCCATTGGGAATTAATTGGATTGTTATAGCTTGCTGAAGGGTTATAATAAACAAGCGATGTTTATCAATTAAAAAATAGCATCTACTCTTAATCCTAAAACATCACGCTTCGTCAGATCAGTGCCACCTTTCTATATTCAAACTAAGTTGTTTTTTTTTTTTTTTCACAAATGATTTTTAAAGCAAATTTAATAAACTAGGCAGCTAAATTATATTAGAAATATTATTTAAATTGTTGCATCATAACAGTGGAGGTGTTTTTGGAAGCTGTTCTTAATTTATCTTGTAATTTTTTAACTTGTCCTTACAATATGACCTTCACATCCAGTGTCTATGTGGGGGTGTTAGTGCAAGGGCTCTTTGGTGATACTGTGGTCTGTGAGCAGGATGTAAGAGGGCTGTGCAGCACACATTGCTGTGGTGTTCTCAAATGTGCAGCAGAATAAGGTTAGGGCCCTGCATTTAATGTGCGTACATGCTGGAACTATACTTCTCATCATACCCCAGCAAACCAGCTGTACAACACAACATCTATGTCAGTTCCGGTTTTACTTTGTAAACATCTCTTTATATGAGACAATACTCAAGCTAACTGAGGTTAAGATAGTCACAAAGGGGTAAACATTGCTTGTAAACCATGCAGTGGTGCGGAGAACATTTTATAAAAATAGACATCACTTGAGTAAACAAGACGGGGTACTTACATATCCCACATCGGGACGATAGCAAGTGTAAGCTCCCAGAATGCTGTGCAATACATCATGGTATGGGCCTCCCTGAAAGGAAATGCAGTAAATAAATAAATAAAAATAAAAAAAACAATAATAACACATTTGTCAGCAGATGATATAAAACACCAAAAACAGCAATGCACGCTACCTGTTGGAATATACAGAGACTGGGAAAGGTTCTGGAAATATCTAACTTGATCAGTTCTAGACTGGCCTCTCGATCAGCATTAGACAAGCCTGTATCTGAAAATTAAGTAATTATTAGTTACAAAAGGACATGAAAGCAAAGGGGTTTAACAGAAAGGAGAGATTGTGATAAAGGAGGAGAAATAAAGAAAAATAATGGAGAAAATACCATAAAAGAAGATAATAAGGTAACACTTTAGTATGGGCGACACATATTCACTGTTAACTATGATGTTTGCCTCAAATTCCTAACTTACTGCTTATTCATAGTTGGTAAGGTAGTTGTTTTAGTGGTTAAGTTCAGGTAATGGGTAGGATTAAGGGATGCAGAATATGGTCACACAGAATAAGGTATTAATATGTGCTTTATAAGTACTCATAAACAGCCAATATGCAGGCTAATAAGCAACTAGTTAAAAGTGAGAATTGTTCCCCATACTAAAGTGTTCCCCATACTAAAGTATTCTACAGGATGTCCGAAAGATGTGTGTATGAGATTAAAGAAGCAATTCTAGCAAAAAGTGCGAGGAGAAAAACAAAGCTAAAAAACTGAAAAAGAAAAATGCATAACAATCACCTTCATTCTCTATTTCTGCAGCAGCCGTTGGGGCTACAAAAGCATTCCACTTCTCCTTGGCTCTAGCCAAACAGATGTTGTACAGCTCTATTTAAAACACACACACATGCAGAAAAAAAATAACGTGTTATTTAAATGTTTATGTAAATATGAAATCATAATTTGCTTTGTAATTAGACCCCCTAGTGATACAGTAAGGTTATTACATAAAACCTTTTGTGAATGAAATTTGCTCTTAGAAATCTAAAAGGCTTGAAGAGTGTTTCTGATTTGTGTTTGAGTGTTTATTGACTAAATATAAAAAAATTAAGTGCATAATCTTTAAATACAGAGAATGTATAAACAATAATGTAAAACTAAGTTCTCACAATATAATTACCCAGCTTGTAAACCTGTCTGTCTCATCAAGAATAGTTTTCTATTCAACATTCTTGCACCTAAAGTTTATTTATTTTTACACTCATGATTGTTGCAACAGATGATTGTTGCAAAAGACATTTCACAAATTTCAATGTCTCACAGTGAATGCCCACAAAAGCATTGTTACTACTGCTTTAATCACCATATGACGTCAATGCAGCATTCAAATAAATTGTTTTGCCAATTTATGGTATAAATTATGCATGTAGTGGGTTTTTGTTAACTGTTAAGTTTAAAATGAAACCACAGGACACTGCTTGTGAAATACCATGAAAAAAACAAAACAACAATACAAAGTAGGGCTGCATGATATTGAAGAAACATGCGATATGCAATAACTCGTTAAAGAATGCGATATTCGATATGTGATACGATAATACTTTAGAATATTTAGAAGTAAAATATTTAGAATTATATATATATATATAAAAAAACATGCATGTTTTACATTCTTTTTGTGAGTAGCAAGCATCTTTACAACTTCTGAAAGTGAACAGCAGTGTTTTACTGTAGCACTACATAAAATAAGTGTCATTTTAACATCAGTGTAAACCAGGGGGGGTGTCAGGTTTTCAGGTAGGCCTACATTAGGTTATTTAACAACTAGTCTCAGCCTCAGACATCACACCCACGGATGCAGAAGGCACACTTATCTGGAAACACTTCAGGAGTTTCAAAGTCATCATCTGGTTTTTTGAATTCTACAGGATGTCCGAAAGATGTGTGTTGCGTTTTTTTAAAGGTCCGCCTGGAAACAAATGCTGTGACACCAAACCCCCTCATAGAAGAAGAACGCTGTCGTGTTTACAACTGTGACAATGAGCGCTTACCAGGATCAACAAAATGCTGGATTTTCAAAATTATGTGAAGTTCGCGGCTCCATTGTTGCTGTAAACTTGCACAACGTTCTTAAATGAGAGAGTGATTTTCTCTTTGTCTTTTGTTGTTTGATTAACATTAAGCACACAGACAGGAAGCAGGTTTATTAGGCTTCTGTCACTTTAAAAGCTGCACAGATCAAATATATTGTTACAAGCGTGCTTTCTTTTTCTCAACTGTTTACTCCACTTAAAGGGTTAGTTCACCCAAAAATGAAAATAATGTCATTTATTACTCACCCTTATGCCGTTCCACACCCGTAAGACCTTCGTTCATCTTCGGAACACAAATTAAGATATTTTTGTTGAAATCCGGTGGCTCAGTGTGGCCTGCATAGCCAGCAGTGACATTTCCTCTCTCAAAATCCATTAATGCACTAAAAACATATTTAAATCAGTTCATGCGAGTACAGTGGTTCAATACTAATATCATAAAGCGACGAGAATATTTTTGGTGCGCCAAAAAAACAAAATAATGACTTATATAGTGATGGCCGATTTCAAAACACTGCTTCAGTAAGCTTTGGAGCATTACGAATCTTTTGTGTTGAATCATGATTCGGATCGCGTGTCAAACCTCCAAACTGTTGAAATCACGTGACTTTGGCGCTCCGAACCGCTGATTCGACACAAAAGATTCATAACACTCCGAAGCTTCATGAAGCAGTGTTTTGAAATCGGCCATCACTATATAAGTCGTTATTTTGTTTTTTTTGGTGCACAAAAAATTCTCTCGTCGCTTTATAATATTAATATTGAACCGCTGTACTCACATGAACTAATTTAAATATGTTTTTAGTACATTAATGGATTTTGAGAGAGGAAATGTCATTGCTGGCTATGCAGGCCACACTGAGCCACCGGATTTCAACAAAAATATCTTAATTTGCATTCCGAAGATGAACGAAGGTCTTAAGGGTGTGGAACGGCATGAGGGTGAGTAATAAATGACATTATTTCCATTTTTGGGTGAACTAACCCTTTAAGACATAACTGACTGTGTTTACATAAATACTCACCAAGACGGCCATTTTGACATAATTTTGTGTGTATTTGGCCATATAAGCTCAGGAAGAAAACTGAATTCAGGATCATGCACAGTCCGAGAGGCGGCTTCCTGTGCGTGTGAGTACTTCCCTTACTGTGCCTAATAACATTAAGCATGTCACACGTATGTAACAGTCATGTGTCCAGCCTATTCTCTGCTGTCTGCGTCAACCTAAAATGTAGACTTTTCATAATCTTTTAAACTATTAAAATCATTCAGTTATTTTCAATATATCGTGCAGCCCTAATACAAAGCGATTTATGTAATTACCCACAAAATACAAAACAACAAAAAAAAAATTATATTTAGCATTCTTTTTTATTCATGAATTTAGATTTAAAAATAAATATTGTCCAAAGTACTGTATTGTATTTATAGTCTTTTCCTGTATGTGCTTATATGCGGTATGGATGAGGTTTGTGTGATAAAGCATAAAAAACACACATTCATACCATCTGTGATGTTCAGGTCATTTCCTATCGCTAGACTCCAGACTTTGCCCCTCACACTGGGTGGCAGACCCTGCCACCATAAATCTCTCACCCGCTTAGATGAACACCTGAAATGGTGAAGAGAAAGACAGAGTGAAACAAGTTATTTCTGTTCAGATATTTGTGTGTATATATTGTGACTGTTTCTCTGAGCACATTTTTAATTCTAACATTATTTCATTTTTGGACTTTTAGCCATTTTTTATGTTTTATTTATAGGGACAAAAGAGAGATGATAGGATTTAATAAGGATAAGAACAGGAGCTAAAAATGTTGCGAGCCAAATTCAAACTTGCATAGCTTGCATGAGCACCTAGGCTCAAAATATCAGAACTTCTAGTCCATGTCTCTCACTAATCTTACATTGGTCAATACATCTCTTGCCAAATATTACTATTTGTAGAAGTTTTTTTTGGCTACTCTTTTATCTATTGACTGTTATTTAATTATATGGAATATCAAGAAGTGACATTTGTTTGTGTGGCTATATACTGTGTCAATGATTTTTGTGTGCTGACTCACATGCTTTGCCAGTTGGGTAATATCTCCTGAGTCCAGGTGAGAGCAGCATTGCCGATGCTTTCCTCTAGTTTACACCTGTCCTCTAGCTGTTTTTTCCGTTTCTGGGCCTCTTTCAGCTCTGCACAGAAACACACACAGTGTGAAAGAGAGAGAATGGCAGTGAAATGGAAATCTATGTCAAAACAATTAGATTTAATCTTTTACAACAGCGCCCTCTAGAGCACACAAAACTAAACACATCAACAATCAAACTGTCAAGTTCAAATAGGATCCAATTTTTTGCAACATCTGCCAATGATGAACTGAGAATACTTACTGGACATAAATATTTTTTACTGGCCATGAAACTGTATTTTTTATATTATTCCTATACACTCGTCAAAGCTAATTTTTACTTCCAGATGTGTTGTTGCACACATATTAACTGCGCTCACATATACAACAACAAACAAATGCATGAAAAGTAAGTCACCTCTCTTCTTGGCCTGAGCCACCATCTCCTCATATTCTTGTCTGTGTTTCTGGGCTTCTTCCTCAGGCTTTGCAGGAAGATTCCTAAACAATAGATACAAAATAACTGTCAATACACATTTACATTACTGCCTGTGAGAGAACACATTCTGTAAAACTTTACATCTATAACTCATTTATTGATCTTAATTATCCCTATGCTTTAATACGTACTAGTATGCGACATTTGCTGTACTCCTGTCTGTGAATGGTATAAAGTTGCAAGCAAGATAGCGTTTTTTTCCTGTTTTTGTTTTAGGAGAGTGCTATGGTACCACAATTTTTTTTCTTTTACCCATAATATAGGAATGAGAAGTTTGAGGATAGGAGGAGATAAATATAACACATTTACAGAGACATATGCACACACAAAAAACACTCACGCTGGACGGTTCTCCAGTATAAGAGCTGTGGTTGAAAGTGGCTCGAAGTCCAGGTTCTTTCTTACATTCTTCTTGGGAGATGTGGAATTGCTTGTATGTTCACTCCTCCTTTCATATTCCTGTAAAAAGTTTTTAAAATTATTAAAAAAAAATCTGATGAATAAGACCTGTTAACACATTTCAGTCATTAGCAGCAAAACCCACCCACACTGTACATATGTATATACATCTGGCATACACCAGCAATTAGTCAAAAGAATAGCAACACACAAATTCTTGAATGGTATTCCTCAAAATTGGCAATACTACAAATACTACCATGATGAATAACACTTTACAATTAAGATATTATTAAATAATATATATATATATATATATATATATATATATATATATATATATATATATATATATATATATATATATATATATATATATTACATTGGGGTATTGAGCATTTTTGAATTATGGTATTAAGGCTTAATTGTCATAAAATTATAATTAAATAATACATTTCAAGGCTTTAGACTTGATGGAACTCATGCTTAAACATGTTAGAATGTTTGCCACACAATACTTTCTTCACAACCTGCACAAATGGAAGCAGAAGTTCTCAAACCATCAGGAACCGAGAACAGAGAATAGTAATGGTCTTAGCAGAACACAATATGTCACAATGGGCCCAAATAAAATCAGAACAACTTGCTACTGTTACAGTATGAGATTCCTTTACAAAGTCTCATGTCACACACTGTACACCCTGAATAGAAATCTGTGCTATTTTGCACTGCATCCATCTTTAAATTCTCTGATTTGGTCTATAATCAGTCTGATCTGTATATCCAAGCAAGATCATAATATGAATGTTTTGTTGTATTTATGCAGTCAGAAAGCACACACTATTGAACACTGAACTGAGAGAACATAAATATTTAATTTGCCCCCACACTGCACTCTCTCAGAGATAAAACTAGACAAAATGACCTACATTCCAACTATGAGACAAATACGTGTAAGGAAATTACGTTAAATAAGATTAGACAAGGAACTCTTAATTAGTTTTAAGAGTAAATGTGGGACAGCCACTTAAAAAAAAATATAAACGTTAAAAAAATATATAATTCAACAGAAATGTGCTCACACATGAACACCAGGTACATCTGCTACAACAGAATCCCTCTCGCTCCACGTCATTTCCTCCCCACAAATTCTTGTTTTTCCTCTTTCTTCTCATTCACCTCACCTTTTCTTATTTATCTGACAGAGAACAATGAGGGGAAAAGAAAAAAAATTAACAAGACATGAACTCACCATGAACGCTGCAGTGCTGTTGAGACATTCAGAATCCAGCGTTTCAGACACCACACTCAACCATTGCTGTATTTTCACAACTATAAGCTTAAGTGCCTTGTAGACAGATAGGCAAGGCACAGCAGCAAAGGAAGACCGCAAGGAATATGGGACACACCCTGAGTAACAGTAGCATGATACTACTGTGCTTCTCTGCTGTTATTGCTGTCTCACTCCTGCTAAGTTACTTGACACTGTTTTTCCTTGCCCTCTTTCTCTCTATAGCTCCGTCCTAACAAACATGCACCAAACTGGGAGGTCCTACATCAGAGGGATGCAGAGGATCCGGTCTTGTCCCTTGCTCCTGCTGTGTCCATATATGTGTGTGTGCATGCTAATGTTACTCGTCATCATCACAGTGCTGAGAGAGGATCCATGATTTACAGACAGCCATACTAATTGATTCCAGCTATTAGGAGCACAAGGCTCTCTGCACTGCAGTTTCATACGATCAGTGCGCTCTGGTTTCCGCTGTGCATGCCTGAGTCATGTACAAAGATGATGAATAATCTGTTTTACGTGGCCTGTGTCTCATCAGTTCTCATGAGCTTCCACTGATTAAAATAAAATATTAAGAAACACATCCTAAACACACTGTCAGACAATCCCACAAATGTCCGTTAAGACTTTACAGCTGAAACAAGTAATGGCAGTAGGTAGAATACTGCAATGTTTAAAGTCAAAAGCACTGATGCAGGACAGAAGAACATAATATTAAATTCATTTTAACTCATCTCTTCCAACAAGCCACTGCTACAAAGCCTAAATAAAACAGCAACTCTAAACCGGTCACCCAATACCTCAATCTTCCATTACAACTGCAGAGAACAAAAAAGAGAGATAAAGGCAGGAGTTGGAGGTGGGTGAAATGTAGATGGACATGGGAGGCTGAATCAGGGGGTTCAAATTACCATTGCACATTGCAGGCCTGTTGTCTCTCTGTACATAGGAAACAAAGCCCCATTCACAACAATGTCATAACAAGACTGCAATATAAAGCCATTTGATTGATTCATACGTAATGATTAAAAAAAGAAAAATCGAAAAAACTAAAATAAACAAATCCTTAAACATGATTTTTTTTTTTTTGCGCTGTTAAAATACTTTCTTCTAGCAAAGAAAATTTTAAGATGACATTAAATGGAAATATCGACCGCCTGTTCTTCATTATTGTGACATATCAGAGTGAAATGACTTCTCAAACAAGCAAAAATGTAAAGCGGGACTTGATTATTTTGTCGAACAGGAATTGATTAGATCACTGAGGTTTGCTAATTGCGATCTCATGTGAGAGACGAGTTGCTGGAGGGGAGGGATTATTGTCCTGCCCTCATGCCAATGCACACGTCATTAGAGAAGAGACTTTGCTGTGAGGGGGAGAGGAAGGTAAAGTTTTTGAGTAAAGACTACGTTGCCACATGGATAAAGAAAAAAAAAGTGCACTGATAAAATCATTAAATAATAAATATAATATTATAAATATTCCATAAAAAACTAAATTTTGATGGAGAGTGAATTTTTGGTGACTAAGGAAACAATTTACATATTGATATCCCCAAAACAGCTCAACCAATGGTGTTGGTTTGGGGCGGGACTACAGCTGGTCCCACCCCAAACCCACGGGGAAGCATTTGGGAAACCAGTTTCATTAATTTTGCAAGTCTGTTTAAACTTTAAAGCCAAAACATGAACAATAATTAACACTGAGACATGACAAAGTATGAACACTACTTCCTGACATGATTTCACATAGTTCATAAATGTGCATAAATACAAAATTTAGAAACCTCCCTTTGATTTAACTTAAACATTGTTTTTGTAGCACTATATGATTTAATTGTTAAATTATTGTAAGCTATTGAAAAGAATTTATCAGGAAATTGTTAAATACTTTCCTTTCATACATTAAAAACAGAAATCCACAACTACAATTTCTAATAATTTCCTGGGTAAAGTGGCAACTTCACATATTCTAAAGCATAGCTTGACAGTTAATAATTGCTTTATGGGATGCCTATTCATATTTTAGTGCTTATATGTACTATTTCTTGGTTAATATCTAATTTTATATTTGCAGCAGCCACGGGACGAAAATGTTACCCTGAACATTTTTAACATCAACTTAACATCAATGTTGCTAGGATACGTTTGACAAATGAAAAAAATGTGTTCTAAAATGGACTCAAAATAAATGTGAAACATGTCTGATGCCCTCCGATTGGATGGAATCATAGTCTGAAGCTAAAAAAATCTGCAGACTGGATCTGAATTTCAGCATCTAATGTTGCCTTCTTGAGACTGCAAATTGCAAATGCAAAAAAATTTAGTGTAGTGTATTCCAGCCTTTCGATTTAAAGCAGCACCTCATGTGACTTGCTTAACACTAAGAGATACTTGCCTTGTTAAAGAGGATCTGACATTTATTCAAAAGCCATGCTCAATGAAGGGTACTTTTTACAAACAGTTGAAGATGGCACTGAATTCAGATTTTTTTTTTTATAATTTCAGCTCAATCTTACTACATACAAAACCACTCAAAAAGCAGGTACACTGCATTTTGTCTACACTGCATTTTTTTTTAGGTCTGGTATGAATGAGTGCAGGTGTGTAACATACCTTTTGTATTTTCCTGGAGTCTTTGGTTGAAAGTTCTTTATGTGGAACTCTACCAAACAGCTTCCACCCAGGCTCTCGCTGTCCTTCCAGTGCACCTGTGTCCTTCATCCTCCTAGCAAAAAGACTCCTTACAAATATAGAAACGAAATAACAGAACTGAGTCAGAGTGCTAGTTCTACTAAAAATTAAAGTGAAGTGACTAAAAGTCACGTGACATAGCCAAGTATGGTGTCCCATACTTGTAATTTGTCTCTGCATTTCACCCATCCAAGTGCACACACACACCATAAACACACAGCTGGAGCAGTGGGCAGCCATTTTTGCTGCGATTCTCTAACCATTAGGCCACAACTTCCCCAAATTTCACTTCTCCATTTTATGCTCTATTTTAAGCGATATGAACTCCACAAAACAAGACTTATTTATTATTATAGTTTATTATTATTATTATTATATATTATTTTCGTTGAATACTCAGAACAGAGGGAGAATTTTAAGAGAATACTGCACTATAGTGGAGAGTGAGGCAGAAGGAAAAATATTTGAGCTGTTTTAAGATCTCTCTTGAGAGCTTCAAGATGGTGCACATTACAGTGATGAAAGGGCAGGTAATTCTGAGACATGGGCCACAAGATGAGAGCTATCAACCACAACGCAGAGTCTTGTTATGGGGACACAGAGGACAGTATTAGATCTTAGAGAGCAAGCTGAGGTCCAGTTAGTGATCAAGCTTTATTAAGTATGAAAAACCTAAGCCACTTAAGACTTTGAGAGCCCTTTACTCCTCACTTTTGGTCTGTGATTGATTGTGATATAAATACATGAGCTTTTCAGCAGCACTCAAACTGAGTGATATAATGGATGATGGTGATATGGAATATGGTGGGGCCAAGATATCATAAGCCGCTTTTCCACCGTCAGGCCGAACGGTTCTCACTGCAACAGTTCCATCCCGTGCCGATCTGGGCCAGCTGGTACGGTTACAGTTTCATTTTCCACTGTGGGGCTGATAACGGCCACTCTTTGGAATGTAATACAAGAGCATCAGTCATTGTCTTGGTAACGCAATGGTTTACTGATGATATGAGATGTAAATAATGACCACGTTATGGAGGATGATCAGATATTTCTTTTAATTTTATTATTAATTTGTGTTTACGTCACTCAAATAGAGCACTTAGCCAGCCACAGAGAAACTGGTGGCCAGGCAACAGACAAGTGACCGATCCCGAGTGGCGACATCACTACACGCATTCTACCAGCACGATTCAGCGGTTAGACACCCGTGCCAAGGATTCCGGGCTGAGAATGGTTTGTAACCATGCCGTGCCGAACCAGGCTCAAGTGGAAACAACTGGAACCGTTCCTTGCTATTCTAAGAACCGTTCGGCCTGACAGTTGAAAAGCGGCAATAGATAAACAAGCACTTGGTTTAGGCAGCAAGAGATTGTTGTTTTTGAGAGGGACAACACATTAAAAAGAAAAAAAAAAAAGAAAAAGAAAAAAATCAAATTACTGGTGATGATGAGAAGCACCAGCATAATCTATAATCGGAAGTTCAGATAGAAAGGGAAGTTTAGATAAAATATTACTGATGAAACAAGAACTTGGCATGTACACATAAGTACACTGAGAAAGTGTTTTTGGTGCAGTTCCACTGAAAACTAGAATACATTACAGGACTTTTGCCCCAATTTACAGTCTGAATGAGTCGACTCTAGTTGCTGAAAGTCAGAGCCGGTCTGTAGATTTGCATTGCCAGATTTCATAGAAAATCGTGTGGTGTATGATGGACATACATTGTTTAACTTCAGACTACTGTATGATTCCATATCAAACATGTTTCAAACATATTTTGAGCCAAATTTTTTTTTTTTTGTGCAATGACGCACATGCTTCTGCACAAGTTTGTTGTATTTGGAACAACTTTAGTGTATGATGCCCAGTTTTCCCTCTATAACCATTTACAAAGTCAGCAAGCGAATGATGCCTACTTTTAAAATCGGTTCAGATTTGAAAAGTTGTGTGTATTCCAGTCTTAAGGAAATACCACTTGCAGCAAAAAAAAAAAAAAAAAAAAAGACTACTACTTCTAGGATGCTAGCCCGTGACAAAAAGAGTTAACATCAGAGGTTTTCAAAGTCAAAGACAGTGGGCCTCCTTTCTAAGACAACATAAACTGCATAATGTGAACAGCACTATATTAATTACATATACACAGATTCTTAATAAAGCTATGAAAGATCAAGAGCAGTGAAATATCTTTTGTTGTTTAATTAACATTAATGACAGGCCTATATGAGGCTGCTGTCACTTTAAGACCTTACGCATGGATCCAATATAATGATAATTTCGCCCAACTGTTTACTTTTACTTAAGACATAACTGACTGTATTTATGTGAATACTCAACAAGATGGGCATTTTAATGCATAAATGAGTGTATTTGACTGATCAAGCGCAATGAGCCGTGAAAGTGAATGAATTAAGTACTTGTGCGCTTTGGATGTGTGCCACAGAAAGCCACCTGTCAGTACCAAATTTAGTTCTCTATCATGGTTTATTGTGCTTTTAATAACTCATCATTAAGCACGCCCTGCTCTTTCTTCTCTTCCATCCACGTTTCTGTGCTTCTCTGTTGTGTTTAAGCAGTCCTGCGATGTACGGATATATTTACATACAGATAAACTTTATCGAAAAATCTTATTGATTGCCAAGAGTATTGTACGATCTTCAAAAATATCCAAAAGTACCCAAAAAAAGATGCACACATGAAAAACAATATGAAATCAAAAATTGTAAATTAGAAAAAAGCTTGAAGCTTGTTGAATAATATTAATACAACATTATTTGAAAGACAAAATTCAGATAAACACAATACTACTCAAAATACTACTGAACAAAGCAGGCAGTGATTTCTTGGTGTGAGTTTAACAACATTACAAAATGTTACAATACCTGTGGAAGAAGTTGGCGAGTGGTCCCAGTCTTTTGGTCTCATGAGGTGTAGAGACCCCCACTGGTTGCCGTTGTGGGCTGTTTAGCTTGCCGTGTAGGTTAGTAGGGGGTGAGAGTGAATTGTCAGAACGGTGCAAGACATCATCATTCTCAAATGTAACAACAGCGCTGGACTCGGATGTAACCATGAAGTCTAGGAAGTCCTCATTACTGACTGACAATGTGGCAGAAAACTCAGTACTTAAACTGGACACACTGCACACTGAAATATCATCACTGCGGTTCAATGTACCCTTGCCTGCCGCGCTGGAAAGCCCACTTGCACCGTAGTGACGTACCAAATCAAAATCACAACGGGGGAAGGTGGAAGACTTGAGTAAGGAGCTATCTGAAATATCCAAGTTTAGTGTTGCTGGATTATCATCATGTGGAGGTGGAACCACCAGCTCAGCAGTGGTGACTCGGGCATGAATGTGCTCAGGTGGGTTGATCTCAAGGGTGGGAATACCAGAGTCCTGAGAGGCCAGGCTACTGCGATCCTCATCACATGCGCCGTTAAATGGAGTAAATAATTTGCAGCTGAGGGAGCCATGTGGGGGCTGAGAGTCTGAAGGCATGAAATGGTTGACATGGTTTTGGGTGAGAGGCATGGAAGCACTCTGCAAACATTGTGAAGACTTGCTGATGGATGAGACTTGGGAATCTAGAAAGGTAAATTACAAATGTTGATTAGTCCTTACAAGTAAAAAATCTAATAGCTGTAAGTCATATGGGAGTTTCTTCCCTTTTAGAAAACAAACTGACATTTTTTCTGAACCAACAGATGTCATTTCCACCACGTCCAATTACATACAGTATAGTGTTTGATAGCATTCTGTGGTGGACATGACAATGATGAAGAAAATGGCTGACTCCTTTGTCTTGATCAGGCTAATTTTTATAAAAAGCATTTTATGCATAGGGTTAGAGAGACAGTTTTTGCAATAAATACCATCTCTACTATTGATTTTAGCTGTTATCATTTAATTCAGGGTCAGCTGGACAGAAATAATCCATCATCAAACTCACAAGAAAAATATCCATAGAAAAACAGAAAAGTTACTGGTAATTTTCAGCCAGGAAATTTTACAGACATTTCCTTCAACCCTGAAACACCAAGTAATGCAATGCATAATTCAAAATACAGGTAAAACACCTCTGAAAAATCAATCCGGAAAATTCCTTCATATTAACACAGTACATTGGACCCTATTTTTATGTACTTTTGTACTGCAGATTTTACATTGGGTGACAGGTCTGTGCTTTCAGCCCTCACTATATTCCCCACATGTCAATGTTCCAGGTAAACACACCCTGAAGAGTGATAAGACTGAATGTGCGTGGTTGGGTAAACACTTTTCTGAGTCTTCCATGAGTAAAACAACAGCAACCTTTATCTCCCCTTAGTTATAACACACCATTGACCAGCTTATAATAGAGTGACATGAAAACCGTCCAGAAGTAGAGAAAGCAACAAGAAAACAGACTAAAAATGTGACCCAAAGACCTGAGGTAACATCATGTCAACACTCCCAACACTCAAACTACAAGACAGCTGTCCTCAAACATCCTTGATAATCTACCAGACAATATCTTCCATCAAAATTGGACCAAAATAGCTCTTTGATTTAATGAGGATAGAGGATGAATGATTGGAGAGCGGAGGGCCTGAGGACAGCACAGTAGCACATAAAACAAGTGGAAAATAAAGCAATATCAGCTCAGAATGACAAACAAAATGTTTATATTGTGCTTAATAAGGATGCAAAATATACAATGGGAGAGGCAACGAATAATACAAGCTCTACTGGTTCTTCTTCCCTAATTGAATGTGGTTCAGTGTGCGTCACATGTACAAGTGCATATAACCTACAAGCCAATTCTCTATTGTGGACAGAACACTCCTTAACAAAGCTGTGAAATCTTCCGTTGAACATGCAATTAGTATCTGCTGTATTTGACAGGACAAAAATAGTTTAACTGCCCAACAATACACGCCTTAAACAATAACAACGCTTTTAACATTTCAAAGGTGACCCAGCCCACAACATTTCTCAAACTTAAAGAATTATTTTTGGTCTTTGAGTTAAGGTTTCTCTGTTCCTGCAGTCGCAGAGAAATAGCTAACTGATTTTAATTACATATTTATAAGTGAATAATTAGCTCTTTACACCAAAATCATACAGTCCTACAGCTCATAGAGCAATGAAGTAGCTCAAGTGCTGTTAATAGGGGTGTAATGGTACATGTATTCATCCCAAACCGTACGGACATCACAGTTTGGTTTATAGATGAATACAGTCAGTCACAGGTGATCCACACTCCAATCCAGAAGGGGGTGCGCGGTAATGCAAGGCTGTTTGCTAACCGCCACGACAGGAAAAAGCACAGAAGAAGAATAGATAATCTATATCTGCGTATAATCTCTCAACCGGTATTTCAACCATGGAAAGACATCAATAAAACAGCTTGAGAATAATATCTCAAGTAGCATTACATTTACCTCAGGCAAGTCATTTACTGTCCCAGCATGTTAGTTCACTAGAGAAATGAACGAAAGAGGGGAGCATTTCACTAAATATATGCACTATATTATTCATTACTTTTACTTTGTTAGTAATGTCTTAATTGCTTAATATGTTTAGGGAAATTTGAAATTTGAAAACAAGTTATGACAGTAACTGTGTAAATGAGATTTCAAAAATGAATTGGAGTAGAAAAATAATTGAAAATATTTTTATAATTATATTTAGAAGTTAATGCAAAACCTGCCTTATGTGCAGTGTTTTTTTTTTTTTTATTTGAGTGTTGATTATTATCTAAAAATAAATAGCAACTGAATTTAATAGTTTGGGCTCTGTTGTTAATTGTAACCTTTAATATTATAGTAATGTGCAAGAAAGTGCTCCCTGTATATAGCTTACAGCATATATATATATATATAAAAAGGTCTATCTCATATATATATATATATATATATATATATATATATATATATATATATATGGAGATAGACCTTTTATCCTTAAGAAAATGTTAATTATAATTTAATTTATTTAAAGAAACACAATTTGTTAAATAAAGCACTGTTTAATAAAAAATGAAGAAAAAACTAAACAAAAAATGTTCTCCCCCCTGCTATAACGAACACGTACCGAAGCATGACTTCAATACCGAGGTACATACCGAACGGTCATGTTTGTGTGCCATTACACCCCTAGCTGGTAATGCTTGCAAAGTACTTTTTGAGACAGTTGCTCTCTGATGCAATGCTTCATAAGGCAATCAGCATCCTTTAAATTTCTCAAAAGCACCAAAAACAAACTTCCTTTTTAAGGAATTGCAATCGCATGACAGATTACATGCTTACAAAAGTTAACATCAGGTTAAAACATTTCTAGAACAATGAAAAAACTAATGTCCTGCTAGCTGGTTGTTGTGGTTCATGGCTTATAACTCATAAACTAGGACTTTTTTGAAAGTCCCTATGGGAAAAACACTTCTGGAACCAAAGCTGCTGAAAGTGGAAAGCAAGCTATCACAAGGTTTTCTATTTGTCTGGTTACATTTCAATAGATGGCTCTGAAAATCAATTTGAAACTATCTTGTAGTCTCATTTCATTCATTCATTCATTGATTGACGTGCATGCTACATTTATTAATTTGACAAAAGAGTTTTTGATGCTTTATATCTGATTATCCTCAAACAGTTGAATACACATCTGAACATCAAAAATAATTCTGATATCCTTAAACTTTTTTTTTCTCCAGTTTTGTCTTGTGTCTTAAGAACTAGTGATGCACAACATAAGTGTAATAATACTAATTCTGCTACATTTTGACATCCCTAAATCAACATAGGGCTACAAAGTTACTTTGAACTCACCATCGTTGTTCTGACAGTTTGTGTTGCTTTCATTGGACGTGTGCTCTGCTTCTGCCATGTTCCTGCTGCAGGTGGAAGGATGTGTGTGCGTCCATCACCTCACCTTCACTACAGAGTCCAGACCCTCCAACAAACAATACATTAAATACTATTATTACGATTATAACATCACACGGCCCGCTTTTACGAACACTTCTACATTTCATTTAGCATCTAAGCTCTAACCTTAACTCAAAACCCACAACTTTTCTCATTGCTGGTGCACTTAACACTTCCTCGGTTTAGGAGACGTTCTAGTTTTACATTACGTCAAGTGACTGACTGCAAAGAGCTCAAAATGTATTCAAACTTCTGCGCGCAAGCAAGTTAACGCTAAAAGCGCGATAAAAGCGAATGGAAAGTATCTTACCTGTTGTGACGCTGCCACCGCCATTTTAAAACATCTTCGCCAATATAAACGTGCCAGGAAAGCGTACGAATCGATAAATTCACCTGTCCTAAGACTGAATGAGGTGCTGGTCTGCCTCAAATAAAGTAAGAAAACTTGCTATTTCCACCTGTAGCGGTAAAGTCGCGTTTCAGGCACACTAAACGTCATTTAAAGAGAGGCAGAGCGTTTTGAAAGTGTTAGGACATAGTACCGACTCTCAGTAAATCAGGAAGTGACCTTCAGTGCCCTGTCAACACTGTACATACTGCGCGACGCGACACAACTACAACGCTCCCATCTAATACGCAGCTGCTTACAGTGTCATATAGTAATCTTCCATGATTGATTATGGTTTTGTCGCCTCACGTGAAGTTAAAGTTTGTTTAAGCGTAGATAACGGTTTATTGCTAGTTTTAATAAATCCAAGTAATAAAACCGTAGATGGTGTTTTATCAGTATCCATTAGACAGACTGTTGCTATAGTAACTAAAACAACCCCCCAAACCTGCATCAGGCTGATTAAAGTGAACGTCCCTCATTCCTCACACCATCTTTACAATGAAAACGCCTGACCACTGGGTGAAAATAGTATTTCATCAGTTGCACTGTCTACATACTGTATCTAAAATACAGTTACCTCAGAAAGAATTAACAGTATATTAGGAGCCCCTGTTTAGTGTGTAAATGTGATATGTTACTGACAGAGCTTAAATTTTTTTTAATTTCACCATCAGGTGATGAAGTTTTAATGCATTTGGACATGCAAATATTTGTAGCTGGATTTTATTGTGGCTGGTACAGTGTGAGCGTACACTAAAACCAGGGCTGTATAGTGCAACAGTGGCAAGGCCAGACATGTTAATGTGAGTGGACCATTACAGACCAAAGACCATTTACAGCCAAAACAGGCAGTTTACTAAGGAAATATATGTTTTAAAGCTTTTTAACAGTTATCAAGGTTGAGCAAAAGTTTTTTTTTTTTTTCTAAAAATCCAAAAATACCTGAAAATTCCAAAGATACAAGACACATGAGCCTGTGACTAACAGTTTAGGCATTATGAGTCATTGAGCCATGTAGATGGGGTGGGTACTACCATCCCTTAAAGTTTCAAGTCCCTATTATGGTTTGGCTTGCATGATCGCTTTTAGGGGAGAATGCTGATCTATAGAAATTTTAACAATTACAACAGGGTTTCAGCGCTATGTGCTTGAACCCCTAATAAAAAGGCCTATAAAAAAACTATAGGGTCTCAGGCTCAGCACTTGATGCTTGAGCTACTGATCACAATTAACAGAATAAAGAAAAATAAACAAAGATAAATCATAGGCGAACTCGACACTAGCGTCGTGGAATTGTCCCAGTCAAACCACCGCCTGCTGCTGCTTCTGATTGCCTTTAGAATGAATAGCTGCAGTAACGATCTCGCAGTAGGGGTTCAATCTTCAGCTGGCGCTGCCACTGACAAGTCATGTGACCTGTCAGTGGCTGGTGGCAGTCTGATTCTGGCAGGTCACGTGACCTGCCAGTGGCTGGCTGGTGGCTGCCAGTTCGCCTTGGCAAGTTTCAGCAAATATTGATTTTTGGCAGATTTTGGGTTTGTTTTTCCTGCCTCTCTGGCTTTGGCAATTACATTAATTTATTATTGTGCATCTGTTGATATGATTGTGTTCTTTTACATTATTTGTGTTTTAGAGAATTTTTATTGTAATTAAAACATGACAATTAAAACGTCAGATAGGCATGATCCTGATGCTTACTGACGCTTCGCTGGCTGCTCAATCCAGCCAGCAGCTGTTGAGCTGCGAGTGTTCCTGTGGCTCAATTTACCCCAGGTTAGGAGTAAGTTCATCCGAGTCAGTGGGTAAGTTGCACCATCTGGGTGTAAACTGACCATCTAACTGAATCTGAATTAAACCCATGTGAAATTGTAAACATAATTTACCTCTTAAACAACATAAAACAAACCAAATGAAGTTGAAATTTCAATATCTTTATTTTTTTATTTATTTTTATTTTTTTGCATTTCTGAAACAATATGTTGAACACCAAAGTTGTAACCTTCCTAAAAACAGACTAAACAGAGAGTTTGTTGAGTAAAATTAAATAAAAACTAAATTAGAATGAATAATTTAAATGTCAGTGAAACTAATAAACATTTTATTCAAAAGGTTCTTGGCATGGTAGTTTTTTCTGCACTGTCAACCATGTTAGGCCATTAGAGACTACAGGTGGAAAGATATGATTAAGAGTTTCTGGTTCATATCAGAAGGATTTGGTGTACTTGTACACTGTTCCCATCAAATAAACTCGAACAACAACAACAACAAAAAAGGTACATTCAACCATTTGTGTAATATTTCACTGAAATTAAATCAGTTTATACTTGAGAGATTTAACTTAACTTCAGTGGCTTATGGTGGGCCAAGTTGAAATGCTGGCTCACTTTGCCCCATAGCTGCCATTTTGGAAAGAAAAAAAAGCTAGCTTACCAATTCAGGTTAATATTTAGCTTAAAGATTTGCATGGTTTCATATGTTGGTAAATCACCAATATGCATCATAAATAAATAAATTTACTTTGATTTAACAGCCATTACATCTGTTATGCTAAAATTTTACTTTGACAAGCCCAAAACAGTTTTTAAAGTAAATGGGTACCTTCCATTCATCCCATGTGCTTCTTTTCAGTCTGGCAGAAATGATGGGTGGTTACAAAATATATGGTCACATGACAATAAAAGTGTACGGTTGCCAAGATACAGGGGGTGGCTCATCTTACCCCACTCTCCACTACTTCTCTCTAAAGAAATTTGATGTAAACGTGCAAATCTCTCTGTTTTTTCTCCAGTGTAGAGAAGTGTGCAGGAGTTTTTTTCTCTCAGTGGAGGCATAAGATTTCCTGACAAAAAATAAGAAATTAACATCACATTTATTTAAATCATTTTTTTTTAATAGTAAAACTTTAGACCTTTCTAATGATTTATAGGAAAAAGAAATACCTCAACCAAAAAGGATGGATTGTTTGGATTGTGATTAGTGATATTGGGCTATATATAAACAAAATTGACTTGATGTTAAGCAAGAGTACTATGTTCCGGCAGTCTGCCAGTCAGTTAGTGTTTGCCTAAAAACATTCCTTATTAAAGTTTGGATTTTGTGTGCCCTGAATAGAACATAAATGTCTTTTGTCAGTCACATGCCTGTTTAAGTGATGAACTGCACTAGTGGTTGTTTTCAGAGATGGGAACAGACGTTTAATACTTGTGCTACAATTGTGTGGCCTGCGTTATAAAACTTTCAACCTCTGTAGCACCAGTGCTATGTGAAAAAAAAGTTAATGTACAGCCCTGTACATTTTGTTAGGCCTACTCAAGCACTGAGAAAAAAAAAAAAATAGTAAGAATATAATTTAAAAGGCAAATTACAGTATTTGTAAAGTAATTTTCTGTGAAAAGTTGTTGGAAAGTCTTTAAGGTCAGGGATCCACTAAAAGATTAAGCACTTCCCTTGGCCTGATTTTGTCATAACCAGGTTGGCTCAGGGTCAAAGCTTAATGTGTACCTAGAAAACCAGGCCAATTCAACATTTAGCTACCTAGTTACTGAGTTTCAGAATATTTAAGAAAGGCTCTCTCCTGCTGTCACTAAGAAACAAAACAACTGAACTTTTTTGATGTTTATTAAAGGTTTAGAAACTTCACAATGGAAACAAAATGATGTACTCAGATGTACATGGCATTAGAACAATGCAACCAACTTTGTCTGTGTTGAGGTTTGGTGACTTTCATCAGGTATTCAGAGGAAAAATACAGGGTTGAGCTCCAATTAAGCAGCATCACAAAGATGAAATGGAGAGAGTTCTGCTTTAAGTTATACAACATTGCAAATAAAACTTAAAACTAAGTACAGACTTGAAAGTCATCCTCTCCAAATGTATTGACCAAACCAAAACATAAGAAAAGAATGCAAATAATGCAATTTCTCCCACAGACATGAGTACTCCAGTCTTTTTCCAGCAACCATACCACCTCACACACAGAGCTAGACTTGAAAAATAACAAAACAAAGTGTCAATTTTTTTCATTTTAAAATGAGTCTGATCAAACTAAAAGAGGAACTGATTCAAATTTCTGTAACTGTAAATAATCCGTCTATGCTGTTCTATTATATTTGACTGTCACACACATTCACTATAATATTTATGCATTTTCTCAAAATGCTTAAATTTGAAAAATGCTTTTGTCCTCTGTCACCCACTAATGAACATAAGTCCAAATAAAACCAGTAACAACTTTGGAGGACGGCAACATTTCACTCAAAGTGCTCAAAACAACAAGAATTAATTTAGATTTTGATTAGAGAAAGTGATGCCAAAAATGTGTAATTGCATTTTGGAATCAACAACAGTATTTTAAATTGGAAAAATTAAAGTGAATTGTAACATGTTAATTGTCAACTAAATAATCCAATAAAGGCATCCAGGTGCTGCTCTACCCAGTTATATAATACAGTTATAGTGCCATCACACTCATTTTTCTACCACTATACATTTCTATGAACTGTATATTTATGGTCTTTGTAAAACAATAATCACACTCCCATAACCACAATGAGGAAATAATGTGGGGAAACACATACACACATGGTGTTACTAACTCTGGGTCATACAAAATCATCTTTCCAAGGTTATGGTCTATAGCCATTTCCATACAGTCATTCACTTCAAACTTTAGACCCATTTCTGTTAAAACAAGCACAAATCTTTTAGAAGAACTAAGTGTGCTGACATTTTTCTTATACACATCTGAAGATTACAACTTAGACATGGTGTATGAATGTTAGCACCGATATATAAAATATACTATTTTTTGCAATTTAACCCAAAGTGCATCTCAGAACAGGTCAACAAAAACTCACTTGCAAAGGTCTTTTTTTTTTTTTTTTGGACATTTGATGCCAAAGCAAGTTTAGAAACTTAAATCCTTGTGCCAAATTAAGGAATCGTTTTTCAAAGGATTTTTTGGTCAATGCTGAATGGGGCATGATTATTTTCCATTTCATTGTCACATTCAAATTCCCCCTGAAAATATTTAACAAGTAATGCTTTAAAAAGTTTCCCACATTGGTACAGAAAAAAAAAAAAAAAAAAAAAGTGCTTTTAAAATGTCAAAATGTCATTAAATTCACACTTCTTAACACTCTGCTGATGTAGCATACATGTAGTAATTTCTCACTCATAACATTTGTAACAAAACTGAATCAAATGGGGGAAAGAAAAAAAGAACAAAAAAAAAAAAACATCCAGGCTATATTAAAGCTAGTAGATGGCAGGCTAGACATGTTCGATCTGTTAAAGTCAAGAAGCAGATGAAAGGGAATGGATAACACACAGGTGTAAATTATGGTATTAGATAATAAATTAAGTTTAGGATGGGCTGGTTTTTGCATTATGAACATAAAAGGGTAACACCGTACCCCCTACCACCTTTCATTCCAAAGGCATGAAAAATTATATAGGCAAGCAACCTTTCAAACTTTGAAGGAAAAGTAATTTGGGCCTTATTCATAGGAAATGAGATTAATGAGATTAAATTAAAGCAACATATGTCACAAATAAACCCTATGAATGTTCCTCTTAGACTTTACACAAAAATAGATCAATATCATAAGGTTGTAGAGTTACTGTGTGCCAAAATACTATATTGCTTTTATAAACCCCTCTTCATTTAAGATCTTGCTATAGGCAAGTATGATGCATCAGTACACACTGAAACAGCCACAGATTTCTGAAACAAGTAGGAGGAAAAGTAAATGAAATTAAACAACTTTCAAGCAATCAAATGCTGTTACTGGAAAAACTCAATATTCTTCTTGTAAAAAAAAAAAAAAAAAAAAAAAAAAAAAAAAAAAAAAAAAAAAAAAAAATCAAGCCATATTATGAATAATCAGTAGTCACAATTTTGTTGATCAAAGAAATGGGAAGAAATTTCACTGAAAAACCTCAAACTTTACACGAAGCTTAAAGAAACAATACATAAAGTTATGGCTACAATACCAAACTGCAACTGATATACACTATCAACTGTAAGGTGTAATAGTTTTTTAAAGACTTATATGAAATTGTATATTTGGGTCAAAATATTATGTTAACCATTTTCCCCCAAATGTTTAATGTTTAATTTTTCCTTTATCTGCACCACTTATATTTTACATGTTTTCCAGGTAGCTTACCATACTTGTATTCAGGAAAATGTAAACTATTCTTTGACACCACATCTCTCTCCAATATGAACTTTTATGAAAGGTAACTTCACAAATCAAACCACCTTGTTAAACCTTTATGGCTAAATTAAAAGGGAAACTCAAGCAAAGAAAGCAACTTTTAATTTCAAGGGCAAAGCTCCGTTTCTTCAATAACCTTCTGTTTTAATTATCTCAGTTTTTTAGTTTGCTTATTGTATTATTACACTTTCAATATATTACCCTGCTATATTTCTTTAAGATGCTTTCAAAGCAGCCTGGTAGGGGACAAAAGCACTTTCTTTCAACACACCAAACCTCACACAACTCTATCTTCTATAAGTCATTTAGAAGATAAAAAAAAATAAGACAAAAAGCAAAATTATCTGGCAGGGGAAGGGGTGTTGCAATCGTAGTGCTTTCAACCTGACTTCTGAGTATTCATAGTTCGGTCACAGAAACTTAGACTATTAGAAGGACTGAGACTAGGTTCACAAGCACATGCACAATCAGTAGGACCACAGTTATAGTGTATCCTTGATCAAACTTAAAAGTGAAGCTAAAATCTACAAGGGGTAAATAAAGAACAATCTTAATGCTTAACTATGCCTTTTTATTCTTTTCAAAATTGATCAACCTCGGAATTAACAGACTGAAAACAGATCTATAATAAATGCTGTTGACCAGAATCATCTAATTGAACGTTCAATCTATTGCCATGTTTTCCTCTTTCTTTCTGTTTTCAGCTTGCTGATACGCCATTTTAGATGAACTGAGGAATAACAGGGCTTAGGACAGGGTGGTTAATTAAGAGCCCACTGCGGGCCCAGGGCTCACTGTTCTTGTAAGGGTCCTCCTATCCCTCCTCTGGGTTATGGTTGAAAGTGATAGGAGGAAAATAGCATTGGTATGTCTCCACATTAAGCAGAAGATTCATACATTACTGCTTCCTAGAAGCAAAGAAGAGTAAAACATTTAGTATTATGCAAACTCCATCCAATGTAGTAACTACAATTTGACATTCAAATTCATCACGATTATTCTCTATTTATAGGTCAATGGGTTTGTCAAAGCAGTGTACAACTCACTTCTTAGTATCTAAAACTGTTAAATTGTGTACTCTTCTTACCTCCGCACTGAGAACCTGGAAATAAAGGAGAGCATAGAGTACTCTGCCACCAGCACTCTTCTTGCTGCATATTAGTTAAGCACTGTTCTCCAAAATTCAACAGAGGAAACTGTTGAAGTAAGGAGACAAAGAAAGGCATTCAATTGGAGAAAATGAATATCAGGGAATGCACAGACTGCTATACTATTTTTTTTTTTTTTTCTTCTTTATAATCACTAAAGAATATCAAGTACAGTCATGGCATATGTGATTTCAGTACATTGTGAAGTGCAGGTGATGCCAATGTCTATATTAACTGCAAAAGACATGCTAATCTATTGTACAATTGTCCATATGCATGTATCTGAAAGTGACAGTTTGGTCATAGACTGGCTCTGTAGTCACTTACCTCATGCATATCTTGGGCAACATCAAGTGACTTCCCAGTTTTAGGAATCTGATCAATTGCATCACATTTGCAAGACTCTGTCTCTCTGCTGCGTTCTTCTTGTTGAAGAACAGAGGTCTGCACATGAGAACATGGTGTCGAAACCACTGCCGTCTCACAATGTACGCAAATCTCTTGTTCAGTAATCGGCAGAAGGGTGCTCCCACCCTCCTGTGAATCGAGTGACGTCTGGGCACTCTTCTCCATGCCAGACTTCTTTAATCTGGGTAGGAACTTCCCAGACTCCAACTCAGATTTCCCATAGTAAGGGCCCTCACACTCTGCGTCCTCCTCGAGAGGCTTGAGGTCAGCCTGTGGGTCATCAAAGAGGTCTGCTTGACCAACTGGAAGACTCGCTTCCTCTTTCTCAGACTCTACATCTGACTCACTGCACCCACCTGGAGACAGTTCAGAGGCAGATATTGGCCGGAAATGAGTCCTTGGGGAAATTCGAATGGCCCGATACTGAGTCCGGTTGATGCCATATAACCATGGGCAAAAGGGCTCATTGTCTGAGCATAATATGGATTTTGGCTTGAATCCCGGGCTGAACGAGGCCATATCCTCTGGCTCAAAGGAGCACTCCACATGCAGGACCTGGGAAAAAGGGTTGTTTAAATCAAAGGATGAAAATGGGTAATCCAGTCCCGACTCTTCTCCACGGAAGCCTCCGCATGATCCCAGTAAATCTTCATGGAAGACAACAGAAAATCCCTTATTCAAACCATCCCCTGGTCCCTTGGAAGTCTGCTCATTTTGACCAAGGGACACAAGAGGTCTCCACAATGGCTTGTGGCCAGGAGCAAAGCGACTGCTCGTGTTCATGAACACATCCGCTCCTGCAATGGTTACCATGTCAGAAGATGTGGCTGCTGCACACTGCAACAAACTGCCACAAGCATCACCAGGTGGAACCATAGCCCATTCTCTGTCACCACTTAGAGTCTTCAGTTCTCCATAAACCCCACCGAGGATAAATGAGGTGCTATCCTGTGAATTACAATTCCAGGGCTTGGCCGGTGTTGTGTAATCCCCATCATTCATTTTAGAGAGCTTGTTTTTAGAAAGTCCCTCATCCTCTTTCTGTCCATCCCAAAGATGATATTCCGAACACTGCACAGCTTTCTTTTGAATTTCACCTTTTACATCCTTGTCAAGACAGCTGCATTGGTAGCCAGTAGCCTCCTCTGAAAACAAGTGCTCCCCTGTATTCTTTACCCCAAGTGTTAAGACACAGTCTCTGTCTCCAATAGCCATCCAAATGTCTTTTATTATCCCTGAGGTGTATTCATCACTTTGTTGATTTGAGACATCTGAAAACACAACAGCATTGTAGAGTTTACTCTCATCCTGCTCTAATGCTATGCCACAAACAGACTCCAATTTCGATTTCTTATTGAAGGGCTGGTTGGACTCTGCGCCTACACTTGTTTCTTCCTGCTGGTGACTCGAGTTCTCTTGAAAGAAATCTAAAAGCTCCTCCTCTAGGCATAAAGGTGGGATAAGGGAGATACAGCTGACCTCTTCATCACCAAACTGAACAGATTCATCTGCCGGAGCAGTGATCTGTTCACTATCTGACCGTGTCTCCTCTGAGTGGGACCATGGACTGCAGGTCCTCGTTGATAAGTTAGAGCAGTGTTCCGTTTCATCAAAGGCACTGTTTTTGGTCCAAATTAGCAAACGGGATTGTTTGTTTCTTTGTGGATCTAAACAGCTACTTGAATCTACATTGTCCTGACCCCCTGTGAGTGAGTCGCAGGGAAAAGAAAAGGAAGGGCTATCGTACTGCAACTCAAAAAGTGAAAAGCAGGAGTTTAGGTCAGAGATGCTACCACTGGCTTCTTGGAGATGATGCCCTACAAAAGTTCCAGATATTTTGCTAAATGGAACACTGTCCAACACTGGGGAGAGTCTGACTGGAGAGTCACCTGGACAACTTTCTCCCTCCAACTCCTCCAAGCTAGATGATGAACAGCACTCCCAGACTTGGGCAATATTTTGAGTGATGGAAACATCTGCTTCTGAGGCTCCCAGAGAATCAACCCTTATTGCACTTTCCCCTTGCAGCTCAAGGCCATCTAAAACTACACATCCTGCTTCAAAGTGTTTTCGCTCAATGCTCTTTTGTCGAATCATGTTCAGGATTCGACTTTCTTGTACCGCATCTGAGGCACTAGGATCCAATATGGATTGATAAAGATCAACTTCATAGAAGTGAGTGAATTCAGACAGATGCTCATCATCTAAATCTTGACCATCTTCAGGAGGATGGCAGCTTGGAATCCCATTCAGTTCAGGAGCCTCTTCATCACCTTCACCAGGCACTTCAATGAAGTGGCCATCCACAAAAGTGCCTGCTGCAAGGTATGCCCTTTGAAAACAAGAATTTGCAATGCAGATTCCTTGAATTCTCTCCGATAGACAGTCCACATCAATGGACATAGCTAAGTCATTGGAAGAGTCTTCTTTACTCCGATACTTTGTCTCCAATTTACTTCTACTGAGAGGGACAAAGTACTCAGAGATGGGCTCTGTGTACCAAAGAGGCTCCTCCATATATTCCTTTTTATTGGCCTCTCCTCCTGACTCCTGTGCCTCAACTAGATTAGCATCTTTGCGGATCTCCCTCAGAGGTCTCTTGCCTTTTTTCATGTAGTGGTGCTGCTTAGGTGGGCCTCCAGTGGTACTGATGTTGCCACGTGCATTTTTCCGCTCCTCTTTGTCGATGACTTTTAGGGCCAGTTTGACCTGTCCGCTGCCACTTCGGCCTCTTTTGTTTCTGCTGCTGACCTCTCGAGACTTGTGTCTTATGCGGGCTGCTTTGCAACTAAGGGTCTGGTCACCCTGATTACCACTAGAGCTTGAGCCAGCCTCACTCGAGCCAGAGGACCACGATCTGGGACGGAACCTTCCCTCAGATCGGTGTCTGGCCTGTCTCTTACTATGAGGAGCAACCTGATCATCAGGCACTCCTGTTGCGCTTCCATGGAATCGGTTTTCCTTCTCCCTCTTAGTGCGTCGCTGCTGGGCCCTCTCGCTGGTTGTGGTGGTGGAACTGGGTGCATCAACTGTTCGGTCTTTAAAGGCTTCACCTTCGCTGGTGCAGTCTTTTGGAGAGGATGTGTCTGTGCTTGTTTGAGGGACAGCAGATGATGATGAGCTGGAATATGTGCAGGCTTTAGCTTTGTTCCACACGGTCATAATTTCTTGGAGACAAACAGGTTTTTCTGACAGAGGTGGAAAGGCTTCATAGTACCTAAGGGGAAAAATAATAATAAATAATAATAATTTTACTGTAAATAATAAGAAAATTAAACAAAAGAGCAATAAGATCAAATGCTGCATAAGGTGATCTTAATGTTACTATTTGAGACTACTGTTGTAATCATACAACAGAATTTTTCTCATCTCCATTTATTATGTTATGCTAGTACACTCACTAGGCTCTCAAAACCCTGCCCATTCACTTTGAAGCATGCAGCACACAGATTATATTTAATAACAGCCTTTTCTGGTTTAATAAAGGCTACATTCCTATAAAAGTCCTACTGCTGATTATTTACATATAGATCATAACACCAGTTGTACAACAATTCACATTATTACATTACAGACTGTAAAGTTCAGTTGCTTACATCTCAACCTGGTCCTTAGAAGAAAGTGATCCATCTGGTTCAGGAGACTGAGATATATCAGATTTTTTATTTCCTTGCTTATCTTTTTCTGCAAGACAATCATAGCAAAGCAATACAACTGAATCATTGCCATAAACTATTACAACTGTAAGACAATGCAAATTTTGCTTAACCTGTATGAGACAGAAAACATGCAAACCAACCTTTCTGTTTGTTTTGAATATCCTTGAGTTTAGAGCAAAGCTCCTCGACCAAGCTTTCAATTCCAGAATTCTGAGGGAGAACAAAATAATTTAAACTTGCTGTTTTGGAGGAAATTATACAATCACAGTTCTGTGTGAAAAACAGAAAAATGAATAGTTTATCAAAAATTAGGAATTAGATATAAAATGTTTTAAAAATTACTCCCTTTGATTTGAAAGCTTTTACACAAAATGAAAACATTAACCACAAAAAAATGCCCACTGTGTAATGTAATTTCTGAACTATCTGGTAAATTTTACAGAAATAAGCACTGTAAAAAACTTTGAGGCAAAGGTAAATTCACATTACTATGGCCCTAAGTGGCATTTTTCACAGTCTTAATGAGGAGTGCTATTCTTATTTAACCAATCTTTGCTCCACTAATCCCACAACACAAACTCACAACAGTATTGTGACCAACCCTGGGCTATCATGTCTGCAGATGATTAAATAAAGTACACTAATCACAGTTTAGCTGTGAAAATGGTTGTGGGAATACAAAATAACACATTTGATAAAATTCCTTAAAGTAAAGGTCCTACTTCATCAGATGCTGAACGCAAACATTGCACAGCAGCTTGTTTCTTCATCTCTTCAAGACTAAGGTCAGTCCCTCCCTTCTTCTTGCTCTTCCCCCATTTCTTTCCTGTTCCCTTATCCCAGCCCAGAAAGATGTCATTTTCCTGTGCACAAGGAAAGTTGTATTGATTGCTTAGTATACAAGTTGTTCAGTGTTTTTAAAAATCTGATTAATTGCAGAAATAATCCACAGATTAATCAAGTATCAAAATAATTTTTCACTAAATGATTTCACTAAAGGTGGTTTACATAAAAAAAAAAAAAAAAAAAAAAATCAATTGTATGACTTTATAAAACTTACAGCACACCTGTCGTACACTTATTCAATTTTGGGGGAACTATTGCTTTAAGATGTTTTATTAGTTTTGTACAGTCACTTAAAGGTAAATTAGGCCAGGGGTTCACAAACACATAACTGGAGCCTGCCCAACACTGCATGTTTTCCATGTCTCCTTAATCAAACACACCTGATTCAGATCATCAGCTCATTAGTCGAGATTCCAAGACCTGAAATGGGTGTGTCAGACAAAGGAGACATGCAAAATGTGCAGTGCTGGGGAGGCTCCAGGAATGTGTTTGGGAACCCCTGGATTAGGCAATTGCGGAGAGGCTAGTAATAGCAAGTTAGCTTTGAAAGCATGAGATTCCACCCTCCCTTTAGAGCACTCTCCAAAGCCACGCCTCCTTCAAAACACATGAACGCACACAGCAGATTCTGCAAAGCGTCACAAGAGACAGCGTTAAATTACCTCATGTCTCAAACCACATAACATTACAATAATAATGAACGTAAACAACTTACAGAGCTCTTACTTGTACCACCTGACTGTTGCAGATTCATTTTGCCGCTGAAACGCAAAAAAAATCTGAGTCGGAGGACATGAACAGCTCTGGAGATAACATTACGGGTTGCCATCTCGTAATTACGGTTATGACATGGCGTGAACGCAGCATAAACTAGTTGTTTTGGCTCAGGAGGAACTGTAAAAGGCGGACGCTGTTTGTTTTCGGCGCTCGGTGTATGGAAGTAAATTAATGACAAATGTTTTTTAAATAAAAAAAAAAACTTGAACTGCACTAATTTAAAAAAAATATGCATTGCATTAACCGTGCTTGCATTTTAATGGGCTGAAATTCAACAAGGTTGTATATTTAAGCTGTGAATATTTCAATTAAAAACATTTCATGCACATTTTCATTAGTAAAAATTAAATGATCCTTTCACCTTTCAGATTTCATTTCCAAAATATTCAGTCTGTTTAAAAATACAACCTATAATATTTCGACAGGCAAATTTCAGTCCATTTTGTTTCACTTTACAAATTCGCTTCTACAAATTAAGTGGTTCAAATTCAACATAAAATTCAACATTGCACATTCCAAGTAGGGCTCGCTGCTGCCTGAGGTGGACATCCAACTCCGACCACATCCAATTGTGACATCAGAAGCCACGCTCGTGCCCAAGTGACTCCCTATGATGGGAAGTTCAGATAATTTTACGGACTCTCGTTCTGAATCTCGTTCATCAAAATAAACAAACCTTTTTTTGTCTAGTCATTTCATTCATTTCAGCAGATTATAATTAAAATGTTACATGATAATAGCCAAACTCCCCAACACATTAACTTACACAACATTTATCACATTTAGAACATTTAGAATAAGAAAAAAAAAACCTGCAATGCAAGGCCAAATTATAAGAAACAGAAATGATTAATTCATTGCTTAGCTGGGTCTTCAGGCTTTGCAGTCTGTTAGTTTACCTCACCACCCGATCTGAGTCGTTCGTTCATCCCGTGACATGATATATGGTGACTCCCCATCCCGTGTCGCTCCAGAAACCCCTATTTGTTGTATGTAGGTTTCCGATTGAAAAGGTTTTTAAGCATAATGGTACGTTTTGAGTGTTTCAGGTAGGTTTTAGGTGTGTTTCAGGCATAAGGGTAGGTTTTAGGTGTGTTTCAGGCATAAGGGTAGGTTTTAGCTGGCTTTCAGTGCGGTCTGTCAAAAAAGACAAATATAATAAGTAAATGATAATGAATTAGATGTGAGAGTTAAGTCTTCTCGATGTTCAAAGTTATTGAGGATAAGCGCAATATTTTTTCCCCCAAACCAACTCACCAGAAACCCCGCTAATTTCCAGCTAATGCAGCTTATTTCATTGGTTAAGGTTACAGTAGTCTCAGCCTCAGACGTCACGCCCACAGACATAGTTAGATGATTTAGATCATTTATTAGATGAATGCCAGTCTGTTATTGTAGGGACTTTACATTTTCACGCCCCTAAACAAGGTTTAATGACTGGAGTCATTCTCTTCAAATGCTATAAGTTAGAAATGTGTATACCAATGTCGTAACTTTAGAGATGGTCCCTAAATAAGCGAATATGCTTTTTCACATAAAGAAAAAGCTTAACGTGGTTTGTTGTGATGATAAAAGACCAAATTCGGTATAAAATACCATGTACAGTTAAGCAGATGAGCCCAGAATATTAACGCAATGTGCGTTTTTCTCCCATTGAAAACACATTATAAAGAAAATACTTTAGCGTGCAGTGCAGCGAGTTGCATTCTTCTAGTCTAGGCTCATCTGCCTGCATCACCAATATAGCGAGGTTGGTCTTTTTATAGCCTATATGCATTAAGCCAAATTAAAAGTTTTTGTTTTAATGGCAAAACACTCTCTGGGCTCATCTGCTTGTCGTATATAGTATAGTTGTGTATACTGTACATCAATAAGGTGTCTACTGAGTTTGATCTTAATTACTCTAATAGCCAAGTTAAGCATTTTCTTTATAACGGGTTTCTGTACGAGGTAAACTTGAAACTTTGCACATTTAGTTCATATTCTGTGTGCATCTGGTTGCCTGGATATAGTATGCATCACCAATAATGCTTGTACTGAGTTTGGTCTTGTATTAGTCTATTAACGTTAAGCATTGTTGGGGAATCCTGGAGTTTGAGAGGGCAACCCCAGTATTACAGCACAGCGTCACACAAGCTGTAACATACAGAGCAACTGAGATGTAATGTTTGTTATAGGCTACATAAGTATCGGGGGGGGCGTCATAATCTCAATTTTGGTAGAGAAGGCTGCTTACATGTAGGCTATACACAGGGAAAGTAACCGTGAAGACACTGAATTAAATGTAAACACAGCTTTTGTGTCTTCATCAGCTTTTACGCATTTATTCTGGTCCTGATAATCATCACATACACTCCATTTCTGTAAATCTGTTTTTTTTTTTTAATAAATGACTCTCTCTAGCCGTTGCTCTGGCCTTCTTTAACAGCTGCTTGCGGCACCTGCTGGTGAGGACGACTAACAGCAGATGGAGATCATGCATCAGCAATCTACTGCTATTCCTGCAGTTCCCGGATGTGCAGCATTGAATTTGTCAAATTTGACCACTGAATTTGTATAAGCGAATTTGAAAATCGAAATAAAATGGACCGAAAATTGCCTGTCGAATATTACAGGTTGTATATTTTCATACCGAATTTTTTGGATGTGAAATCTGAAAGGTGAATATGGCTCATTGAATTTTTAATAATGAAAATGTGTGAGAAATGTTTTGAAGTGAAATATTCATTGCTTAAATATACAACGATGTTGAATTTCAGCCCATAAAAATGCAAGCCCTGAAAATACAATGCAATACAATGCAAGCATGGTTAATGCAACATTTTTTTCCAAATAGTGCAATTTAGCAAGATTTTTTATTTCAAAAACATTATTTTGTCATTAAATTTCTTCAGGTGGCTGTCTGTCTACAACTCTGCATAGTCTTACGGAATGTGCTCATGATGTGTGATGCCAATGATTAGACGGATGTTTTTTGGTCCCGAGAATTCCACAGAAGCTATATTATGTATATGTTTTAATATTTAGACCACTTCTGATTTGAAGAGAGTTTCAACCAATATAACAAAAATTGTTTCTAAAACAAAACCTTTAAAATACAAAACAGAAACAAGCCACTTAAAACATTAAAAACAAAAAGAACAGAACTTTTCTGAAACATTTTTCACTGTACCTGGTCCTGCAGGTCATAGTCATAGCTGTCGTGCAGTAGCAGACTAAGGACATAGCGGGTGTAGATCATTGCATCTATGCCACATTTCTCCAACTCCTGACCCAGCCAGCTCTGCACTGGCCCTAGTGACTGCAGTGAGGACATCTCTGAGGAGGACACAGGGCCTGACAAAGGGAAGGCCTGTGAGACTCTTTCAGGAGCGGGGCCGTCTGACTCTCCACTCATTGGACGCATGAGACTAGGTTGGAGCTATTCTCAAATGCAGCTGCATGTTCCCAGGTGGACATGAAAGTGCAAGACGGAGTGGTATGAAAAGGACAGCGCTGATATTATAGTAGGGGAGGAAGGACTCAATCCAGCAGGACAAACACAGGAAGGTCTACATGAAGAGTCATGTAGATTCTTCTGTATATTTGTTTTGCTGTAAGCAAGAGGAGAATCTAATCTTCAGGCATGGCTTTGACCACTGGAAGCTAACAGCTTACTGAATAGGCTCATGTTCACTCATACGGGTTCATCTTGGAGGACAGCTGGTTCCAGGCTCAACCTGAGAGAAAAAAAAACAAACAAAAACAACAGCATTTAGTTTCATATTAAATGTTTTTTTTGTTTGTTTGTTTGTTTGTTTTTTGCACGCTCTAGAGAAATTAATATAGCAAGTGGTTTATAATGCAAAGCATTTCAAGGTGCTTTCACAGTATAGATTTTGGGGCAGACCAAAACTGTTTAGTTGTTTTGAAAGTACACTGAGAGCCCTTTCTGAAACTAAGTGTCCCAGAGCATTTGAAAATACAAATAATTAAAACAAAATAATAATGAATGTGGATATTTTGAGACTTGTAATGCATTTGATTAGGTCGACACTTAAAGTAAAGTCATTTCTCACCAAAAGGCACCAGTATGCCTATAGTATAGGCTACATTCAAAACATGAAATCAAGAAAAAAATGGAGAGGTTTGCTTTCAGAATTGTAGTAATTGCTTATCAGAGTCAATACAACACTGCTATAATTAAATAAGTATAAAAACAGTGTGATTAAATTTACCTAGCAACAAATGTGTCCTTGATGTTCCCAGATGTTCAAATTCATTTTAGATCCAGGTCTGACACAATTTAATCTGTAGTATACAGTTCCCAAGATTTGGTTTTGGAAAAGGAAAACAAAAGTACAGTTTGTATCTGCACCTTTAATCACTATTACAAGTGCTACAGCAACAACATTTTGAGATTAGTCAGCATTGTTTTTTAAGGTGAGACTTTATATAGTTTGTTATGAATAATATGTGGAATACTGGAATTTAATGCAGTTGGAATCAAAACCAGTTACAATTAAGCAAAAAGGTATGAGAGGCTGTGTTAGATTATGAATACATTCACTCCTAAAGGGTACAAATCACAAGAGGTTAGGGGCTGCACAATACTGGGAAAAAAATGGGCATATGATTGCAATATTTTGTTTTTCTGCTATATATATATATATATATAGTGTGATATAAAAACCGTTTCACTAGATGAATAGCTTGGAAAGAATGAATCATTTTAGAATGATTGGAGTGATTTTGTAGGTGAGTGAATCTGCATATAAAATAATAAACAAACGACAAGTATAAATAAATACAATAGAACAAAGATACAAAGTCTTCACTGTATAAATTAAATATAATTAATCTTTGTTAAAAGCTATAAAAGTGATTTTCTCTTTGTATATTGTTGCTTGATCAACATAACTCGGACAGAAGCAGGTATGTTAGGCTGCTTTCACTTGAAGAGCTAATGCACAGATCCAATATAATGATACGCATTCATTTTCTTTCTCAATTGTACAAGTCAAAAGTGACTGTTTATAAGGATACTCACCGGGATGGACATTTTGACATAATTTTGCATGTATGTATCTGTTCAAGCACAAATAGACGAGAAAGAACGGAATTCGGTGTTCAAGTACTGTCTGTGCAGCTCTGTGTGCACAAAGAAAACAGCGTGCGAGTTACGAATTCAGTTCTCTTTCGCCCCTTTGTGCGCTCAAATGGTTTAAAATCACTCGAATGTTTAAACTGACCTAAACGTTTAAACATTCAAGTTTAAACGTTTAGGTCATTTTAAACATAAGCGATTTTAAATCGCCACCTAAAACATGTACAAATGATAAACTTTCACTCTATGATGGTTAAACTTTGCAATTAAGAATCAGGTGCCTTTTGAACCTTGGTGCTCGGTCCATACGGATCACGTATCAACTGATCTATCTACGGATCCCTATACCTGACATCGCACATCATGCGATGTGTGCATCCAAGATGTCACATCACAATATCGATGCTAAAATTATGTATCGTACAGCCCTACAAAAGGTCCATAAATAAATGCATGTGATTCTACAAATGAACACTAAAGAGAGCTCTGTTTGTGAATCAGTTTATGTGAATCTCATTTTATCTACCTTTTCCTGAACATGGTTGTCTTCCGATTCGAAAGCACATTGAACCTGAGCTCACATGTAACTCCAACATTATAAACAATGCCTTTATGTATTGTGTGTGAAGATTCACCAATGACTTTAAATTAGACTAAAGGGGAAACTGTCAAACGGAAGTAACAAGCTCTCATGGCAGTACCTATTTATCACTTCAACTTTGAATTTTCATTAAATAAAAAAAAAAAAAAAAAAAAAGAAAAAAAAAAAAAAAAGGAAATATGCGTTTTGTAGGGCTGGGCGATATGGCCAAAAAGTCATATCTCTGTATTTTTTGGCTAAATGTCGATATACGGTATATATCTCTGTATTTTCTACATTTTTCTATTTGGATTTAAAAAAATAAATAAATCTGTATTTACTTTTTAAAAATCTTAATTTAACATCCTGCCTGATGTTGTCCTACAGTGTTTATTTTGAAAGCTATTAATACAAATATAGTGAATGGAACCATGTAGTCTGGCACACTAGTAACAGGCCTACAGTATGTGCAAAAAAGAGAAAGTTACTTTACATTCTAACATTGTAACATTACAATCTAAAAATAAAAACACTTTTTAAAGCAGAAGATAAATTCAATAGACTAAAAATAAAAACAAAAGCACAGACTGATTAGCTATATATTTAGTTACTGCTATCATAAAAATACACTTACTTGTAGGTTTAAAATTCTACATATGGGACATTTATTGTTCAACAACAAACATTTTATCAAAATGTATATTTTAGTCAGAATTATGGCGATTCCATTCTATTGAGCTCCGTCTGTTTGGAAGTCTATGAAGTTAAGAGGAGAATGAGATTCGCTAGAAGAAGGCTCGTCCACTCCTGACAGCAAAATGGAAATATTTGTATGACTTTCTAACATTTACAGATGGAGAATATTAGGGGTGTGCACAAATAGTCAAATATTCGATCTGTAATTAACATTCGAAAAATAAAAATACTATTCGAATTTTACTATGTTGCTTTGCTGGCCGTAAATGCAGTGAATCCATGATAAATCCTGAGCACTAAAACTCGCAGTTATAACTAAATGCACCGGGTGGCGCTGTGGAGCGTGTTTAACAAGTTTATTTTATCTGATCGTCACAAAATGTTGTCGCCTGCCTCGAGAAGTTTGGAATTACTTAGATGAAAATGATCTTACAAAATGGAATTATTTTTGATCAAAGTAATTAATGAAACTGAGTTATCATAATATCACCACAATAATGAGAAAGCACATGAAATCTAAACACCCGTCGAATGAGGAAAGACGGCTATCCATCACTACATTCACGACAGGTAACGTTAAGTTATCCCCGAGTGAGCCAAGAAGATAACTTATCTGATAGCAAAATGATTGAGACATATGCTTCCTTTAAGTTTCGTCGAGGGAGATATATTTACGAACAGAAACTTAGCTTAGCACACCGTTGTGTATTATCATTATCTTTGTGTCTCTGCAACGTATGTCAGCGCAGCTCGTTTTCTCACCCGAGCATGTGGATATTATTGTTTTTCTCAACATGAACATGTGAAACAATATGAAAACGATTACCATATACTGACTCGAGTGTATGTACGTTACGTTTTGTACGATAACTGGCGCTATCTGCTTTATTTTTCCCGTTCGCGCTGCTTGAGCTTAAATGCTTTTGTTCTTTATATTTTTGTTTGCAAATTGCACATATCGTTTAATGCTTTGAACTAAAAGAAAATCTTAAATATAATGTAAGCTTGTTGTGTATATTGTCTAATCGTAAGCTTGTTCAGAAATGGTTACAAAATCTTGATGAATATAAAAAAAAAAAATAACGTCTTCCTCGTTTAACGTCATTTAAATAAACGAATATTCGTCTTTTACGAGCCCAAACATTTGAATACAATATTTTAGAAAAATGCCCATCCCTAGAGAACATACCTGTGAAATGCAAGTTATGCTCTGAGGAAAACACCACATCACAAACGCATTAAACAGACCAAGTGTCTGTCAGCACATTAATCTGTCAGACTCGGAGCATCTGACGGGGCAAGCCGCTTTAAACTATAGCCTACGTGTTAACTATATCTTAATCTTATGAGTTAGGCCATTTTTAAAGCCCTTAATATTAAACATGTCTCACGTTTAGGACAAACTGTATTATGCATTTTCCCCGCAGCAGCACTCTGCGACGTCCACAGCTGTTTTTCAGATGCGCTCGTATAAAACTACTGTATACCGATATAAACGGTATCGCCTCATTCCGTATTGTATATTAAAAATATATTGGTATATCGTACAAACTCGATATACCGCCCAGCCCTAGCGCTTTGTAATTACTAAGATGTGTTTTCTGTTTTGTAAAACGAATGAATAGTTTCCAAATTTTAAAACTCACAAACGACTTCCAATAGATTACAATTTAAATTCTAAAAAGAAATTTAAAAAAACATTATGATTTGACCTGGAACGACGCGCCAACATAATCCCGTCAATTATTTAAATTAGTCGATTTGCGAAAAAAAAAAGAAAAAAAAAAAAATGGTGCATGCACTGTAAGGGTGTACTCACACTAGGCACGGTTGCCTTGTACCGTCCCCTGGCGCAATGTCGGGCATGGTTCAGATCATCTAGTGTGTGTACACCCTAAAACTGAAATGGCATACCTAAACACAGCAATGGCGATCCTGCATGCAATTCTCAAAACACCCACAAGATGGCGGCGTTTATCGTAAATCCGATATCCAATTATGGTAAAATGCTTAAATATCGGGGAAAATATCGGTAAATCGATATATCGGTCAATCTCTACTTGTAAGCAACTGCTGCAAAACCCAAAAAGTGACTATGAATGCAGCCATAGAACACACTTAATTAGGCCTACATTGCAAGCATTTTGACATATATGGCATCATTAGGTAAAAGTTTATACATGGATAAGTTATGATTTTTATTTATTGGTAAATTAACCAAAGGATTAATCAACTATTCAGAAAATAAACAACAGATTAACTGGGGAAAAAAATAATGATTATTTGATTAATCAAGAGAGACAAAAAAAAAAAAAAATTGATTAATCGATTGGAATAAAAAAATAGTTCCAGCCCTAATTACGATATTTCATTAAGATGCAAGGATAAGCAAAAAAAAAAAAAAAAAAAAACAATCCTCTGTCACTGTATGAAAAATTACAGCTCTTCAAAATCTCCCTTTTTTGTGCTCAACTAAGGAACTAAAAACATGAGCATACGAAGATTACAATTTTCATTTCTGAGTGAACCATTTTGACAATGCCCAAGGTATGAGCAGAAAGATCAGCATGTCTGGAATGCCACTTTAATTATGATTTTTTTCTGCTCTTCTTGTTATGCAAGACAATACATGAGTTTCAAAAGACAGTTTCAAAGAAACAGGTCCTACATGTCATGACTCTGTGTGATAAGCATTGAGACAATTATTAAATGCAAATTATGCCCCACAACCTAACTTAAAGGCTTAGTTCACCCAAAACTGAAATTTCTTCCATTTATTACTCACCCTCATGTCATTCCAAACCCGCAAGACCTTCGCTCATCTTCGGAACACAAATTAAGATATTTTCGATGAAATCCAAGGGTTTCTGAACCACACATAGGCAACAACGTCATTGCACCTTTTGACGTCTAGAAAGGTATTAAAGACAACGTTAAAATAGTCAACATGACTACAGTGGTTCTACCTAATGTTATGAAGCATCAAGAATACTTTGTGCGCAAAAACAAAACTAAAATATGTAGGAACATTCTTCTACATCAGAACGCTGACTCATTATTGGCCAGCATCACAAGCATATGTTAACAGCATAGGAGAATGAAAGGAGAGAGAAGAAATTGTAGAATAAAGTCATTATTTTTGTTTTGTTTTTGCGCACATAAAAGTATTCTTGTCGCTTCATAACAGTAAGGTTGAACCACTGTAGTCATGTTGACTATTTTAATGATGTCTTTAATAGCTTTCTGGACCTCAAAAGGTGCAGTGACATTGCTGGCTCAGTGTGGTTCAAAAACCCTCAAATTTCTTTAAAAATATCTTAATTTGTGTTCCGAAGATGAACGAAGGTCTTACGGGTTTGGGACGACATGAGGGCGAGTTCATTTTTTTGGTGAACTAACCCTTTAAAACAAGGTTGATACCTTCTACACATAGTTAGTATAGATGCACAGACAAGAATACTCTAGCTTTCCATTTAAGGCAAACTCTACTTGCCTTGCCTTATACATGTTTTTCTTGCATGCCAAGAAAAAACGCAAGCAACTGTAATTATCAATGCACTTTCACCCAAGACATAATCTGTTCCCAAAACATGATCCCAGCATTTCATTCTCACCATAATCAGAAAATCAATGCTTGGATATGCTACAACTGAATTTGGGCATTATAATAAGAAAACGGGAAGTTTAATGTCTGACATAATAACTTTGTTGTGTTGGAGTAGACAAGACACTTGTTTCCTCTTAAAGTTGAAACTAAAAAAAATTGTTTAAAGGTCCGCCACGCCCATTTTCTGTCGTCACTCCTTGTCATTTACAGCGAGTGCTGTGTCAGTGTATTGAACAGCGCTTTCATTGACTGTCACTGACCAGAAATATACTTAAGCTTTCAGCTCTCACTAGTAACAGGGGTTTTGATATTAACATTCATATTACGACTATTTTAATAATCTGAAATGGTCAGAAATGTCATAAAAATGTCTCTTTAAAAAACCTTTAAAAGTCTGCCAAGATTGCACACCAACATATTCTGTAGAACAATTCAGATCATGCACTTTTTCTTTCTTTTGCATTACCATAACGGATCAGTGTAAACTTGAGTGGGAAATTAACGTCAAATACTATGCCCTTGACGTTTGCCCCTTCATATGGCTTAAGTTAATCACGTTAGAATGCAAGCTTTACGATTAGTTATAGTCATGTATTAAACGACCACTTGAATGTCTCTATAATGTCTGTTTAAAGAATGTTAACGTCATCAAAATAATACTAATTGTTTGACAATGACAGGAGAACAGCGGAATGACAGGACGCCAGCTGACTAGCTACGAGCTAACTATTTCCTGACTCCAGCAAGTGACCAGAAAGCTGAATACTTGAGTGTTGAATAGCGAAGTCACGTTTATATCTTACTATCATTTCAGTAAGCTGAAAGACAAAATGAATGAATAAGGAAATTTTGTCATTTCAATTAAGATATCTCTCCACAGGCCACCGTCTATGAGCGCAACAGACGAACCACAAACCACTTTCTCTTACTCAGCATGATTCAGCTAACATTAATGTTGTTCGGCTTGATACTGAGAAAAGTGCAAGGCATAATCTTGCGCAAAGTAGGGCTGCCGCTCTGCTCCTTAACCAGCCCAAGTTATAAAATGATTCCTTACAACGATTTCCTCACAATGCACAATACGCCTCCTGTTCATGTTGTGAAACGCGTGATTTGGCTTTATGTGGACAAAACTAATGTTATTGCCGTCTAAAGTGTCATTCTGAAGCATTCGAGATGTAAACAGATGACCGCTCATACAGTGTCGTCGGCTGGCAAACTCGGACACCATTTTACGCAAGAGTGAAACGCTCGTCCCGGTTTATCACTTCCCCGAAAACTACAGGCAACGTAAATAGTCTTGCTTTACAACAACCGCCATAAAACGGTCCAAATACGTGTTTCGTGAATTCGATTCAAAAGAAAATATGTCTAAAATTGGAAAATCGGCAGCAGTAACCCAAATAATACGAGATAGCGTTAAGCTAGGCTAGTGCACCGTTGTAGCTAAACCGGGGAGGAGGAGGCGCGGCTGATTTCCCTGGCTACAAACGCTTGTAATACTTGTCAAGACGGTCTAAAACAACAGCTTTCAATTCAAGTCGTAAATGTGGAGCATTACCAACATGTGTAACACGTAACTTATCGAAACGCAGTTTAACATGGTGAAATAATCTTACCTGCTGTAACCCTACGCAGTGTGCTAAATAGCAGCAGGAGAAGCGATGACTTCTCTCCCGCTGCCGTTCCGAGCTCGAGCTCTATGGTCCGCCGCAATAGCGTCACAGATATCAGGCGCGGGGTAAAATATGTTACGTCCTTAACTCGGGTTAGGACGCAGCTGACGACATTTTGGATCAAGGTGGACCTGCATCATATGTCTCCAAACATCACATGACAGTTCAGGTCGAGCCAACATGGCTGACAGGGAAGGACTTTAAAGGCGATTTCCGACTCCATTTTACTTATCTCCAGGCAACAAGACAGATTACAAATGTGTCGCCATGGCTGATATCCCTCCGCGAGAACTTGCATCAGAACGACAGAGTTCTTGTCGGTCTTCACAGTTAAATAATTTTTACTGAGGTTAGCAGGCTTTTAATAAAGTGTACAGCAGTTACATTCCACCGTTAAGTCTGTTTCCTATAAAAAGCAGATGTTCAAAATTGCTGTAGCCTACAATTAAATTAATTACATTGTTAAAAATTACATATAATTCTATTGTCATCCCTTAGATTATAGTTAGATTGCAACATTTTAGCTACAATCCTCATTTAGTGCGCTTACACTGAGTATAATTAGATGTCGTGTGTAAATAGTCACTTCTGCTGCACGTCATTGGTAACTGAAAATAGCAACGCATGTGCTATTTGCTGGAAATATGGCATTCCTAGAGCATTCAGAAAAAATATGACAAATCCAATTAAAAATAATTTTTCCTCAATTCTCATATTTTTCCCATCACCGTACTTGGTAATATTAAGATCCAACAAAAAGTTTTTTTCTCCCCCCTTAAGTCTCGTCAAGCATCTCTGTTTCTGTACAGTGAGCCTGCGTTCATTGGGCTGCAGCCCACCATACGAGCTCCCTGTCATTACACGGATTCGGACGCTAAGGACGACTGGAGCCCCCTAGCGGCATCGTCAAGTTTATCTGAGAACTAAATGGATGTGCCTTCAATATTGTGCACCAACATATCAAATATTAATAATAATGTCAATAATAGCAACTAATACTGTTGTAACGCTTTCATGATTCTGTATATATATGAGAGGCACACTACTGTGTTAGACCTATTGCAATGTATATATAAAAAACTATTAGCCTACATTTGTGTAGGCTAAAACATGGCATATTTAGGCCTATGTTAAAAACTAAATAGGGTAAAGTAGATTTACTCTAAATTTAGCACGTTCTTTATCACTGGTTTAGCTCATTGACTGGTTCAAATGGAGTGTTAATACACATTAGGTAAATATTTTGCTCTAGATTTAGATTTTGATATATTTTCAGACGTACAATCACTGAACATTTAGTTTTATATTTAACATTCAGTATTTAGATATTTACTTGCATAAAATATAAAATATGAAAAGAACCTTGGAATATTGTGTCAACATGTTTTCAGACACCTTTTTGTATCTTTCAATGTCACCCTGGTGAACACAGACACAGGTGCGAACATAATCATATTATGTGTGGACATGCAGTCTGTGAGAGCTTTTATTGGCTGTGTGTTTTTGTGTCATGTTTTGTGCAGACACTCATGGCTTTGTTTTGTTTGTGCCATGTGCTCCACTGTCTTGTCTTATGCTGCCTTCACGTGTTCTCGGAATTATAGTAAATGCGAGTTTCCTAGGAAAAATTGCACATGAACGCCTTCCCATTTCGAAATTTGAATGTGATGAGCTCGTAATCACGACTTCAGTAGTGGGAATTGTTAAATTTCCGATAGCATGTGAAAGTCCCTTTCAAGGAAAGTCTGTTCACTCTGTGGCCATATTTGCAATGCCTCTGGGCAGCTATTTCGGGCATCCAAGACCAAGTCCTATCTATTTGAATGGGGGAATCCTGAAATCTCAAAAACTGCTTTGGTGAACTCACAATTAAATAACCTATTTCCAATCAGCAAAAAAATCTGACATAAACTGTCCTATAAATGTTGTTTCTTATGCTCAAATAGCGTTAAAAAGCTTATTTTTCAGGCTAGACGAGCCAAGGCGTATGTGCGGTCCTAAGCGCGAGTCTCAGGTTTCTACAGGAACCAGAGCCTCTAATGCAGTGGTTCTCAACCTTTTTTGGTCCAGCGCCCCCTATCCATTATCCAGGTCCCTTAACGCCAAAAAAATGACGTCAATTTGATGTTTTTTTCGACATCATTTGGACATCAGTGTGTGAACGTCAATTTGATGTCTTTTTTGACATTGTTACGTCCCATGTTATTTTGTTTTGGGAATGGTATTTTGTTTTTGTTTTCTTCCCTCTTTTTTTTTTCTTTGTCTTTACTTTCGTTTCAGCAGGGTGATGCGGGTACCTGAGTGGTCAAATCTTTTGCCAATCACCGTGACGCGTGGTGACGACAAAGCGCGCCTTCACCAATGAGGGCGATCTAGTTGATGATCAAAGAGCGCACCTTTGCAGGAAGCGGGAGTTCACTGGCACGCCACACACTCTTTTGTTGTTTGGTGGTTGACTCGCATGCTTGTTTTGCCCTGTACCATCTTTGTGTTAATCTTTGTTAGTTAAGTCTGTGTTCTTTGATAAGTCAGTGTTAATGGCCCATTCGATCTTTACTCTCTGGTGTTTCTCGCCGTTTCTGTTATCTGGTTGATAAAACGACATTACTAAACGGGGAAAGAGATAAAGAACAGGTAAGATATCACGTGATATACATGTGCCACACTGAGCTATCAATTCTTGTATAGAACACTAGTTTAGTGACACGTGCCACTTTTTGTATTTTTGGTTTTAGTAAGGGTAGTGTATTTAGGGCGTCCTGGACGCTGAAGATTTTTCTTTTTGTTCAATGTAGGGTTTTTTTTTTTTTTTTTTTTTTTGTGAACATTGATGGTTGAGTTAGATTAGAAGTTTTGTTTTCTGCTTAGTAAGATTGGTTATATATATATATATATATATATATATATTTTTATTTTATATATATATTTTTTTTTTTTTTTTTTTTTTTGGCACGGTCGCGTTATTTTCTCTTTTCCCCGTTCTTTTGTGAATTATTTTTGGCTTGGTTAACGAATGTACATAATTTGTAAATTTATGTAAACAATTATATTCTCGATTAATTGGTATTGGTTTCACTATAATAAACAAACGTTGCTGACTTAGTGGTGTGTAATTATTTTCCAGTACACGTTCAGTGTTTTAATGTTGCACCCTTGTTTTCCCTAGACAATTTAAAAAAGGGTTTGTAACAGACATCAATTGGACATCAGTGTGTGGACGTCAAATTGACGTCAAAAAATTTACGTCAATTTGATGTTGTTTTTCGACATCAATTGGACATCAGTGTGTGGACGTCAAAAAATTGACATCAATTTGATGGGGTTTTTTTCGACATCAATTGGACATCAGTGTGTGGACGTCAAATTGACGTAAAAAAATGACGTTAATTTGATGGTTTTTTTTCAACATCAATTGGACATCAGTGTGTGGACGTCAAATGGATGTCAAGTTTTTGACGTCAATTTGACGGGTTTTTTTCGACATCAGTTGGACAGTGTGTGGACGTCAAATTTGAACTATAACACAAAACTCAAGATAATCTGCGTCTGCGTACTGAATTTCTTTGATAATTTTTACATTATTTAGTTTAATTTATTCGTCACCTGAGTGAATGGAAACATGATTTATTGAAAATATAAGTGGTTCTTAAGTCAATACTTTTTTTTTAATGGTTTGTCAACTTTCCATAGCCTACCTCCGCTACGATTCTAGTCAGCGCTGGATTCTAGCCACCACCGGACTGTTGTCAGCGCGAAACACATTTTTGTGCACGTGAATGCTGGATTCTAGTCAGAGCTTGAGCGCTGGTCTATGACTGAAATAATAAGTCGATGCAAAAGAAACGATACATAGCTAACATGTCGCATTAAACTGGCAAATTTTATAATGTTTTAGGCAATTCTTTTGCAAGTAATTACAAGTTTAATCTTGTCTTGCCTGGATCTTTGGTGTAAACTCGTGAACGCCCCCCTTTCAAAAATCTTGCTTCCAACGCCCCCCGTTTTTCTCTAAACGCCCCAGTTGAGAAACACTACTCTAATGGCAGCTGCAGTGACACAATTACTTTATCAATCAGCGATTGGCTCTTTTACTTACAAGGCGGGACATATTCCGCCATATTGCAAGTTGCAGTTTCTACCATTTATAACTAATAGGAGTGAACCTTCTTTCTATATCTATAGTCTTTGGCTTTAACCCACCCTTGTTGTTACCTGATTTGATTCATTTGTCTCTCTCTCTCTCGTTCCCGCGTTATTTTCTTCCCTATTTATTCTCTCTCAGTCTTGTGCCAGTTTGTTGTGGTTGTTTCCCCGTTGTGGATGGTTCTGGCGGTCAGTGAACTTACAAAATCTATGAAACAGGGCCTAATTACACTAACACCATGTCCTAACCAGACGCAATGCAATAAGATTCCAGCGACGAGCAATTTGACTGTCCACACTAGACGCGACGCGAAAATGAGAAGCGATAAAATCAATCAAAAACCACAGCCAATCAGAAGAGAGTGTGGGCGGGCTCTCTCCGCAAGAGCACAGCGGACACATTGAAATGGGCAAGTACTTGGTAAAATTCATGAAAATTACACAATTTAAACATTATTTAAAGTACATACGGAGTGACTGAACCAATCTTTGTCATAGAATACTTGTTTGTTCGCATTGAGTTGACAGTTTGAACGTTCTTGTGCCCATTTATTTTCAAGATCTGAGGTGAATTAGCCAGTGTTGTTTTCATTACAGCTAAAAAGCTGGGAACACAGAACGATATTCAAACTCACATTAGACGCTTTTATTATTAAATAAAGCACATAAACAGTACCTGATATTATCATTGCCATACTTGGTGTTGCTGTTCCAGCCGCGACGTCGCGGATAAATAGAAACCGTTTCAAAAATAGAATATTCGCGTGTCGCCGTCACGGCTGGTTAGGACAAAAACTCTGATTAACATGGAAAAGATACCTTTTATTGCTCGTCGCGCCTGGTTAGGACACAGTGTAATTCCAAAACCTAATAAAGACATTTTGCACTCAGATAAATGGTGCCCAATTACTCTGCTTAACTATGCTAATAGATTAAATCCATGTTCGGAGGATATTATATCTGTCACCCGATCTGGATTTATGAAGGAAAAAAATATTTAAAATAATATTCGACTGGTGTTAGACCTTTTAGATTACGAGTGAAATGAAGCTCTTATTTTCTTTTCAGATCTTAAGGCGTTTGGTACCGTTGAGCACAATTTCATGAATCAGGCCATTAGTCATTTTGGTTTTGGCCTAGCCATTATAAATATGATGCACACATTTTACAATAATATATCAAGTTATGTGTTTTTTTTCCAGTGGTACATCTCCTCATTTTGATGTTCAAAGAGGTATTAGACCGGGATGCCCTATTTTCCTTTTTTTTTTTTTCTATTAGTAGCTGAAACTTACATTTTTATAACTAGTCAACTCGCTGATGATACCTGCTTATTTCTAAAGAACAAAGGTCAGGTCCCCTTATTCTGGAGGCACTTAAAATGTTCTCTGTTGCCTCATAGGTCTATCAGTGAATCAGTCTAAGAATGAAATTATGGCTGTATACATCAACTGGACGATTCAAGTACATCAGGAAAACAGGTTAAACAGGTACTTAGTAAGTAGCAAATCAGCCTCTAATAGAATTACAGAAAGTTTTTCACAAAGATTGCAAAAAAACAAGAAACATTTTTAACTGTTAGCTCCAACGAAATGTATTGGTTTCCAAGGTTGAAGGCATCTCTAGACTTGTATATCCTGCATTACCCCCTTTATGTAGATTCTTATGTGTGTGCTGCAATGCAATTGACAAAGTTTTATTTAAATTCATCTGGAGAGGAAATACAGAGCATTTTAAAAGGAAAACAATAATTAGAAGTTTATCAGAAGGGGGGTCAAGTGCTTTAGACTTTAATATTATTAATAGTATCTTTAAAAGTAACTGAATCAAGCACTATCTTGGTGAGAATAATTTTGCATGTTTGTTTTTTTATCCCCAATTTAATCTTTAATGCAGTAAACTCCCCATAAAGTTGTCCAACTTTCACAAACATGCTTTTATTAATCAAAATCAAGACTATTTTTAGAGCAATTGTTTTAACAAAGGTTTAATTTTTTTTAAATCAATCAGGTGATCTATGTAATTATACACAGAATTTGTTAATATTCTTGGTATAAAGGTATCCTCAAGAATACTTAAATCATTTGTTGAATTTCCTGGAAACTACTTTACCTTATTAAAAAGGAAAAGATGTATAAACTGGTTCTCTTCTATTTCTTGCTTTGGAGTGTTGGTAATTGAAATTGAGGGCCATTTCAAATAAGCACATTTTACTTGCCATATACTAAAATGTAGATACAATGAGAAATTTAAAATTTATGATCAATCAAGGCCATGGTAATACGGAAGGATTTAATGACTTGGTATGTGTAGCTACAAAGTCTGTGCTGTGGCTGTTGCCCCTCCTGCTGATTGGGAGGTGCTGATACAGAAAGAGGTTTATACCTGGCAGCACCACAGAATAAATTAGGGTTACATTTTTAATCACATCATATTAACTTCCTCCAACCACTCCCATCAATGTTACATGACACGGGTCGATTTCAACCATCATTGAAATCTCATAACCATATAAAACCGATCATCATTGAAATCTGTTTCAGAACAAAATGTATTGATTGTTTTTTAATAAATGTACTGATACGTTTTGAATAAATATATAAAATATTTTTGAATAAATGTATTGATGCGCTTTGAATAAATGTATTGATTGTTTTTGAATGTATTGAGTTTTTTAAATGTATTGATTGTTTTTGAATGTATTGAGTGTTTTAAATGTATCGATGCGTTTTGAATAAATGTTTTGACTGTTGTTGAATGTATCAATGTTTTTTTTTTAAATATGTAGCAATTCTTTTTTATATTGTAGTGATTCTTTCAAAAAGAAAAGTAGGGATTCATTTCAGAAAAGTAGCATTTTTTTTTTAGAAGCGATTCTTTTTAGAAAAGTAATGATTCCTTTTTTGAAAAGTAGTGATTCATTTTGAAAAAGTATCGATTCTTTTTGGAAAAGTAGCGATTCATTTTTAAAAGTAGCGATTCAATTTTAATAAGTAGTGAGTCTTTTTTTAAGTATCGATTCTTTTTGGGAAAGTAGCAATTCGTTTTTGAAAAGTAACGATTCGTTTTTGAAAAGTAGCGATTCATTTTTGAAAAGTGGCAATTCTTTTTGGGAAGTGTATCGATTGTTTTTGAATAACTCAAGATTGTTATTAAAGTTATGTCATTTATTACCCTCATGCCATTCTACACCCGTAAGACTGACCATCATTGAAATCTTGTCACAAAACAAAAACAACAGTTTGAATCGTTTTGAACTCAACTGTCATTGAAATCTCACTACGGAATTAAACAGACCATCATTAAGATCTCTTAATTGAGCAAAACAGACAGCCATTGAGATCTCGCAATTGAACAAAACCGACTTTAATTGAGAGCTGGAAACTGAAAGGAAAAGAATTCTATTGCAAATATACAGCTGTCGAAATATACCCCCATGATGAGAGATGTTGATGCAGTGGCTTAAAAGATGCTGATTCTATCTTGTGTGTGGATGGACGAATAATTTTTGTCATAATTTTCATCAAAGACAGTTTTTCACGGACGAAAACGAGACGATGACTAAATAAAAATTTGTTTTGAATGACTAAAACTATGACTAAAATCTACTCTAATTTTCGTCAACGAATATACAATATATATACGGCAAATATACAGCTGTCGAAATCCATCCGGGTCGGTGGGGCGGACGGCGTCAGACCCCCCACGAAAATTTCTCGCGTCCGGTGTAGACATGGTGTCAGGCTGAAGGAAATGCATATTTACGCCTGTACAGTAGAGGGTGCAGCTCAAACAAACCTTTCAGCTGTGCTGCCATTCTGGAATCTGGATTATAGTAGAATAGGATACAGGAGGAGGAAGTTCAACACTCTTATTTCTAAATCAAATCTAAAGTAATTTTTTGCTTATTAGTATGGTTGAATTAGATCATTGAAAGTCATTGGTTAATAAAGTGAGATATAATATAATATAGTTTGCATAAAATTCTGAGATTCTGAATGTTTCCGTGCAAGTGAGGAGTAAATGTATGCTCACATTTAGTCTAGAACTACAATAACCATCATGTTCACACATCACGCACACAACACCTCTGCACTTTATTTCTCTCAACTTGCGTTACTTATTTGAAAAAGTAACTTAGATATTTTGTTGTAAAATGAAAAATTGATGTGTTATTTTACTAGTTACTTGAAAAAGTAATCTGATTACATAACTCAAGTTAATTGTAATGCATTACCCCAACAGAAGCTCAGAGCTGTGATTGCACTAATGTGCTGTGATTATGCACATATGCTTTTATTCATAACCTAATGTCTATGAACTAAATATCTTGATTCAATGTGAGTGCAGAGTGTGTGTTCCGAGTACTGGGTGCCTGACAGGAAGACCATGACACTGTAAATGATCTATATGAAAAAACGATATGATAAAAAAATATATATTCATTTTTTAAAAAAAAATGTAGCTTGAACTTGTATGCTGTTCTATAATTGTCTATAAATTCTATCATTCTGATGAAGTCAACTTTTACAGCAGGCTTGTATTTACACAAGCTATTCCAAGCATTCTGTAGTCACCCAACACGCTCTTCCTTTCTTTTATGTACAGGTCAATATTAAATATTTGTTTGAAATGATGATCACTGGGCAAAACCTGTTTAAAGTAGACTTTCAAAGATGGCACCTTGTCTCCGTGTCAATCAAAGTCCAATCACCCCATAGTCCTGATTAACAGAAGAATATTTTTATTTAAAAATTAAAGCTTATACCAATAATACAAGCCATGATATTGTAAACTTAGTCATGTTACATTCTATTTGGATTTCAACAGCAGAGGAACAATACGAAAGCAATGAGGCAAATTGTATTTTTTTAAACAACATCTACTTCACTATAGAACAGGATAAAAATGAAACCAAAACAGTTCTTTTTTGAGATTGAAGGGTCTGTGCCAAACATTTCAACCAAAATCACAGGACAATAAATAAGCATAAAATATCAAAACACTGATCAACACATGGTTTCTTGAAAAAAAAAAAAATCTTGAAAATATTAGAGTGAAATGAAGAAGCAAAAGGTCAAATACTCAGATGGCATTGAAATATTTGAGCAATTAAGACAGCCGAGGCTCAGGCCTCTGCATTCACATTCAAAAATCAGTATTTCATCTTTGTGCTTGTTTTAGCTTTGTACAGTAGTGCATAAAGACATACTATGCTGGTAGTGAGTCGTTCACGATGATTAAATTAACATCCATTTAAACATAAAACAGAACACTCTCTTTTAAATATTTTAAAATCATGGTTATGTGGATATAATCCAAGCTAGTTTGGCCCAGGATCTAATTTGTGTGTATGATATAATGATATACTTATTTGCTGGTGCCTGTGTGTCTGTTACTCTTCTCTGGCAACACAGACGGGTCCGACAGATGGAGTGTTCTGTAGGAAGTGGGGTCCGACTGATAGTGAGTGGGCAGTGAGTTGGGGGAGGGGTAGGACTTAACTAAACTGCAATATTGGCCCTTCTCTGTCTGAAATATAACATTGATTTAAAAGATTATTGAGCTAACATGAAATCATGTTATTTGACCCTGATCACTTTTGTTGCATGCATCAGAATAATAAATTGGTAAACCCAATGAAAACAAGATTTATTTGTGTGATCACTGATTAAGGCTACTAACGGCCTTCTTTACACTCATCTAACAACTTTTTTTTTTTTTTTTTAAATAGAATTTCATCTGTGAATTTAGATATGAATAACAACTGTCCTAAAACAGTACAGTCCTGAAAATGACAAGTTTGATGACTTTGGAAATGCTCAGCAAAGTTGTCCTGCATGGCAAACAATGTACAAAACCAGTAAATGGCCATCAGGGTGACAAACAGCTTGTAACAGACACACAGAGATTTGGTTCAACATTTTAAAAATGATTCCTTAAAGGAATGTTTTGATTTGAATACATTTATGCGCTGTCCACAGCATTTGCACCACTATAGTGATCAACACAGAAAATTCTTTTCTAGTTTTGTTTATGCCAAGAGTGGAGTTTGCTCCAGGCTTACATGTAACATTTGAAAGTCAATGAGTTTACAGGTTGTACCAGTCACTGAAAGATTGTCAGTAAATGATTTTGTTACACTAGTCTATGATTTACAAAAAACTATGATTTTTCTGGTTTTTTTTTTCTTGTTTTTAGTGATTTTTGATAAATGACAAATGCTGTAGATAGAACCTGTATTTACATTCCATTAAATTAAATTAATTTATTTATCATTGTGGATAAAAAAAAACCTGTTTTCTCACTCACTTGTACCTTGTAAGATCAGATTTCTATTTAAAAAAAAATCATAATCTTGCTGTTCTAATCATCAAAGAATTATGTATCATGGTTTACACAAAAATATCAAACAGTACAACTGTTTTCAACATTGATAATAATAAGAAATGTTTTTGAGCACCAAATCATCATAATAGAATGATTTCTGAAGGATCATGTGACACTGAAGTCTGGATGCCGAAAATTCAGCTTTGTCATCACATGAATAAATTACATTTTAAAATATATTAAAATAGAAAACTGTTAAATTGTTACATTATTTCACAATATTACTGTTTTTACTGTATTTCTGATAAAATAAATACATCCTCAGTGAGCCTTCTATCAAAAACATTAAATGTATGGTAATGTATAATATTAAAAAAAAACAATGATAAAATCTATAAAACTACATCTAAATCTAGATTTAAATTTTAATCTAAAAATAATAAAGATTAAATCTTTTGCAAATCACAGTATTTCCAATTTACTTTAATTATTTTACAATCTTATGAAGATTTAGTGTCAACAGAACTCTGCAAAGGAAACAATGTCACAAAATACTATACCAGCATAAATGAATAATGTAAAAGAAGCTAAAATGTTTAAAGAAAGGCTGGGTAAGTGAGAGAACAGGTTTTACTGTGGAAATTTAGATTCTTCACTTTAAAACCAGTTAAAAATATATAAATATGCTGGTTTCATACATGTACACAATTCCACATGTTGGTGCTAAAACTGGTTAAGGTTTTCAAAGATTGTAAATATAGAATTAGCATTGTTCAGGTTTTGCGGTATGGACCAATCACTACAGTCTTTGGCAGTGTAATAACAGCACAAAAACATAGAGACAAAACTCTTTCAATAAATATGACGAATATGTCAGTTCATTAAAAATAAATAATAAAATTCACTTACTCAGTACCAACTAAAACACGAAAGCAGTTCTGCAATAATAAAAAGACTATAACAGCAGCAATTAAAGCATGTGAATGAAAGTCATTCTCAATTCTTGCAAACTATCATGAGGCTTTGAACTAACAACACTTACAAAAAACAAAACAACAAAAAAGTACAATCTCTTGTGTAAGAAGGAGGTGTTTTCAAGCTTCTGTAAATTTCCTAATTTCATCTCAAAGCTGCCTGGAAGGAAACATCATTTTGAGGACATATGACTAGTTCGAGAACAACTGGAGACAATTAGGGTGGTAGCAGTACTGTCTAAAGAAATTCAGAGCATTGGTACTTCCAGCTGGATCACATGAGATCATTGATTGAAGATGTGTATTCCAACAGCAGAGAGAGACTCTGCCGTATCAGAAGCTTTTGCACATAATCACACACAGATGTCTGCTTTTAATTGAAACATTTCCTTGCTCATAATTAAAAAGAAGTTCAAAATGTACTTGCTCATGCAAACTGCAAGTCTCAGCAAAGCTGTACGAGCTGCCAACTTGGGCAAATACTGATTATACATCTTAACTAATCAGATACGCAGACCCACATATAAACTATGTTAAATGTAACCAGAGTAAAACAAGCTCATAAAATAAATAAATAGAAATTAGCAAAAAACATCACAACTATATATGTCCCATTGTCATGATTTCTGCTATCGATACAAGCTGTGATTTACAAATTTAACATTAGTTGGATACAGTGTTTCGGCATTTTGATACATAAAACCTTGAGGTGCAGCATCAATGCTTTTTAGAGTCCAACTAAACCATTTTGCATGATATAGCGTCCAACAACACGCAAACCGAGAAGGCAAAGGTATGCTGAGGGAAAATGTACATCATTCTGTACGGAGAGCAGCCTCTCTCAGTCTTACTTAAGGAGACTATGACAGGCTTAACACCACGCTGCGTTTAGATCTGCCTGACAACATCTACATACAACCATACGGACCCCAGTACAAACAGAAAGACACATATTAAGGCCATTTTGTATTAAATGTAGTAGGCTAACCTCTTCTAGAGACCAACCACACATCCGGAATTAAAGTCTGATAATCATTGTAACACATAGTAAACATTATCTCTCTCTCTCTCTCCTTGTGGTTCTGCGACACTCTCTCTCTCTCTCACACACACACACACATATATACTGACAGTTCAGATTGCCAAGAAGTTGATCTTTCAACATGTGAGACCCATTTATGTACACGCACACTTCTCATTGTTACATTGTTGAGTTATAAATCCTGTAAAAATGTCTTAGCAGTAAAAGGAAAATTGCTGTTTGTAGGCTCAGAAATTGAAGAGGTCCCTAAACCTAATGCTAAATGTACATCATAAATGGAGGCCTTGGTGTCTGCTTGTTATTGTGTTCATCCCACTAGATATGAAGTACACACGCATAGAAATATTGTCGTGTTTGAGCACTGGTGGCCTGCTGAACGTTATTATGAGGGCAGAACTTGTGTTATGATATATCTGATCACTTTAAGTCTGTTACTGTTATGGTAAGGAATATAGAAAAAAGTATATTTAATAACTGATTGGTGTCTTGATGTTGGATTTAGGGTATTGGAGATTGGAGTCAGCTAAAGGTCTGCTTCTAAAAGGACGGTTCAACCTAAATGTCTGTTGTGTTTGAAGGCATGAGACTTGAGGAACTGAGGGTCAGTCCCTGCCCCATGTGTTTGGATGAAGGTCAACTCCTCTGTGAGGAGTGATGTGAAGGTTGTGCGCTCATGGAGGCTTTACTCTTCTGAGGTCTTTCGAAGCTGTCTTTCGTACAGGCTGAGTACATGATGAACAAACTGATACTGCTCCGCTGTCTGGATCATCCCACCTCTGAACACACAACAACATTAACAACAGCATGAGACCAACTCTTAATATACTTCATCCACAGAATAGCATCTAGCAGTCCACCTTTATAGCACTTAACAAGAGACTAATATTACACCACAGGTCTTGCAAGTGTTTTTATCTATGACTTTAGGTTGGCCCGGCTACCACTGAGGCCAAACAGCTAATATTCTGACACTCACGATTAACAGAACATACAGTGAATATATTTTACCTGTCCAAGCGTAGCTGGCTAGTGGTCTTCAGGATGTCAACCACCCCTTCAATGCTTAGCTGCTGGCACAAGATGGAGGTAGCAATGAAACAGCCAGTGCGTCCAATCCCTGCACTAAAAGTAAAGAAAAAAATAAATACATACATATATATTTTTTTATTTGAGTAACTTTTTTTTGTCCTTAAAAAGTAATCCTTAAAGTTAGGGTAGGCAATTTTTTAGAAACACTTTTTGTTATACTGATTGAAACTCTTCACATCCTGATAGCAATCAATAATGGAAGTGGTCTAAATATTAAAATATGTACATATATCTTTTGTGGAAGTCTCAGGACCAAAAAACATTCGTTCAATCTTTATACGATGTGTCCTACCTGCCTGTCAACATATGTATTTCCATACCTCCAAGCAACCCGCTTGCGCAGATATCAAAGTTCATCAGCGTGTTCCATAAGGCTATGCAGAGTTGTAGACAGACACTCACTGAACGAACGCCAAAAACAAACAGCAGCTGCTTTTTACAATTCCTCCTGAGCCAAAACAATGAGCTTATTCTGCGTTCATGCCATGTCGTAACTGTAATTACAAGATGGCAACGTTCCACCTGGAGCTGTTCACCTTCTTTGACTTTTTGTGTTTCTATGTCATGTCACCACTATCAACACCGAAGTGAATCTGCAGCAGTCAGGTACAAGTAAGAGCTCTGTAAGTTGTTTACGTTTATTGTAATGTTATGTGCTTTGAGACATGAGCTAATTAAATTCGTCTCTCATGACGCTTTGCAGACTTTGCTCTGGCTGTGCACATTCATGTGTTTTGGAGGAGGAATGGCTTTGGAGACGCTCTGAAGGGAGGGTGCCTACCCTACCTTTAACACGTTGAAAGATGAAAAGTGTGTGTTACCTGCAGTGGACAACGACAGGGCCACTGTTGGGTGGGGCCTGTTTCCTCGCTTCCTCCACTTCCTGAACTAACTCCAGGAGAGGTGGGGCCTTGTCTGGAGTTTTTTGATCTGGCCAGGATGTGTACCAGTACTGTCTGAGAGTGCGCTCCTCACCCTCACTCTACACACACAAATATTCACCAACATGTTAATGCACATTTGTATTTTGCTAGCAGACATGTATACACAAGAGTGTTTCTAGCCATTGTAATTCCGATTCAGCATGTTCAGTCAGCGAAAACAAGCTCTGACACACACCACACAATGTTGTGAATTGGCATTTATTTTTTGTTACTTTTTTAGATATATAGAAATTGCAGTACGGAGTGTGATGCTCGTTCACAAACTACATATGCAATAAAGAGCCGCTTCATGCGTTGCCCATACTAACAAAAGCATACATTCTTTGATATAGGGTACAACGGGGCTAAAGGCGCACCAGGGTAAAAGGTGCATTTGACTTTATTTAAACCACTAGATAAGAGGGCACAAAAATTCAGCTCAGCACCAAACCAATTTTGACAATGCACGTGGAATTTTGCTGATCACGGACAGCAACATTGATTGACGTTGATTCTGAGCTAATTTGGTCTAATATTTGATATTTTTTAAAATGTTGTACATTCATGTAGCAAATGAGAATCAATGAAATTATTGACTATATTTTGAGGGCAAAGGTCTTGTTAATGATTTTCAGTTTTGTTCAAGGCAATTAAAGCAACAGTTTTTCAACAACGGAAGAATATGAAAAAAAAAGTATGGTATTTGGGGTAAAAGGTGCCCCTGCTGTTGGGGCTAAATGCACAATAATTAACATCATAATAAATAGCTGGCTGATAAATAATTTGTAAAAAAAAAATGTGTTAAAAACATTTCCTTCAATTATGTGAAACACTGCATTGCTAAGAATATTTGTTTCCATGTCCTCTTGATCAGTAGGTGGCGCTGTCACCAAACTGCTCAGGTACCCTCAGGCAATGGTGACAATGAAGTGCTACATTTTGTTTTTTGTTTTAAGATATACTTGATACTTCCTGTTTTGGGTTGTCATTGTTAACTTCAGTTGGTATCAGTGTGCCAAATGTCTTTAACAATCATAAGAAGAAGAAACTAATACAATAGACACCATGTTGCACGGCAACCAATAAAATATAAACATGTTTAACGGTTAGTCAAGTCAGTTAATGCATTAAAAGTCCATCAATCATTAGTTCACTTATAAATTAATATAAATAATTTTTTACCAAAACACACTAGAACACAAAACAGACCTTCACAGTGAAAATCCTTAGACTGTAGTCATCTGCCTGGATGACCTGTTTGACAGTGATCTCGATACCCTCACAGATGACCCTGTCCTCTGGCCAGTATTCTGTGCATTTCTGTGGGTCACACAGACAAATATGTTTTATTTAATTCATATTGAAATCCAGCACAGCTCATTTTAACCCATTCAGAAAAAACAAAACAATTAACTATTACTGACTGATGACTCACTGAAATTCACCTAATGATGTTTTATTAACAAATTTTGGGAGGAGCATGTTCAAATTATCTATCCAATCAGCATAAGAGGAGGCCTATAAACAAGTTGCGGACTCACCTATCTTCCTCGACAGTTTTTTCTGCATCCCTCCACCACCCCGTCTCCTCACACTAGCCTGGTTACTATCCTAACCAAAGATACAGGGGAGTACTCTGGGTTCGGGCAACATTCCGAGCTCGGAGCCCTCCCCTGGACAGCATGCCAAATACACATACTCTTTTACTCTATCTAATCATTTGTAAGTGTGAACTCGTGAAAATATTTCAATGACAAATGAATCGTTCAGATGATTCTTTCATAACATAATTCCAGAAACCCAAATCAACATTGCAGGCCCCAAGCGACTCCAGTGAGTCTATCAACAACCCCCTGCAAAGTATTTTTATGGCCACACATGCTTCCTGACTGAGGGAAAGGTGGCAAACTTTAAGCCATTTGTAGAAACCAAATGGTCGAAAAGACAACACAATTTAAGTGACAAGAAGATAAAGAGTCTTTGATCTCCAGATCAAAAGAGACAGAGAGACAATGCAGGCCAGTTTCTCTGAGTGACCTAACTTTACAGAAAAACCCACAGAGACCGTTTCTACAAATAAACTGTATCAAATTGTTCCAAACAATTTTTATATCATGTCTACACATGCTACATGTAACCAGTTATGCTTTAGAACACCCACAATTCATGTAAATGTGATAACTTTTGAATGATTGATTGAAAGTGCGTCTTGTTTGGAATGTATTTAAATCTCTATTTTCTGTTCAAATCATGGCTTGAATGAAAACTGTGTAAAATGTATCATATTCCGTTTAATAGCAATCATGTCTAAACTGTACTCTCTGCCGATACGGCAATTCAAGAGGCCCGGAGATAACAATTAGTTTATGATCATGGGAGGAGGAAAAGCCACCTTTGAAACAAAGGTGATACCTGATTGGTCGGAACTCCTCAAAGCGGTGGGACAAACACCTAAGGTAAATAGTCAGAAGACTAAGATGAAGACTTAGACCTCAGTAACTAATCCTCGAACAAAGAAGAATATGGCTTAAGACAAAGAGCAGACGATGAAAGAACAGACTAGCAGCTCATTCAAGCCATCCAACTTTTACTCATGTTTCTTTTCTTTTACTTTAACTTTCCTTTCTTTTTACGTTGCTTTTTACGTTCCTTTTACGTCGAGAGTCTTGTGTTCTAAGTTAAGTTTTGCCGCAAAGTTCAGCCAACGACTCTTTTGCCGACTCAACTTCAAACTTCAGCCACGAGAGACTCCATTGGATGACCAGCACAAAGGACCTGCAACAAACCAACTAACTAATCCCGTTTCTCAAGCCAAGGATGCCGAAAAGGGGATCCCCATTCAAAGACGACAAGCAAGTACCTCCAGATTCTAAAGCTGAACTGGTGCATTAAATTAGGCTACTGTGATTCATGGTTCATTCAGGTCAGGTCTTATGAAACGCATATTTTGCTAGAAACGCTCATCATTTCACTCTCTCTTAGAACTCTTTCTCTCTCATTTCTTTTCTTTCTGCAACGTGTATGAATGTTTGTGTGCGTGTTTGTGTTAGATTAGTTTGTGTGTTAGAATAATCAATAAAGTCTCCTGTAGATTTTTAAAAGAAGTGTCTTGTGTTATGTGCTTGTAAATTTAATGTCTTAAACTGTCGATCTTAAAGTTACTGTGCTACTAAATAGTGTTTGCACAATAGTTGGATATTCATATCCGCTACATGAGCTTATTACGGCCCGAGCAAATGAACGCTGGACGATTCAGTTGCTCGGTCGTAAACTAAGTGACTCTTTATAATTCCCAATAAATTAATTAATTATTTCATTTGAGCAGATTTGTTCTTACAAGAGTCAACATCACCTGAAACAGGTGTCTTTAGTAACTTTTTGACTACTGCAAAATGGCTTAAGTTACAAATTTACAAAGTGAACATTTGGGAATGTGGTTTCATCCTGAGTTAGTGCTTAGTATCAAAATATCAAATATCAAACATGAATATAGCCAGACCTCATTTTTTTCTTCAATATTGGTGATCATGACGATAATGGGACAGCGCTCCTGCCAAACCATCCTCCAGAAATCCCCCACTGTGTTTACAGTCGGACCCTGTGTGGCGATGTATGCCTTTTCTTTCCCACCATAGCCCTAAAACAGTGTTAGATAAAAACAAAGATGCAAATTTGAACATTTTTTTTAATGGCTGTTTAGGGATAAAGCCTTTACTCTTTAGCCTATAGCATTTCTATGTGATCTGAAAAAGTGCATACACCTGCAAAATCTCATAAAATGGTTATTTTTTTACACACACAACTTCTGGTAGTTTGTGATATATATATATATATATATATATATATATATATATATATATATATATATAAAATATGTCATTAAAAGCTAACTCAGCTAAAAATCTAAATACCCTAATTGACTTAGTGCATTTTTGTTTTCCTTTAACCATATGTCTTGAGTATAGCAATAATATAGTATCATGAGTTCAGTATTGTGATATGTATCGAATCATGACATGAGGGTTTCGTTACACCCCTATTAACAACCCTATAAATTTGATCGTTACATAACAAACTTGTTCATTTTATGAAATTTTATTAAAACAACTTACTATATCAGCCAGCAAAGTTACATTTACCATTTGATGCTAACACGGACTCACCTTCAAATAATTAGCATTGATGTAGGTGCTGAGAAAATCACCTTCCTCTTTTGCTTTTAAGCAAACTCTGCTATGTGTGTCTGCAATTTAGAGATAAGATCTTACAAATACAAACATATGCCAATATCAAGAATAAACATCATGAGACGTTTCCACATAAAACTGTGTATAGAGTGTTATACGCACTTGGTAGTATAGTTTTGTAGCGATTCTTCCTCACCACGCCGGGAATATTATATTCTTTTGGGTCCACGAAGTTCATGGGTGTCTCCTATTTCCACCAGAATCCCAAGATGAGCAGTGACGTCATGTTACGATCACTGTTTTGTTGCGTATATGCTTGTAACTGTGAACAATACTCACGTAAAACTCCGCCTGCAGTACAGCGTCATCCAGCGCACGCTTGTGCAGCTGCTCGGGGGTGAGCAGGTTTGACGCGTTCTGCAGGTATTCCTGTGTGCCCTGCTCTCTAGGGGACAGCAGCGCTCCATAGGGCTCTGTAGTACCAGGGGTGCACATGTCCAAAGTCAGCGACACATTAGAACCTCTCCTGAAAATCACAACAGAGTTTGTGCGATGCAATTATTCAGATCACAACTGAGTTTTTCAAGTGTTAAAGTTATTATTATTTGTAAGATCAGTATGAATGGGTCACAACTATTACTTTTCTTTTTATAAAAGTTTCTGTTTTGTGCACTTTAGGATATAAAATTCTGCATGAATATGGGAAGTGGGAATTCATCTGGTGTTAAAATATTTATTTAAAGTTGCCTTTAAAATATTGAACAATTGCTTTTTAATGTTTAATTATGACACAAGTGGATAACCTTTCCATCCTCACTACTTCTGCATTTATTATGCTTTCCTCATTGAAATATTCAGCATACTGTCACATTAAACACTAAACTAACAAAGCCATCATAGATTATTCTAAAAGCAAACAACAACAAATTATTTATGAGATGTAATATACATCAAATGTTAAGCATCCAGAAAAAATAGCCCGTTTTATTACCTTTCCTGCAAACCCACAGGTTTGACAGTGAGAGTGGCAGGGTCAGCTTCGGTTTTCATGTCCATAAAGCAATCGAACACAGGCGTCTCCGGAACAGCATCCAGCTCGTAGAAATCCTCATGTTTAGCGTCTGTCCATTCTGAATATGTAAAGGAGGGCTGCCTGCTCATGGACTGACGACGGTCATCAGGGAAGCAAGATGGGTTGCCAGGCACCAGGGTTTTAATGCAGAACAGCGTCTGTTGTGACAGCAAAAGGAAAGTTCAAGCTTTACACAATGGAATGTGTGCATGGCTAAACAATGCAGGGTTCAAATCAGCTGCTGCAACTCTGTTTACACTGAGCACATGCTGTAGTGCAGTTTGACGGGAATCAAGCTCTGAGTAGCAAAAGGCAAAAACATACAGAACATACTCACTCCAGTACCAAGGATGACTACACCTAAGAAGAGTGTGGCTATGAGGGGCAACATGCTCTCCACCCTCCATATCTCCATCTGCAGACAAGACATGTTTTTTGTCATTTTGTCACTTCAAAAAATGAATGATATAGAAGTCATTTCAGTTCAAGCTCCATCACCTGTTGATCATAGGCATCACTGGTGGAGAGAAGGTACTGAATGAGATCCAAAACTTTATGTGCTGCTGGAAAAGCCCTGTATCCATTCAGCATGTAAAGGACCCACAAACCCTGAACACATCATCAAAACATTTATTTTTACACATGCACACACACACACACACACACACACACAAACCCTTCAAAAGTTAAAAGTGACCTACATAACTAGGGATGGCAAAGAAAGATATGAGATGTTTTTATATGAATCACAAAATTGGGCTGAAACTGTCGTTTGCGTTTTGGTAAGTTTAATGTCAAATTAATAAATGAACACTGTATTGCAAATACACTACCGTTCAAAAGTTTGGGGTCTGCAAGATGTTTAAAATGTTTTTGAAAGAAGTCTCTAATGCTCACCAAGGCTAAAATAACATTGTGAAATATTATTATTATTTTTTCCCCCTATTTTTCATATATTTTAAAATGTGATTTATTCCTGTGATGCAAAGCTGAATTTTCAGCATCATTTCTCCAGTCTTCAGTGACACATGATCCTTCAGAAATCATTCTAATATGCTGATTAGCTGCTCAAGATTTAGTACAGTGCTCAGAGTACATGAGTACACCCCCTTTGAAAAGTAACATTTTGAACAATATCTCAATGAACACAAAAACAATTTCCAAAATGTTGACAAGACTAAGTTTTATGTAACATCTGTTTAACTTATAACATGAAAGTAAGGTTAATAATATAACTTAGAGAACAAAATGTTCAGTTTTACTCAAATTAGGGTGATGCAAAAATGAGTACACCCCACTGAAAGTCTCTGGAGCAAAGCTAAATGTTAGACCACAAATGTCTAATTTAACAATAATTCAACCACAGGTGAGTCTAATTATTCATTACACAGGTGTCCAGCAGACATCTGATTATAAAAGGGTGTTAAAACCCCTTCCCATTTCATGCTGTCAGAAATGGCACCACATGGAAGAGAAATGTCACATGACCTGAGAAAGAAAATAAGAGAAAGAACTTATCAGTCAGAATACTGTAGCAAAAGTGGTACACAAATTTAAAAAAGATGGAACTGCAACCATCTCACAGAGACGTCCAGGTCGTCCACGGAAGTTAACACCTTGACAGGAGCGTCTTCTGATGAGAAGGGTTGAAGAAAATCGGCATGCAAGTTCACTGCAGTTATCTAAAGTAGAAAGCCAAACTGGGGTGACTATTTCCCGTGACACAATACGGCGTACACTGCAGAGGAATGGCATGCATGGGTGCCGTCCACGAAAGAAGCCTCTCCTAAAGCCCAGGCACAAAAAAGCCCACCTAGAGTTTGCCAGGGCCCATGCTGACAAAGATGAAGACTACTGGGACTCTATACTCTGGAGTGATGAGACCAAGATAAATGTTTTTGGAACTGATGGCTTCAAAACTGTACGGTGTCGCAAAGGTGAGGAATACAAAGAAAAATGCATGGTGCCTACAGTGAAACATGGTGGTGGCAGTGTCCTTATGTGGGGCTGCATGAGTGCTGCTGGTGTCGGGGAGCTGCATTTCATTGATGGCATCATGAATTCACAGATGTACTGCTCTAGACTAAAAGAGAAGATGCTACCATCACTCCGTGCCCTTGGTCGTCGTAAACTTTTCCAACATGCCAATGATCCTAAACACACATCGAAGGCCACTGTTGGATTTCTGAAAGTGAAAGTGATTCAGTGGCTCCTGATCTGAACCCAATCGAACACCTATGGGGAACTCTGAAGAGACAAGTTGAGCATCACTCTCCATCCAGCATCCAGTCTCTAAAAGAGGTCATTCTTGAAGAATGGAAAAAGATAGATGTTGCAAAATGTCGCCAACTTGTTCATTCCATGCCTAGAAGACTTGGTGCTGTCATTAAAAATCATGGAGGCCATACAGAGTACTAGATGTAGTAGTTTTTGTTGTGGGGTGTACTCATTTTTGCATCACCCTAATTTGAAACTGAAAAATGTGTAATCCAAGTTATATTATTAACCTTACTTTCATGTTATATGTTAAACAGATGTTATATTAAACTTAGTCTTGTCAACACTTTGGAAATTGTATTTGTGTTCATTGAGATATTGTTTAAAATGTTACTTTTCAAAGGGGGTGTACTCATTTATGCTGAGCACTGTATTAATATTGAAAACACTTGTGCTGCTTAATATTTTGTGGAAACCATGATACATTTTTTTCAGGACTCTTTGATGAATAGAAAGTTCAAAAGAACGGCAATCTTTTGTAACATTGTACTATCGCTTTTGATTAATTTAATGCATACTTGCTAAATAAAAGTATTAATTTCTTTCCAAAAAAAGAAAAAGAAAAAAGTGACCCCAAACTTTAGAATGGTAGTTTATATATATAAGTCTTACACAGCTGTTTGCTGGTTTGTCAGACAGGAAGGCATGTGGTGCAGTTATTGACTACAGGGTCGATCACAGCAGACCCTGGAACAGCCTGTCTTTCTATACTTATGCACAAACACACTCAAACAGAAGGACATTCGAGCACACAGATATCCAGACACACCACAACAACTGTTTTATTGTCTATTTACATGACAAAAGCCTTCATTATAAATTTAAAACACTCCTGCTTTCAAAAAGTCAAAATTATTCAGCTACACAACATCATTATTCACTGTTTAATTTTAGCTAAAAGCCAAATTTGCCACTTTGCCAGAACATGGGAATAAACAAAATATTCTCATACATACAGCGATAAAAATCAATAGACAGTCAGTGGTGTGCACACTGCATAAAGTGTGATATGTATGTATTAAGGATATTAATTTCTTAATTATTTGAGAGAATGTACATGAACTCACTGTGAGTTGAGACAGTGTGTACAGCAGGAGGAAAGCTCCAGCTGTAACACTAGCTTTCAAAACTCTTTCCCACAGAGCACCACCAACCCCTAACAGGGGATCGTGGGTAGGTGGGGTGGCACTCTCCTGCTCTTTGGGTGCGTCCTCTCCAACAGGGGCTTCTGCCATGCTGCTCTCGAAACTTCCTGTCTTTAAACAGCTGAAACAGACACAGAGAAAACCATATTTACTAAAGGCAGAATAAGATGTGTGTAAATATGAACAGCAAAAAACAAAATGAACAGCTAATTTAGTGCAAAAAGGAGCAAGAATGCAGCTGAATGTAATCAGAGAGTAGTACACTACAGCTTCTGCAGTACAGTCGCATAATTCATGGCCTTCCTGTGGGAGGAATGACACATTTAGAGGTGGACTATGCAAATGAGACAGTGCTGCGGACATAACGCTAACATGGGGTGTTATGCCATATACAGTGTGAACAGCACTGTAGCAATCTTGTCACAAGATCCATAATGATTAGCATTAAGAAAAGATTAGATGTTTGAGCAGCAGTGAGTAAGGTTTTTCTAATTACATTACATTCACCATTTAATTTTGCATGATTACTGTTAGTCTACTGCTTTATTTTTTATTTATTAAATGAGAACCACTGACCATATAAGGAATCATATTTTTATTTTAAGTTTCAAAGCATGTTAAAGGATTAGTTCACTTTCAAATAAAATTTTCCTGATAATTTACTCACCCTCATGTCATCCAAGATGTCCATGTCCTTCTTTCTTCAGTCGAAAAGAAATTAAGGTTTTTGATGAAAACATTCCAAGATTATTCTCCTTATAGTGGACTCCACTGTTGAAGGTCAAAATTACAGTTTCAGTGCAGCTTCAAAGGGCTTTAAAAAGTGGTTAAACGGATCGTTGTTGATCCGTGATCCGTACGGACCAAGCCCCACGGTTCGGCTCGCATGTGATTCGCGGATTAAATGCAAGTTTTACCGCAATAGAGTGAAAGGTTATCATTTGCACGTGTTTTGTCTTGCTAGTTTACACATTAAATAGATATAAAACCATTCAAGCGCTAGAATAGGCAAAAGAGGATTTAATTCGGTATCTCACGCCACGTTGTTATCGGTGCGCAAAGACGCACATACAAGACTCACGCGCGCGCACACACACACACACACACACACAGAGAGGCGCGTTTCAGATAGCTCGCGAACTCCAAATTGATTTCTCTTTCGCGTTCTCAATGCACTTGGATGGACACATTTACGCATTATGTCAGTCAAAATACCCCTCTCGGCAAGTATTCTCGTAAACACATTCGGTTATGTCTTACTTGAATGAGGTGAGAATTCGGATGTGTATCTATCGGATATGTGCGTGCATGGAGTCTTACTCTTAAAGTGACAGCAACCTATGCCTGTCATGTAAATCAAACAACAAAACACAGCTTTAACAAAGATTAATCTATATTAAATGTATACAGTGAACAGTGTCTTTTTACATTTAATTACTACATTTCTGTACATGAAAATTTATTCTACAGTTAGACCTTATACTTTATCTGTAACTTTGTTTATCTATGCTTGTAATTACTGTACAGTATTTGTTCTTTTTACAGTCTGTTCTCTTGCCTTTTAATAATGTATTAGTTAGGCTAGTAGTTTCTGCTGTGGTATCGGAGTAGTTAAAGTGGGCTAAGTAATAAATGGAAAGTTACCCCCCACCCCCCAATTTTTTTTTGTGCTGATCTGAAAAATGATCCGATCCGTGACTTAATAACCGTGATATGATCCGAACCGTGAGTTTTGTGATCCGTTGAAGCACTAGCTTTAAACAATACCAGACGAGGAATAAGGATCTTATTTAGCGAAACGATCAGTCATTTTCTAAAAAAACACAAATGTATATGCTTTATAAACACAAATGACCACCTCGCAAGTGCTTCCGCCTTCCGTATTCTTCCAAAAAGCTTACGCTGTATGTCCTACGCCTTCCCTATTCAACTTACGGAACAAACGTGGCACCAGTTCCGTTTTTTTCCGTAAGTAGAATAGGGAAGGCGTAGGACATACAGCTTAAGCTTTTTGAAGAATACGGAAGGCGAAATGGTGGAAGCACTTGCAACGCGATCATTTGTGTTTATAAAGCATACAGTTGTATTTTTTTTAAGAAAATGACCAATCGTTTCATTAGATAAGACCCTTATTCCTCGTTTGGTATCGTTTAAAGCCCTTTGAAGCTGCACTGAAACTGTAATTTTGACCTTCAACAGTGGAGTCCATTGAAGTCCACTATAAGGAGAATAATCCTGGAATGTTTTCATCAAAAACCTTAATTTCTTTTCGACCGAAGAAAGAAAGACATGAACATCTTGGATGACATGTGGGTGAGTAAATTATCAGGAAGTTTTCATTCAGAAGTGAACTAATCCTTTAAGGCATGAGCTGAATTCAGCTCATTCAACTGAAATATTCCCACATCATGTGAGAGTTAGGCTACTGCTGATCAAATTTTTATCACTTTTTTCAAAGCAGAAATGCTTGTGACTCACTGTGTTTAATATTTAAACACTTTACTGTGTACTGATAGTGACTATCACTTTTCAAAAACATTAAAGGTGTACAATATTGCTGCTTTGTCAGAATTAAAGCAATATAAGCAAGAGTTAATATTTCAACTTCAACGATACATAAACCAGCCATTTAATTTTGTTTAATCCATGATCCATAAATCAATAAAATGAAGATGGAACCTAGCCATCAATTTATTCCAGTCGTCACTCAAACTGCTTTGCAGGAATTTAAAAAAAAATACTTTAATTTCAATTTATATATATTTATATATACTACCGGTCAAAAGTTTGGAATTTGGTTTAATGTTTTTAAAAGAAGTTTCGTCTGCTCACCAAGGCTGTATTTCTTTAATAAAAAATACAGTAAAAACAGTAATATTGTGAAATATTATTACAATTTAAAAGAACTGTTTTCTGTTTGAATATATTTTATGAAGTATTTTATTCCTGTGATGGCAAAGCTGAATTTTCAGCATCATTACTCCAGTCTTCAGTGTCACATGATCCTTCAGAAATCATTCTAATATGCTGATCTGCTGCTCAAGAAACATTTACGATTATTATCAATGTTGAAAACAGTTGTGTACTTTTTTTTCAGGATTCCTTGATGAATAGAAAGTTCAAAAGAACAGCATTTATCTGAAATACAAAGCTTTTGTAACATTATACACTACCGTTCAAAAGTTTGGGGTCAGTAAGAATTTTTATTTTTATTTTTTTGAAAAGAAATGAAAGAAATTAATACTTTTATTCAGCAAGGATGCATTAAATCGATCAAAAGTGACAGTAAAGACATTTATAATGTTACAAAAGATTATATTTCAAATAAATGCTGTTCTTTTGAACTTTCTATTCATCAAAGAATCCTGAAAAAAAAAATATTGTACACAAATATTTTGTACAATTGTACACAATAAATGTTTCTTGAGCAGCAGATCAGCATATTAGAATGATTTCTGAAGGATCATGTGACACTGAAGACTGGAGTAATGATGCTGAAAATTCAGCTTGATCACAGGAATAAATTACTTTATAAAATATATTCAAACAGAAAACAGTTATTTTAAATTGTAATAATATTTCACAATATTACTGTTTTTACTGTATTTTTAATCAAATAAATGCAGCCTTGGTGAGCAGAAGAAACTTCTTTTAAACACATTAAATATCTTACAGTTTCCAAACTTTTGACCGGTGGTGTATATATATATATATATATATATATATATATATATATATATATGTCATTGTATTTTAATTATTATATTTTGAAAGAAATGCAAAACTTTATTCTCTCCATTTCATCAACTTGTTTCAGAGTAACTGGTATCAGTTATAAACAAACACATTACTCAATTTAATATTAACACACATTAACTAAATTCTGAATGTTATTAATTCACATCATTACAAATAATATTGAACATCACACTGGTTTCTTAGCATTTTCTTCACACAAAGCACAAATTCAGTGCATTTTCCTGCCCTTTTGATTGACAGGATATATTGGCCCTGACTATCGGCTGTTTTTAAATCATCGGCCGATAGCCGATGGAGTGAAAATGTGCTTTTATTGGCATATATATATATATACATATATATATATACACACACACAAGCAAAAAGTCAGACAGAGAAGGCTGTCTCACCTTTAGTGCAGAGTCAACACTCAGGGCTGGAGTGGATCACACTAATCAATACTCCAGCTCCACACAAACACACACACACACACACACACACACAGAGAGAGGCTGCATTTACAAGAAAAACAGTCACTTCAGCAACAAATACACCACCCCCTTTCTTTCACTCCTTTATCTCCCTCTGACCCTCATCTCATCCCTTCTCTTCTCTGCATTTCTCCCTTCCTCTCTTCTTTTGTCTATTCTCTATTCTTTTCCTCTTTCATCTTTCTTTAATGTTTACCCCTCTCTCTTCATACCCCTGACCCTCATCTGCGAATAGTCTCCTTCTATCCATTTCACCTTTATCCATCTTTGCCTCCCCCCCCTTTTTTTTTTTACCTCTCCTCTGTAATGAATATTATTAATTTATTTATCCCTGTACTCTATTCATGCTGCAGCTGGATGCTCTTGAATTATCAGAATGAGCTATAAAGAGAAGAGTTTGCTGTGTTGAAGGATACGCACACACACACACACACACACACACACACACACACACATATACACTCAAGTACACACCCTTCTCAGATTGTCTTTCATCAAACCTAAGCATAATCATCTCAAGCCACTTGCTTAATCAGCATTCAATTCCCAGCTACAAACTGTCTGACAGGGAGAGATGGAGAAAGAACTCTGCAGGCAGGTATCTGAATGAAACCAAGGATTAAATGGGACATAAACAAACTATCTAGTAAGGGAAACTATATGTTTTTGTTCTTCAAAGATATGACAAAATCTATGTCATTTGTCAATGATAAATACACAGCATTCATTACCAAACATTCAAAAGGTTGTGGTTCAAGTTCAATTTTTTTAAATGTTTTTGAAAGAAGTTTCTTATGCTCACCAAGACCGTATTTATTTGAACATTTAAAGGGTTTTTTCACCCCAAAATTAAAATTCTGTCATTCTAAACTTAGACTTTTGTTCATCTTCGAAATGCAAATGAAGTCCTTTTTGATGAAATCTAAAAGCTTTCTGTCCGTCCATTGACTGCCTTTGCAACTGACACTTTGACACTTCAAAAATTTCATAAAGAGAAAAACTAATCCATATGAATCGAGCAGTTTAGTGCAAATTTTCTGAAGACATTTGATCGCTTTTTATGATGAACAGATTAAATTTAGGCTTTTACTCACATATAAACATTGATCAGTGAACATAAACAGAAGCTCAACCTAACCTGAATGACGCACAAGAACAAACCTCTTGTGGAAGCTCAAATGTGCGGGAGAGGTTTGTTCCTGTGTGTCATGACTCATGTCAGAATGTTCGCTGATCAATGGACATCTCTTAGATTTCATCAAAAAGATCTTAACTTGTGTTCCGATGATGAACGAAAGTCTTACAGGTTTAGAAAGACATGAGGGTGAGTAACACCCCAAAACTTTCATTTTGGGGTGAACAATCCCTTTAAATTGAATATTTAAAAATACAATAATACAGTAATACTGTGAAATATTATTACAATTTTCATTTGCAATATTTAAATTTTTATTATTTACAATTTTCAATTTTATAACAATTTTCACAACTGAATTCTATTGTAATATATATTATAAAATACAATTTATTGTTGTGATGGCAAAGCTGAATTTTCAGCATCATTACTCCAGTCTTCAGTGTCACATGATCCTTCGGAAATCATTCTAATATGCTGATTTGGTGCTCAAGAAACATTTCTTATTATTATCAATGATGAAAACAGTTGTGCTGCTTAATATTTTTGTGGAAACAGTATAGCTAAAAATAAAAGTATTAACTTACTGACCATAAACTTTTGACCGGTAATGTGCATACAAATAAATTTAACTTAATATTGAATTAAACTCTCAAATCAAACTCTTAAAACTTATTATTGAACTAAACTCAGCTTACTTTCTGACTAATAATTTCTGTTAAAACTTTATTTTCATAATTGTAAAACATCAGAATTTAAAATTACAAACTCAATTCATTTCTCACTGAACTACATAGCACTTATAAATAATGAATAATCAATAATTATTTAAGTTATTATTATGTTGCCTTGAAAGAGCCATTTCTATTTTAAAAAATATTATAAATTTATCTTAATTCCTTAAATTTAATTTCTGCTAAGACAAAAAAAAAAAACCTTGTGAGCTAGTGTTGTGTGTATACAAAAAGACTCACAACATGGCTTTCATAAATCACAGCATAATCAAAAATATAATTTACTCTGAGAGAAAGAACAGACATACTTCATAAAGAATCAAAAAATAGAGCACTTACTGTATAAAAAAAGCAAAGTTAGGCTCACATGACAGTGACAAATGCCTCTCTCAGGACCTAAAACAAACTAGGAGTAGTGAGAAGGAAAATGAGGAAAATTAGAAATTTTGTATATGCATTGCATTAAGAATCTCAATTTAAATAGCAGTATTTACTGTATATAGCAGTAGATGATCATTCTTACTCATGCAGCTCTGTACAGGGCGCTACAGATGGCGATACAAGCATAAGACACTGCGTGCCAAGTCAACCAACAGTATGGAGTCACTGAGCGGTATCGAATAAATAGTCCTCCATGTGTGTCTATCACAGAAAAATGACAGGTGGTCAAAATATAGCAGGAGATATGATTAATCCAAGCAAGACATCCAGGAATCAAACACATTATAGGCAACAGGCTAGACAAAAGGACTAAAAAACAATGAAGAACTTAAGGTCTGTGGGGGACGTATCTAAAACCTGAACACACACTCAGTCTTCTCTACGATCAGTAAACAATAGCCGCAGAGGTCTGGTCTAGTGATGACGTGATCTACATTGGCATGGGGGTAACCATGGAAACAAATACACTCAGCAGCAAACGGTTTATATAGAACCACAATCAACACCCCCCTCCACACACACACACACACACAAAGATACACACTCTCTGACACCCACACATACAGACACGCAAAGGGATCATGCAGCAGACACAATCCATAGTGGAATAAAAGGAGAAACACAGTTCCCATCTGGCATAGACGTTTCCTGCCTTTTGTGTTTGAAACAAATATGAAATCCATTTCTCTTTCCACAGTTCTAATGAGATGCAAATTAATTATATAGGGCTTTTTAAAGCCAAAATCTATAACTAACCCTAACCTATACATACAAACACGTATTCACAGCATAAACTAAGCATAGACATATTCCACGGCCTCCGCACTGTACAATGAGGCAGACTTTACATCCTACACGCTATTCTGAACTATAGTCTGAGATTAAAACAAAGTTAATATGTCAGCTATGCTTTTAACAACAACAATGGAGGGTAATAACTGTTGGCAATTCAGCATGGCCTTATTTATTTTCATTTTGGATACATTAATAGTCTATATCCATAATGGGAAACATTTTTAATTCTCCTCAGCAAAGAATTAGCTAATGGCTATACTGATTTTTTTCTATGTTAATAGTTTTAATGAAAGAGAACAGCATGAGAGAGAGAGAGAGAGAGAGATTACCTGCTTAATAGCAGCCCTACACTATAAGGCCTGTGTTTTATTGTGCTTGGTTGTATGAGAGGATTACGCTTTATGCTGGATGAGTTAAATCGGTGTGTTTTTGTTCTGCAGACTGGGCCCAATATTGCGCTGCACCTTTGGATTTCCATGAATGAAAGCTGTCATGGTTTCCAAAGAACCCACCTCTCCGTCTCACTATCCATTTCTGAAAAGCATAGCTGATGTGATTAACTGGTTGTATGCACTTCAGAGACGAACGACAAAGACAGGGCCACAGATAATTTGTGAGAAAGAGCGAGAGAAAACGAAAGAGTGAAATCACGGGCAGGGGATTATTTAGACCAGTCTCCCTCCCCATGCAATATAAGTCTCATTGGCTTAATGCATTGACTAAAAGCTAACATCCCTTTCTAAAAATAATTCCTACACAAACAGTCATTATACTGATGCAAAGTCTGAATTATTTAAACAAATGCTCAAAAAAGCAGAAAATATAATAGTCTGACTGCATATAGCCCTCACATCCCCATACACACATCAGTTACACACATAGAGGATGTCAGCCTATCTAGAGAATATCAGGCACATAGCAGAAGGGATGAGATAGTCTACACTTGTTGAATGCCATTTTAAGGATCACAAATGCATCTCTCCCCATCTTCCAAAACCCACCCAATGTGCTTTGTAAAATTAACCACTGCATCTATAGCATACTGATAAAGTAAATCTGTTTTTCATCACCATAAGACCATTTACTTCAATTTCCCACCAGTCATTGTGTTCACCAACCAAAGACAACCGAACGTTTAGCCTACGTATAATAGCATGAATGATACATCAAACGGTAGCTAGTTTTTTAAGAACGAAACATCCAGTATAAATAGGAGTACAATCACCATACTGAAACGCCTCGCTCATTGACTCGCTTCGCCTCTTCATTGAGAACAACACTGCGTCGACCGAGAGTCTCAGCATCCTCAAAAACACGACACGCGCTTCCACGGGGTGAAATGGACACTGAATAATAATGTAAACCGCACCGTATACGGAAAAATACGGATGCGCTCTTACCTCTCAGAACGGTGAAAGCGATGGAAATGAGCGCGGAGATTCGCGCAGCATCATTAATATTCACATCACAGCGCTCGCGGAGACGCGCGCGGAAGAAGGACAGGCAGCGGGAGAAGCTGCAGTCGCTGCAGACAGAGCCGAAAAGCGGCCCTCCATATGAGCCCGCCTTTCTGTACTGACAATCAAAATGAGGAGGGTCTCTCTCTCTCTGTGTGTGTGTGTCAGTGTGTGTGTGTGTGTGTGTGTCAGTGTGCGTGAGCGAGCGTGAGTGCATGAGCGCGCGTGTCTCAATATACTCTCGTCTCTCTCTTCCGAGTATATTTTTGTTTCGTGAGATCCCTTTTGTATAGTTTTCAATAGGTGTTGACGTGTGAGGTAGTCTATTGTCTTTCGCGAGGCGGATGGTGCGATACTTCACTTTAGGTGGCAGCTGGAGGTGTAACCTAGGCAACGTATCTCTGGGTAGAATGGGATGGAGGGTGGATGCGCTTTAGTGCCCTCTTCTCTCTCCAGTCTTTTTTTAAAATTGGTTTCAAATCATTACAATTACAGGGGCTACACTGAATAAACAAAAATTGTCTTATTTTTGTATACATATAAAATAAAACAGTGACAAACTTAAATGATAGAAATCTCCTCAGCACTCACATTAGCAACAGCATCATTTCCTTAATCCGGTGCCGTTCGGTCATTTTTGACCGAAAAATTTTACTTTTTTTTGCATTAAAAAAATAATGGACATGATTCGAAAAGGTTAGATGGTAACGAAAAAAAAAAATAGTCACACTTGTAGACCTATGTTCACGGTCAAAAATGAGCACTGGAAACGAATGGGAAGCGCTCTTCAACTAGTGGAAACGTTTGGTACTGCACCCAAACAAAATCTTACTTAAAGCAAATTTTTTGAGAAATCAACCTCAAATTTGGAACACAACTTGTTTAGATTTTTGGCTTGGATTTTCTCACAGTTTTAGAGTAAAACATGTTTGGGAAAAAATATATTTTATATAAAATTTAAAAATAGTATTTTTATGCATTTTTCATCAGTGCTCGAAGAGGGCCATGACCCGGTACTGACCCAGCAGCTGATTGTGACATAGCCTTAGAGTAAAGGGATTTGTGGTTTTTGATAAACTTATCGTTCCACCTTACCCAGTATACAAACAATATACACTTTAGTAACTAATATTCACTTCAGCAATAATCTGCCAAGTCTTCTGTCTTTAAAAAGAGACCAAACTTAAATCTGTGCTCCAAAGCATTCAAGATTTACGACAGTTTAAATTGGAAATTTCATTTTCAGGTCTATACTCAAAAAGTGATTAACAGGTAATAAATGGATCATAGCTATTCCATAAATACAATTTAGTACCATAAAATCCCCTAAAAATACAAAATATTAAATAAAAAACATTCCTTCGAAATGAGGGTCTGTCTTTACATTTTGTGAATCATCATGAGATATTTTCATTACAATACCGTGACATGGTAATTAACAACAGGCTTTCTTTCTTTCTTTCTTTCTTTCTTCATATTTTATAAGTAACTGCTTCCATCTAGTGGTGCTGAACTATAGCCTGCATTGATGAACACGCTAGCAGCGCCACTCGTGGTCATCATATACAAACGCAGCATGAGTTTTGGAGACCTTGGGTAATATACTTACTCAATATACTTTTGGCACCTTGGTTATGAGACTCTGAATTCCCATGTGCATATAGCTGTATATAGAGCTAGTTGTCACACTCTATAAATATTTAGGAGGAAAAACACTTCAGTTTTAATCAGAGACCCAAACTGAGCAATTTGGCAACTTTATATATGGCCAAAAATGAGATGAAATTCTTATAATTATTTGTAATGTAAATCAATCGTTATTACAGAATAGCACACTACTAACACAAAATGCATATAAATATCAGTTACCCAATACTGTCAGTAAGATGATTTAAATGCTTAGTTTTTTGATCAAAGCTCTGTAGTTTTTATTGTAAGTGCATGGCAAAACATATAATGTAATGCAATACAATAATAACTTTATATATTTAACGTTTTATACATTTTAACATGGTTTTTCTGAAAAAAAAAGATATATGGATAATCAAGTAAACCTATTGCTTTAGTTACTAATATTACTAACAATATAAAAGTTATTCTTACATTTATCAGACAAATCAGTAAAGATTTCACAGCAACAAGAAGACACACTCAGAGAAATTATAACAAGACACGTGTTATAATCTCTCTGATAACAAACACAACACTTAATAGCCTAATAAATCAACGGAAATTATGCAGTGTCATATGCTTAAAAGTGACACATGAATAGAGAGCCCCATATACGGTCGTTCTCATTTGTTTTGAGATCCTTATTCATTTACATTTCATCAATATTTTGGCTACGTTTTAAAGTTTATCTTCACCAAGGTCATGGGTCGATTTTATGCAATGCACTGATAAAATGTATGCCTTCAGTGCAGTCGCTTTGGATAAAAGTGTCTGCCTAATGCATAAATGTGAGATGGTTCTCACTGCAGAACACGAGATCTAGATCCAACTCCTCCCACTTTACATATCCCTTAACCTACCCGTCTCCGCCCCCTAAATCTCATGTGTTCTGCAGTGAGAGTAGGCCTATATCAGTTTCGTTGTTACATTCCATTTGAGTGCATTTTTGAGATGCATTTCCCTTGCCCAAACTGACGCCAGTAAAAGGGTTTTATTTAGGGTGAACGTCCGCTGGTGCTGTTATAAATGTTGATGTCTAGTCTGTGCTGGATAAACCCTAAAAAGACATAGAGGGCGTGGCTAATCATTTCGCCCCACCCATAACACCCAGAGAAGAGAAAGAGTCAAGATGAGAAAAGTTCAAGAGCACCTGAAGCAGGAATGAGCAGCATCGCGCCTCAGGACCGTTTTCATCGTACACAATAGATAGATACAGTTTTTCTAGATAACTAAGACTTTTTTTTTTTTTGCCAGTATGGGTCAGCATCGGCATTATTTACTCCGGGCCAGTGTCTTCCGTGCAGCTGTCTTGTTTGCTGTGGTCGTCTCGGTAAGTGTACAAGTGTTTGTGCTGATGTTTTAGATTCGCGTTCGTCTCCCTTTTTTTAAATTTGATACTTTAAAGGCGGACATACAACGTGCGATTTCTGTGCGATTTCAGCAAGGTTACCAACTCACACTGTACGAGTAGATTTCATGCGATAAAGCGCACGATTTGTGCTCACACTTATGCGGTCCGATGGTCGAGCTGTGACTTGATTGCTCACACTATGCGTTTGAATTATGCACGATAAACCCCCGTGCTGGGTTGCGCCGATTATGTTTCTAGAGAAATCGTCAAAAGCATCGGTTATGCACATCAAGAGGATTTAGCATTTCCAATTTATATATTAAATTATTATTATTATTATTATTTTATGGACATCAAGAGGATTTAGTATTTCCAATTTATATATTAAATTATTATTATTATTATTAGTAGTAGTAGTAGAAGTAGTAGGGGTGGGCCTACTTTTATTATTAAATATTACAATTCATTTGACCGCAATAGGCTAATTTCATAGCCCATCACTGCATAACCGACGCGCTGCAAGGATAATAAAAGATATGATAGATTAGCTTACTCCTCACTGAAAATGATTTAAAAACATTTATACAATGAATTATAGGCCTATAATTAAAATTATCAACAGTATACACTGTAAAAAAATAAATCGTAAAAAAATGGTCAATGACTGTCAGCTACGGCTGCCAAACAAAAACCTTAAAATTAAAGTAAAATATTCTAATTTAAATAAAGTGTAAAAAACTTTAACAGAAATTTTCATTAATTTTTCTACAGAAAAACACTGTTATTTTACAGGTATTCCCTGAATTATTACAATAAAACACCTTAATTTACAAAAAAAAAAAAAAAAAAAAAAACAGTCACATGACTTTCAGAAACGGCTGCCAATCAAAGTCTGTAAAATAATTGTAAAATATTCTAATTTAAATAAAGTGCAAATCACTCTTACAGAAAAAACACTATTGTTTTACACGTATATTCTGATTTGTTATTAACAAAACACACTCACTGCAAAATGTGAATCTTTTGCAATTAACCAAAAAGAGCACACTAGTGAATTAATGTAACTTTATGTTACTGCTTCTGGAATAAAGCAACATGCAGCATAGCACCAATGCTTTCTGGCTCATCCTGGACTGAAGCACAGGCTCTACTCTTCAGCACAATGGTGACCCACAAAACAGACAATACAGAAACCCTTTAAATCCCAACAGAACATGATACACTAACAGATCTCTCAAGATCTCAGCATCTTCATTTATTACAATCCAGACTTTATTTCATATTAAAGTTCTTATTGAGAATTAACAGAGGTTTAGATGTTGATGTTTTATTGAAAAAAATAAATAAATAAAGTTTGAAGTCACCATTCTGGTGGTGAGTGCTTGCTTTAGTTGGGCTCTTGACCCTTAACTCTTTAACATTGGTATTTCTCTGGCTGCTTTAACTGTGTGTTTCTGATGCATATTTGTTGTAGCAAAAAAAGCAAGAAAAACTCAGATCAGATGATGTTGGTCACCTTTTAATTGATGGTATAGTCATCATAAAGTGGTCTGATTCACTGACACCAGACTGAATTGTTTAATATTAGTTGTAATTTAACATGCCAAATTCTACTGCAGTGTTGTAATACTATAAACAATTTTATTAAATCATTATAATAATATCAAAAAATAGGCTATAAGATGAACGCATAGTTGTCTTTCCATTCTACTTTGTATGCCCTATTTTCACTGTCAACTTTCCTCTTTAGACTCTTTGATAGTGCCATTTTCTCTCACCAGCTAGTTTAAATGTTAACATCACTCTGCACACGATGTAATAGCGTACCTCCAGCACGCAAACAATAAAAAAAATGCAGTTTAGTATGTGAGGATGCCAAGGAATAAGTGTAAAAGTAGGCTACGTCAAATAATTATTACAATAAGTTAGGCTCCACTGTGTAACAAGCAAATTAAAATGAGACTTATTATTCACAATATGGAAAGAGGAAATAAAACATAGTTCGTTAAGAGCATGACTCAAACATGCCATTAATGGGCTTATTCAAGTCCTCTTTTATTTTTTGAGTTATTTTTATCCATTCCGCATCTCCCACATATGTGTGTTTTAGCAAGGCGGTCTGTGTTTCAAGTTGGTGAATGAAGATACTTGCCAGGTTACGTGTCACTACTTTGCTTTATTAATTTATCCAGTGTAAAACCCGGACACCGCCACACAAATGTGGCTTTTTGTTAATGACTGTCCTACTACAGGATTTAACACAGTAACAGCTCAGTTACAAAAGATACTATAACAGTCTGTCACAGGCAATTCTACTTGCATTTTTCACCAATTAATTTAAATTTTCTTTTGACTATGTTCTGGCCCGCCATCTAGTGGCGAATTTTTTTTTGGCCCGATGCCAAACTTAATTGCCGACCCCTACCCTAAACTGTTTTTTCCTTTACTGCGCCTGTGCGAAAATAGAGATTAAACCATTTAATCTTAAAAGCAGCAAGAAAGAAAACGAAAAGAGGGAGATCTTTAAGTTCTGTAGCTATCAAACTAGCTGCAATTTAGCAAACTGTTGCTTACCTCCAGTTCGTGTTGCATAATGGATAAACCGGCTATTGCTCATACCCACTTCCAAGCCACCACCAGCATCTTATTAATTTAGCCTATATCATTAATTTACTTATTTCACTTTCTATTTACTCATGTAGGCTATTTCATATTTACTTAATTTTATTATCACTGTAAATGTGGAAATGTGAACCGTTGTCCATCATTTGGCAATTGGTGATAAAAAAATGTCACGTCGCAAAATTGGAGATTTTTCCATTTTAAACAATGAAGGCGAGTCAGTTTTGATCATTTCATTTCCTATTTGAAACGGAATAACGTATTACGTACGTATTAACGGAGTAACGAATTTTCGTTTAGTTTAACAAACGGAAAATTAGATTTTGGCCCGATTTCCCATTTTTCGTTTGTGATTTACAAATCGGTTTATGGCTTTGATACTACATTCGCGCATGTGGGCGGCGCTGAAACGCCCCTTTCATCTGATTGGTCAAACCGCGCCGTCTTCAGGACGGCCTTATTTCTGAGTCGGTATGGCATTGTCAAATCATCCCACTTTACTAAGCTTTTGTCGCCACGCGAATCACCACTCGCTGATATTTAAATAAGAAATGTGTTATATTTAACTATAATTAGTGTGCTGCAAAGCTCCGCCTCTAATGTACGACACTTGAGAGATCACATGTCATACAGTACGCTGCTTACACGGAGTTTGGTGTTCCCAATATATGTGTGTGTGTGTGTATATATATATATATATATCATGATAATATATCTACTTTTCCCATTCGTCTTTTAAGATGATCACTTAGGGCAGTTCACACAGAACGCGTTTTTCTATTCCAATGCGCTACTTTCCCACATGCGCCGTGGGAAAGTCTCACGTCTTTTGCAGCGCCTCTCACATGAGCGCCGCGTTTTTAAGACGCCGTGTCAAGTTAAAAGAATTTCAACTTTTACCGCTCATCAATGTCAGTTCCAAAACAGTGGACCAATCAGAAGAACTCGGAGGCGGGGCAAGCGCTGCCAGCTTCTGTTTACAGTAGCAAGTTGGCTTGACAACTGTTTTATTTGACGGCAACATGGTGGAGGAGGCGCTCATTATTATCTTATTTTCTTTTTTCCATGTCAAAACTCGTTTCTATCAATTCTGCTGTTTGTCTATTTCTATTATTTCCGTTATTGTCGTTATTGCATCACGCCTCAAAAGCGTGTCTCGAGACCCTCGCGTTCTACGCTGCACTGCTTTTTTTTTTTTTAAACCTTCCTGAGCGCTGCATCTCGCGTTTTTAGACGCAAAGACGCGTTCGGTGTGAATGGCCCCTTATAGTGTGTGTGTGTGTGTGTGAGTGTGTGTGTGTGTGTGTGTGTGAGTGTGTGTGTGTGTGTGTGTATGAGAGAGAGAGACCTGAATAAATAATTGTGAAAACTGAAATTTAAAAGTGTGACTGTAAGCGTTATGTACTCAGTTCACACGGAAAGAATGAGATTAAAAAAAGATAATTGAATCAGTGAACTTGTAGGCTGCTGAACAACTGACAAAATTAGCAGGGTTGGAGAGTAACAGTATTATAGGTCTTCAATTGAAATACGAATTATGAATAGGAACTGTAAGGTCAAAGTTATAGGCTAGAACAATTGTCAATCTTTGGTTATAAAAATTTTTGTTAGTAGCTAGTTTTCTTTGGATTAGAAATATTTGTGAACCGAGGAGAGTTTCTGGAGTGGTTATTCAAATACATTAATCTACAAATTACATTTAACATATTCTATCATATGTGGAATACAACTTAAACTCAACCTTCTCTACATTGTAAATTAATTAGACAGCACTTTTTAAAGTTGTTATTGTTATATGATTAATTGGTTGATGTTTCTCTAAAGTTAGCTAACTTCTTTCAATGTATTGTTTATTCCCACTGCTTTATGCATTTAATGCTTGTCCAGCAAAGCTCTGGTAGTATTTTTCTATACAAGTAATTTTTTTTATTTTGTTTTCATTTGTCGTGAGCTCTATATTTTAAGATGTAAGGTGTTGAAAAATCACATTCAGTTAATGCGAAGGGCATGTCAGGGGTGTCCTGCTGGAGGATCATTGTCCTGCAAAGTTCAGCTCCAACCAAACATACCTGAATTAGCAAAGCAAGGTCTTCAGGATTACTAGAAATATCCAGGCTCAGAAAAAAAAAAAAATGGTACAAAAGCTGTTTTGCTGGGATTTTACCATTTAAAAGGGTTCTAATATGTACACTTTTGGTACCCAATATGTACCCAATATATAACTAATATACACTCTAGGTAGATGTACCTATTCATAAGGCACCACTCCAGTGACATCCTTTGTAGATTTTTTCTGAGAGTGTAGGCAGATGTGTGAGTCAGTACAATGTCAAATGTAAGGTGCAAAACATGATTTTATCATAACAACAATGCATGCAACCAAAACTGATCTTGATCTTGAAAAAAAATGCTCTCTGTTACATATTTTGTCAAACAAATTATCAGCTACAATGCAGAACAAACACAGAAAGTGAAGGGGTGACACCATTACGCATCCATGATGACAAACAAAACAAACACACACACACACACACACCTAATTGCAAAAAAAAAAAAAAAAAAAAAAATTACTTCAGTGATGATACTTTGACAAAGATACATTTTTAATATTATAATAATGTCTAAACACAAATCTAAATGAAAACATAGGCTACCTATAAATATACCTACGTGGAAATGGCAAATGAGCCAGTGAGTGCTGCTCTGCAGCCATCTAGTGGCTGTTCTTGAAATTTCATGTTAATTTTAAATGTTTGATTTCCAGTAGATGGCAGCAATCTTCCACTTATGACACATTGTCAATGTTATCTCCATGAACAAAATTAAGAAATTAAATTAGATATAAATTACAAATGCAAACACATTATAAAAACACCATATAAGTGAGTGATATTACGTAAGCTTAAAGGTGGTGTATCACACACAGCTTCTGCCAATCTCATGTTAATCTTGAGTACATATAGAGTAACAATGCATCCTTCATATCTCCGAAAAGTCTTTAGTTTTGTCATATTTATAAAAGATAGATATGCTAAACCGAGTCTTTCCGGAAAAAGCCAAGATCCTGGAGGCGTGTCTTCCGTCAGTGTCGTGGGCAGAGCTGAGTCACGAGGCGCGCAGCTTCCGCGATGTCTGCTATCTGCGACATCATTATAAATACAAAGGGAACAAAAGCGTTCGTGTTGTTTACATTATATGCACTTGCGCGCCAATTGCCAACAAAACACAGACATGTGATGCAGCTTTACTCACCACCCACAATCTGCAAATCCAGCGCCAAACTGGAACTTGTTTACAAAGTATTCATCACCGAAATCCCGGGAACAACCCGGGGCCTGTACCATGAAGCTGGATTAGCTGGCTAGCCAGGTAAGTTTCAGATTAGTTTGCGCCAATCCTGGGTTTTAGGTACCATGAAAGTAACTTGGCTTTTAGCGGTGTTCATCACCATAGTAACTTACGCTCCACGGCTAACCTGCTCCGGGGCAGGTTATGTTCTGGTTCAGAGATCTCAAACTGAAATTGGACCAATCAGATGTGAGCAAAGTGACACTGACACATCCAACGCAATAAAGTCACTCCCCCAGTTTCTCTTCCTCCAAATTATCATAGTAGTCATTATATAGTAAAAACAAATACTTAACAATGAAATTGTCTGGTTTTAATGATAATTACTTAGAATTATTTTATGATTTATATATGATTTGTATAATTATATGATCTATATTTTTATTAATCCATTACACACACCCAAGTTTAGTTTAACAATTGTTATTTAGCATTTAGTTTCAATGAATATTAATATATATAGACCATATGTAATATAAATAAGGTGTAAATATACTCTTTAAATATGACTACATGTGACCTTGTATGTTTGAGTCTCTATTGCTATATATTATCAACTATATAAACTAACTTCACAACTTTCACTTGCACTGAGAGAGAAAGATCATTTCTTTTATTTGTCCTCTTTCACAGACAAGTATTTTCCATTAGTGTAAATGCTTTAAATTCTTCATTTTCTGCAAAAGAGTTTTGAATGGCGCTGGCTCTCTCACGAGAAGTGAATCACAGTTTATTTCTGTTGCAAGGAATGTGATTGGCTGTTCACCACTGATGTCACGCATTCATGTGCACGTGCTCCACAAAGTCAGGATCAAAGCCTGAATTGACAGAGAAAGTTGATGATAAGCATCATGGTACCAACAAAGCCGGATTGGAGTGGTTTGGTTTTGTCAACTCGAAACTAATCCTATAACCCTGAGTTTGTTCAACTACCATCATGGTACAGGCCCCCGGAGCTGACCCGGAAAAACAAACTTCATCCTCTGTTTTCTTAACGCTGGGTTCTTTGGGAAGCTGAAAAAGGTAATCTTTCCCTCACAACCAAAAACACACTCCTTCGGTGACAGGAGCTGCGTCTCATTTCGGAGGCTTCATCCTCCAGAGGTCGTATTTGAAGGCTGAGTACTTCATCAAGGATGTCATATTTAAGAAAAGTAACCATAATAAAATTGACTGATATTCATTGTGAGGTGTAAAATACTGTAATTTCTTTCTTACGTTGCAATCTAACGGTTATTTTTCTTAAAGGGTTAGTTCACCCAAAAATGAAAATTCTATCATTTATTACTCACCCTCATGCCGTTCCACACCCGTAAGACCTTCGTTAATCTTCGGAACGCAAATTGAGATATTTTTGTTGAAATCCGATTGCTCCGTGAGGCCTGCGTAGGGAGCAATGACATTTCCTCTCTCAAGATCCATAAAGGTACTACAAACATATTTAACTCAGTTCATGTGAGTACAGTGGTTCAATATTAATATTATAAAGCGACGAGAATATTTTTGGTGCGCCAAAAAAAAAACAAAATAACAACTTATTTAGTGATGGCCGATTTCAAAACACTGCTTCATGAAGCTTTGGAGCATAATGAATCAGCGGTTCGGAGCGCCAAAGTCACGTGATTTCAGCAGTTTGGCGGTTTGACACGCGATCTGAATCATGATTCGACACGCTGATTCATTATGCTCTGAAGCTTCCTGAAGCAGTGTTTTGAAATCGGCCATCACTAAATAAGTCGTCATTTTGTTTTTGGCGCACCAAAAATATTCTCGTCGCTTTATAATATTAATATTGAACCACCGTACTCACATGAACTGATTTAAATATGTTTTTAGTACATTAATGGATCTTGAGAGAGGAAATGTCATTGCTGGCTATGCAGGCCTCACTGAGTCATTGGATTTCAACAAAAATATCTTAATTTGTGTTCCAAAGATTACAAAGGTCTTACGGGTGTGGAACGGCATGAGGGTGAGTAATAAATTACATTATTTTCATTTTTGGGTGAACTAACCCTTTAAATGAGACCGATGATGCAGCCTTCAAAGGGTGCAGCCCCTGAATTGGGACACAGCCATTGTTGAAAAATCTCTCAGCTTCCGTATCCCGAACGAAACGCGTTGATGGGCGTGCTCTTGCTCTTGTTCTGGGTGTTTATTGAATATTAACAAGAACAAAACAGTTTACAAATAAGAGTACATATAACCATACATGTCAGGGGTAAAACAAAAAGAAAAAAAAGAAAAAAGAAAATGAGAGGAAGAGAGGAAGAGAGGGAAAAAAGGCATTTTACATGAAAAAATTGTATCTGTTAAACAACTGTATAGTTTTTATTGCCTTCAAGTTATTGCTTTTGGATATTGTCTCTAAATATATTTTAATATCTATTTTAAATTCTTCAAAATTTGGCATTTTTTCATTCCATTTGACTTTATGAATATAGTAACGGGCAATTATAATAATTAAATCAAATATAAACAGAATACTTTTATCACCATCAAATTAAAAACTTTTTAGCATAACATCAATTTCTTCAAAGTTAACAAGCGTCATAGCTTTTCTTTCTAAGTAAATATTGAGTTCTTTCCAAAACATTTGGGTCTTGGGACACTCCCAAAATAAATGATTAATAGTCTCTAGGGAAATTTGACAAAAAACACAAATATCTTCCATATTCACTTTAAAACGCTGAACCACAAGTGACTTAACTGGGTAAACCCGATGAAAAATTTTATATGAAACCTCTTTCACTTTATTTGTAATGCAATACTTATGAGGTGTCATCCAAATTTTACTCCAATCAAGACATTTTTTAAATAGAGAATTCCAGTAAGTAGTAACAGCAAGTATACTTTTCGATTGAAGAAGGAAGCGTAAGAAAATAAGAAGTAAATTCTTCAACTGTTTGTAAAGAGTAATTATTACTACATTCTAATAGCCTCAAAATTTCCTTGGGAATTGCCTGTAAAACCAAACAGTATTGGATAGGATCGACTAAAAAGTTATGAATATGAACAAATTCAGTATAATTGTATAAAACACTGTCTTTTTTGATCAGCTTTTTAACTCAAATAATTCCCTTTTCAAACCAATTTTAAAAAAAAAATTTGATTTGTTTCTAATCCTTATGTATTTATTATTCCAAATGGTACATTTATGGGGGGAAATATCGTGTTAGAGGTCTTAAAATCCAAAACATTCAATCCTCCATCAATTTTTGATCTATAAATATTTTCTTTTTTAATATAGTGTGATTTGTTCTTCCAAATAAATTTAAAGAGTTTGGTGTCTATCATTTTAATTAATGAGGGGGGTATATCTAACACTCGAGCGGTATAAACCAACCTAGATAAACCCTCAGCTTTAACCAATAATACACGACCAGTTAAAGAGATATCTCTCATCAGCCAAGAATTCAGTTTCTTTTCAAATGATTGAATAATAGGTGTAAAGTTTAACTCATTCCTGACTTCCTTATTTTTAGATATCTTAATACCCAGATATTTGACAACTTCTTTAACTGGAATATTGCATATTGCTGGAAAGTTACAGGAACCTAGAGCCATAAGCTCACATTTATTAATATTCAAGGAAAGACCAGATACATATGAAAATAATTGCAGGCATTTAATTGCATTTAACTTCAGCATAGTCTCTTAAGAAAAGGGTAGTGTCATCTGCTAATTGTGTGCATTTAATTTCTGTCTCTTCTATTTTGATACCACGAAAAATATCTTTCTTAATATGAATGGCCATAATTTGTGCAACCAACAAAAAAAGTAATGGACTAATAGGACAGCCCTGTCGAATCCCCCTTTTGATTTCAAATCTATGAGAAGTTCCATATGGCAATTTTACAGAGCTATTAATCTTATTATATAGGGTTCTGATTACTTTTTGAAATTTGTCCCCAAAACCAAAAAATTCAAGGGTTTTAAAAATAAAGTCATGTTCGATTGTATCAAAGGCCTTGTAAAAAATTGACAAACAGAAGTCATACGTCCAACACGTGTTTTGAAACTTTGGCCATGTTTAGCATGAGAATCCAACTCTTCAACAGTGTAAATAAGTCAGAATGCATGAAATAGCATTGCACCCCCCCTTTAAAAAAACACATTATCATACATTCCCATGAGTTATGAGCTCTTCAGTTTGCAAAAATAATGTTATACTTGCATTCAATTACGGAGAGCACACACACACACACACACCTAGTGATCTCATTAAAAGGCAAGTGGGAAATGTTATTGACATGTTCTAATGGTCATGTTTATTATTGATTTTTACGTCCAAACCTTGTTGCCCATACATCATACAGAGTAAGCATTTTACTTTTATTCATATTATATAACCTATTTTAATTGCATTTATCAACCTACTAAAAATAGAAATAATATATAAAACACCAAACTCCTTGTCAGCGTACTGTATGACTTGTGATCTCTCAAGTGTCGTTCATTAGAGGCGAAGCTTTGCAGCACACTAATTATAGTTAAATATAACACATTTCTTATTTAAATATCAGCGAGTGGTGGTTCGCGTGGCGACAAAAGCGCAGTAAAGTAAGATAAATTGACAATACCGTACCGACTCTTACCGTGCGTTCACACCGCCGCCGGTTTCAACGTGAGCCGGCGGCGCGGCGCGTCTTGGACGGTGAGGAGAGTTGAAGCAAAGACTGTAGAATAACACAAGACGTGTCACTCGTATTGTTTTGAATGGGAGAAAGTGCAACGTGCAATATGGCGGAATAAAATTTTGTCATGATTCAAGCGTTCATAAACAAAATTTATGAGGACTTTGGTTGAAGTCAGGTCAGCTTTATGGTAATGAGATATGACACGGTTCAGCGGCAACCAATCGGAATGTAGAGGTCCTCGCTTGAGAGGATTCCGATTGGTTTCCACAGCTTGTCATTTACTTTGACCCTCCCGCTGGCGGCGGTTTGAAAGCACAGTAGCCTACAGCGTTGTTGGCAGGGCAGCCAAGGCGAATTTTGACGCTCTCGCCAGCGGCGGTGTGAATGCACAGTAATTCTACCTGACAGAAATAAGGCCGTCCTGAAGACGGCATGGTTTGACTAATCAGATGAAAGGGCGTTTCAGCGCCGCCCACATGCGTGAATGTAATATCAAAGCCATAAACCGATTTGTAAATCACAAACGAAAAATGGGAAATCGGGCCAAAATCTAATTTTCCGTTTGTTAAACTGAACAAAAAAAAAAAAACGAAAAAACGAGCCGTCTTTTCATTTCTCTTATTTCATTCCAAATAGGAAATTAAATGATCAAAACGTACACGGACCTCACACAATCAATAAGCAAACTTTGCGCTAGAGTTATGCCGATGAATTGTAGCTATCCCCAGCAAATTATTCACTAATAGCTGCATAAAATAAAAGTAAAACCGACGAGCTTACGGTGCATATTCTCTCAGAGACAACGAGAGATAAATCCTACTTCAACATACTGATAACGGTAGGCTGTCTTCATTTATTTTTTTTAAAAAAATATTTCTCTTGTGGCCCATGATACTGTACGTAGTGAAAAAAAATGAGAAGAGATTTCGTGTTAAACAAGTTGTTTTTGAAGTGAAGCTGCTTTTCATTGACTGATTATTGCAGTCTTCGGACTAGGCCTACTGTTAATAATTTTAATTATAGGCCTAATTCATTTTATAATTCTCTTTAAATCATTTTCAGTAAGGAGTAAGCTAATCTATCAAATCTTTTATTATCCTCGCAGCGCGTCGGTTATGCGGTGATGCGCTATGAAATTGCATCGCGGGACAAATTAATTGTAATATCAATTTAATAATAAAAAGTAGGCCTATCCTAATATTACTACTACTACTACTACTAATAATAATAATTATTGATTATTATTATTATTATTATTTAATATATAAATTGGAAATGCTAAATCCTCTTGATATAGCTGATGCTTGGGTTTATCGTGCATATTTCAAACGCATAGTGTGAGCAATCAAGTCACAGCTCGACCATCGGACCGTGTGAGCACAAAAATCGTGCGCTTTGGGTTTACATCGCACGCGATCTACTCGTACAGTGTGAGTTAGTAACCTTGCTGAAATCGCACAGAAATCGCTCACGTATGCCTGCCTTTAGAGTAGCTATATACTGGTTTCGTGCCTCTAATCACGCTTGTCAGTGTGACATCCTGTGTGACTGAACTTCGTCAGATGTTCTGAAGTTCTCTAAAGAGTTTTAAACTAATGTTGAACATTGTTTTGGAACAATATAATGAAACGATCTAACGCGATGCGCTAAACTGCGTTTTATGAGATAACAAAAAGAAGAATAGTGTTCAATTACGTTGAATTCAAGGCAAATTTATGCAAACTGACATTCCGTTTCGAGCTGATTCAAAAGTTGGTTCATGGAAAGTTGTCAATAACTTCTGTTCCTACTTACAAACTCTTGCCCTAAACTTTTACAAACTCTTCCTCAAAACTCTTGACCACTGCCGCACATTAGTCATTAGCGCACAGTAGTGATTAGTAAGCTGATATTTCCATCTATCTGTTAAATGAAAATGAATGACCGTTCCAAGATGTCTTGCTTCAGCAGTTTTTTAATGTTTAATCTTGATTTTAAATATGTGGGAAGATTTTCCATGATGTTCTGTTTAACCAGAAGTACAACAATTATCTATGCAAATTCTTAAGTTCATATTTGCCTAGGCTGCTAAAAGGACCGTCTGCAAATTCTACTCACAGTCAAAATATGTAAACTTCCAATCATTCATTCAAATGAACGATATGGTAAATTTCTTGTGGGCGGACTGACTTACTGTATATCAGTGTTGTTACAAACAAAAAAAGTTTTGGTCTACTGCATCAATCCAACTCATACAGATATCAAGAATCAACATATGAATCACAACAACGATAACAGTTAAAAAACAAAACAAAAAAAACAAAAAACAAAAAACGCTTCATGCTGCAGTGCATGCTGGGTACCAACTTAGTACAAACTTCATCCATGGCCCCCAGCATGCATTGCAGCATGAAGCGTTTTATTTTTTTTAAACTGTCACCATTGTTGTGATTCATACATTGATTCTTGATGTCTGTATGAGTCTAAATGACGAGGAACAATTCATATTACTGATTTACTAATTGTCATATATATATATATATAACTATAGTAAACAGCACAAAGCTAATAATACATCACACATTTCATCATAGACTAAACTCTGAATAAGATCAGTACCTCTGGTCATTAATTGGCAACCATCAGCATTGGCTCACACATTCTCTTGACATTTATGCCATAACAAAGGTGTTTCATAAACACTCAGTTACAGCAGCCAGAGAACTCTTGAGGCGATAAAATCAAGAGCCCAATTAAAGCCAACACTGACCTCAAAGATGGTAACATCAAATGAATCTCAATAAATCATCAACATCTAAACCTCTGTTAATTCTCATAAGAACTTCTACAGACATATGACAGAAATAAAGTCAATATAGTTAGTAATAAGTGAAGCTGGTAATGTTTTGTAGAGTTTGTAGAGTTGTTTAATCAGATCTTGAGAGATTTGATGTCTTTTATCTTCAATTGATTTCATCGAAGGCTGTGACTGAAGTCAGTTGTTTCTCTTTCCTTCAGTGATTCTTCTTGTTAACAGCAGGTGTTCATCATTAATGTTCCTTCATAACTTAATTATCTCATTAACTCTGACACTGCTTCAGTGGTACTTTAACTCAGTAGTGTGCACACACATGAACACTAAGCAGTGCTATATAACCCGGGCATTTTTCTGCATACTATTACATAAATCTTACCTATTTCATTTACACATGACTTACAAATATGGATCACATTAAGTTTATTAGTTTGTTTATGTAAAAACTATGTAATCAAAATGGATGGAAAATTTGAATGTAATTCAATTACATAAAACTTAAGTTTAGACTGAAATATTTTTTTGAGTGTGCCAAGGACTAATCATTTTAATTCCCAAGCCAAGTAAAAATATTACTTTATTAGATAATTCGCGTCCAATAGCGTTATTAAATAATAGTTAGCTATAAAATAATTGCTTTAGTATTGGCCAAAAGATTAAAAGGAGTATTACATTCTATTATTGATGAAACACAATCTGGCTTTATGCCAAAAAGACACATAATAATATAAGATTAATATTAGACATTTTAGATTATTCTGATATCATTTATAATGACAACTTCATCTTTTTCTTAGATTATTATAAAGCCTTTGATACTTTAGAACACGTTTTTTTATTTCAAGCACTTAAAAAAATTGGCTTTGGTGATTATTTCTGTAAGATGGTTAAAATGTTATATATGGAAATAGCTCAATTAAGCTAAAAAAGGTACTTCTCCCAGGTTTTGTCTAAATCGTGGTGTTCGTCAAGGATGCCCAGTGTCTTCTTATTTGTTCTTAATTGCAGTGCACTTTCTTAATTTACATATTAAAATGAGTAACCTAAAAGGCATTACTGTTGGAAATGCAGAATTAATCATTAGTCAATTAGCTGATGACACAGCATTGTTTTTAGAAGACTCCTCTCAAATCTCAGTAGCCTTAAATATCCTTCAATCCTTTTTTTAAGCTTCTGGTCTAAACCTTAATATTGATAAATGTAAATTTTTTCCCATTAAAAGTTGTAATGTCTCTTTAATCTGTGGCATAGCTATTAAAAGCACTGTTAAATATCTTGGTATAGAAATAACTAAAGAGAACATAGATGTGAAACAAACTTTAATCCGATTATTGAAAAAACAGGACTTAATGGCTTCAAAGAGCTCTATCTATTAAAGGAAAAGTTTTGCTCACTAAGGCTGAAGGACTTTCACGCCTCTCGTATGCAGCCTGATCTCTTTATGTAGATAAGCCTACATGTAAATTGATTGATAGAGCCCTAACAGGTTTTGTCTGGAAAAACAAAAGCCATTATATGAAGAAGTCTATTATTTTAAATTCTTACTATAAAGGTGGCTTAAATTTTATTGATTTTAGTTCTTTAAATTACACTTTCAAAATAAATTGGCTTCATTGATATTTGAAAAATCAAGATTCCATCTGGAATATTTTCCCACACCAAGCTTTTTTATATATTGGAGGTATATGATTTTTATTGATGTGCAACTATAACTTATCAAAAATTCCTATCGTACTTTCAAATTTCCACCAACAGGTACTTTTGGCATGGGCTTTAATATATAAACATAATTTCACTCCCCATAAATTCTTTATTTGGAACAATCAAAATATTTTATATAAAAATAGTACTGTATTTTTTGATCAGTGGTTTAATAACGGTTTACTTTTAGTTTATCAGCTATTTAACAATGAAGGTTTACTAATGTCTTGCGCAGAATTTCTTTCAGAATACAATATGCCAGTTACTCCCAAAAAATGTAAATAACAAAAAAAAAAAAATAATAATAAACCCAAAAATGTGATAAAAATCATTCTTAACACTGAACTGATTTATGTTGGATTGTCCAAAACTTTTTAGAAGTTAAAAACAACACACTTAGACATCAGCACTCATCTTACAAACCTCAACAATGGTGCCAATAAAAAAAAAAAAAAAAAAATTCAGCTGCATAATTTATTCATGTCGCAATGCATGCTGGGAGCCATGAATGTGTTTTGTATGCTGGCATGAAGCATGTCACCATTGTTGTGTTTCATATGCCGAATGTTGATGTCTGTAAGTGTATAAAAGACACAAAACATGTTTTAAACAAAAAGTTAACAATGATTGTGTTGCAAACGATGTTTTTCACATTGGTTGAGTTTGACACAGCATGATACAGAAAAAGAAGCGGTAACACTTTCTATGAAGACTATGCTTATAATTATTTATAGCCACATTTATACTTTGTAAGTAAGTATTACTATTCTATAAATATATTTATAAAGACTCATTAAAATCTATACTGCATTATAAGAAGTTATAGATATATTTATATTTTTTTTTTATAATTGCTTATAAGCCATGCATTTGCTTTTTCAATGTGCATGCTTATAAGCCATTATACACTGATTTATAAATAATCAAATATAAAATAGTTCCAGGCACACTTGTTTGCTGTATCAACTAGTTATTATGTCCTGAATGGCTAAAGTTTGCATTAGAGGTAATGAATGGTAATTTTGATTTGTTAAACTCTATATCTCCTCAGCCTTTTGCATGGTATTGCTTGTAGCAGTTTGGAATTATACTTTAAAAACATTGTTGAAATGAAAATTTATTTATAATACAGTAATACTTGCTTATAAATAAGTATAAATGAAGCTATAATTCATTATAAGCATGGTCTTTGTAGAAAATGCTACCAAAGAAGCAATTGTTTAAACCACTTTAATGCAGTTGTTTGTCTGTTTTTAAAACGGACATGTTGATCTGATTTACCAATGCAGAAATGTTTTCTGAAAACACCTACAATTGCTGATAAAGAAGCGACTCTACAATAGTTAGGGGTCAAAAGCTCAACTAAAGCAACCACCAACCTCCATGATGGTGACCTCAAACGAAACATCTAAACTTCTGTAGACGTGACAGAAATAAAGTCAGTCTGGTTAGTAATAAGTGAAGCTGGTAATGCTGTTTGTGGAGTTGTTTAATCAGATCTTCAGAGATTTAATGTCTTTTATCTTCAGTTCATCTAAGGCTGTGGCTGAAGAAAGTTAGTTTGTGTTTTTATTTCTCTTTTTTTCAGTGCTTGTTCACAGCAGGTGTTTGAATGATTGAAAGAATTTTCAGGAACATCATACTAACCTTCAAATAACATTCAACTAACATTAAGGAAACTGTACATTTTTATGTTCTTGGAATGTTACAAATCAACGTTCCTGCAATGTTGAATTTTAAATCAAAATTAAGTTGAAAGAACGTTTGAGGAACATTATACCTTATAAAAACGTTCCTGTAACGTCAAGAAAACTGGATGTTTTTAATGTTCCCAGAACCAACACTGAATATTTAGAGAATGTTCTTATAACAAAATTCTGTTAGCTGAGTAGTAACGCACATTTGTGGATTTGTCAAATCCCAGCATAAACGGTGATACATTATAATATTTGTTATTAAAGTATCAACAACATTCAGAAATATAAAAGCAACAAGCATAGGCAGTGCTGCGTGCATGATTTGGCATTTTTTTAAAACAACAACAACAACAACATTTTTAGCCCATTAATTTTAGCCCATAAATGAAGCTGAACAAAAATTTGCGTTGCATTTACTGTCCTGCGAAAACCACTTCCCGCGCCTGTCACACATCTACTGTGTTAAATTTGACACGTGTAGTCCCTAAGCACACTCACCACGTATTAAAATTCTGCATGTGTCATTGTTAACACATTTCTTTTTGCAGTGCAGATGACACACAAAACGTAACAAATACAGACTACTGGACTGCCCAGTGAACACTAGTGAGATCATATAACACTGTAACAAAAACCCCTTATTGGGATTCAGGAATTATTCTGCAGCTCAATGTTTACTACACTACACAAAAATAAATTTACAGATGCAGTAAAATACAGCAATGAACTTTTGGAAAAAAAAAAAAAATTCATTTTACTATTGTAAAGTGATCTTGCAGTAGATGAAAAGCATGAGAAAAGTATATGTATATGAACTTGGTATGCACCACAATACACAACTGTCACTTACAGTACAGTAAAAAAAAGTAAATTCAGCATCCTCTGCATATTTGGACAAATTTCATTATACAGTACTATAACAGTATATTGGTCTTCTGACACAAGACTATATCCCTAGGCAGTCATTTCTTAGTTCTGCAAAACTACAGTACACATAAAAAATGGCAACAAAGAAAGTTGATAATCACAAGTTTGAGGGTGTACAACATGTGCTCCAGTTTACTTTACATAGATTACTCCAGTTTACTTTACATGTACTGTAATTATACTGTATGTGCAAGTTTAAAACCCTGTAAATGATTCTTTCAGCTCTCTCTCAGATTTTGACTGGTGTGTCGTCAGTTTTGCTATCTAATGTTGTCATTTTAAATGTTTTGAGAAATGTGTCTTTATTTTGAGAACTGAACGAATGGTTTGGGAAACTGGGCCAACTGAATCACTTAGGTATATGGGTTAGCAACCGAGAAAAACTAAAATACATTTAGATTCTTACCTAAATCTACTATTAGTTTCTGTGATCGGGATCTTCTTATTGGTTTCATGTAATTGTTTCGTCGGATGGCAAAAAGACTGCTGAAAAATCCAGCTAAAACCAGCCTAAGCTGGTCAGGCTGGTTTTAGCTGGTCTCCCAACCTGGACATAGCTGGTTTTAGAGGGGTTTTGGTTAGCTGGTCAAGCTGGTCAGACTGGTCTTGGCTGGATTTAGAGGGGTTTTGGTTAGCTGGTCAAGCTGGTCAGACTGGTCTTGGCTGGATTTAGAGGGTTTTGGTTAGCTGGTAAGGCTGGTCTTAGCTGGTTTTAGAGGGGTTTTGGTTAGCTGGTAAGGCTGGTCTTAGCTGGTTTTAGAGGGGTTTTGGTTAGCTGGTCAGGCTGGTTTTAGCTGGTCTCCCAGCCTGGTCATAGCTGGTTTTAGAGGGGTTTTGGTTAGCTGGTCAGGCTGGTCTTAGCTGGTTTTAGAGGGGTTTTGGTTAGCTGGTCAAGCTGGTCAGACTGGTCTTGGCTGGATTTAGAGGGGTTTTGGTTAGCTGGTAAGGCTGGTCTTAGCTGGTTTTAGGGGGGTTTTGGTTAGCTGGTCAGGCTGGTTTTAGCTGGTCTCCCAGCCTGGTCATAGCTGGTTTTAGAGAGGTTTTGGTTAGCTGGTCAGGCTGGTTTTAGCTGGTTTTAGAGAGGTTTTGGTTAGCTGGTCAGGCTGGTTTTAGCTGGTCTCCCAGCCTGGTCATAGCTGGTTTTAGAGGGGTTTTGGTTAGTTGGTCAGGCTGGTCTTAGCTGGTCGTTTTTTTGTTTTTACTGGTCTCCCAGCCTGGTTTATCAGGCTGGTTTTAGAGCTGTTTTGACTACTATTTTTAGCTGGTCAGGCTGGTCTTACCTGGTCAGTGTTGGTCTTAGCTGGTCAGTGTTCAACTTAGCTGGTGTTAGCTGGACAGCTAGTCTAAACTGGTTAGTGCTGGCCGGGCCGGACATGGCCAATAGGTCAAAAAGAAGGTACGACTACTGGAGAGAGGAAGGCAGCACAGCAGGTGGGTGAATGACCAACACAGAGCCTAGTTTTCTGATTCAGTTGCGATTTTATATTAAAGAAAATATTCTCTTTTGTACTTTGCTTGGGATGTGTACATCACGGATGTAAACAATCGATTAACAAGGTACAATCAATGTAAATATTTGTTACCAACACTTGTTTTACAGTTTTAAGGTATTTGGATTCAGCAGTTTGAACAGCTTCAAACCTTTTGGAAATCAATTTGCATACATTTTGCACAATAAAAGAATAAAACAAAACCACTTGGAAAATTTAACACTGTCACTTTGTATCCCAACCCAAAAAAAAAAAAAAAAAAAGTCAACAATACTCTTAAAATAAAATATTTTACGTGGCGCTTTCGGAGAATTTTTTGAATAACCGCTGGGTGTGAATAGCAAAGTCCCTTTAAGACAAGTCATTTCACTCGCGGCCATCTTTGAAACGCCTCTCGGGCATGCAAGTGCAGCTTTGAATGAAACATCAAATTCTCCAAAGCTGTTTGCCAAGCTTTCAATTAAATTTCATATTTGTAATCACCAATGAAATCTGACAACAACTGTCGCATAATTTTTTCTAAACGCTCGAATCATGACAAAACTGTATTTTCAGGCTGGATCAAGCTAATGCGCATGTGCAGACCTAAATGTGTGTCTTGTGTCTCATTTCGGGCGCGCGTCTGACTGTTTCTATAGAAACCGGAGATTCTAATGGCCGCTGCAGTGACGCAATGACTTTACAAAGCTATGAAATCACATGTTTTTTTGCAAAGAGGGCAAGAAAGGATTACAGTGAGAGTGGCAGGTAATTTATTGTCAGTATTGGGCTCGCAGATTACGTGGGTAGGGTACTTTTTACTGTTTGTGTGGTTGACCATGTCTGTCACCACCACCGAAGACCATTTTTGACCCAGGAAAAACCCTGTTAATATTTTATTTTAACATAACTTCTTGTACTGAAATCAATATCCTCTGCACTAAAAATGTCTCAATATAGATTTTGGTGAGCATAATAGGTACACTGTAAAAAATTGTCCTGTGAATTTACAGGTAATTACTGGCAAAAAAGTTGCCAATACTTTACTGTTAATTTTACAGTTCTTTACCGTGTTCTACATTGCAGTATGTTGCTGTAAAAATACCATGCACTCAATTAAAACTCGTCAACTAATTTCATTTGCAGAAATCGACTGCCTTAAATTGTCTGACTGACTGCCATAAGCTTATATTTATAACTATAAGAGCATATTATTTACTTGAACTTATTTCATTTGAGTTTGCTAAAAAAAAGAAATAACCAAATTCATTAAAACTAGAAACATCAAATCAGCTTAAATCTCTTGCAGATAACTGCTAACTAATAACGGCACATGTGCAATTACAAGTAGCTAAGAGATTGTCACTGCATCAGCAACTACACAGTTACTGCCTTTAAATAAAGCAACATGCAGCATAACATCAGTGTTTCTGGATCATCACTGACTGAAGCACAGGCTCTACTCTTCTGCACAATGGTGACACTTAAAACTCAGACAACAGAAACCCTTTAAATCCCAACAAAACAATAAACACCAACATCTAGTGCAAAAACACATAAAAAAACACTTCAATTCAACATTTACTCTGATCAATTATTGAGTTGTATTAACTTTCACTAATACTTCAGTGAAATTAACTTGTTTCATTTAATAAATTTGACTGTTACGTTTTACAGTACATTGCTGTTTTTTCATGACTTTACAGAAAACTACTGGCAGCAGAGTTGCCAGTAAATTATAGTTTTTCTACAGTTTGTTGCTGTAAAATTAATTTACAGTTTATTACTGTAGAAAAGTGTTTCGCTATGCGTGTTTATTCATCGTACACCTTTAACCCTTTAAACGCCACTACAAAACCCCTAGTGTTTATTGAACACTTATATGTGTCCACACTACAGAGAGTTAGAGTAACACTGAAGCAGTGTTGAAGTTAATGAGATAATTCAGTGATTAATTAAGTGATGATTGAGAATTAGTGACAAACACCTGCTGTTAACAAGCAGAATCACTGAAGGAAAAGAAAACAACAAGAACAGAAAAGAGACAATCAGAAACACAAGAACTACAACTGACTTCCAGCCACAGCCTTAGATGAAATCAACTGAAGATAAAAGAAGACATTAAATCACTCAATATCTCAGCAGAGGAGGGTTAAACAACAAAAATAATATTACCAGCTTCACTTATTACTAACCAGATTGACTTTATTTCTGTCAGACATCTACAGAAGTTCTCCACATTCCTGCAGAGTTTAGCTCCAACCCTGACAGTTAATGATATAATTAAGTGATTAATTAAGGGATGATTAAGCTTTAATGATGAACATGTGCTGTTAACAAGCAGAATCACTGAAGAAAAGAGAAACACAAGAACTACGACTGACTTCAGCCACAGCCTTAGATGAAATCAACTGAATTTAAAAGACATTAAATCTCTGAAGATCTGATTAAACAACTCCACAAACAGCATTACCAGCTTCACTTATTACTAACCAGACTGACTTTATTTCTGTCACACGTCTACAGCAGTTCTTATTGAGAATTAACAGAGGTTTAGATGTTGATGTCTTATTGAAAAGGTTTCGTTTGAGGTCACCATCATGGAGTCCAGCGTTTGCTTTAGTTGAGCTCTTGACCCTTAAAGGGGGTCATACAATACCATTTTTGTACAAGTTAATATGATTCTTTAGGGTCTAAATGAAAAGTTTGTAATATACTTTAAATAAAAATTCTCATTAGTATTGTAAAAAAACCTGGTCAAAAACAACACACGTGGAGTGTTGCCTTGCGTACACAGTTTGTAACAACACAATAACCATAACGCGTTGTTCATTATAAACGTGGGATTATGAATTATATTGAGAACGTTGTACATAGAAAGCATGCCGTAATATACCCTGAGTGTAAACTTTAGCCGCATTCATTGTGAAGCGTGCAAGCTATTTGCAAAGATTAATATAAAGGTTAATAAAAGGTTACACTCACTTCTTCTGGAGGTGCAGCAGGAACACGAATAGTTGGTACCGATCCTTTTTTCAGGAGCAGCTTCTTAGCAAAACCTGCTTTATACTGACCCTCATTTATAAAGCAGTCTGGTGAGAAATGATTCGCTCAAACATGAAAGCATTGACGTTGATCGGGGGGAATATTCCCTTCGAAAACAAAACTCAGCCACTGCGTCTTCAGCAGTTCGGATTTAGCAACATGAAAATGACTGCTGTGTTTGTTATTACACCCAAGAACAAAACACCACAATCGCTTAGAAGCCATTCTGCTCCAGCGTATCAACAATGGGGGACTATGATGACAGCTTGCTCAGGGCGGGTGTTGAAACGCTGCTGTCAATTAACAATCGTGGGAGGGGCGTCCGACCGTGTGACGTCACACGGTCAGACGGCTCGATTTGAGACAGGGGAAAACATGTTAGGAGATAAAAAAAAAAACACTGGATGGATTTTTATCATTATAGGATGGTTGTGTACAAGCACTGCCAACACACATTTCAGTACAATCAACTTGTAAAATACATGTACCATTATATGACCCCTTTAACTTTTGTTGACTTGTTTCTTCATCAGCAATTGCAAGTGTTTTCAGAAAACATTTCTATGTTGATAAAGCAGATCAGCCTGTCTGTTTTAATAATAGACAAATAACTGCCTTTTTGTAGTTTTGTTTTTTTTGGAGTTGAAATGTTATGAGAAAAAAAACCATAAACTCAAATGATGTGATAAAGTTCATTTATAACACTAAAGTGATTTGTTGTCTAAAATTGTCTAAAACTATTTAACAGTTAAAAACGACACACTTAGACATCAGCACTCATAATACAAACCTCAACTATGGTGACAATAAAAAAATAAATTAAAAAAATCAGCTGCATAATTTATTCATGGCGCAATGCATGCTGGGAGCCATGAATGTGTTTTGTATGCTGGCATGAAGCATGTCACCATTGTTGTGTTTCATATGCCGAATGTTGATGTCTGTGAGTGTATAATTGACGCAACACGAGTTATAAATGTAGTTATTTGTAGTAACATTCAGCATCAGAAACAAAACACCAATGTTACACATTATATACATTACATTTTCACATCAGTTGAGTTTCATTAATTCCTTAAGCCAACAATTACAGAAAAAGCAGTTGTTTGTTATTAAAACAAACATGCAGAACTGCTTTAACAATGCAGAAGTGTTTTCTGAAAACATCTACAATAGCTGATAAGCAATTTAACAAAAGTCAAGTACTCAACTAAAGCAAACGCTAATCTCAACGATGGTGACGTCAAACCAAACATTTTCAATAAGACATCAACAGCTAAACCTCTGTTAATTCTCAATAAGAACTTATGTAGATGTGTGACAGAAATAAAGTCAGTCTGGTTAGTAATATGTGAAGCTGGTAATGCTGTTTGTGGAGTTGTTTAATCAGATCTTCAGAGATTTAATGTCTTCATTTAACTTGATTTCATCTAAGGCTGTGGCTGAAGTCGTAGTTCTTGTGTTTCTCTTTTCTTTAGTGATTCTGCTTGTTAACAGCACATGTTCATCATTAAAGCTTAATCATCCCTTAATTAATCATTAAATTACATCATTAACTGTCAGGGTTAGAGCTAAACTCTGCAGGAATGTGAATCTCGAGATCCATATTTGAGAACCCCTGGTCTAATCCATTATCAGAAATGTTACTTTGTTGGATGTTAAATTTACTTTTATATTACACTGTGATACTACAGCAAAGGATGAAGCAGTGCTGAGCAATCAGTTAAGAATTTTTAACCTCATCATTTACAAAAGATGTTTAATCTATGGCTTCACTTAGATGTCACACAGACATCAAGAATCATCATATGAATCTCAACAACGTTGACAATCAACAAAAAAGATAAACAGATCAACTCTGAACATCATAAAACACACTACTAAAAGTCAACACAAAAACAACAGCAAAAATAAAGGCAAACAATAAGAATTAAAGAAAATAACCAGGCAATTTCAGCTGCATAATTTATTCATGCCGCAATGCATGCTGGGAGTCATGGATGATTTTAGTACTATGCTGGTACCCAGCATGCATTGCTGCATGAAGCTTTTGATTGTCACCATTGTTGTGATTCATACACCAATTCTTGATGTCTGTGTGACTCTTTCAGTAGCTCAAAATGTTTTGAGCACGAACTGTATTCAAAAATTCTTCATATTTTCTGGTTGTAACAGCACTGATGGATCTTATGTGTAGAATCACAGGGACACAATAATAAAAGTATAAAACATCACCTATATAATAATAGATTAGTCTCTGATGAGATCAATACTAGGCCATAAAATGATGATTGCAAGCATTAATAATAGGCAAACATCATCTGATCACATATTCTTTTTTGCCATGACAAAAGTGTTTTAAAAACATTTACAACAGCCAAAGAAAACTGTTAAATAAACAAGGGTCAAGAGCACAACTAAAGCAAACGCTGACCTCCATCATGGTAACATCAAACGAAACAATAAATCAACATCTAAACCTCTGTTAATTCTCAATAAGAACTTCTGTAGATGTGTCACAGAAATAAAGTCAGTCTGGTTAGTAATAAGTGAAGCTGGTAATGCTGTTTGTGGAGTTGTTTAATCAGATCTTGATAGATTTAATGTTTTCTTTTATCTTCAGTTGATTTAATCTTTTCCTGTTCTTGTTGTTTCCTTTTCCTTCATTGATTCTGCTTATTAACAGCAGGTGTTCATCAGTGTCTGAATTCAAACACATGTTTTCATTCACTCTCTCAAGTGGACTATATTAGTAAACTAATGTAGGGAATAGTGAATAAGGGTATAGGGTGTGATTTGGAACACAGCCTCAGAGTGTCAAATTTGAGCGCTGTTAATTCACAGTATATTCCTGTAGGCTACTTTTCTCGAAAACGTCACATATTACCCATAATGCATTGTTTTCTGTGGTATATTACTGTTTTAATGGAAAACAGCATGTTACTGTAGAAATTTAGCCAATTTTTTACAGCGTACCTTTACCCTATAATGTATGCACTTGTGTTTTCACAAGGATCTTTTGAGAACCTTTAAATGCACTTTAACTGAAGAAACCTGAGAATAATTTGAGTTCCTGAAAAATAGTTATTTATTAACATTAAAAACAAATTTAGGCTGTGTTGTTGAGAGAGAAAGAAAAAAAACTTTAACAGAGACCTCTAATGGATATTTAATATGGCTGTCCCCGTTCATACAAGCCATTAGTCGACTAATCGCACGTTTATAACCCATTACATTAATTAATATAATAAACCACAATGAGCCCTTATAATATAGAGACATAGGCTAATTTAGTCTGCGTGCATAAAGCACAAAGCATGCATAAAGCTTGCTGTAAAGCACCGGCAAAAGTAGCCTAATAATTATGAATGTGTCTGGAAAATTTAGACATTTTAATTAACAGTGGATGCGCCTTTAGAGAGAAAAGCAACTTTGATATATAGGGTTACATAATCAGACAGTTGCCTATTTTGATTTCGATATGAATTGGTTAATTTAAAAGTAGACATTTCAAGCTTTCATTAAACATATTTCTCATGCTTGCTGACTTTTGGTTGAGACAGGTTGAGACGCGCTCCAGTTCACAGAGACAGAAAGCGCATCCATTTGTTTTCTTTATTTTACAAAAGCACAACATTTTGTTTTTATTGTGAGTTTTTAATTAATAAGAAATAAGACCAAGTATTTACAATTCCAAATGATCTATTACTCTTAATTATATAACTAAAAATGTATCAATTTAAGTTATTTCATTATCAGGAAAAAATGCAAGTGATGGCGCCGGCGCCTCCATATCATGTAGTATTACTTCTTTCCACTCTCCACATACAAAAAATAAATATGCGCCAACATTATAGTGTTGGATCTGTAAATAAATATATACCAGTCTACATCAGAGACAGATGCCTTTAAAATCTATAAATTGACGGCTATTTGACGTTTTAAAATGATGTAAGTTAACCAATTTTTTTTTTTTTTAATAAAGAAATTAATACTTTTATTCAGCAAGGTCACATTGAACTGATCAAAGGTGACAGTAAAAACATTTATAATGTTGCAAAAGATTATATTTCAAATAAATGCTGTTCTTCTTTCACTGTGTGAAATATGAAATTAATGTATGGGAAACATGTAGTGACCAAAATGTGTTGATCAAAAGTCTTGTATATTTTAGAATTTTTCCAAGTAGCCAAATTTGTCTCTTAGAAAAATACTATTTTAGTTTCATAAAAAAAAAAAAAAAAAAAATGTGGGCAAAATTTGTGTTTTTCTACAAAACTAATTTCAAACGTATCAGTATACACCTTGAGTTCAAAGGGTTTTCAGGTCATGAGAAACAAATTCAGTCAATTGTAATTTTTGCCTAGTAATGTCTGTGTAAATATAGCTTATACATGTGTTTCCAAATTTTCAGGCCTGCTTGAGCAAACAGCATTAGCTCAGGATGTGTATTAATAGTCTTTCTACTGTATAGTTAACTTCAGATTTAATTTTATTTATTTAGGTAACATTTTATTACTTTGTGCATACTTCCTCTTGTTTCATATCTCAGCTGACATCAGTGTGGTACACATAATAGATCTTTGTCTGAAATAGATATTTCACAATGCACTTATTCAGTAATTAGGCCTCTTAAAAGTAATATGTCTGACAAGTTACAATGTTGTTTTCTTCCCCAGATCCCTCATGTTTACTCTGACTGTAAGTATAATCACCTCTAAATTCATTTTCTTTTTTTAAACTTTATTTTTATTGATGATTTTTCAAGAAAATATTTTATAGCATCAAAGGTAAACAGGAAAAAGAGGGGGAAAACAAAACAATATGGGGGTTCATTTCGTTTTGAGGCAAGTATAGATTCACAGTGATTATCTCTTTAACAATTTCTATCCATTCTCCAAGTAGTCCTGCTTATACTAATGCCTAGTAATACAAATCAGTAATAATTAGTAGTAATAGTAATTACATGCTACTTTTAAAAATATTAACAAGATGTACATCTCTTCTCAACACTGTGTGTGTAATGTTTTCAAGATAAAATGTTCTCTAAAGTCCCTTTCTAATAAGGAGGTCTTTTGCTATCATTTTACAGTCTGGATAAATGATATTTGATATTTTGATATTTAGTTTTAAGCTATATATCTGTTTTGCAACATCAAATAATGTGGGGCATTTACCGACTGGTTTTGTGTCTTTATTTAGGTTCATGGTGCCAATATAAGAGTGATCGCACAACAACAGAAATCACTATATTTGTAGCAAACGGCTCCTCGTGTAGTGTGCAGAACACCAACTTTACAAAAAATCTGAGTACCATCATAGTGACTGAACTGCAGCCTGGAAACACATATTTCTTCAGAATCAACTGCACAGATGTGTGCTGTGGAAACTTCTCCACCTGTAAGTCTTTACTACTTCTAAATAACAATTGATCAGACGTTAACACTTTCAGTGGGTTGAGTGGTTTTGAGCAATGAGGCCACTGTTGTTCAGAAAGGAAACTCATACGACTTTCCTTCATATGACACATATGACCAGTCTGTCAAGTTCTAGATAGGACATAAGAGCACCATATTACTCAAGGCTCTTTATCCCAAGTCTTCTAAAATGATACAGTATGATACTCAATGAAAACTTTAGAAATCTGGACATGTCCCCTTTGTTGCAGCTCTCACATCTTATTTGTGCTTATGCATATACACATATTGTGCATTATGACATAACTGATGCCAAATCGATTGGTTCTTGCATGTGACATCACTGAAATTAAATGCACAAATTAACTGTGAGAGTTTTTCCTTTTTGAAGCTTGACAACCTTTGGTCACATCCACTTTCATTGTATGGCAAAAGCAGGGTGAATGGTCTGCCAAACATCTGTTTTATCATGAGAGTAAATAATTACAGAATTGTTATTTTTGGGTGTCCTTGTTGACTTTCTTGCACTCACACATGTCCATGTCCGCTTTCTTGCACTGACAGACCCAGAGCCTGTTAGTAACCTGTCTGTGAACTCCATCACTGTGAGCTCAGTGAACCTGAGCTGGATACTTCTAAATGGCATTAGCCCATATTATAGAGTAGCTTGGGATGTAAACCTGCGCACTATTAACCAAACCTCCATGCAAATCTCACAACTTGCACCCGGCACCAAATACACCTTCAACGTCACCTCGGTGGCCTCTGATAACTGCACTGAGGGCCGCGCTGTTGAGATATCCCAAAACACAAGTAAGTACTGTAGGCAGAAGAGAGTAGGGGGGTTAAAGGTGTCTCTATTGTAATGTGGAGTAAATCCATCCAAGGTTTGCGTGTGGATGCCAATGGCTGTGAAATGTTCTTCTACATTACCATTCAAAGTTTGAGGTTGGTAAACTTGTTGTAGTTTTTTTGAAAGAAGTCTCTTATGTTCTTCCAGGCTGCATTCATTTGATCAAAAATACAGTAAAACGGTAATATTGGGAAACATTATTATAATTTGAAATAACTGTTTTCTTTTTGAATGTTTTTTTTATATTTTACTTATATTATCAGCCATTACTCAGTCACCAGTGTCACATGATCCTTTAGAAGTCATGCTGGTTTGGTGGTCAAGAAACATTTATTATTATTATTATTATCAATGTTGAAAACGGTTGTGCTGCTTAATATTTTTGAGAAAACCATGATACATTTTTTCAGGATTCTTTGATGAATCGAAAGTTCAAAAGAACAGCATTTTTTTGAAAAAGAAATCTTTTGTAACATTATAAATGTGTTTACTGTCATTTTTTGATCAATTCAATGCATTGTTCCTAAAGAAATCTATTAATTTCTTACTACTGACCCCAAACCTTTGAACGGTTGTGTATGTATGTTAATGAAGGTCTGTTTACCCATGTTCAGGTCCAGCACAAGTGGAGATTATCACTTTGCTGAATTCCACTAACAGCAGTTTGACCTTGGCCTGGACACCCTCTTGGTCATGTGGACTCATATGAGGTGAGCGTGAGCGTGTCCGGTGCTGAGTTGAAGACCATCACTGTCTCAACCAACTCTTCAGTAATCAGTAACCTCACGGCAGGACGTGTTTACAACCTCACAGTCACCTCCGTCAGTGGAGTCCTGAAGAACATCTCTAACATAGTGCAGTTTGCCACTAGTGAGTCAGAAAAGCTTCACACACTCTATCTCGTCATCAGAACATCAAACAAAACCTTAATGCATTTATTACATCTGCAGGACCATTAATAGTGTGTGTATGTGATGTTTCCCCTCAGAGCCTAACCCGCCTGAAGCTCTCAGCGTGAGCGGCCAGACTAATGGATCTATTTCTTTGCTGTGGTCAAAACCCTTATCAATGGATGGATTGAACGTGTCCTATGAAGTGTCGTATAGATCCAGTCAGTCAGGGGTCAACCTGACTTTGAATCAAATCACCTCTTTAAATGCGACGCTCACAAATTTATTATCGGGCAGTCAGTATGACATCACTGTGGTCACCATAGGAGTAAAAGATCTCAGGAGCTCACTTGTAAATCTCAGTGCATATACAGGTACTGTACAGCACACTGCATTTAACCTAAGCTGTTGATGGTGTAAACTAAAAATTAACTCCACAATTAGGTTTAGAGTATATTTTTACTGAGTGTGTGGTTGTTTGTGTTTCTACAGTTCCTAATACAGTGCAAAATCTGGTGGTTTCTGCTGTCAGCACCAGTTCAGTCAATCTGACGTGGCTTCCCCCTAATGGGACCTCCAACCTGTTCTCCTACAGTGTTAGCATCTCTTCACCCGATCAGACTCTCAGTACCGCATCCAACAATTATCAGATTACTCAGTTGCAGCCTGGGACTCTGTATAATTGCAGCGTCAGAACACTCATAATAGTTGCCAACATATCTGGACCCTCACAGTTCATACAGTGTAATACCAGTGAGTCTAAAAACTACACATCGCTCTCTAAAATGTGTAAAATACTTACTAATGTGTAATAAATAATGTTATCTGTCCTAATGAGGCTTTTTGCATTATGCGTTAATGTTAACATTTGCACATACCTACCTAATAGACTTTAGTCAAGTTAGCGCCATTTATATTATAATTTTTGATAAAAATGAAAACGAGGCTGTGATAGAAGTACAGTGTGTTCAAAGGACTGTACTGTTGTTTAACAACCTGTCAATTGTTCAGCTGACAAAATACCATTTCAAAAGTCTTCCAATAGACAAAAGTTCCCTGAAACAGTTTTGAAAGTTGTGTGTTGTGACACTTCCATGTGATCTATGAACTTCATTTAGTGCACGTCATTGTAAAGGCTGTAAGTCTATCTCTCAGAGCCTTGTTTTCATTCACATTAAATTCAATATGGCTTCTAAGGTCTTTAGTCTTTGCTTACTGTAATTCACACACATTAATATGTCTAGTGCAGAATTTACATTTTGTGAATTCTTTTTCAGAGCCACTGCCGGTGACTAATTTAACCGCCTCTCCTGTCGGCACCACTGAGATGCTCCTGTCCTGGTTTTATCAGAGGAACAACACATCTTTATATCTGTATAATGTGAGTGTAAATGGGGAACGATTGATACAGACTAGCAATGAGACCACACAGGTCTCTGACCTGATCCCGGGAACAACTACACTTTTACTGTGCAAGCTGTAGTAAACGGCGTGATCTCTGAACCTGTAGCCATCTCTGCATTTACAGGTATTACAATTCACACATTACTCAAACACATCTTTTTATACTACACACCACAAGGCAGTTTTTTTAATCTAGAGATGTATCTTGAGATGTATTTATTCCACACATTTCTACAGGACAATGTCTATACCACTGTGCTGTTGAATAATAACCCTCTTTCTCCTCCTCTCTTATTCTGTGTTATCAGAGCTTGGTAAAGCATCCAATATTTCTTATGTAGGCACTACTCAGAGTATGCGAGTGGAGTGGAGACCACCTGCTGGTATTGTGAGTCTCTACAACGTCAAAATCCTGCTGAACGGAACCGCTTTAAAGACTGAGAACCGAACGAATGAGACTACCGTGGTTTTCTCAGACCTGCTACCTGGAACTCCTTACTTGATCACTGTGACAAGCATCAGTGGACCCATAAAGCAGGACAGCGATAGTGTGTTAAATGCCACCTGTAAGACCCCTCACACATTCTGAAACACTTTGAATAGCTCACGTACAAGCACTTAGAAGAACTACTCGCATATAACACAATCTGTGCTCTATTTTTGTTTTGTAATTTGCAAGCACTTTGCGTGAAAAGGAAGTAAGACATTTGCTTTCAGAAACAAAGAGCTGACTAACCTGTTCTAACCAGGCATATCACACTGGAAGTAGTACTACTATGTCTTTTTCAAGAAAGGATATTACACTGTTCACACCACTGTACAGTTTTTAGATAAACTGCGCTAGTTTTCTAAAAAAAAAAAAAAAATTCACAGTGCTGTATGTGATCGAAGTTTTAAAGTTTGAGTTTTCATTTACAGATAGTCATCATTAGATATTTTTGTTACAATTATTGCAACCATTTATAAAAGCATTAACAGGTTTCATAACTTCTATGAAATGACTTGGTTAGGAAAATGTGATATGATGATCTGTAGGTGGTGCTCTAGGCCTGTGTGTATATCACATCTGTGATTATATTGTTGTCATTCCAGTGCCTACTCCTCCTGGCGAGTTGAGGACCGAGCGGAGCACAAACTCTCTGAACATCAGCTGGGCTCGGCCCCTTAACATGAGCACAGTGTCGCACTACTTCCTCTTGCAATACAGGAACAGCACACTCATTTCAAGCTCAGTGAACTGCAGCCAAAACTACAGCTCTCTGACAGGACTCAGTGCAGGTGTCCTGCATACAGCATCACTGTGAGGACTGTTGGTGCACTGGGATATTTGAGTTCTCCTCAGAATCTCACTGCATATACAAGTAAGCAATGCACATTTGTAATTATCCATGTTTATACACAAGTCACACGAGTTTAAATGAATACATACACCCTTGAATTCTTTCTCACTATAATTTTGATTTCAACAATACAATATTTTGATATTGTGTTGATATACAGGTGCTGGTCATATAATTAGAATATCATCAAAAGTTGATTTATTTCACTAATTCCATTCAAAAAGTGAAACTTGTATATTATATTCATTCATTACACACAGACTGATATATTTCAAATGTTTATTTCTTTTAATTTTGATGATTATAACTGACAACTAAGGAAAATCCCAAATTCAGTATCTCAGAAAATTAGAATATTGTGAAAAGGTTCAATATTGAAGACACCTGGTGCCACACTCTAATCAGCTAATTAACTCAAAACACCTGCAAAGGCCTTTAAATGGTCTCTCAGTCTAGTTCTGTAGGCTACACAATCATGGGGAAGACTGCTGACTTGACAGTTGTCCAAAAGACGACCATTGACACCTTGCACAAGGAGGGCAAGACACAAAAGGTCATTGCAAAAGAGGCTGGCTGTTCACAGAGCTCTGTGTCCAAGCACATTAATAGAGAGGCGAAGGGAAGGAAAAGATGTGGTAGAAAAAGTGTGCAAGCAATAGGGATAACCGCACCCTAGAGAGGATTGTGAAACAAAACCCATTCAAAAATGTGGGGGAGATTCACAAAGAGTGGACTGCAGCTGGAGTCAGTGCTTCAAGAACCACTACGCACAGACATATGCAAGACATGGGTTTCAGCTGTCGCATTCCTTGTGTCAAGCCACTCTTGAACAACAGACAGCATCAGAAGCGTTAAAGATAAAAAGGACTGGACTGCTGCTGAGTGGTCCAAAGTTATGTTCTCTGATGAAAGTAGATTTTGCATTTCCTTTGGAAATCAGGGTCCCAGAGTCTGGAGGAAGAGAGGAGAGGCACACAATCCATGTTGCTTGAGGTCCAGTGTAAAGTTTCCACAGTCAGTGATGGTTTGGGGTGCCATGTCATCTGCTGGTGTTGGTCCACTGTGTTTTATGAGGTCCAAGGTCAACGCAGCCGTATACCAGGAAGTTTTAGAGCACTTCATGCTTCCTGCTGCTGACCAACTTTATGGAGATGCAGATTTCATTTTCCAACAGGACTTGGCACCTGCACACAGTGCCAAAGCTACCAGTACCTGGTTTAAGGACCATGGTATCCCTGTTCTTAATTGGCCAGCAAACTCGCCTGACCTTAACCCCATAGAAAATCTATGGGGTATTGTGAAGAGGAAGATGCGATATGCCAGACCCAACAATGCAGAAGAGCTGAAGGCCACTATCAGAGCAACCTGGGCTCTTATAACACCTGAGCAGTGCCACAGACTGATCGACTCTATGCCACGCCGCATTGCTGCAGTAATTCAGGCAAAAGGAGCCCCAACTAAGTATTGAGTGCTGTACATGCTCATACTTTTCATGTTCATACTTTTCAGTTGGCCAAGATTTCTAAAAATCCTTTCTTTGTATTGGTCTTAAGTAATATTCTAATTTTCTGAGATACTGAATTTGGGATTTTCCTTAGTTGTCAGTTATAATCATCAAAATTAAAAGAAATAAACATTTGAAATATATCAGTCTGTGTGTAATGAATGAATATAATATACAAGTTTCACTTTTTGAATGGAATTAGTGAAATAAATCAACTTTTTGATGATATTCTAATTATATGACCAGCACCTGTATATATATATATATATATATATATATATATACTACCGGTCAAAGTTTGGAAACATTACTATTTTTAATGGTTTTGAACTAAGTCTCTTATGCTCATTAAGGCTGCATTTATTTCATAATGAATACAGAAAAAACAGTAATATTGTGAAATATTATTACAATTTAAAATTATGGTTTACTATTTTAATATACTTCAAAGTATAATTTATTTCTGTGATGCAAAGCTGAATTTTCAGCATCATTACTCCAGTCTTCAGTGTCACATGATCCTTCAGCAATCATTCTAATATGCTGATTTGATACTCAGTTATTATCAGTGTTAAAAACAGTTGTGTTGCTTAATATTTTTTCGAACCTGTGATACTTTTTCAGGATTCAATGATGAATAAAAGGTTAAAAAGAACAGCATTTATTCAAAATATAAATCTTTTCTAACAATATAAATCTTTACTATCACTTTTTATCAATTTAACACATCCGTGCTGAATAAAAGTATTAATTTCTTTCAAAAAAAAGAAAGAAAAAATCACTGACCCCAAACTTTTGAACGATAGTGTATATTGTTACAAAAGATTTCTATTTTAAATAAATGCTGATATTTTTAACTTTTTATTCATCAAAGAATCCTGAAAAAGTATTACAGGTTATAAAATAATATTAAGCAGCACAACTGTTTCCAACATTGATAATAAATCAGCATATTAGAATGATTTCTGAAGGATCATGTGACACTGAAGACTGGAGTAATGATGCTGACAATTCAGCTTTGCATCACAGAAATAAATTATATTTTAAAGTATATTAAAATAGAAAACCATAATTTTAAATTGTAATAATATTTCACAATATTATTGTTTTTTCTGTATTTATTATGAAATAAATGCAGCCTTAATGAGCATAAGAGACTTCGTTCAAAAACATTAAAAATAGTAATGTTTCCAAACTTTTGACTGGTAGTGTATATATATATATATATATATATTTAGACACAAGAATCTGAAAAACTTTCAACATTGTGTTTATCACATATACATTTATTTATATTAAATATAAATACACGTTTCCCTTTCCTTTTTTTCTTTCTTTTTTCATACATGTAATCTGGTGATGTTGTAACGTGTCTCTGTATAAGTGTGGTTCATTTCATTTTGTGGTTGAAAATTTAAAAGGTTAATGTTACATTGTTGAAATAGGAAATAATATCAGCGTGCAGACATTTATGGCTCTTTGTCTTTGCATTAATGTGATGTTTCTGTGGAAGAAAACCTCAGCAGAAACATTTGAAGTATTGCCCTGAATAAACTAAGCTCTCTTGCACTGACAACCCCAGAGCCTGTTAGTAACCTGTCTGTGAACTCCATCACTGTGAGCTCAGTGAACCTGAGCTGGATACTTCTAAATGGCATTAGCCCATATTATAGAGTAGCTTGGGATGTAAACCTGCGCACTATTAACCAAACCTCCATGCAAATCTTACAACTTGCACCCGGCACCAAATACACCTTCAACGTCACCTCGGTGGCCTCTGATAACTGCACTGAGGGCCGCGCTGTTGAGATATCCCAAAACACAAGTAAGTACTGTAGGCAGAAGAGAGTAGGGGGGTTAAAGGTGTCTCTATTGTAATGTGGAGTAAATCCATCCAAGGTTTGTGTGTGGATGCCAATGGCTGTGAAATGTACAAACCCAATTCCAAAAAGTTGGGACACTGTACAAATAAAAAGGTATGCAATGATGTGGAAGTTTCAAATTTCAATATTTTATTCAGAATACAACATAGATGACATATCAAATGTTTAAACTGAGAAAATTTATCATTTTAAGGGAAAAATAAATTGATTCTAAATTTCATGGCATCAACACATCTCAAAAAAGTTGGGACAAGGACATGTTTACCACTGTGTGGCATCCCCTCTTCTTTTTATAACAGTCTGCAAATGTCTGGGGACTGAGGAGACAAGTTGCTCAAGTTTAGGAATAGGAATGTTGTCCCATTCTTGTCTAATACAGGCTTCTAGTTGCTCAACTGTCTTAGGTCTTCTTTGTCGCATCTTGTTCTTTATGATGCGCCAAATGTTTTCTATGGGTGAAAAATCTGGACTGCAGGCTGGCCATTTCAGTACCCGGATCCTTCTTCTACGCAGCCATGATGTTGTAATTGATGCAGTATGTGGTCTGGCATTGTTATGTTGGAAAATGCAAGGTCTTCCTGAAAGAGACGACTTCTGGATGGGAGCATATGTTGTTCTAGAACTTGGATATACCTTTCAGCATTGATGGTGCCTTTCCAGATGTGTAAGCTGCCCATGCCACACACACTCATGCAACCCCATACCATCAGAGATGCAGGCTTCTGAACTGAACGCTGATAACAACTTGGGTTGTCCTTGTCCTCTTTAGTCCGGATGACATGGCATCCCAGTTTTCCAAAAAGAACTTCAAATTTTGATTCGTCTGACCACAGAACAGTTTTCCACTTTGCCACAGTCCATTTTAAATGAGCCTTGGCCCAGAGAAAACGCCATGCGTTTCTGGATCATGTTTAGATATGGCTTCTTTTTGACCTATAGAGTTTTAGCCGGCAACGGCGAATGGCATGGTGGATTGTGTTCACCGACAATGTTTTCTGGAAGTATTCCTGAGCCCATGTTGTGATTTCCATTACAGTAGCATTCCTGTATGTGATGCAGTGCCGTCTAAGGGCCGAAGATCACGGGCATCCAGTATGGTTTTCCGGCCTTGACCCTTTCGCACAGAGATTGTTCCAGATTCTCTGAATCTTTGGATGATATTATGCACTGTAGATGATGATAACTTCAAACTCTTTGCAATTTTTCTCTGAGAAACTCCTTTCTGATATTGCACCACTATTTTTCGCTGCAGCATTGGGGAATTGGTGATCCTCTGCCCATCTTGACTTCTGAGAGACACTGCCACTCTGAAAGGCTCTTTTTATACCCAATCATGTTGCCAATTGACCTAATAAGTTGCAAATTGGTCCTCCAGCTGTTCCTTATATGTACATTTAACTTTTCCGGCCTCTTATTGCTACCTGTCCCAACTTTTTGGAATGTGTAGCTCTCATGAAATCCAAAATGAGCCAATATTTGGCATGACATTTCAAAATGTGTCACTTTCAACATTTGATATGTTATCTATATTCTATTGTGAATAAAATATGAGTTTATGAGATTTGTAAATTATTGCATTCCTTTTTTATTCACAATTTGTACAGTGTCCCAACTTTTTGGAATCGGGTTTGTACTTCTACATTACCATTCAAAGTTTGAGGTTTGTAAACTTGTTGTAGTTTTTTTGAAAGAAGTCCCTTATGTTCTTCCAGGCTGCATTCATTTGATCAAAAATACAGTAAAACGGTAATATTGGGAAACATTATTATAATTTGAAATAACTTTCTTTTTGAATGTGTTTTTATATTTTATTTATTTTATATTATCAGCCATTACTCAGTCACCAGTGTCACATGATCCTTCAGAAGTCATGCTGGTTTGGTGGTCAAGAAACATTTATTATTATTAATGTTGAAAACGGTTGTGCTGCTTATTATTTTTGTGAAAATTGTGATACATTTTTTCAGGATTCTTTGATGAATAGAAAGTTCAAAAGAACAGCATTTATTTGAAAAAGAAATCTTTTGTAACATTATAAATGTCTTTACTGTCATTTTTTGATCAATTCAATGCATTGTTCCTAAAGAAATCTATTAATTTCTTACTACTGACCCCAAACCTTTGAACGGTTGTGTATGTATGTTAATGAAGGTCTGTTTACCCATGTTCAGGTCCAGCACAAGTGGAGATTATCACTTTGCTGAATTCCACTAACAGCAGTTTGACCTTGGCCTGGACACCCCCTCTCGGTCATGTGGACTCATATGAGGTGAGCGTGTCCGGTGCTGAGTCGAAGACCATCACTGTCTCAACCAGCTCTTCAGTAATCAGTAACCTCACGGCAGGACGTGTTTACAACCTCACAGTCACCTCCGTCAGTGGAGTCCTGAAGAACATCTCTAACATAGTGCAGTTTGCCACTAGTGAGTCAGAAAAGCTTCACACACTCTATCTCATCACCAGAACATCAAACAAAACCTTAATGCATTTATTACATCTGCAGGACCATTTATAGTGTGTGTATGTGATGTTTCCCCTCAGAGCCTAACCCGCCTGAAGCTCTCAGCGTGAGCGGCCAGACTAATGGATCTATTTCTTTGCTGTGGTCAAAACCCTTATCAATGGATGGATTGAACGTGTCCTATGAAGTGTCGTATAGATCCAGTCAGTCAGGGGTCAACCTGACTTTGAATCAAATCACCTCTTTAAATGCGACGCTCACAAATTTATTATCGGGCAGTCAGTATGACATCGCTGTGGTCACCATAGGAGTAAAAGATCTCAGGAGCTCACTTGTAAATCTCATTGCATATACAGGTACTTGTTACAACCACGCCTGTCCTGGACTCCATTTCCTATGTTCCTCCTTGTTCTTCACCTGTTTGCACTTCCCTCATCAGTCTTCCCGCCATTCCTGGATTCCCTGCACCTGGTCCTCGTCATTAGCACTCCCTTTAAGTTGGACTCACTCCTAGCACTCTCTGTCCATTCTTGTTGTTGTTAATGTTGTGTTGTAGCCTTGCTTTGTTTAATAAACCCCGTTTTACGTAGAAGTCCGTGTTTGTGCTCTCTCCACTACAAGCAACGGTAACAGAAGAACGGACCTAAACCGCTGGACTTCTACTATCAAAATGGGCATTTTCCTCGTCCCTGTTCCCGAAAGGATCTGCCAACGCCCTCCTCCCAGCGAGAAGTATCCTTCAGCGGTGGATCGTCTCCGGGGATTTCGGCAGGACGGTCGCCCGCTGGAGAGGTATGTGGAGGAATTTTCTGAGCTTGCTTACTTGGTGAACTGGCCAGATGCCCCACTTAACGCTTGTTTTCTGGCGGGTCTGGACGAGGACACGATTCGCTTTAGTGAACCTGCATGTTTTTTTTTCCCTAGTCGAGACAATTAATCTGATTCTCTTCCTGAATGGTTCTGATTTTGAAATTGAAGAGGTTAAAAAAGAATTTTGGTTTCCTTGTCCAGTCCCCGCAGAAATACAAGCGGCCTGGCCAGTTCGCCAACCGCCAGTTTCCCCCACATGCCCCTCCAGTGGGTATTCCCCTGGTGTCCTGCCTGAAAAAGAGCCCAAACCACCCAAAGAGAAGTCCACTGCTAGGCCCAGACGGCCGAAAAAGAAGGCCGCCAAGCAGCTCCAGTCTCCAGTGATTTCTGCCGCCAAGCAGCTCCAGTCTCCAGCGATTTCTGCCTCCAAGCCTGAGTCGTCGCTTCTAACGACGCCCCCTCCAGTACCAGTGGGGCTTTTTAATAGAGTACGAGGGTATGTCCTTGACCCCGTCTCCAGAGCCCGCTCCAGCCTCCCACGAGCCCGCTCCCGCTTCCCACGAGCCCGCTCCCGCTGCCCCCGAGCCCGCTCCAGCAGCCCCCGAGCCCGCTCCAGCAGCCCCAGAATCCACACCATGCCTCGAGCCCTTCCAACCCACCCTAAATCTCCCAAAAAAATTTTCTGGGGGGGGCCATGTACCGGTGGGTGGGAACATGTGGGTGTCACACATGTGGGTGGGGCTCAGGATCCACCATAGCCCCTGACCCGTCACGGCCACCCGAGACTCCTGACCCGCCACGGCCGCCCACGGCCCCTGACCCGCCACGGCCGCCCGAGGCCCCTGACCCGCCACGGCCGCCCGAGGCCCCTGACCCGCCACGGCCGCCCGAGGCCCCTGACCCGCCACGACGGCCCGAGCTCCTAGACCCGCCCTGGAGACCTCCACACCCGTCTGCACCTCCCCCCGCACCTGCGTGTAGGTCTCCAGGGCGCCCACCTCCCCTTCCCCGTTGTTACATCTTGGGCGCGAGGACGCGCCTTCCGGGGAGGAGGAGGTAATGTTACAACCACGCCTGTCCTGGACTCCATTTCCCATGTTCCTCCTTGTTCTTCACCTGTTTGCACTTCCCTCATCAGTCTTCCCGCCATTCCTGGATTCCCTGCACCAGGTCCTCGTCATTAGCACTCCCTTTAAGTTGGACTCACTCCTAGCACTCCCTGTCCGTTCTTGTTGTTGTTAATGTTGTGTTGTAGCCTTGCTTTGTTTAATAAACCCCGTTTTACGTAGAAGTCTGTGTTTGTGCTCTCTCCACTACAAGCAACAGTAACAGTACTGTACAGCACACTGCATTTAACCTAAGCTGTTGATGGTGTAAACTAAAAATTAACTCCACAATTAGGTTTAGAGTATATTTTTACTGAGTGTGTGGTTGTTTGTGTTTCTACAGTTCCTAATACAGTGCAAAATCTGGTGGTTTCTGCTGTCAGCACCAGTTCAGTCAATCTGACGTGGCTTCCCCCTAATGGGACCTCCAACCTGTTCTCCTACAGTGTTAGCATCTCTTTACCCGATCAGACTCTCAGTACCACATCCAACAATTATCAGATTACTCAGTTGCAGCCTGGGACTCTGTATAATTGCAGCGTCAGTACACTCATAATAGTTGCCAACATATCTGGACCCTCACAGTTCATACAGTGTAATACCAGTGAGTCTAAAAACTACACATCGCTCTCTAAAATGTGTAAAATACTTACTAATGTGTAATAAATAATGTTGTCTGTCCTAATGAGGTTTTCAGTCAAGTAATGGGCTTTTTGCATTATGCGTTAATGTTAACATTTGCACATACCTACCTAATAGACTTTAGTCAAATTAGCGCCATTTATATTATAATTTTTGATAAAAATGAAAATGAGGCTGTGATAGAAGTACAGTGTGTTCAAAGGACTGTACTGTTGTTTAACAACCTGTCAATTGTTCAGCTGACAAAATACCATTTCAAAAGTCTTCCAATAGACAAAAGTTCCCTGAAACAGTTTTAAAAGTTGTGTGTTGTGACACTTCCATGTGATCTATGAACTTCATTTAGTGCACATCATTGTAAAGGCTGTAAGTCTATCTCTCAGAGCCTTGTTTTCATTCACATTAAATTCAATATGGCTTCTAAGGTCTTTAGTCTTTGCTTACTGTAATTCACACACATTAATATGTCTAGTGCAGAATTTAAATTGTGTGAATTCTTTTCAGAGCCACTGCCGGTGACTAATTTAACCGCCTCTCCTGTCGGCACCACTGAGATGCTCCTGTCCTGGTTTTATCAGAGGAACAACAAATCTTCATATCTGTATAATGTGAGTGTAAATGGGGAACGATTGATACAGACTAGCAATGAGACCACACAGGTCTCTGACCTGATCCCCGGGAACAACTACACTTTTACTGTGCAAGCTGTAGTAAACGGCATGATCTCTGAACCTGTAGCCATCTCTGCATTTACAGGTATTACAATTCACACATTACTCAAACACATCTTTTTTTATACTACACACCACAAGGCAGTTTTTTTTTTTTTATCTAGAGATGTATCTAGAGATGTATTTATTCCGCACATTTCTACAGGACACTGTCTATACCACTGTGTTGTTGAATAATAACCCTCTTTCTCCTCCTCTCTTATTCTGTGTTACCAGAGCAAAGGAACTATTGTGTGATAATGAAACCGGGCAGAGGATGATGGGAAATGAAGTCCAATACTGAGTGGCAGTAGTCTGGGGTGGACTGCCCTCTAGTGGACAACCAGGGCATTCCAGCTGGTGATCATGACAAGACCAAACTCAGTAAACATCATACTAATAAAGTATACTATGTACAGAAAAGCAGTTGAGCCCAGAATTTGAACGCAACGTGTTTAATTACACGTTAAGTGTTTTCCTCCCATAGAAAACTGTTAAAGAAAACGCTTAACGTGGCTTAATGTACTAAGACAATGATATTAAAAGACCTTAATAATAAATCATATGTACAGAAAAGCAGAAGAGACCAGAATATGAAAGCAACACGTTTAATTACACGTTAAGTGTTTTCCTCCCATAGAAAGAATATGCTTATGTTATAAAGAAAATGCTTATCGTCTCTTAATGTAGCCTACTAAGATCAAATTTTGCACAAACCAATTTTTTTCTGTACACATGCTTTATTAGTATAGTGTTTACTGAGTTTGGTCTTTTAATGTCACTGTCTTACATTAAGCCACGTTAAGCATTTTCTTTATGGGAGGAAAACGCTTAACGTGTAATTAAACACAGTGTGTTCATATTCTGGGCTCATCTGCTTTTCTGTACGTAGGACTGTAGAGACCAAACTTAAGTCTGTGCTCCAGAGCATTCAAGATTTCATTTTCAGGTCTATGCTCAAAAAGTGATTGTAATTTTTGACTGCCACGCTGTGATTTGATGATTTGATGATTTGCACCTCCAAAATGAGGGTCTGTCTTTATATTTTGTGAATCATCATGAGATATTTTCATTACAATACCATGGTAATGGCATGGTAATTAACAACAGGCTTTCTTTCTTTCTTTCTTTCTTCATATTTTATAAGTAACTGCTTCCATCTAGTGGTGCTGAACTATAGCCTGCATTGATGAACACGCTAGCAGCGCCACTCGTGGTCATCATATACAAACGCAGCATGAGTTTTGGAGACCTCGGGTAACTCAATATACTTTTGGCACCTTGGTTATGAGACTCTGAATTCCCATGTGCATATAGCTGTATATAGAGCTAGTTGTCACACTCTATAAATATTTAGGAGGAAAAAACACCTCAGTTTTAATCAGAGACCCAAACTAAGCAAAAATGCAATTTGGCAATTTTATATATGGCCAAAAATGAGATTAAATTCTTATAATTGTTTGTAATGTAAATCAATGAGATTGTTATTACAGAATAGCACACTACTAACACAAAATGCATATCAGTTACTCTATATCTCCCAATACTGTCAGTAGATGACATTTAAATGCTTAGTTTTTTTTTATCAAAGCTCTGTAGTTTTTATTGTAAGTGCATGGCAAAACATATAATGTAATGCAATAGAATAATAACTTAGAGTAAACATTTTATACATTTTAACATGGTTTTTCTGAAAAAAAAAAAGATATATGGATAATCAAGTAAACCTATTGCTTTAGTTACTAATATTACTAACAATATAAAAGTTATTCTTACATTTATAAAAATCAGTAAAGATTTCACAGCAACAAGACACTTTATACTAAACACATTATACTAAAAGGCCTTTTAATTTACAGTTATGTACTCTTTGCTGATACGTGAACAAGTGATTCTTGAAAGACAGACAGACAGAAAGAAAGAAAGAAAGAAATCCCTTACACGTACTAATGCTCTGGCATTGTGGTGGTAAGTTGTGAGAATGTACTTTTATTTAAGTGCAAAATACATATACAGACTACCATAGACTATTTATACATATACAAAGTTTTCAGCAAAGGAAATAAAATGACAGCTAACAGCAGTGTGTTATGATCAGTGCGGTCTAAAAAAAAAAAAGCTTCTATTGTGAGTGGGGAGATAAGAGTTTCACTGTTTCATCCACCAGAGATCTGTATGACCACTTCCTGTTTAGTCACTGCATTTGGCCTACTCTTGCTTGCTTTCTGTTACCCATGAGACTGCATAGTTCACTGAACAGGACTGAGACACCCCCACCCCCACCCTCCAAAAAAAAAAAAAAAAAAAGAAAAAGAAAAACTGTTGCAACACAGAGAACCGTGAGACACAAAGGAGAGAAAACTACGCCCACAAGCATTTACAGTGCAACACTGTTATGGGGCTGTTGTACCAAATCATCAAGACTTCTGCTAAACTGTTTAGGAACAAAATAAAAACTTACAGTTGTGATTATCTGGATTTCTGCATGAATAGCTCCTATAATGTGATCTGATGTTTAGAAAGGGCCTTTGGATTGATACGTGTTACGTCCCAGAACATATTGTTTTATCTCTTGTGCATTATGTTTGGTGATGTGTTTACGGGCATTTCTGTGTATTTCTGTTTTGCTGCTTTTGCTATTTCCCTCTCTGTTTTCTTTCTATGCTGATGCTCTTCAAGTGCTGATTGGATACACCTGTACCCTGTTTGCTGATTGTCATTTGGCATTCCATTCATTGGCTCCTGCAAGAAGAGGGCCAGCAATAAAAGCAGCCTAAAGACGCCAGCAAGTAGAGAGATTTGGAGGTTTCCCTTCCCTGTGTGGATTTCTGTCCCAGACATGTTGCCAGTTGCTTTCTTTAGTTTTCCTTTGGTGTTAAGTGAACTGAAAATGTTGGATTGTTTCTGCCAATTATGTGCTTTGGTATAACTCTTTGCTGACAGTTCAATTTGTTAATTGTTTTGTTATTTGGAAACCTGTAGGGAGGTGGGTGCCATTTTCTTTGTGATTCATTGTTTTCTCCTGTTTTTCTCAGGGAGAGAGGGAAGTGTTGCTGTTTTTCTTTTTGTTAGAAGTAATTTAGAAGATTACCATTTATTTAGAGTATTTTATTTAGCAATGTTTCTTCTTTGAGCTGGGGCTGGAGATGAGAAGTTCCCCATGGTCTCTCTCATTTTTGTTATATTTTCCTTTAACCCCTAGACCTAAAAAGGGGAGATCGTAACACGTTATAAAGCTTTCTTTTTGAAATTCCTCCACAACATTGGCAATAAAAAACCCCGTGTGGGCAATTCAAAGACCCACTTACTGTAGATACTTCTATAGTAGTATTTGTATGGAAAGGTAATCTTTCAATCTAGCGCTTAGAAGGCGGAAACACAACAGTCCTAATTGACAAACAGGAAGGCAGAAATGCTGGGCTAAGTACAATGTCACAAATAATGCAATGAACTAAGCAACAAAATTACTGTTACAGTTCACATTACTGCTAATCAGTGTACAAAAACTACAAACAAAATGCAATTTAGATTTTTTTTTTTGTACAATGAAGATTTAAAAAATTAGTTTACAGTGAGATGGTTAGTAAGACTTAAAGATGCTGATTTTTTTTAAACCTGTTTTATACAAAGTTGGCTTTGTAAGTGTTGTGGTATTGTCATTCTAAAAGACTTTGGAGAGGATGATAAATAAATGAATAACACAAATTTGGGGACAGTTTGGTTTTTACATTTGCATTCACACCTACACACACAAATGATTACGCTGATATCTAAAAATAGTCGTGATGGTGTGTTATAATCTCTGCTAAGAAGCACAACACTTGTCAATAAATCAACGGAAATTATGCAGTGTCATATGCTTAAAAAGTGACACATGAATAGAGAGCGCCATATACGGTCTTTCAGTCTCACTTGTTTTGAGATCCTTATTCATTTACATTTCATCAATATTTTGGCTACGTTTTAAAGTTTATCTTCACCAAGGTCATGGGTCGATTCTATGCAATGCACTGATAAAATGTATGCCTTCAGTGCAGTCGCTTTGGATAAAAGTGTCTGCCTAATGCATAAATGTAAATTAAAACATGTCTGTGCTAAAGCGTTAGAAAATAAATTGAGTAAAGCAAAGGTTAACTATATCAGTTTCGTTGTTACGTTCCATTTGAGTGCATTTTTGAGATGCATTTCCCTTGCCCAAACTGACGCCAGTAAAAGGGTTTTATTTAGGGTGAACGTCCGCTGGTGCTGTTATAAATGTTGATGTCTAGTCTGTGCTGGATAAACCCTAAGAAGACATCGAGGGCGTAGCTAATCATTTCGCCCCACCCATAACACCCAGAGAAGAGAAAGAGTCAAGATGAGAAAAGTTCAAGAGCACCTGAAGCAGGAATGAGCAGCATCGCGCCTCAGGAGCATTTTCATCGTACACAATAGATAGATACAGTTTTTTTAGACAACAAAGACTGAGAAATTAACCAAATTATGATATGACGTAAACTTTTTTTTTTTGCCACTATGGGTCAGCATTATTTACTCCAGGCCAATGTCTTCCGTGCAGCTGTCTTGTTTGCTGTGGTCGTCTCGGTAAGTGTACAAATGTTTTGTGTTGATGTTCGTCTCCTTTATTAAATCGGATGCTTTAGAGTATCTACTGGTTTAGTGCCTCTAAAGTTAATCACGCTTGTCAGTGTGACATCCTGTGTGACTGAACTTTGTCAGTTTCTAAAGTTCTCTAAAGAATTTTACTCTGATGTTGAACATTAATTTGGAACATCGATTTACGTTTTGTTGCACTTTGAAATGTAACGAAACGATCTGACGTGATGCGCTAAACTGCGTTTTATGAGATAAAAAGAAGAATAGAGTTCAATTCCGCTGAACTCGAGGCAAATTTATGCAAATTGACATTCTGTTTCGAGCTGATTCAAAAGTTGGTTCATGGAAAGTTGTCAATAAATTCTGTTCCTACTTTAAAACTCTTCCCCTAAACTTTTACAAACTCTTCCTCAAAACTCTTGACCACTGCCGCACATTAGTCATTAGTGCACAGTTAGATTATTTCCATCTATCTGTTAAATGAAAATGACCGTTCCAAGGTGTCGGTTTTTTAATGCTTAATCGTGATTTTAAATATGTGGGAAGATTTTCCATGATGTTCTGTGTATCCAGAAGTGCAACAATTATCTATGCAAATTCTTAAGTTCATCTCATCTCAGCATGCGTTGGTGTGACAGATAGAGACTGGCAAACTGACAGCAGTAATTTCTGGGATAGTTTTTGTCCTGACAGTGCTTTATGGATTAAGTTGTTTCTCTTATTTTCAATAACCTCACCCAGATACAGGAGTCTGACCCCTATTTGTTTCTGTGTAGATGTTTTTCTCTTCTTTTCAATAACCTCACCCAGATACAGGAGTCTGACCCCTATTTCTTCCTGTGTAGATGTGACGGAGTGATAAGGGTATTGCCTTTTTACATACAGTATGAAGTTCACTTCTGTTGTTTCAAAAGAATTTTGTATTGTCATTTTAATACTTCTACTTCTACTTCTGAAACAGAAGTAGTGCCTTATTAAAGTTATACCAACAATCTTTTTAGCTACTGGTGTAACTTGGGTGGAGACGTCATGGACAGATTGGTCCAAATGTAGATAAGGCCTGTGATTTTAAGGAATGGACTGCACTGATTCACAAGAAACCAAATGATGATTCCACGGCTTGATATAGAGGAAATCTCTGTTCTCTCCTCTTGCGCAAATGTGCGTGCCGAGTGCCTTTAATCCTTGATGTGCAGCAATTAACACCATCAGGAAAGTACAGTGTTTTGCATGAATGTCTTATGAAAATAATGTCCAGCCCAATTAGGAAGCATAAACCGCTGAGGGCAGTAGAAGAGAAATGGGGAAATTGTGACGTAGAGCTGCGGAACAGGGAAAAGAAAACGGTGTAGATCCCCGCCTCTTACCCCCACCATTCTCCCTCTCATTTCTAATCACTGCAGCCATCTATTGTGATAGCCATTATTATGGGTGGTGTTGCTATTTGAAGAAGAATTCTGTTACATCAGGAATTTTTTTTTTTTTTTCACACACTACGCCATTTTGCCTGTATGGGTGGATAACTTGATGTGCCTATTGTACATATGCTGAGTTGCATATATGGATTACAAATTAATAAATAAAAGTAGACTTATAAGTTGCTGTATTCATCTACCCATCTTCCATACTATAGCATTTTCCAGCATCAGGCTGAAGTCAGGGATAGTTTGCTATATTCAGTTATACTTTAATTAAATTAAATGTTCTCACAGAATTTGGTGTGTTCTATAATAAATTATTTGTTTCAAAAAATACACTTGGAAAAATATTTGCAATAGTATAATAACATTAAATAACAGTTATCCACACAATTATGATTTATCTTTTATTTTAATCCAGATTTCAGACAATTGTTTTTATGAATTAAAAGATATTTTACTCTTTACTTTAAAATGCGTAGAGCATTATGTTTTCCATGACAATATTTCAGCCGTCATTTTGTGTCTGGTATTTTTTTGGCTTAAAGTATCAAAACATTAACCCCCGGTTTCACAGACAAGGCTTAAGCTAGTCCCAGACTAAAATGCATATTGTAGCCATTTTAACTGAAAGCAACTTGCACTGACATATCTTAAAATATGTCTACTTAAATGCTCTAATTGAACTAAGGAATAATTCTGGCTTAGTCTAAGCCCTGTCTGTGAAGTCGGGCCTAAAAGTACCATAAATATGGTAATCATTCTGTACCATGGTATTACCATTTGATACCATCGCTGGACTATGACACCACCACAGAACTTTTTGTGAAATTTCAAGTAGTAGCTACAGTGTCATATGAATGCCACAGTTACTCAAGTTTGGAACAATATGTTTACAGTTGAAACAAATTTTATTATAAATTATACACATTTTTATTATGTACTAATATTGTTTATAGTGCATAATGTTTTATTTTAATGTTTTTCTTTAATATACATTTTAGAGCCGGTTTGTCTTTACAGTGTATATATATATATATATATATATATATTACATACACATACACATATACATATAGTGGACTTAATATAAGTGGGTGAAAAAAAGTCCACTATATACTGTAAAGGCAAAGCAGCTTTAAAATATATACCAAAGAAAAACATTAAAATAAAACATTATGCACTATAAACAACAATTTACCTATTTACACACCAAATTAGAGTTTTGTTATTACAGGCCTACAATACTTATATTTATGTAAAATATGAAGTATTGCATTTCTCATTACTATAGCTACTCTTGATATTTAGTGTGTAGTTTTAATTTTTTTGGTACTTTTCTTGATAGCTTAACTAGTTACATTTTTGAGTTTCTTTGCCTAACACTGAAACTCAGTGATTAAATGAAAAAGTAAATAAAACAGAAGCACTGGCCACAATTGTGCAATTTACTTTAAAATGTACTTCATTTCTAAAGTTTGGAAATTCAGTACATTTCCCCAAGTTTGGAAATTAAGTCATCTGTCAGATAAAGCTAGGCTCTGTGTATTCGCAAAAATGCTTGTGTGCAGTTAATAATGCCCTCTTGTAGAAGGATTCTGGCCTATCCCGGGGTGGAATAGATTAGACGCACACATCTTGCACAGTTCTGTGTTCAATGTAAATTTTGGTCTATTCATTCACAGTATTCAATGGTTAATTGTATGTCATGACTAGTTGAAATACGCACAAACTTGAAATGTCAGGCAGTCAACAGTATTGTAACATTTATGCTAATATGCCATTAAAGCCATTAGGCAAGGCGGTGGATAATTAGTTTACAACAATATTGTCAGTATTCTCTGTAACTTATATTGTGTACAATTACTGGTCATTAGACTAATATTACATGTATTTCAACTGTAAAGACTCTTAGGCAGTTCAGTTTTAGACCATCATTCAAGTAGTTGCCTGTCTGTCTATAAATTCAAATTCAAATTGACTGTAAATAGTACAATATTGCCAAAGCTTGGAATACATATAGTAATTAAATAATAATAATAATAATAATAATAATAAACAATATAATAGAAGAAAATATTATCGAATATTATAACATAACTTAAACTTAAATTAACAGTGTAACAAATTAGAACATGTCTGAATATCTTCTGAATGTCTATATCTTACTCTCATTTCTTATCCTGTCTATAGCTGTTTCCATCACCCTGTTTTTATACGCATTTTGAAGTTTCATATCAGAAACGAGTGATGGAAACGCAAATTTTCAAAAAAAAATAAAAATAAAATCCCTTAATTCACAAAAAAAAAATGTGTACGCTCGCTTGAGATTTGCCAAATAAATTCTGATGTAGCAAACATTAAACCCACGTGACTAATCGGCTGTTTCCACTGATGGTGTTTTTATTTACTGTTGGTACTAGGTTACCAATACCACCGTCATCCGCTCGAACAACTTGATGGAAACACACCTAATTCGCATTTGTTTTTTCTTCTTCTTTTTTTTTTTTTTTTTGCGGACTTTGAAAAGATTTGCTTCACGTTTGGATGGAAACCCAGCTTATGACTGACATGACATGCCTCGCCCTTCATTTCCAAAACACTGTCAGGGAAAACTGTTTCACTAAATCTATAGTAAAAGGTTTTAATACATTTATACAAAGGTTCAAACAGGCTCCTCTGTCTCTCCGGCACACAAACACACATACGCACACACACACGCACACACACACACACACACACCGAAATTTAAAACACCCACTCAGAGGTGTTTTATGTTAGTAGTCTTTAATCATGGCAGGAGAAAGATTGTAGGTTTGTCTCTACATTGACCAAATGGAGAAGTAACGCCAAAATGCAAATATAGTGTCTGCCTCATGTATTTGCATGTACTTTATAGCCTAAAATTGGAAGAGCTGTTATATGATGTATTATACAATTGATGATATTAAACAATGTTTTTTGTAGGTATCCTAGTACATGTGACCACACCCCATTATTGTATTACAGTAATGCTACCCTCTTTTTAAAGACTACTCTAATAACACCCTACAGTGTTTCTACATACAGACAGATATGATGATGAGCTCTCTGTGTAGTCTGTATTTTGAGATCTCTGACCCTCTTTATATGGGATCAGTCATGTAACACAGCACGGTTTCTTGCAGAAACAGCTCTTTCTACATTTAAAATGAGGAAGTTTGATGCTTTCTTTTTAAAAGTGATGCCTGGAAATTCTCAGAGAACCGCTTCAGTTTGATGCCAGAAAATTTGCTGAAGCATGTTGAACCTCATAGACTGAATGTTACAGCCTGCTTTCAGTGCTTCCCCATTCAGTATTTTCTTTGTTCGCACTTTTGAAAACAAGCTTGCATCTGTGTATAATTTAGGACAATTAAATCTAATTTGACCCAACCAATTTAGTACCTTAAGTCTGTTTACATCCACTTTAAAAGTTGGACTAAATTATTAATTATTTTTTTAAAAACATGTCATGTTTAGTCTGACTGAAACAGGGCTACATAATGTGGTAGTCCTGCATGTATAGATATTAAGCAGTCTACATTTGGTCTCTGCATTGTGCACATTACAAGCTTAGAAAGACACACACTGTGTATTTGACATGTCAACAAAAATTAATATATATTTAGTGCTTTGGTGGTAGTGGTAGTAATAGTAGTAGTAGCAGCAGCAGCATATATCATACAAAGACTGTGTATGTTTTTGTTCAGTGTATGTTTGTTAGTATAATTACTCTTTTTTCCCCCTAATTTGCTTTCATATATTGTAATATCTGGAACAGTGCATTATATGCTAGAATTAGGGGAAGTGAAGTAGCATTCTGGGTAAATCTTCTTTCCTGCGGACAGTGGAAGGGCCGATCTGTAGGGCTACAGATAAGAAGAGTCCATAGGAAAGGAGTGTGCGAGTAAGATTTCCAAATGGAACTAAAAGGCCATTTCCAATTCCAGAGTTTAGTTCCTTTTTATTAAACAGCTGTAAGCTGCAGGTACTAGGTAAACATATTGGGTATACATAAATTTATTTGGTGAACTAAAAAAAAAATTACAAAAATATTTGTTTATAATTGAGTGTTAATCACTTTCCAAAGTTATACAAATGAATACATGACTTGTATGGACCCTTTTCACAGACTGATTTGACTTTCCACAGTTATTAATATTGTAAATCTAGCAAAAAATTTTTATTTTTATATATATTTTCATTTATAAAACATTTAATGTTGATTTATAAGACTATACTTTGTGTTAAAGCTGCTGTATGAGTTTCTGGCTGAGGGAGTAATGGCAAATTTTATATCTTTCTGAATTTAAACTTTTGCAATTGGATCAAATGGAGAGTGCAGAAATTATATTTGTTATAGTTTCCATTCACCACTATAGAAGTTTACCCAGCTATGATGACTTCCACTTCTGAGAACCCAGTAAATGTTAAAATTATTTAACAGCTAGTTAGATATTTTCACGTAATTTCCCATTTCTTATTATAATTGAAATTTTATACAATAATAATAATAATTCATATCTTAATTTCCTTTTTGCCATATCTGTTACTTGTAGATGGCTGTGACATGAAATCAATAATACTACGGCCCGGTTTCACAGACAGGGCTTACCCTGGTGTGCATCTTGAGATAAAACAATGCCACTGACATATTTTAAGATATGTCAGTACAAGTTGCTTTCAGTTAAAACAGCTCAAACATGCATTTTAGTCTAGGACTAGCTTAAGCCTTGTCTGTGAAACCGGGGTACATGTCTTTTACTAGGAATTAAATAAAATCTGAGAAAAGCCTTGGTAAGGTGCTTGCTGACTTCTTTCAGCAGTGTTTGAAGTCAGCCCTCATAAAAAGCTTAGTTTACCAAAAATACGGATACCATTCAGTTAATATTCCCAATTGGCACTTCATTTGTACATGTCCATAAAGTCCAGTGTAAGGTGTCCCATTTGTCTTTTTTTTTTTATTCTCATATCAGTTGATCATGTTCAACAATATAATTGTTGCTCCTTTTCATATAACAAAACTGGGTTTGATAATTTACAGTTTAGGCCTATGTAATAATGGCTTTTTAATGTTGCATGACTATAAGATACAAAAAATGTTTCATTTAATAGAGGTGTCGTATCTGATTGATAATCTGTAGGTGTGGCATCAGACATTCACACCCCCGCATTCAAATGATGCATTGCATAACAACGGATGATTTAGCATTCAAATGAATGAGCATGTAGTTGAAATTTATTGAAGTGACAGTGTCTAGACCGGAAGTGTCCAGTGGTGCGAGACGAGTTGGGGGGAAAAAAACAAAAAACAGGGTTTTGTTGTTTTCATTTGTGCACGTTGTTTTCCAGGGGACCTTGTTTACATTTGGGAATGCTTTATTGTCAATGTGTTGCTTGGAATGAATTAATTAATACTTAATGCAACTAGAGCCGCATATGCACTTTTTTAAGTCATCAAAGTGTGAAATCAGATAAGGACTGTTTGTGTTATCCATGCTGGTTAAAAGGTTTCAGTCAACAAACAAATGATCAACAATTAGGCTGTCCAAAGTTTAAAAAAGTGCATATAGATGAAATGTGTTTTATCTATTGTTTTTATTCATACTTATTGTTTCATATTTTTGTTTGTGGCTGGAATAAATCTAACCACAAAGAGTTAAATGAGTAGAAATGTATTATTGTTACCAAATGGAAGTTGTGGCCGGTGCAGAAAAAGAGATCATATTTCATTTACAAATTTGACAAAAAAGATGTCCCCGATTAGCAACCAATCATAACCGGGCAGTGGGTGTCAATTTCATAATGGGCCAATGAAAATATTGCTCAGAAGAACTGAGAAAGGGAAGAAGGCAGAATAAAGAAATGCAAGTGCCTGCATGATCTGCTACTACGTCTATATACTCTACCAGTCAAGATTGTGAATACACCTGCTCGTTCTTTATTATTACAATTCTCTACATTTTAATTTAATACTAAACCCATCAACACTGTGTGAAATATGAAATTAATGTATGGGAAACATGTAGTGACCAAAACGTGTTGATCAAAAGTCTTGTTTATTTTAGAATCTTTCCAAGTAGCCCAATTTGTCTCTTAAGAAAAATATTTTATTTTCATAAAATTTTTACAAAACTAATTTCAAACGTATCAGTATACACCTTGAGTTCAAAGGGTTTTCAGGTCATGAGAAACAAATTCAGTCAATTGTAATTTTTGCCTAGTAATGTCTGTGTAAATATAGCTTATACATGTGTTTCCAAATTTTCAGGCCTGCTTGAGCAAACAGCATTAGCTCAGGATGTGTATTAATAGTCTTTCTACTGTATAGTTAACTTCAGATTTAATTTTATTTATTTATTTATTTATTTTGGTAACATTTTATTACTTTGTGCATACTTCCTCTTGTTTCATATCTCAGCTGACATCAGTGTGGTACACATAATAGATCTTTGTCTAAAATAGATATTTCACAATGCACTTATTCAGTAAAGTTGTGCTTTTGTAATTAAGCCTCTTAAAAGTAATATGTCTGACAAATTACAATGTTGTTTTCTTCCCCAGATCCCTCATGTTTACTCTGACTGTAAGTATAATCACCTCTAAATTCATTTTCTTTTTTTAAACTTTATTTTTATTGATGATTTTTCAAGAAAATATTTTATAGCATCAAAGGTAAACAGGAAAAAGAGGGGACTAGATTCACATATAGTCAGTGATTATCTCTTTAACAATTTCTATCCATTCTCCAAGTAGTCCTGCTTATACTAATGCCTAGTAATACAAATCAGTAATAATTAGTAGTAATAGTAATTACATGCTACTTTTAAAAATATTAACAAGATGTACATCTCTTCTCAACACTGTGTGTGTAATGTTTTCAAGATAAAATGTTCTCTAAAGTCCCTTTCTAATAAGGAGGTCTTTTGCTATCATTTTACAGTCTGGATAAATGATATTTGATATTTTGATATTTAGTTTTAAGCTATATATCGGTTTTGCAACATCAAATAATGTGGGGCATTTACCGACTGGTTTTGTGTCTTTATTTAGGTTCATGGTGCCAATATAAGAGTGATCGCACAACAACAGAAATCACTATATTTGTAGCAAACGGCTCCTCGTGTAGTGTGCAGAACACCAACTTTACAAAAAATCTGAGTACCATCATAGTGACTGAACTGCAGCCTGGAAACACATATTTCTTCAGAATCAACTGCACAGATGTGTGCTGTGGAAACTTCTCCACCTGTAAGTCTTTACTACTTCTAAATAACAATTGATCAGACGTTAACACTTTCAGTGGGTTGAGTGGTTTTGAGCAATGAGGCCACAGTTGTTCAGAAAGGAAACTCATACGACTTTCCTTCATATGACACATATGACCAGTCTGTCAAGTTCTAGATAGGACATAAGAGCACCATATTACTCAAGGCTCTTTATCCCAAGTCTTCTAAAATGATACAGTATGATACTCAATGAAAACTTTAGAAATCTGGACATGTCCCCTTTGTTGCAGCTCTCACATCTTATTTGTGCTTATGCATATACACATATTGTGCATTATGACATAACTGATGCCAAATCTATTGGTTCTTGCATGTGACATCACTGAAATTACATGCACAAATTAACTGTGAGAGTTTTTCCTTTTTGAAGCTTGACAGCCTTTGGTCACATCCACTTTCATTGTATGGCAAAAAGCAGGGTGAATGGTCTGCCAAACATCTGTTTTATCATGAGAGTAAATAATGACAGAATTGTTATTTTTTGGGTGTCCTTGTTGACTTTCTTGCACTCACACATGTCCATGTCCGCTTTCTTGCACTGACAGACCCAGAGCCTGTTAGTAACCTGTCTGTGAACTCCATCACTGTGAGCTCAGTGAACCTGAGCTGGATACTTCTAAATGGCATTAGCCCATATTATAGAGTAGCTTGGGATGTAAACCTGCGCACTATTAACCAAACCTCCATGCAAATCTCACAACTTGCACCCGGCACCAAATACACCTTCAACGTCACCTCGGTGGCCTCTGATAACTGCACTGAGGGCCGCGCTGTTGAGATATCCCAAAACACAAGTAAGTACTGTAGGCAGAAGAGAGTAGGGGGTTTAATGTGGAGTAAATCCATCCAAGGTTTGCGTGTGGATGCCAATGGCTGTGAAATGTTCTTCTACATTACCATTCAAAGTTTGAGGTTGGTAAACTTGTTGTAGTTTTTTTGAAAGAAGTCTCTTATGTTCTTCCAGGCTGCATTCATTTGATCAAAAATACAGTAAACCGGTAATATTGGGAAACATTATAATTTGAAATAACTGTTTTCTTTTTGAATGTTTTTTTTATATTTTACTTATATTATCAGCCATTACTCAGTCACCAGTGTCACATGATCCTTCAGAAGTCATGCTGGTTTGGTGGTCAAGAAACATTTCTTATTATTAATGTTGAAAACGGTTGTGCTGCTTATTATTTTTGTGAAAATTGTGATACATTTTTTCAGGATTCTTTGATGAATAGAAAGTTCAAAAGAACAGCATTTATTTGAAAAAGAAATCTTTTGTAACATTATAAATGTCATTTTTTGATCAATTCAATGCATTGTTCCTAAAGAAATCTATTAATTTCTTACTACTGACCCCAAACCTTTGAACGGTTGTGTATGTATGTTAATGAAGGTCTGTTTACCCATGTTCAGGTCCAGCACAAGTGGAGATTATCACTTTGCTGAATTTCACTAACAGCAGTTTGACCTTGGCCTGGACACCCCCTCTCGGTCATGTGGACTCATATGAGGTGAGCGTGAGCGTGTCCGGTGCTGAGTCGAAGACCATCACTGTCTCAACCAACTCTTCAGTAATCAGTAACCTCACGGCAGGACGTGTTTACAACCTCACAGTCACCTCCGTCAGTGGAGTCCTGAAGAACATCTCTAACATAGTGCAGTTTGCCACTAGTGAGTCAGAAAAGCTTCACACACTCTATCTCATCACCAGAACATCAAACAAAACCTTAATGCATTTATTACATCTGCAGGACCATTTATAGTGTGTGTATGTGATGTTTCCCCTCAGAGCCTAACCCGCCTGAAGCTCTCAGCGTGAGCGGCCAGACTAATGGATCTATTTCTTTGCTGTGGTCAAAACCCTTATCAATGGATGGACTGAACGTGTCCTATGAAGTGTCGTATAGATCCAGTCAGTCAGGGGTCAACCTGACTTTGAATCAAATCACCTCTTTAAATGCGACGCTCACAAATTTATTATCGGGCAGTCAGTATGACATCGCTGTGGTCACCATAGGAGTAAAAGATCTCAGGAGCTCACTTGTAAATCTCAGTGCATATACAGGTACTGTACAGCACACTGCATTTAACCTAAGCTGTTGATGGTGTAAACTAAAAATTAACTCCACAATTAGGTTTAGAGTATATTTTTACTGAGTGTGTGGTTGTTTGTGTTTCTACAGTTCCTAATACAGTGCAAAATCTGGTGGTTTCTGCTGTCAGCACCAGTTCAGTCAATCTGACGTGGCTTCCCCCTAATGGGACCTCCAACCTGTTCTCCTACAGTGTTAGCATCTCTTCACCCGATCAGACTCTCAGTACCACATCCAACAATTATCAGATTACTCAGTTGCAGCCTGGGACTCCGTATAATTGCAGCGTCAGAACACTCATAATAGTTGCCAACATATCTGGACCCTCACAGTTCATACAGTGTAATACCAGTGAGTCTAAAAACTACACATCGCTCTCTAAAATGTGTAAAATACTTACTAATGTTTAATAAATAATGTTGTCTGTCCTAATGAGGTTTTCAGTCAAGTAATGGGCTTTTTGCATTATGCGTTAATGTTAACATTTGCACATACCTACCTAATAGACTTTAGTCAAATTAGCGCCATTTATATTATAATTTTTGATAAAAAATGAAAATGAGGCTGTGATAGAAGTATAGTGTGTTCAAAGGACTGTACTGTTGTTTAACAACCTGTCAATTGTTCAGCTGACAAAATACCATTTCAAAAGTCTTCCAATAGACAAAAGTTCCCTGAAACAGTTTTAAAAGTTGTGTGTTGTGACACTTCCATGTGATCTATGAACTTCATTTAGTGCACATCATTGTAAAGGCTGTAAGTCTATCTCTCAGAGCCTTGTTTTCATTCACATTAAATTCAATATGGCTTCTAAGGTCTTTAGTCTTTGCTTACTGTAATTCACACACATTAATATGTCTAGTGCAGAATTTAAATTTTGTGAATTCTTTTTCAGAGCCACTGCCGGTGACTAATTTAACCGCCTCTCCTGTCGGCACCACTGAGATGCTCCTGTCCTGGTTTTATCAGAGGAACAACAAATCTTCATATCTGTATAATGTGAGTGTAAATGGGGAACGATTGATACAGACTAGCAATGAGACCACACAGGTCTCTGACCTGATCCCCGGGAACAACTACACTTTTACTGTGCAAGCTGTAGTAAACGGCGTGATCTCTGAACCTGTAGCCATCTCTGCATTTACAGGTATTACAATTCACACTTTACTCAAACACATCTCTTTTATACTACACACCACATGGCAGTTTTATCTAGAGATGTATCTTGAGATGTATTTATTCCACACATTTCTACAGGACAATGTCTATACCACTGTGTTGTTGAATATTAACCCTCTTTCTCCTCCTCTCTTATTCTGTGTTATCAGAGCTTGGTAAAGCATCCAATATTTCTGCGGTAGGCACTACTCAGAGTATGCGAGTGGAGTGGAGACCACCTGCTGGTATTGTGAGTCTCTACAACGTCAAAATCCTGCTGAACGGAACCGTTTTAAAGACTGAGAACCGAACGAATGAGACTACCGTGGTTTTCTCAGACCTGCTGCCTGGAACTCCTTACTTGATCACTGTGACAAGCATCAGTGGACCCATTAAGCAGGACAGCGATAGTGTGTTAAATGCCACCTGTAAGACCCCTCACACATTCTGAAACACTTTGAATAGGTCACGTACAAGCACTTAGAAGAACTACTCGCATATAACACAATCTGTGCTCTATTTTTGTTTTGTAATTTGCAAGCACTTTGCGTGAAAAGGAAGTAAGACATTTGCTTTCAGAAACAAAGAGCTGACTAACCTGTTTTAACCAGGCATATCACACTGGAAGTAGTACTACTATGTCTTTTTCAAGAAAGGATATTACACTGTTCACACCACTGTACAGTTTTTAGATAAACTGCGCTAGTTTTCTAAAAAAAAAAAAATTCACAGTGCTGTATGTGATCGAAGTTTTCATTTACAGATAGTCATCATTAGATATTTTTGTTACAATTATTGCAACCATTTATAAAAGCATTAACAGGTTTCATAACTTCTATGAAATGACTTGGTTAGGAAAATGTGATATGATGATCTGTAGGTGGTGCTCTAGGCCTGTGTGTATATCACATCTGTGATTATATTGTTGTCATTCCAGTGCCTACTCCTCCTGGCGAGTTGAGGACCGAGCGGAGCACAAACTCTCTGAACATCAGCTGGGCTCGGCCCCTTAACATGAGCACAGTGTCGCACTACTTCCTCTTGCAATACAGGAACAGCACACTCATTTCAAGCTCAGTGAACTGCAGCCAAAACTACAGCTCTCTGACAGGACTCAGTGCAGGTGTCCCGTACAGCATCACTGTGAGGACTGTTGGTGCACTGGGATATTTGAGTTCTCCTCAGAATCTCACTGCATATACAAGTAAGCAATGCACATTTGTAATTATCCATGTTTATACATGAGTCACATGAATACATACACCCGGCTTGAACTCTTTCTCACAAAAAGTTTGATATCAACAATACAATATTTTGATATTGTGTTGAAAGATTATATATATATATATGTATATATTTTAGACAAGAATCTAAAAAACTTTCAACATTGTCTTTATCATATATACATTTATTTATATTAAATATAAATTCCCTTCCCCTTTTTTTTCTTTCTTTTTTCATACATGTAATCTGGTGATGTTGTAACGTGTCTCTATAAGTGTGGTTCATTTCATTTTGTGGTTGAAAATTCAAAAGGTTAATGTTACATTGTTGAAATAGGAAATAATATCAGCGTGCAGACATTTATGGCTCTTTGTCTTTGCATTAATGTGATGCTTCTATGGAAGAAAACCTCAGCAGAAACATTTGAAGTATTGCCCTGAATAAACTAAGACATTTTCAGAGTTCAGTTTTTGTCTAGTCTGTGCACCTGGGCATGGTGGGAGGAAGTGGTACACATTTATATTTATTAACATTTATTAAAAAATTTTTTTTTTTTTTTTTTTGAGCAGATTTAACTTAGTAATGTGCTTGCTTGGCACACAAGAACAGATGTGTTTCTAGCGTGTTAAGCTAGTACAGTTGACCTTCAGTTTTCCATATTTCCATATTTGATGTACTCTAAGTATGTGCATTGATCAATGTTTATATGTGAATGAAAGCCTAAATAAATTTGTTAAAGTGACCATGTCTCTTCAGAAGAGTTGGATTAGACCACTCAATTCATATGGTTTACTTGAAGATGTTTTTATGAACTTGAAGTGTGAAAAGACTTATAATGGACAGACAAAAATGATGAGAAGATAATTCAAATATCTCCATTTTTTGAACCGAACATTGCTAAAGGATAAGTGTATGTTTTTTGTGAATGATTTTCAGATCCTACTGCTGTAAGTGATGTGAGAGTGAATGGATACACTGAGACCAGTTTAACTCTGAGCTGGCAGCAACGTGATGTTCAGCAATCCGGTTACTCCTACCTGCTCACCTTCACACACCCCAATGGCACATTTGGCCAGAAGACTGTAAATACCACCACAGCACAGCTACTGTCACTGCAGTCAGCTAGTCCATACAACATCAGCATTATCACGCAGACGGCGGACAGCACCAAGTCTGATCCCCGGTTTCTAACTGCCTGCAGTAGTAAGTAACTACATTGCATGACAACACAGTACTGCATACATTCTTGCTACATATTGTGCTATCACATCTGCGCTACAGTCAGTGGTATGTTTGTTTTCCAGAGCCGTTTCCAGTTTCCAATGTGGGAAAGGATGTCCTGAATGTTTCTGCTGTAAGGCTGAACTGGTCCCGTCCTCAGGAGTACCGTGATGGGTTTTCCTACCGAGTATTAGTTTCCAACTGCACAGAAAACAGTAGGAACTTGTCTACTTCCTCTGAAAACATCACAGTACAAGACTTGCAGCCTGGCACCCTATGTCAGTTCAGTGTATATAGTTTGGCCTGCGGCATTCTGGGAGAACCAGTGAACACCTCTGTCCTCACAAGTACGTACTCCCACACACACTCCAACAAGGAGAATCAAACACAAATACTCCCTTTGATCCAAACAATATGGGTAATTATTGCTCTTGAAGGGACACTTCTTCATTCTCTCTCTTTCTCTCTACAGAGCCCTCTACAGTGATTCCCAAACTAGATAATCAAGGCTCTACTCACTCAATCTTGGTGACGTGGGATCATCCTGTTGGTGGGCTGGACCTGTACATTCTGAACATCAGCAGTGAAGGATGGAGCAACTTTACAGTGCTCAATAACACTGAACACAATCATACCTTCACTCAACTAAAAGCAGCAACTGTCTTTACAGTCACACTCACGACTGTCAATGCAGCCTTCCGGGAAACATCCGTTCCAGAAAGCGTGGCCACTTGTGAGTATTCAACCCCAAACCATAGTCAGGATTTCATGTGGCAGAATTGTATAAATAATCATGCACCATATTGGACTGTACTAGTGTTTATAGATTATGATTGTGTATGTTGCAGATCCAAACAGACCAGGAGAGATTACGAATTTGTTAAAGAGCAATCATTCAGTGTTGCTTCAATGGGCTGAAGCTCAGGACATGACAGCTGGCAGCTTCAAATACAGGCTGACCTTCTGGTCCAGCTATAACACCAGCCAATATTTTACTTCTAATAACACTTACCTTGTGGACGGCTTGCGATCTGGAACATCCTATAATGTTTCTGTGGCTACTGTAGGGCCAGAAAATCTCCAGAGTGATTCTGTCACATATTTTGTAACCACCAGTAAGTTCAGCAAACATTTTGGGATCAATAAGTTTTTCTTAAAAGCAATTCCACAACATTTAGCAAGGGCACATTAAAATGATCAAAAGTGTGATTTAAGATCGAAGACTTAAAGATTTCCATTTCAAATAAATGCTGTTCTTTTGAACGTTCTATTAATCAAAGAATCCTGAAAAATAAAATGCATCACTGTTTCCACAAAAATTTTAAGCAGCAAGCACAACCATTTTCAACATTTGTAATAATAATAAAAAATGTGGTAACACTTTACAATAAGGTTACATTAGTTAGCATTAGTTAACTACATTAATTAACATGAACTAAGAATAACAATACTTCTACAGCATTTATTAATCTCAGTTACTTTTAATTTCAACATTTACTAATACATTATTAAAATCAAATGTTGTATTTGTTAACATTAATTAATGCACTCTGAACTAACGTGAACAAACAATGAACAGCAATATTTTTATTAAAGATTAATAAATACTGTAACAAATGTATTGCTTATAGTTAGTTCATATTAGTTAATACAATAACTAATGTTAACAAATGAACCTTATTGTATAGTGTTACCATCAATGATTTCTGAAGGGTCATGTGACACTGACTGGAGTAATGGCTGCTGAAAATACAGATTTGCCATCACAGCAATAAATTACATATTTAAAAATATTAAATAAATAAATAAAAGTCACATGTTCCACATAAGAAAGACATTCAATCAGGCTTGAAACAATCTGAGGGTTAGTAAATATTGACAAATTTAGGGTTAACTGTGCCTTTAAGATTTTCATAAAATTACCATGAATATGTGCATTGAAATCTCCTCTCAAGTCCTCATCCTTCCCTCTGCATCTGTTTTCAGAGCCTAATCCTGTCCAAAGCCTACAAGTTCATTCCACAACAACAAACTCCATCTCTTTAGTTTGGGCAAGAGAGGAAGGGGTCCCGAAATATGTAGTGAGGCTGTACAGTAGCGAGGAAGAGAGAAACACAACCAGTTTACATAGCAGCGTGACAATTGACATACTGAAGCCTTCAACGCTCTATAACATCAGTGTGCAGAGCAGCACTTCTGACAACACAGAGGGAGATGCTGTGTGGCTGCAACCATGCACAGGTTAGTACAAACACACTATGAGCTGTTACATTTTGTATATATACTGTTCTAAAGAACTTGGACTGTATGAAATTTGTAGCATTCAGCATTGAGTTCTCTTGTGCTGTATGTGTAGTTTTTTAGCTTGTGCAAACATGTCCACTTTAAAAATGATTTAAAATAAGTAATCAAGAAACTCCTTAGTCTGGTCAAGTTCATTAGACATGGTTCTGAATGTCTTGATTCATTAAAGGGAAAGTAATATTGTGTTTGGTGTGTTTTGCTGTGTACAGATGCAGCACCAGTGGACAAGGTGACCTGTACGGGTCCCAATTTAACCTTACCAATGCTCACCCTCTCATGGAGCCGTCCTCTTGGTGAATCCCCGAGATTTGAAATCAAGCTGTTTAACATGTCTGAAGAGTTAGAGAACAGTCTAACCACCAATCTAAACTATAGCTTCTATGGACTCAAGTACAACACTCCGTACAATGCCAAGCTCTGGACTCAAGGCTGTGGGAAGCAAAGCACAGTGAAGGAGATCTCCTGTAGGACCGGTTTCACAAGTAAGGAGAGTTGTATCTGTTTCGTATTTTGTATTTATGTGGGTGCATATCACATATTTCTTGTTTTCCTGTGTTTGTAGAACCTGTTACACCTAATTTGACAGCAGTGAGTGTAACTGATATACAATACAACAAGTTTACTGTGAGTCTTGATCAAGATATCTTTAAAGACACAAATGGTTCTGTGATCCATTGTGGTGTGCTTGTCTCCTCCGACACAGATGGTATGTCTAATAAACCTGAGACTTTTATGTGTCTTCTTTTGTAATTCTCTAAATTTCATTTATAGCTTATCTTTTGTATGTCTAACATTTTACTGGTATATTAGTGTCTTTAATTATCGGGTAATGAAAAAATACTAATTTACGCTACCGTTCAAAAGTTTGGGGTCAGTGTGATTTTTAAAATGTTTTTGAAAGGAGTCTCTTATGCTCACCAAGGCTGCATTTATTTGATCAAACTAGAGTATAAACAGTAATATTGTGAATAATAATAATAATAATTATAAGAAAAAGAAGAATTATAATTACAATTTAGAATAATTGTTTACTATTTTAGTACATTTTTAAAATGATTTATTCCTATGATGTCAAAACTGAATTTTTAGCATTGTCATAATCTCCAGTGTCACATGATCCTTCAGAAATCTTTCTAATATGATTATTTGCTGCTTAAGAAACATTTCTTATTATTATCAATGTTGAAAATAGTTTTAATATTTTTGTATAATTTTTTTTTTCTGGATTCTTTGATGAATAGAAAGTTCAAAAGAACAGCGGTTATTTAAAATGGATCTTTTGTAACATTATAAATGTATTTACTGTCACTTTTGCATCCTTACTGAATAAAAGTTTCAATTTCTTTAAAAACAACTTTTGAACGGTAGTGCATATAATTTTATTATATTTTATCAAAACGTGTTTGATCTTAATTTTCCTTTTTATTGCTCTATTACTATTCTGTTTAGATGTATGATATGCTTGTCAATATATAATATAATATATCATATAATATGGGGGAGTAAAAAAGGAAATTAAAGTTAAAAACAGCTTTTGCAAATACATGTATATTATAAAAAAGAAAAGTTGGATTGTAATCATTGTGTCTTTGGTGCACTAAATATGAGTTTTGCCTTCTGCAGATTGGAGGAACAAGACTAAGTTGGATCAATGGCTGTTGAACACCTATGAGGACTGGAAAGCAAAGCGGTGCAACACATTCCTAGCTACTGTCAAAAACACAGGGTCTAGAAGTGTGCAGGTCGAAAAAATCCTAATTGGAGATGAAACTATGTGGAATAGATACAAAAATGGAGAACTATATGCCCTAGGCAGTTACAAGTAAATCAATACACTTCCCATACTTTGCAATAACTTCAGTGCTGCATACATTAAAACCCATTATAACAGTGTTATGGATATTTCCATCGCTAAACTAAACTGAACTACTACTCTATGTTCATAATGCTGTTTCCATCTTCTGGAATACTGCGTTTAATCACACAACGTTATTATATCTTCTGCATTGTCATGTGTTTAAATTTCTTGCAGTTATGCTGTCATCACTTTCACTCATCTGGAGATAAATAACCTTTCAGTGGATGTGTCTAATTCATACTACTCCATATCTGACTTTCGTCCCATCACTCTGCCTCAGAACCCAGGTAACCACTGGGAGACTTTCTCTAAATATTTAAAGCGCTTACTACATTGTACCTGCATTTTTCAGTAACACATCCCTGCAGATGTCACATGAAATTTTTTTGATGTGTGTAAATGACAAGCACATTTTCATTCAGGGCAAACATTTTGATGAGATCACAGCTGGGCGTCTCAGACTTTTGTGGTCGCTGTCCTATTTTAGCTATCAAAAATCTTGCATTGTTAAGAGTAACAACACTTAATCTTTTCCATTTTAGTTTTGTTTTTTTAATTGATTTGGTAACACAATAACTGTACCAATGAATGTGCACCCGAATGATTTGTTACTTATCCAGTATAATGAATGGACTTGGTCCATCATTTGGATAGTCTTTCCATCTGAACCTCTAGAGTCACAGTTGAAAAGCTTTAGAGTGTATACAAGTTATATCAAGTTTTATTTTTCTTGACTTGACTGAATTGATTAGTCTTTCTCCATCCTTCAGTGGTAATTCTAGGAACAGCTGCAGGAATGTGTGTTACTGCTGTTCTTGTTGTAATCATCATCTGGGTTGTGGTTTGTAGACGGTAAGACATTTTACACATCTCATACATAATTCTTGATGTTTAGAGTGTTTTAATGGTTTGATTTAGAATTTGTGTTAGAGATGATAGATTTAGAGAATTTAAGTTGACTTAAGGCCCGTTCACACTAAGAACGATAACTATAAATATAACGATAAAGATATAGTTCTAAAAATCGTTCTAAATATAAAAGAATAGCAGAGTCCACACCACAGCTATAACGATAACAATATAGAGAAACGATATCGTCAGGATCACTTTCACAAAGATTTTTTTTCCCAGCTGTTGATCGATAAAACACTTACAGCCAACCAGAACAATCAGTTTCAACAACATTGTCTTGCTTTGACGCAGCAGTGAAAAAGACCAGGCGTTATTATTCCACTATATTGACTGTCAGATAAATTCATTGTTAGATCGATTACACTCCTCGCTTTTCACTCGAAACATTGTATGCTGAGGACATCTGCTGGTTTAAGCCGTGTAAATGCAACAAGAACAGCAAAAACATGTACACACTTTGAAATCTCAGCGCGTGAGCTTAGAATAAACAGACCGTTATCGTTCGTTGGTGGACGCAAATATGGGGCCGTTCACATATCGCGTCTAAAAACGCGTGGAAAGCGCGGCCGCACCGCTTTCTCCTTCTTTCCAAAGCGCTTGCGCTCCTGTGGCGTCTCTCGTTGCTATGCAACCATGAACTGCGCTCAAGGCAGTTTTAGCAAAGGATAAATTGATTTCTAGCCCTTGCTTTAGCTTTACTACTAGATCTATTTATGAAGATGAGATATAACAACCACCCTGTACAGCTATGATCAGCTGTTCGGCTGAGCTTTCGATGTTTTGTTACGGAAAGGCCGAAGCTGATCGGTTGGTTCTTGTCACATGACCTAAGGTGCGTTTGCGGCATTCTGCGCCTGGAAAACGCACCGCATGCGCGTCGCTTCCATTATGAGCGCGCCTGCCGCGCGGCTACATTTGAAATAACGAATTTGAGCGCGCAAAGACGCGATATGTGAACGGCCTCTAACGTTAGTTATCTTTATAGTTATCGTTCTTGTGTGAATGGGCCTTTAAACTGGATAAACTTTGGTCTGTAAAGATATGTACTGCTAGATTATAGAGTGTTCCTCAAATCTGTTTTAATGTATTAATAGACAATGGCAACTAGATAATCACAGTTATGCTCTAACTATCACAGGAAGCAAAGAAAAGATGTTTCTACTAGTGTTCCTATCCACTCTATAAGGTCAGTATACTGGTCTCCTCAAAACAACTTAATAAACACTGGAAACAAACAATAGAAAAAACAGCCTTTTAATATTTTTTTTTTTTTGTTTGTTTTCTTGCAGAAACAAAGTGTAAGTAATCATACATATTTGTTCACTCTCATTTTTTTGTGCAAATATTCATGATTTCAATGAATACATTTTACTACATGTCTGATTTGTTTTTTTTTTTTTTTATGGGAAAGAATGTGAAATGTCTCATAATAGCAATGATGAGTTCCCAAACTTGAAAATAAGCTCTTTTTCTGTAAGGTTTATGTTCATGTATTATTGTATTGGCATATCATAATATACTGCATTATGCTGTTTAAATACAGTGTTCTGTGGGGTTTTGTATAGTTTAAATGCATATTTTCTATCACATTTTATTTAATGGTGTCACAGGAGTGATCCAATAAGGGTGGAGGATTATGAGGCTTACTACAGGAGGCAAAGGGCTGATTCCTTCTGTGGATTTGCTGAAGAATTTGAGGTGATTATTTCTTTGGTCTCTTTGTAGATTTACACCTGATCAACTTTAATAATAAATAATGACTGACTGACATTGCAAGTATTGCAACTAGATTTCCATACCACCATTACATCACCATTATTATTGGTCCAAAAACTGTAGTAGCAATGTCTGATTGGTTTGATTTGACCATGTTGTGTTCCTCTTCATTCAGAAACAAATGCTTTATTACAGATGTTTAATTATTTGTGTAAATATAGTAAAATCAAATGGCACAGAAAATAAATGTTTGATTAAATAAATGTATGTGTGTGTGTGTGTTTGTAGGATCTAAGGCCGGTTGGGACAAATCAGCCGAAGACTGTTGCTCTGGCCCCTGAAAACAAAGCCAAGAATCGTTATAACAATGTGCTGCCATGTAAGAACCTGTGTGTTTTACAACACCAAGTTCCCTCAACATCTAGTCTGTTCTGGACATATTTATAATGGTTCATGTCTTCTCAACAGACGATTCATCTCGTGTCAAGCTCTCTGTGCTCGGCAGCCCATTTGATGACTACATCAATGCCAGCTACATGCCGGTAGGAAAAACTACAAAAAAACATTAGCTTTTCACGTAATTGTCACACTAACTGTGTGATTTTCCAGGGTTACACATCGAAGAAGGAGTTTATCGCAGCCCAAGGGCCACTGCCCTGCACTGTCAATGACTTCTGGAGACTGATCTGGGAGAAAAACGTGCAGACTATTGTCATGCTCACCAAATGCAACGAGCAGGGACGGGTACAGTATACATTTATGCTTCACTTTATCTGTGATCTCACCTGCTGGAGCCTTAATTCATCATGTTTCATTCAATTCTATTGTCAGATTAAGATACATGTCTTTACCAGCATCTTCTTTAAAAGCTTAAATCGCTTGACCACTACATATACAAAGTTCATTTCCTCATTCAGATTCTCGTCTCAGGTATTGAACTTCTACTTGAACTAAATGTTGCCATAATGTTAACTGTCCCTCTCAGGTAAAATGTGAGGAATACTGGCCAGCAGATATAAATCATTTTAACAATCTGACAGTGACGACTACTTCTGAGATCCCATTGGAGGACTGGACTTTACGTGACTTTGAAGTGAAAAATGTAAGTCTATATTAATATTAGAGATAGACCCATGCTTCTGTAACACTAAATGACCAATATGTTACACAAAAACAGTTTTGTCAGTGTTTAATTTTTTTATACTGCCTATACTTTGTGTATGTATGCATTACATATTTATGATGAAAAATGATCATACATTTTAATACATTATAAATCAAACAAAGTACATCACAGATTCTAGGAAGCCATACTTATCTTAATTGGTATTATGTTTGGAATATCTTAGTGTTATGTCTTAATTGTAACATATGCCTTATCATCATGTAGTGTAAAGTACTGTGTTAATGTTTTGGGATAAATGATTCCTGTCATGACAGGTGAAAACAGCAGAGAGTCGATCAGTTCGTCACTTCCATTTCACTGCATGGCCAGACCATGGAGTTCCTGAGACCACTGAGCTTCTCATCAACTTCAGACACTTGGTGCGAGAACACATGGACCAGTACTCAAGACATTCACCCACTCTTGTGCACTGCAGGTACCTGAACAGTTCCTGAGCTCTCGAATATACAAACACATCTACTCAACACTGTTTTATTATTATACGCCCACAAAGAAAAAGTATCGTTTTTCTGCACACTTTTTGTTTTTATAATACAGTGCCGGTGTGGGCCGGACGGGAACCTTCATCGCCATTGATCGGTTAATCTTTCAGATCGAGCGGGATGGTTTAGTGGATGTATATGGGATCATCCACAATTTACGCATGCACAGACCACTGATGGTACAAACAGAGGTACATTCATTAATAAATTTTTTCATCTCTCTTTGCTGATTGTGTGTTCTTTTATCCACTTTATTCTTAACGTAAGAGCACGGGTGTAGTCATTGTAACTTAAAGGGTTAGTTCACCCAGAAATGAAAATTCTGTCATGAATTCCTCACCCTCATGTCGTTCCAAACCCGTAAGACTTTCGTTCATCTTTGGAACACAAATGAAGATCTTTTTGATGAAATCTGACAGCATTCTGTCCCTCCATAGACTGCCTTCACAACTTGAACTTTGACGCTTCAAAAAGTTCAAAAAGTGATGGTAAAACTATTGTGCAGAATTTTCGTTTTTGTGTGATCTATCCCTTTAAATGTGTCGAGACTTCCGGTCTCTGTAAACTGTCCATTATGCTGATTGATATTGCAAACTGTCACTTTTTATCATATTATTTTAATTTATTATCATCACAGAAAATAGCTTACCTCTGCATTGATAAATAAAGTGGGTATATCTTTAAAAATTAATCATTTTTTAAGCCATAATCGGGATCTTATTCTCTAACAGTGCAGGCCTTTACTTTCTCTACTTCTGCAGGATCAGTATGTGTTCCTTAACCAGTGCGCCATGGACATCATCAAGTCTCGGACTGGAAACAATGTAGATTTGATCTACCAGAACACAGCTGCACTCACTATTTATGAGAACTTTGAGCCCTTGAAAAAACCCAAAAATGGCTACCATAAGGCCTGACTGTCTACCTTGAACAGTTCGCTACACTGCTGTGAATGAAACTTTTTTTCTGTTTTGTTTCATTTTTAAATTGAGTTTTATTTAAAGAGGAAAATATATATATTTATTAAGAAGATGTGTTTATAAAGGTATATAAGTACGCTGAAATATTTTAAAATATTTTTATCAAATACAGAAATTTAGCTGCAGGGAAGTTTTGTAAGAGTTTTCATAGAATAAAGTTGATAATGTTTCAGTGATGTAATATGGCATCATAAAAATGGCATTTCCTCAGACAAGGCGACAGGTGAAATGAAGATGAGAAATATAGAATGTAAATGTGAAAACGTCACATAGAACTTCATCATAATGTAATGCAGTAACATTGCATTTCTACTTCACTGCAGCAGTAGTGAAGACAAGATGGGTTTTCAAAACCCCTCTTCTATGATTTAACATAGCAATATGAGTGAGTAGGCTGGTAAATGGTTGACATTGTGCAGTGACTTCATCCATTGAGGATGCTGTAGGTTGTATCTGTATGCTGTTGTGCCAGGATGCAGTTCATAGGTCTGTGGCTTCAATATATCTATAATTTCTGGATTTCACAGGTATAAAGTTGAGCTTAAATGGACCATAAGGACAACAAGTTAGCAATGAGTAGTAGCGATGTCTTTGGTTTGTTTCTGGAATTGCTTGTTCTCAGTAAAGATACATGCTGACCTGTCTGTTCCTTTTGTTTTTTCTTTCAGAATCAGGTCAGTTTTGTATGTGCATACTAACAGTTTATTATGAAAAGGTTTTAACAGAGTGTGACTCTGTACCATGTTAATGCACTTAAATTGTTATATTTGTATATAATATATTTTGTTCAAAATATATTTTGTGTGTGTGTGTGAGAGAGAGAGAGAGAGGGTCAGGATTTTTCATCAGATAATTAAGTCTTGGTATGTTTTAAAACAATATAAGTTGTATGCAGTGCAAGTATATGAACATTTTATTTATACATATTCACAAGTAGACAGTATGCATGATATGCTATTTTATTAAGAGAAAAAGATTATTATATGTAACAATAAATACACTAATAATATTAATGCATAATGTAAATATTATTTAATATTTATTTTCTTATTTATTTAGCCATACATTTCTTTTTCTAATTAATGAGGATGGTCTTTTTGTGTAATTAACTTAATTTTTAAGTAATTTACTTGTATCATTAGATATGAATGAAATGATACATTCAAACAACATTAGACATTAGATTTGATGTTGCTCCGCTCGAGCGCTTATGACATCACAAAGAATTCGAATTCGAAGAGTTCAGTGACTGTTTTTCAAGTATATAAAGGAGTGAAAGTTCTGAAATTACTTTTGTAGGTAGTTTGGAGAGAATTTGCGAGCATTGTATTTTTGTTATCATGGGTCAGCGAGTTTCTCGTGCGAAGAAAGCGACAGGTAGCGAGTGTGTGTACAATTCACATCCACGTACACCACTGCAAACCACCGCTAACGCGCCAAATCCTCATCAGCTTGATGAGAGACGCGCTAGTATTGCTGAGGTGGATGGAGGAGGAAGGGAGGAGAGAGAGGAGAAGAGGGTGAGGAAGAAAAGGAGGTTTTGGAGGAGGCTGTTCTGCTTCCATTTCTCTCGCCCAAGAGCTGGAAAGGGTGAGAAAGCTCGGAGTGAAAAAGTGGAGCAGAGCGAGAATCAGGAGCAGGAGGCTGAGGCGGGACCTTCTAGGAGGTCAACTGATGGTAAACCACATCACCTTTTTGTATATTGGAGCTCTGTACACCAAAAAAAAAAAAATCACTTCATCAATACACCTTAGGAGAACTTTAGAACAATGAATAATTAAAACAAATAAATAAATATTAACATAGTTTATAGCTTTAATCTTCTTATTGTCTCAGTAATGTTTTGATATAGTATTGAAGTCTTTCTGTTTTGGGTTTTACAATACTGATTTTGTATTTTGTTGAACTTTTTCAATTTATTTACACTTTAATCTTTTGATTAAATTCCTCTCTTTAGATCAGATTTCTCTAGAGCACATCACATGTACTGTAGAGGACTGTGATCATCAGGAGCCTCCTAGCAGCAGCCCTGATGCCCTCAAACCTTCTGAGGAGCAGAAGATGCAGGAGCTCCTTCAACCTCGTGTCCAAGACAGTCCAGTTATTCTGTCTGAAGGTGACATCGAGTCCCCTCAAACTGAACAACAGGATGATGACGTGAGCATGAGCATCAAGGGTGAGTTTGTCATAACCCAAAACATACACACATTTTTATGGCTACTTGATACAGATTACATTTTTTAGAGCTAAGTTACATATGAGGAAATTGTATGTTTTAGGTGATGTAACAGTAACATTAAGTTTAGCTTTTGACAGTATTTAATCATCTTTGTTTCCATTTCCCCTAATAATCCAGCAGTGTGACATTGATTTTTTTGAAGTACAAATATTCCATAGAGTCACCATTGAAACTACTTGTATAATAATTATATTGTCTAGACTGAGAATAGTACGTAACACTGCAGAAACTTCTGCAACTGCTTTAAATTGGATCTCAACTACTGTTATATCTCTTTTAATAGAAATCTGCTCAAAGTACGACATCGGCAATAAACTGGGGGAAGGAGGATTTGGTGCCGTTTATGCAGGAGTTCGGTTCACAGACAACCTTCCGGTATGTTTATAAATATATAAATATATGTGTGTGATAAATGTAATGTATGTGTGTGTTTTAAAATTATTTGGAGAAACCCAAAATAGTATAAGATATATATATATAGTTCTATGTTTTATCTAATATACATGATTAGAAAACTTGAAGTGTTTAAACTATCAGAATGATCAAACATGCTCTACATGGTTTTAAATTCATGATTGGTTCTTACATTCACAGAACTTTACAGTAGGCCTACATGTCTGTTGAGAATGAATGACTTGAGTGATTTGACATGTCAATTCTTTGTTTTATTGATCAGGTTGCTCTGAAACTTGCTCGAAAAACGGAAGCCATGGAATATATCAACATTGTAAGTAAGCTGCGCTTTCAATGTTGATGTTTATATTCAATTGTATATCAATGTTAATTATAGACTTCAACTTTTTTTTTCACTAGAAAAACACTGACAACATTTTGTCCAAGACTGGCTTAAATCCTGATTTAGGAAACCACCTCCATCTAACCATCATGAATAATTGTCTTTCTTCTAGCCTGATTATCCCAAACCCGTTCCCCTGGAAATCGGACTGACAGTCCTTGCCAATAAGGGCCCCAGCACACCCCACATCATTAAGTTGCTGGACTGGCAGGACCTTCCCAACCATTATATCATGGTCCTGCAGCGTCCCTCGCCCTGTGTCAATCTCTTTGAATTTTTGCAAAGCTGTGGGGGCATCTTCAATGAAGAGACTGCACGCCATGTGATGCGGCAGGTGGTTGAGGCTGCAAACAGCTGCTGCAGCCGAGGTGTTTTCCACAGAGACATAAAAGAGGAGAACATATTAGTGAACACGGACACACTGGACGTGACACTAATTGATTTCGGCTGTGGGGATGTCCTGTATGAAACGGCTTACCACACCTTTAGTGGTATGTTTTTATAGCTGTTGTTTGGGACTTAAACTGTAGTGACGAGTTACGTCATGTCATATCCTAAACAGGCTGATGTCTGAACATGACACAGTATTGAGTAAATTTTAAAAATCTATGATAGTAATTCAGACTTACAAATCTCTTTCCTCCAGGCACATTGCAGTACTGCCCCCCCGAATATTTCAAGACGGGCAAGTACTACGGGCGACCAGCAACCGTGTTTTCACTGGGGGTACTTTTGTACTCAATGGTGTGCGGTTATTTCCCAGACCAGAGCGACCAGGACAAGCTCAAGGACTGGCTGTGGTATCTGCCGAGCTTGACAACAGGTGAGTTGTACTTCTTCGAATAATATAATCAAAGAGAGCAGGTGTAAAAAAGTTTAAGGTAATAGTCAAACGTCTCTCCTGTCTTTCCACACAGAATGCAGCCATTTGATTAATGCCTGTCTGCATCCTGAGCCTGAGGAGAGGATTCATCTTGACAGGCTCCTTCTCCATGACTGGTTTAAGGTATAAGATCTTTAAAAATAGATTTTGTAAAAAGTATATGTAAGTATGATGTTAGACAATAACCCTGATTTTGTTTTAGATCATCCCATAGGTCATGGAGGCAAGAGCACCCAGGAAGTGCTCTTCTGTAGTCGGCTTAGCGTCTGGCGGGCCGACACGAGTGGCCTCTCCATCCCTCCAGTCCTTTGCGTCTTGCGAGGCTGGCGAGCCCTGGTAGCGTCTGGCGCCGGGGCTCGAGGCAGCAGTATTTGCGTCTTGCGGTATTGCTGCCTAGGGATGTGTAAAGAGTCTTTGAAGTTCGTTTGTTTGCCACTTTTTTTTTTTGTTGATTAATTTGGTCTGTATCATGCACACCCCAGTGCCCAAGACCTTCCCACTGCATTTCCATCTTGCTCCTGCTCCAGTCCCAGTGCTCCCCAGAGTGTCCTGTCATGGTTTACCAGGTCCTAGAGCTCACTGACACCCCACAGGGTCCCAGAGCTTCTTGTCTTGGCGACTCCAGTCGGTCAGTTGACAGGGTCCTAGAGGTCCCTGGATGCCCCAGAGGTACCTGTTGTTGCTGCCCTGCTCCCTCCACAGAAATCCACAGATGTTCCACAGACCTCATGCTCACTGCTGCCACAGAGGCTTCATGGATGACAGGGAGCTTGGGTTTAGGTCGTGACCCAGAGCTGCTCAGTTCCAGAGCAGTAGCAGAGCTGTTTGTCGTTGATGCCCCAGAGTTTCCTGTTCCTGTTCCTGCCCCAGAATGACTATAAGAACTCCAGAAGGAAACATCACCACACATTCAAAAATAAATTGTGGCATTAAATGTTTCGTTTGTTTCATATTTCAGTGAAATTCAGTGAAACACAATGATGCAAAATATTATTAATAATTATTAATTTGTTCTTAATATGTCATTAATAGTATGACACAAAAGAATAGACAAAAGTTTGAGTTCTTTTTTATTTTTATATCAGATTTTTTATTACTCACTTTCATTACTGGTGTTCAATGAAAATATCATTCTGGTACTGGTATACATTGCAGACCAATACCATATCACTTCAATTTTTTACCGCATGTCTGGAACAACCCAATATATGTAAAGATGGTTCTTGTTTTCACAGGAGAAGAAAGCTTTCATGCCTGAAGAATGAGACAGAGTCAGGTAAGGTACAACTTCCTATTAAATCACATACAATATACATATGCATTACACACATGATGCAGCAAAAACTGAACACGCTACACATTTGCTGTAAGAAAAAAATACGTTAGTTTAAAAAATGTTCAATACCAATTTCAGATTTGATTTCAGATGACATTTAATATGAAGGATTATCATTTGACATTAGAGAGAGCTGCTCACTGTAATTGTTTTTATGATAAACTTTAACTGCTATAAATGTTGAATATTAAAAAAAGTTGATACATATGGTTTACAGTTAATATGTGGATTCTTTTTTAATTCAACAAAACTAGTTTTAACAGACATTTTATCAGATAACAAGGTTGACATTACACACTTTTTAAAGCCTGGGAAATGATGCGCATATGTCCAAATATTATCCAAAGATTTCATTGATCAAACTTAACATTGAATTCTAACTAATGAATCAAAGTTAGTGAATACATTACAAATAAATGCAAAGGCATATTTGGTCAGTATTGCAAGTTTTTTATTTACATATTCTTTCACAAACACTATGTGGTGCAGTAGTGGCAAGATGGGAACCTGTTCAGATCTCTTTTAGATCTTCTATGGTGGGCTTTTACATACAGGATCATCATTAGATTATTAGGGTGTGTGATGTACATGATCAACTCTTTTACAAGGTCGCTGGTTAGATACCATTATGTAGGCAAATATATCTTATTCCAGCAAAAAACAAACATTACTGTGTTTTGCTAATATGTTAATTGATTTTATGTTTTTTTGTATTGATTTATTTACTAAACTGATGCTGAAACTTCTGTTAATGGAAGATGTCTCATCAATAACACTCAAGCGTTTCCTCTCAACTTCACTTCATGAATGTAAACATAAATGGCACATCACTAAATAACTGTGTGCATATACAGGTTTAAAAAGACAGTTCAGCCTGGTGTAATAATTCCACACTGTTTGCATTGTACAGAGAAAAAAAAAAAAAAGTAATACATGAGTAATACTTTTTTTTCCCCTAATAACCCACCAGCAAAAGTGAGTCTTCTAAATATGTGAAATATTACTTTTTTAAAAATTGTATCATTTTAAAATGTGAATTAATTGAATTTTACAAATAGAAATAACTGAAGTAATGACAAACCCATTAAACATATACTGTAAGAGTATGAATGCTGCAGCAGAGATCAGGCTTATGAGGAGAAAGACAGCGAGAGCCCAAACACCTGGACCTGCTGCACCCAAACGAGAACCTGCAGGAGATACCAGCTTCTGTCATCAGCAGAGAATTATCAAAACTGTTGCTCACATTTTTTTTATTAATTTCATCTAAACTTTTGCTAAGCTTTCTATCATTAGTGCCTGCAATGCCACAGGAATTAAAGGCACAGTTTAAGCTTGGTGAGAGAATTTTCATTTTTGGGTGAACTATCCTCTTAATCATCACCTGACTCACATGATTATTTATAAACTCACAGTAAGGCTGTGTAAAGAGAGAGAGAGAGACATTTTCATACAGTATAACAAATCAAAAAATGTGCTCTGAACTCCATCAAATAACAAAGGACTATTTTAAGACTAGAAAAACAGAACAGCAACCATTCCAAAATCAGTTTAACCAAGAAAAAAAAAACTTTTGTCATTTACTTGCCCTCACGTCATTGCAACCACATATGCTGTTATTCCTGGGTATTTTAACACCGTAAAGTGATACAATTTATATATTCCATATTGTGCTTCACATTTAATATTGTATGGCTTCAGAAGATTGGCACGTAGCCATGTATGCTTTTAGCACAGTAACTTGACAGGTGCATAGTCATATTTGTTGGATGGAAAAACATAAAGAGTATGAATAACATGAAGAACTGTCAAATATCCTCTAAATGATGTTAAGCAATTACACTGCCGTTCAAAAGTTTGGAAACTGTAAGATTTTTAATATATTTAAAAAAAGTCTCTTCTGCTCACCAAGGCTGCATTTATTTGATTAAAAATACAAAAACAACAACAGTAATATTGGGCAAAATTATTACAATTTATATTAACTGTTTTATATATATATAATTTTTTTTTAACATTTTGGGGCAGTCATGGCCTAATGGTTAAGAGAGTCAGACTGGTAAGCAGAAGGTTGCAGTTTTGATTCTCAGTACCGGCAGGAAATGACTGAGGTGCCTTTGAGCAAGGCACCTAACACCCAGTCACTCCTGGGTGCCACAGAAAAATGCTCTGGGTGTGTGTGTGTGTGTGTGTTTTCACTACTCCTAACTTGGATGGGCTAAATGCAGAAGACTAATTTCTGAGTATGGGTTACCATACTTGGCTTTCACATTTCACTTTCACTTTTCACTTAAAATGTAATTTAATCCTGTGATGCAAAGCTGGATTTTCAGCATCATTACTCCAGTCTTCAGTGTCACATGATCCTTCAAAAATCATTCTAATATGCTGATTTGATGCTCAAGAAATATTTATTATTATTATCAATGTTTAAAGTTCAAAAGAATTTATTTTTTTATTAAAGTATTTATTTGAAATAGAATATTTTGTAACGTTATAAATGTGTTTACTGTCACTTTTGATCAATTTAATACATTCTTGCTGAATAAAAGTATTAATTTCTTTAATTTCTTTCCAAAAAAAAAAAAAAAAAATCTTACTCACCCCAAACTTTTGAACAGTAGAGTATAATGTTATAAAAGCTTTCAATTTCAGATAAATGCTGTTCTTTTGAACTTTCTATTCATCAAATAATCCTGAAAACTGTTTGATAATAATAATAAATGTTTCTTGAGCAGCAAATCAGCATATTAGAATGATTTCTGAAGGATCATGTGACACTGAAGACTGGAGTAATGATGCTGAAAATTCAGCTTTGCCATCACAGGAATAAATTACATTTTTAAAATATATTCAAGAAAACAGTTATTTTAAATTGAAAAAAAATATTTCACAATATTACAGTTTTTTTTTTTTAAATATAATTTTTTTTTTATAATTTTTTAAATTTTATATTTTTGCATTTATAAATAAATGCAGCCTTGGTGAGCAGAAGAGACTTCTTTTAAAAACATTAAAAATATTACTGATCCCAAACTTTTGAACAGCAGTGTAGATTTATTTAAAGTACATTTAGTAAAAAGAAGCTCAAAGAAGAACAGGTTTCAACTGTTAGACGGACTGCATCATTTGGTAGAATTTCTACTAAATCTCACTTTCCTCAATCAAATGGTTAAAGGGCTCTAAAAATGTCCTGGTGAGATTAATTCGGGTTTACGTTATGACATTAAAATAACCCTATTTTATTTTGCTGTTGAGGAATCAGTGTTACTTTCTAAAGGGTTTTGTATAGAGGGTGGACCTCATGGGAACATGGAAACATGCTCCCCCGGAAGAAAATATTGCACATTTTAAAGTTAAATGCATCAATCTGGTGAACTTTGAGAGCAAAATTAAGGGCTCTGACCCCTTTTCATTGACCACATGAATCAGAATAAAAATTGTCACACTGAAACTGTTTTTAATTGTGATACTGTCTCATTTCATTCACACTGTTGTTTCTAGGAAACCAAACTGACTAGGCTATAATAATAATGATCTCTAAAAGACAGAAATATATTAATAGTGTGCTGCATTGTAAATTAGAAAAATTATATTTACGCCTATTGAGCTTTTATTGTGGCGGAAAACTGCAGGCAGACTTTTCTGTGACAACAACAGGAAAGGTTACATTTTGCATTTTGTTAAACAATTCGGGTTGTTCTCTCGGTCTCTGGTGTCAGTTTATCAGCAATTTCCGTCTGGTGACTGGTCTCAGTTGTTGTAGGTTTGCTGACGGCTAACCTAGTAACGCCTCCAGTGTTCACGACACAGAGAGGAGGAGGAATTTCCTCGACGTTATCCACAACAAAATGGCGAGGACTTTGTATTAATGATGTTCTTTTAGCACTTTATACATCTCTATACATTTTACACTTTTATTTTTTCATAACTAGCCTAAATCCGGTTACTTGTTAATTGTTACAGCCTTTGTAGTCCGTCACTTTAAACACAGGCTCCTAAGGTAGCCTAAATTAATATAGGTTTATGTTGGTCTTGTGCGGGGATGAAAGCCTGCAGATTTGTATAAAGTATTGTAAGTATTTATATATATTATTATTATGTTTATATAAATAATAATAATTTATATTATATTTTTAACCCGCGTGAACTCCCCTTTTTTCACCGGAGTGAGCGAAACTAAAACTGCCTTTAACTTGAACTTCTGGTCGAAGTTCAGCTCCCAGAGTTAACCTTTCCCTCACATTAAATTATGCTTTGTCACTTGTGCTGCTGCGGGATTCGTAACATTGCCAGTTAAGTCGTCAGAGACTCAGATACGTTGGAGCAGATGCTCTTATTTTACCAGTTTGAGGAGGAGATCGAGTGGAAGGAGAACTGTCGGGGTATAAAAAACTAGAGCTGAGATCCAATAAAGTGATTTGGGCGATGGAACCTGCAGCGAAGCAGAAAGTGATTTACGTCACCTACCTCATCGCAGCTCTGGACATCACCTGGCTCTTTCTCCAGTTCTCCATAACACCGGTTCGTCTTGCTTTTTCCGACTTCATTCAGAATCATATGTTAAATGAAACCACTTTGAGTCAATCTTTACCTGAACTCTGGAATGTATTGGCCTATCTGCAGTTTTGTTTGTGCGCGCTGTGTGTTCTTTCATTTAACGTTAGTGATATTTATATGACAGACTAAAATTTAAGACTTGTGTAAAATCATGTGAACTAATTGTTTTTACACTTATATATTATAAGCCTATATATGTATATATCTATTTATTTTTATATAATTTAAATTATAAATTATCATATACATTATATATATATATATATATATATATAATTGACTGGTAGTACACACTACCAGTCAAAAGTTTGGAATCGGTAAGATTTTTAATGTTTTTAAAAGAAGTTTCTTCTGCTCACCAAGGCTGCATTTATTTAATTAAAAACAGTACAGTAATACTTTATACAGTAAAAACAGTAATATTGTGAAATATTATTACAGTTTAAAATAACTGTTTTCTGTTTGAATATATTTTATAAAGTAATTTATTCCTGTGATCAAAGCTGAATTTTCAGCATCATTACTCCAGTCTTCAGTGTCAGTCTTCAGCTTTGATCATTTTTTATATAATTTATATAATATGTATTATATATTTTTACTTATTTATTATTCACCTGCATTACGTCCTTGTGATATTCTTAATTTCTTAAGTCACTTTGGATAAAAGCTGCTGCTAAATGATTAAATGTAAATGCAACATAAATGCTGTATTATATAGCGGATTAAAGCTGGCCAGGATGTTTGGCCTATTTTGGTCTAATCCAGGCTCTTTCAGCTATTCAGACAGAAAGAAAGAAGTTATAACAGATGGGTTGCATTGCATGTTCAGTTTTGTCTTCTGTGTGAAACAGTATTTGGCGAAAAGGCTTGGGTTCGACACTATTTGGTTCGGGTATCTTCAGACCACTGTTGGAGTTATTCAGCTGCTTGGAGGCCCTATTTATGGAAGGTAAGAAGAAATCAGATCTGATATGGTGTTGATAAATACATGTTTGTAATTATGTGTGCTTAATGAAAATATCTAATTATTTAACATCTATCTTTAGTTATAGGAATATAGTGACTTTAGTTTATTGTATACAGTAGAGATTTCTTTTATTTGCATACTTGGATGTGATGTGTGTCATGTCCTTGTGTCTGTTCTCAGGTTTGCAGATGTGTTTGGAGCACGCACAGCTCTCTCTGTGTCTTGCTTGGCATCAGTGGTTTATTTCCTACTGTTGACCGTGGCAGACAGCACTTTTATGCTTTTCGTGCACAAACTACCTGCTGTTTTCATGCATGGACTGCCAGGTAACACGCCCATGCACTCTTACACACATACTTAACTCAAACACACATTGTAAACAGGTACATGAGTACATTTGTATCTGTGTGTAGGCGCTCAAATGGTGGTAGCAGATCTGTCAGAGAATGAGAAGCGAGCAGATGCTCTTGGGAAACTTGGCCTCTGCTTTGGAATTGGCATGATCGCAGGATCAACACTGGGTGGGACACTCAGCACACGCTTTGGGTAAGACACACTACACCACCTACACTACCATTATAAAATGTGGGGTCGGTCAAATTTTTTAAAGGGATTGAAAGAAGTCTCATATGCTTTCCATTGCTGCATTTATTTGATCAAAAATACAAAAAGAATTTTGAAGAACTGTCAATATATTATATTAATATAGGATATATTTTAAAATGTAATTTATTCATGTGATGGCAAAGCTGAATTTCAGCAGCCATTACACATGTCTTCGGTGTCACATGATCCTTTAGAAATCATTGTCATATGCTGATTTGGTAAAGAGACTCAAAAGACATAATCATTATCAATGCTGGAAACAGTTGTAGAGAATCTATGGGGTATTGTCAAGAGGAAGATGAGAGACACCAGAACCCAACAATGCAGATGACCTGAAGGCCGCTATCAAAGCAAACTGGGCTTCCATTACACCTGAGCAGTGCCACAGGCTGATCGCCTCCATGCCACGCCGCATTGATGCAGTAATTCATGCAAAAGGAGGCCCAACCAAGTATTGAGTGCATAGAAATGAACATACTTTTCAGAAGCCTGACATTACTGTTTAAAATATCCTTTTTTTTATTGATCTTATGAAGTATTCTAATTTATTGACATAGTGAATTGGTGGGTTTTTGTTAAATTTGAGCCGAAATCACCACAATTAAAAGAACCAAAGACTTAAAGTACTTCAGTCTGTGTGCATTGAATTTATTTAATACACAAGTTCCACAATTTGAGTTGAATTACTGAAATAAATGAACTTTTCCACGACATTCTAATTTATTGAGATGCACCTGTATATGCTAGCCAACATCTCTTAAAATTCAGCACACCTTCTCAAATGACGTTTTTTGTTAATATGTAAGCTCTCCCTGATACTCTGTGTGCTTTTTGTCCACTAGTACAAAACATTACAATTTGTACTTTGGAAAAACTGCATTCTAAGAAAATCTAATTATGTTTTCTATTACATAAAGATAAGATGACGGCATCACTGATCCAGTACAACACAATTTAAATACCAATGATTATGTTTTTTTGTGTGTTTTGCAGGGAAAAGTTTGCAGCATCTTTTGCGGCTTTCGGGAGTTTTGTTTCTTTGCTGTTGGTGTTGAACTTCATCCCAAAACAGACCAAAATACACACCGTGCCAGAGAGTGACAGTATGACATAAACAGACAAACACACAAGACTCACCTATACACAGAAGAAATACTCTTGCTGTATGCTTTTGCAACTTTAAAAATCTTGTATATTAATACTTTTGTCTGTGTTTAGAGAAGGGATCATCAAAGTCTGTGTTTAATCTGGGGGAGATCACAAGACTGATGAAGTTTCCAGGTGTTGCAAAGACATTTACTGTGAAGATTATATCTGGATTGCCATCAGGTGAACACGTATATTAACTGTTCCTGTTTGTGTCTTTAAACTTATTTAAACACAGTAGAAACTTGCATGAAATGAAATTTCATCTTCTTCAGTCATTTAGTCCACTTAAGCCCTGTCGCTTTCTTGCAATCTACTGCAAGCTTGCATTCAGATCTTCTTCCATCCAATCAACCACCGATGCCCTATAGTTTTTTTTTTTTTCTTTTTTGATAATCTGTTTTGCTCAATCTATGTCACAATGCGGAGGTCCATCATTTTCTTGTGTTTTATATATTTATATGTTTCTTTTGTGCTTCAGGTATATTTCAAGTTATGTTCTCCATCATTGCCATGAACTTCTTCCAACTGAAGGCAGAGCAGAATGGCTATCTGATGGCTTACTTTGGCATAGTTCAAATGGTATAAGCACATGCACATTTCAGCTCAATCATATGCTATGTAAATAGCTTTGGATTAAAGCACTGCTGTGCTGAGATGGTTTTCTTTGGTAATAAGTGACACTGGTCTCTTACTGTTAAAGGTGATCCAAGGTGCTGTAATTGGGCGTCTTACATCTAGATTTACAGAGTACTCTTTACTGCTGCTGTCTGTTGGGATAAGCAGTGTAGTGGGCCTTGCACAGGTAAACTGATATTGCAAAATCATCCATCCAGTTTCCCTTTTTTGTTTTTAGTTTTAGTAACTATGGAACAATTAGTGATGTGTGTATCTCCTTTAAGTGTTTATATTTAATAGATGTGTTTTGTGTGTTTTTCAGGCTATGATGACCAATGTGTTTCAATTTTGTTTAATTGTGATACCGATGATGTTTTCTCTAAGTGTCTTCAATGTCATCACAGATAGCATGTTGACCAAGAGTGTGTCTCGCTCTGACACAGGTAATCTACGCACTCAACTAGATGCCCTTGTGTATAAGTACACATTAATATACTAAATGTTTTCATAATTGCAATACATTTGAAAATGACCATTTTTTTTAAAAAGAATAGTAATTATTTTAGTAAAGGTTCAGTAAGTGATTTCTGAGAAACACTGTTGATATCTGAAATTAACCCAAACAAACACCCCTCCCTTTAATGCTCCGCTCTCAAAATGCACAGACATGCAATGCAAGAGTGGATGTCTCTTTAGCATAGCTGAAGCGCAGCAAAAAAAAAAAAAGCTTTGTGAAAAAAAGTGAAAATGGTGTACAAACGACAAGAAAGAACAAAAAAAATAAACATACAGTACAGAAGAGTATATACAAGCAAGAGTTCTTTATATACAAGCAAAAATAATGTAAAATACCGGTAAAATGAAATGTTTACAAACATTAGGCTATAAACATGTATTTTAGGCTATTTCCAAAACAAATCTTTTAAATTTAATGGTATTCAATACAAAACAAGAATGAAAAATATAAGTATAAAATAAACATAAATTATAGTGGCATTCATTACAAACAATATTTATTTTAAAGCCTAAACCAATTTATTTAAAGCAAAACTGAAACTGAAACTCTCTCATTCGGTACAAATCCAAATGTTTCTATATTCGCACTTGAACGCTAAACTATTATTTATTATGTTGTTAACAATGCTGTGTCCCAAAACAGCATCCTTCACCACAAGCACACCACACACTAACAGATTCCATTCACAAACAACCAGACTCCCGCCTGTGAACACGGGAAATTTCGCAATGTTACAGCATGTTACAGCATGTTACAGCACGAGCTGGAGGTGAGTCTTCCGTCAGCTCGCTTTCTGATTGGGTTTTGTTTCATGTGATAATCTCCAGAGCGTGCTCACGTTTGCCTCGGGGTTCCCCCCCACACAACAGGATTTCTGATCATGTTGATTCAAGATAGAACGTCGGAGCCGCTCCTTCCAAGCAGATTCAGTCACTCTTAAAGGATTAGTTCACTTTCAAATGAAAATTACCCCAAGCTTTACTCACCCTCAAGCCATCCTAGGTGTATATGACTTTCTTCTTTCTGATGAACACAATCGGAGATACACTATATTGCCAAAATTTTGGGACGCCTGCTTTTATGTGCACATGAACTTTAATGACATCCCATTCTTAATCCATAGGGATTAATATGGAGTTGGCCAACCCTTTGCAGCTATAACAGCTTCAACTCTTCTGGAAAGGCTTTCCACAAGGTTTAGGAGTGTGTTTATGGGAATTTTTGACCATTCTTCTAGAAGTACATTTGTGAGGTCAGGCACTGCTGTTGGATGAGAAGGCCTGGCTCGCAGTCTCTGCTCTCATTCATCCCAAAGGTGTTCTGTCGGGTTGAGGTCAGGACTCTGTGCAGGCCAGTCAAGTTCCTTCACACCAAACTCACTCCTCCATGTCTTTATGGACCTTGCTTTATGCACTGGTGCGCAGTCATGTTGCAACAGGAAGGGGCCATCCCCAAACTGTTCCCACAAAGTTGGGAGCATGAAATTGTCCAAAATGTGTTGGTATGCTGAAGCATTAAGAGTTCCTTTCACTGGAACTAAGGGGCCAAGCCCAACCCCTGAAAAACAACCCCACACCATAGTCCCCCCTCCACCAAACTTTACACTTGGCACAATGCAGTCAGGCAAGTACCGTTCTCCTGGCAACCACCAAACCCAGACTCGTACATTGGATTGCCAGACAGAGAAGCGTCTCCACTGCTTTAGAGTCCAGTGGCAGCGTGCTTTACACCACTGCATCCGACGCACTTGCATTGCACTTGGTGATGTAAGGCTTGGATGCAGCTGCTTGGCCATGGAAATCCATTCCATGAAGCTCTCTACGCACTGTTGTTGAGCTAATCTGAAGGCCACATAAAGTTTGGAGGTCTGTAGCTATTGACTCTGCAGAAAGTTTGGGACTTCTGCGCACTGTGCGCCTCAGCATGCGCTGACCCCTCTCTGTGATTTTACGTGGCCTACCACTTCGTGGCTTAGTTGCTGTTGTTCCCAATTGCTTCCACCTAGTTATGATACCACTAACAGTTAACCGTAAAATATTTAGTAGTGAGGAAATTTCACGAATGCACTTATTGCACAGGTGGCAACCTATCACGGTACCACACTTGAATTCACTGAGCTCCTGAGAGCGACCCATTCTTTCACAAATGTTTGTAGAAGCAGTCTGCATGCCTAGGTGCTTGATTTTATACACCTGTGGCCATGATTGGAACACCGGAATTTAATGATTTGGAGGGGTGTCCCAATACTTTTGGCAATATAGTGTATATTAATAAATATCCTGACACATCCGAGCTTTATAATGGCAGTGAATGGGACCCACGAGTATGAGCTGAAGAAAGTGCTTTCATCCACATCCATCCATCATAAACTTGTACTCCACACAGCTCCGGGGGGTTAATAAAGGCCTTTATCTAGCTTCCACCAGACCGCCTTCTGTATTCAACTTAGGAAGAAAACGCTTACACTATGTCCTACGCCTTCCCTATTCAACAAAAGGAAAAACCTTAACTAATGCGACGCCAGTCCTGTTTTTTTCGTAACTTGAATACGGAAGGCAGTCTGGTGGAAGCTAGATATTTTAATTCATGGACATTAAATATTTTAATTTAACTTGATTTTTTTTACACAAACATATCGATTCGCTTCAGAAGGCCTTTATTAACCCCCCAGAGCCATGTGGAATATGTTTATGATGGATGGATGTGGATGGAGAGTTTCAAAGACAGCCGTTTTCCCGGTTTTGCGACCAAAGATAGCCTACAATCATTTTCTGGCAGTGTCAGAAATTCAGCCTGATCAACGCACAGTGTGTTTGCTGCTACGATCTACGTCTACTGACCAGCCAATAAAAATGCGTCGTGAAATCAACGCGACATGGCGCTAAAACTTCCCTTCTTCTTTCGCCGCTTCCTTTTTATTTTCAGCACACATAAAAACTACAACTGCCAAAGTGTGATTCAACACAGTGTTTTGTTTACCAGTAGCGCATGCTGATGACGTTTTATTCTTCTACAGAAACTTGCATCGTAGCCTACGATTCAATAGGCGTCATCATCGTACAGTCTATATGTATGTCGTACCCAAGTTTAATAGATCCATGTCGCACGGTGTGATAAAGTAATGATCTTATAGGATTGCTAAAATCATGCAGTGTATCCAGGGCTTAAGAAACATTTATGTGACAGATCATGTCAGATTTTGTTGTTGATTTGAAATATGTTATTTAATTGTGAGTTTAACAAGCTTTTTTGATATTTCATGATTCCCCCATTCAATCAGATAGGACTTGGATGCCAGAAATAGCTGCCCGGAGGTGTTGCAAATAGTGAACAGTGAACAGACTTTCTTTGAAAGAGACTTTGGTTGTGGTACTCGGTCCGATCCACTTTTAACAGCGTTTCTCAGAAATCCCTTACTGCACCTTTAATTCATTCTTTACGCATTTATATTAACAATATATTTTATAAAAAAACAGGCTCTTACTGTTATAATTAATCATCAACTAGTTAATCATTCAAAAGGAAACCAATTTCAAGCACTTTTGTGTGGTGTTTGTGTGTTGTATTTAGGAACCATGCTGGGTCTGTGTGCTTCGGTGCAGTCTCTTTTGCGAACTGTGGGCCCAACTATCGGAGGATTCCTCTATGAGACATACGGTGTGCCATCCTTTGGATACATCCAGTGTGTCATCAATGCTGCTGTTTTCAGCCTTCTTCTATCCACTGGAGGGCGCTCACATAGAACATAAACGTTGTTTATGAGAATGGTGTTTGTGGCCACATGGTGTGGGAGAGGGCAGTTTACAACACACCCATGGGCATTTAACTTACCTCCTCACACACTGGGGAAGAATTTATCCCAATAGCTAAATAACCCAGTCGATCTTAGTTTTGTGAATGCCACAGACATTCAAAATATATTGTTACTGTCAAATCACACCTCTTTATATCACACGTTAGCTCAGGATAGATTTTATGAAGTTTCATATGTTGAAAAGAAGCTGGCATGTAAATGTTTACTGTAGGCCAGTACAAAGCAATGCAATATGGTTTATCTATGTGGTGTTAGACTTGTTTAAACGATCCCAGATGATACAGTAATTATTTATTTTAATGATGTTGAAGTCAGAAGATGTCACGTAAAAGGACAATTTTCAAAATCCATAATCACCTTCAGTGTCACTGTATCTGAAACTACTCAAATGTATTTGCAGTAAAATCTGTTCTCTTCACTTTGATTGATCTTTTTTTTCTGAGAAAGGCTTCTGTCTGTCCACTCTTTTCCATGTTTAGCTTCACAACAATCCAGCTGCAGATTATGTGCACATCATTGCTGGCATATAGATTCTGAAATTTACTCTGAATATTACTACAGGGTTCAAGTTTCCAAAAATAATGTTCCGAAATTGTTATATATATTAGGCAGGTGTTAAAGGTTTAGTTCACCCAAAAAATAACAATTCAGTCATAATTTACTCACCGTCATGTCATTCCAAATCCTTCGTTCACGTGAGCAGCAGGACGCATGCGTGTGATGCTGACGCAATAGCCGGCCAATAATGAGTCACGTTCTGACATAGAACCTGGAAGCGCTGGATGTAAACAACCTATGAGAATGACACAGAAGAGAAGATATTGTTGAATAAAGTTATTTTTGTTTTGTTTTTGCACACAAAAAGTATTCTCGTCACTTCATAAAATTAAGTTTGAGCCACTGCTGTCACGTCGACTGTTTTAACGATGTTTTTAATACCTTTCTGGACCTTGAAAGTGGTGGTTAAATTGCTGTCTATGGAGGGACAGAAATATCTCAGACTTTATTACAAATATCTTTATCTGTGTTCCGAAGATGAACGAATTCTTAAGGGTGTGGAACGACATGAGGGTGAGTAAATGATGACAGAATTTTCATTTTTGCGTGAACAAACCCTTTAAGGAGAATGCACTGACAGTCTCAGTTAACTTGCACTTTCATCGCATCTTTTTATTTTCAGTATGATCAAAGTGAATGGTGACCTCTCATTCTGCTTCTTACCATCTCCTTTTGAGAAGCAAGGAATTTATACAGATGTGAAACAACACGAGACAGAATTATCTTTTTTATTAAGGTGTACTATCCTTTTACCACCTTCAGTGGATCTGTCACTTGATCAAAATATTTTTTATTGTCAATGGAAAAAAAAGAATATCAACAGTTAGGCCAAAACTTTGGCATTTTCTTGCAGCAACAGTAAACAGGCCTCCCGTTCTCTCCCTGAAGTTGTGGTTATGAATTAGTGATGTTCATTAGCATATATTATGCTAATGACGGAGAGCGCGCAACGGGTGTTATCTTCAGCACCTGAGCGCGGACACACAGGAGAGAGAGAGAGAGAGAGAGAGAGAGAGAGAGGAGCTGCTGCACTCAGACGGGAATATGCGTCGGTAGTGCCCATCGGTGTAAGACTGTGAAGGGGAGAATCTCATTCCATTTCAAGTGATTCGCATGAGTCACGAATGGATCCTATTTTAACTCCCGGAAAGAAACTTTTTTTACTCTATTTATTATTCTTTATCCTAATATATCAAGGTAAGTAGCATGACGATGGACTAGTGTGTTCACTTACGCTCTAATATACTGATTATCATTTTAAAATGAAATTTAGGTAATTTAACTGTAAAATATTTAGTAAAAAGTTTATATTATTGTTGTAAAAAGAAGGAAAAACACTTCTTCTGGCAGTGAAGGGAGAACTGTAATATAATGTTAATAATGTCTTTATGCCTAAATTCCTTATCTTAATATAGCCTATCATAGTGAATTACATAATGGTCTTAATCATTTTTATAAAAATATAATTTATATTTGTAATTTATAATGCATAGTTTCCAAACGTTTGATTAAATTGTTTGATACAGAAAAGTGTTACACTGACTGAAAAAATCTAATCATAAACATTTAAAAGTGCCGCACTAATATGATAATTTGTTTCTTTTTAGCACATATCACGTGGGGTACTGAAAGTCTGAATTTAACACAACAGCATGATTTTGAAAAGTAAGTATTACGATTTACATTATTTACATTTATGTGCCGATTTGCGTGCTGTATGTTTTATTTTCATTTATTTATTTATTGAAACAGAAAAAAATAAAATAAAAAAAACGTTTATATTACAATTTACATCTATTTACATGATAATGGTAAACATTCTGCACATTTTGAGCAACTTAAAACTTAGGCATCCGGCCTCGTGACTTAACTCGCGCTAATTTTACGCATGTTTGATGAAATCACCTGAAAGGTCTTCAGGTCTGTAATAGTTGTGAAACAGGCCGTCAAAGCTCAGTCGAAACGCCTGTGAGTCTCTGGCTTTTCTGTCGAACACAAGTGCTGATTAGCTGTGTGTGAGGAACAAACCGCTCCTTGTTCTCTGTGTGTCCCAGCAGCAGCGAAAGCAGCAGGATAATGCTGGAGAAATGGGATCCCGCTTTCCAAACGGAGCAGGTAGGAGAACTGAAGCGATGCATTGAGAGAGCGCACAGGAAACCTGCGCTAAAGCAGTGCCATGAGGTTAAATGCATAACATTACAGAAAACAAGGTGTTTGCAAAATATCTGTTTTCTTGATCTATGATAAAGGCGAGTTTGCAATCTGTGAGAATCTGATTTAATTAGGATCTAAATTAAAGTGAAATATTACACATTTCAATGCTGTTTAAATGACAAAATATAAAGGAATTTTAAACGTTATAGCGTAATACGTATTTCTACACAGTTCCAGCAAAAGCTAAGATGATCGTTTCTCTCCTGGCTCATTGAATTATTTTTTCCATTACTGTTTTTCAGTAGCCTACTTTTCACCAATACCATGTGTTTAATAATTGAAAAAGAAAAGACTTACGCACGAATGATATCAGGGTTAATTTCCTCTTGTACGACAGTTTGTTCTATTGAAGAGTTAACCATTGCAACCGTACGCTGCTCGAGCAGTCCGAGTCTGACCAAACATTAACACTGCGTCATTATATTTTTATCATAAATTTACATGTAGTCTGACATAAACTAGTGATTTTTGTTTGTTTATTTGTTTTAAAAGTATTTATTTGGCTTTTGGTTAAACTGGTGCGCCCAAAAATCAGTTGCACAATTATGAAAGAGACAGATTGCGCCCTGAAAAATTCCTTACAATTTTTCTTTTAAAAGAAGCTGACCCCCACTGAAATTCATTGTTTAATTCGCACACTGAAAACACATCCCCCAGTTCTGGCTTTGTTGAGCTTTGGGACAAAAGTCGTCATTTCGGAGGCAGTAAAGCGGTTTCAGGTGTCCGCTGTGCGCTCAGGATTGGTAAAGCTGGAGCGGCTGTTCCCCAGAGCCGCTATTCACTGAGACACACTGGCCCCGTTCATTATGTCAGAATACATCTCCGTTACAGCCTCGTAAGCTACATAAAATTATTGAACTCTCAGATATCAGGTGTGATGGGGAGAAGCGGCCAGAATAGAGCCGGTTTCGGTCAGATAAGAAAATGATTTAGTTCTGAAGTGAAGTGAATCGCTAATCGCTCTCATGTACCCCCTCCTGCGGTAATAATAAACTCCTATCCATGTTATGCGCAGCACATTTTGTACAAGGGTACAATGATTTATTAGATTAGGACTTTGATTGGAATTTCAGATTTGCCCTGCGGCGTCCTGCTTCTATTCTCCTGATAAATTTCATCTTGGAGGTCTTCATTAATCCGATATATATGAAAACAAATGAATGTAGCAGTAGGACAGAACTTAGGTTTAATTAGTCAACTAATTTGAACTGCTAGAGTTACATAAGCTACTTGTACATACTTGTAGCCTAACAAAAGAAAATGCCTTTGTATAATAACCTCAAATTTTAAGAGTTCTGTGTCTTTTCTGCCAATTGAGAGGCAGAGTAGGGACCCCCATGCTACATATTTAAAATAATAATAGTAGCCTATATAAATAATAATAATAATAAACCTGAGTGTTTCATTTTAAGCATGACATGCATATGCTACAATATTAATGTACTTACATATTTTTATGCACATTACAATAATCAGTTTTAATGTGCACATTACATTTTAATTTTACTCAATGCACTTGAATGTGGGATGGACTAAACTTCTTAACTTCAGCTGGTTGGCATCAAGTAAATATTGAATTTTTGTAGTATTTTAAAATCAAACAATAATTGGCAAACTCCCTGGACTAGCCCTGTGGACCCGCTAGCAGTCACAGAACCACTGTTACACAAACTATGTGTTAACTTCAATCATTTTATTCTCTAAAGAGATCCTTAGAGAGCAACACATCGTCAGCAGAGCAAACAGAAGCACAGAAGCCATCACCCCGCAGAGCCACCGGTAAGACCTGAGCTGAATGTTACCATACTTTAAGAGGAGGCCCAGTGCTCTTTTTGTGTGTGTTTTTGGGTCTTTGTGTGTGTTTTCCCCCTATTGAGCTTTGCCTTGTGTGTTTTATTTCAGCTTCCATGCCTTTTTGTTTACACCTGCACATACGTGTATCTGTTAAGAAACTGTTTGTTAATGTGTCAATGTTGTGGACACACCGGAATTTGCTTGTTAATAACTGTTTGTGTTACTATTATAACATGTTAATAATTACAGTGTGTGCAAGTTTGTGATGCATAAACACTATTTTCGTTGTGAGAAACTGAAAACTATAAGAGTTATGCTCATTTGAAATGTGAGAAAGGGACTGCCTCCTCTTTCAGTGGACATCTGTTCAGTAGGCTGATGAGTGTCATCATTACACACAAGAGCTGGATTCATCTTAATGCTAGAATGACCACTTCAGTTACCAGATATCAAACACACGCTTAAACGCACTGAAACACACACTATTTTAATGTGCTTTATTTCTGTTGTGCAGGTGAGTGTACATCTTCTTGTCTGAATGGGGGTTGGTGTGTCCATCCAGACTCCTGTAACTGCACTTTATACCAGGCCACTGGAACACACTGTCAGACAGGTACTGTACTGTGCAACATGCAACACTTAATCTCACTTTGAGATTCCTCAATGAGTTTTGGCATGACAAATAATAGATCAAATGTTTCAGTCCCCAACCTAGGCTTTGAGCGAGAGATGACGTGCCGCTCGTGGGGACAATATAACTATGAAACCTTTGATGGACTTTATTACTACTTCCCTGGAAAATGCAGCTACACGTTACTGAAAGACTGTGAAGACAGCGCCCGGTCAAGTGTACATATACAGGTGATCTCTTATAATGTTTATAAATGCTAATTTACTACAGCATACATTTGTAGTTTCACTGATGTTCTAGTGGTAGAAAATATGTCCTTTACCAGATGGTGATTTGTTGCCTTTTTTGCCATTTGACTGCTATTAGCTTCAGATGTGGCTCGTTTGAGCAGGCTACTGTTCTCTGCTTTGCATCAGAGATGCCATATACAGTATGTGTGTGTGTGTACTGCACAACTGTTGCCTGAGGAAGATATTTATTGGCATTCATAGAGAAAGTGATCTCATTATTATGGTCATTTATGCCCATTACAGTTTAATACAGTAATTACAGCCAGGGCCAAAACAGAATTGGCTTTGTTCTCCCAGACTCACTGATGGGAATCCAGAGGAGGTGAGCTAACTCAGCCAGGAGTTTTTAGGCCATTAGCTTAAGTGCCAATATCATTTATCAATGAATTGAAAGGATGGCTGACAGTAATGCAGAACTTAAGCAGGATTGGCCCGGCTGCTCTGGATAAGTAGACTCCGCTCTTTGATGATGTAGTGGAAGCTTTTTAAGAGCTGTGTTTGCAGACTCTTTATACTAGTGGTAATGTGGTTTACTTCCGCTTTATTTTAGAGTTGGAATTCTTTTTAACCTAAAATTTAGGTTTTTTAAAGCTGGCATGAAACGGAAGTTGCGATAGTCTTCTCTTCCCTATTGTGACATATATCCAAGTGAAACAGCTTCTCGAACAAGAAGAAATGTAGGGCGAAACTTGATTTTGTCCATTGGGAATTGAATGAATCGTTGGATCATTGTGGTTTGCTATTCCTGTGATCTCAAGTGAGTGACAGGATGTCCCGCCCACACACCGGTAAACCCGTCATCAGATAAGAGACGTCGTTGCAGGGGGAGGGGGAGTATAATAAACACTGCAGTATTCCATAAAAAAATAAGAATAGTCACTTTTGATTTCATGGTAACTTTAACATGGTGAGATTCTTAAATCATGCTTCATTATTAATTATTGATCTGCAGGTGCATAATGACCCAGAATGCAGTTCTTTCCCATACTCCTGCACACGTTCAATCAGCCTCTTCCTGCCGTGGGAGGGGGAGATTAGGTTACAGAACTTCAGTGTTACTTTCAAGGGTCAAAGGTAATGAACATTCACATTCAACCACACACTAGTCACTTAACCTCAACCTGACCTACACGATATCTTAGAGATTCTTTTAAAGAAGCTGTACAGTGATGGTTTAAGTGTGTGTTGTATTGACTGTAGTTGAATATCCTCTCTCTGTAGTGTGCAGCTGCCCCATCACATCCACGATGTTGAGCTGGAGCGAATCTCTGACTACATCGTAGTGTCACAGCCACATGGTTTCACGCTGGCCTGGCAGGGGTTCACTGGCTCTGTGTACATCAAGATGAGTCCTGAGTTTGTTGGACACACCTGTGGACTTTGTGGCAATTTCAATGCTGACACTCAGGATGACCTAAAGACCAGCTATGGCAAGTTTCACTCAATTTATTGTGTCATTTGAATTAAAACTGTGTGATGGAAAGGAAAATCATCAGCAATAATAGATCAAGATTAGAAAGTATAGATTTTAATTGATAATCTAATTTTTTTTTTTAACAAATTAGTTCTTTGCTTTTTCACATTATGCCTGTCAATACCAGTGATACACAATATTATACATATAGTAATTAAAATTAAATCCTAAACATTTTTCTCTCAACTTCTTTGCTTTTGACAGTCAGACAAGTAATATTTGATGAAGCTAACTGTAGTTGACATGAAATATAGGAAGTTAAAATGTTCTGTGGTGTGACAGGCTGTACACATTTTTATGTGCATAATAATCAGTATTGGGAAAAGTTATTTTTAAAAGTAATGCATTACAATATTGCATTGCTCCCTAAAAAAGTAACTAATTGGGTTACTTAGTTACTTTTTATGGAAAGTAATGTGTTACATTACTTTTGCGTTACTTTTTCTCATCTGGGCTGGGCTGTTTGTTTGTTTGTTTTTATAACAACAAAAAAGTTCTATTTTTGGCAAATGTAAAGGCCCTTTCACACCAAAAGTGAAATGAATAAGCCTCGGGCTGAAGGAAATGCAAATTCATGCCTGTAAAGTAGAGGGTGCAGCTCAAACAAACCTTTCAGCTGTGCTGCCATTCTGGAATACAGAAGAATAGGATCCAGGAGAAGAAGTAAATGAGTAAATGTACGCTCACATTTAGTCTAGAACTAGTCTAGAATAACCATCATGGTCACACAGCGCACTCAGCGCACACAATGCCTCTACACTTACTCCCAATTTCTCTCAACATGGGGACAGGAGAGATGTCAGTCAATAATTGGGAAAACAAAGTAACTTGCGTTACTTATTTGAAAAAGAAACTCAGATATTTTGTTGTAAATTTAAAAGTAATGTGTTACTTTACTAGTTACTTGAAAAAGTAATCTGATTACGTAACTCGTGTTACTTGTAATGCGTTATCCCCAACACTGATAATAATACATTCTTTCATAATTATTATGCATGTAGTTTTAGAGAATATTTACCTTTAAAAAAAGTGATTTTAAAATCTTGTTGTTGATTTATAAAAAAGTGCATGAACACAATGCATCACCTACTCATCTGCATTATCATTGTTTGCTTCAGGTGTTTTCACACAGGATTTGTCCATGTTTGGAAACAGCTGGGCAGAGGAGGAGCCACAGCTGGCTAGATGTCCTGTCGTTCCCTCTCTCTACCCCTCACCATGTGCCACAAAGGATGCTCATGTCTTATTGGTACTGCATACACACACACATTCTCTCTCACACACACACACACACACAAAATATACCTGGTTAATAAAGACTCTGGTTCTTCACTGCAGAAAGTGGAAGAAGTTTGTGCCACCCTACTGAACGAACCGTTCCAGTCTTGCCATGAGTTTGTCAGTCCGTATTCATACATGGCCAGTTGCTCCAATGACCTCTGTCTGTAAGTACTGACATAAAACTGAACTACTGACAAGCTATAAACCTGCATTGCAAAGCTACTGACATTACTTTCCAAAGTGTTATCCTAAACATACTCATGTTATTGCTGCTATTGCACTTTATAACTGTTGTGTGTGTATAATTGTTTCACCTGGTGCAGATCTGGTCCCAATGGAGATGTGGTGTGCCACGTGTTCACAGAGTATGCTAGAGCATGTGCCCATGCTGAACACCCGCTGCATAACTGGAGAGCACACTTTCCTGTTTGCAGTAAGTTACTTGCAAATACACAAATGTGTATTTGAGTTTATTTCATAAAGGTGTTAAATGTACTGTTAATATTTTAAAACATATATTTCAGACTGACTGAGTATTCGGATGTAAAAGAGCAAATATATACACCTTTGAAATGTATATCACATGATCCTTCAGAAATCATTCTAATATGCTGATTTGGTGCTCTAATAACATTTCTTATTATTATCAATGTTGAATGGATTTTGAATGAATGGAAAATTCAAAAGAACAGCATTTATTTGATATCTTTTGTGACAAAGTAAATGTCTTTACTGTCACTTTTGATCAATTTAATGCATCTTTGTGCATTAAAAGTATTAATTTCTTTGCAGAAAATTCTTCCTGTCACCAAACGCTTGAATGGTAGTGTAAAAAAATAATTTTAACAGTTTATTTATATTTTGCTATTGCCTGCGTTTTATAAAAGCAAAAGGTCATGTGTTACAGTAATTTTGCCACAGTTGTTAGGCATGACGTTAAGTTGTAAAATTACTTTAATGCTCATCTAATGGTTTATTTCATCTGCAGACATCAAATATTTCAGTGCTTTTAGCCATTTGATCATTTAAGTGTTAGGCTATTTTTTTGCCATGAGATACATATTGTGAGAGTGAATGTTGTTCTTGGTCGTAGATGTTGATTGCCCCGGCGAGCTCCTTTTCAGAGAGTGTATTACCTGCTGTCCCGTGCACTGCAAGATTGAACATATGTGTATAGACAGCAAGCTACAGTGTTTGGATGGCTGCTACTGCCCTGATGGTAGTAACACTAAATGAACTAAACACAAGCTTTACATATGTGTTAATTTATGAATGTTTGAAGACAATAAAATAATTTTACTGTCTCTAGATTTGATCTACGAGGATGGAGTGTGTGTTAAGGCATCAGACTGTCCTTGTGAGCACCACGGGATGCTGTATCCCTCCGGACATGTCATACAGGAAGACTGCAACAACTGGTCAGATACTATATTATCTTATGCACTGTATACTTGAATGCATAAAGAAATATTAATGCTTGTCTGTGTGGTACTGAATGTACAGTATGGATCCATATTTATTCCTGCATTTTTATTTTCAGCTCATGTGTTGGGGGCATATGGAACTGCACAGAGCACAACTGCCCAGGTGTTTATCTGTTTTTCTTTTTATTCACTTTTTTCATATTTACTGTACCATCATTGTATATTCATTTTTACATTTCATTCATTTACATCTTTCTAAACCACATTTTCTCAATTCACTGGTTCTGAATGTATCTTATTAACAATTAATTACCTTGCTATTCCAGAGATTTTATTAATTTAGCCAAATATAACAAGTCTGATTCACCTTTCCTCATATACTTTTTGTGTACTGATGTATACACCTTATTCTAGTGGAATTACACTACCAGTCAAAAGTTTGGAAACATTACTATTTTTAATGTTTTTGAACGAAGTCTCTTATGCTCATTAAGGCTGCATTTATTTCATAATAAATACAGAAAAAACTATAATATTGTAAAATATAATTACAATTTAAAATTATGGTTTTCTATTTTAATGTACTTTAAAATATAATTTATTTCTGTGATGCAAAGCTGAATTGTCAGCATCATTACTCCAGTCTTCAGTGTCACATGATCCTTCAGAAATCATTCTAATATGCTAATTTATTATCAATGTTGGAAACAGTTGTGCTGCTTAATATTATTTTATAACCTGTGATACTTTTTCAGGATTCTTTGATGAATAAAAAGTTAAAAAAATATCAGCATTTATTTAAAATAGAAATCTTTTGTAACAATATACACTACCGTTCAAAAGTTTGGGGTCAGTAATTTTTTTTCTTTCTTTTTTTGAAAGAAATTAATACTTTTATTCAGCACGGATGTGTTAAATTGATAAAAAGTGATAGTAAAGATTTATATTGTTAGAAAAGATTTATATTTTGAATAAATGCTGTTCTTTTTAACCTTTTATTCATCATTGAATCCTGAAAAAAGTATCACAGGTTCCAAAAAAATATTAAGCAACACAACTGTTTTTAACACTGATAATAACTGAGTATCAAATCAGCATATTAGAATGATTGCTGAAGGATCATGTGACACTGAAGACTGGAGTAATGATGCTGAAAATTTTAAATTGTAATAATATTTCACAATATTATTGTTTTTTCTGTATTTATTATGAAATAAATGCAGCCTTAATGAGCATAAGAGACTTAGTTCAAAAACATTAAAAATAATAATGTTTCCAAACTTTTGACTGGTAGTGTACTTATCTTTAATAAAGTAAGTAAAAATTAGTTATTAATTAGAAAATTAAAACTTTTATTCTACAAGGATGCATTAAATTGAATAAAAGTGACAGTAAAGGCTTTTTACAGTGTTAAAGATTTTTATTTAAAGTAAATGCTGTTCTTTTGAACTTTCTATTCATTAATGAATCCTAAAAAATGTATCCTGGTTTCCACAAAAATATTAAACAGCACAACTGTTTTCACAATTGATAATAATAATAAATGTTTCTTGTACACCAAATCAGCATATTAGAATGATTTCTGAAGGATCATGTGACACTGAAGACCAAAGTAATGACTGTTGAAAAATCTGATTTGACATCACAGGAATAAATTACATTTTAAAATATATTAAAAAAAGAAAACATTAAAAAAAAAAAATATATTATTTCACAATATTACAGTTTCTTACTGTATTTTTGATCAAATACATGCAGCCTTGGTGAGCATAAGAGACTTTTTAAAAAAATTAAAAAAAATCGTATCCAACTCCAAACTTTTAAATGGTACTGTACCCTATTAATTTAAAAATATATATATATATTTTTAACAGGGGAGTGCTCTGTGACAGGAGATATGTTCTTCCAGTCGTTTGATGGCCGTGTTTACACATTTCCTGCTACGTGCCAGTACGTTTTAGCCAAGAGCAGAAACTCGGGCAGGTTTACTGTGACCATTCAGAATGCACCCTGTGGAGCCGTAAGTCCCTCTGCACTTTCATGCTATCCGCACCAACACAAACCTCAAGTATTAGCACACAAAAGAGAAAAGACTTAAGGCATGCCAGATGTAGCATGCCAAACCTTTATTCATCATGTTCCAGAACTGCTCTAGTGTGGTGATCTAAAGAGAAATCTGGTGGAACACAGCTTCAGTAGACAGACTTAAGATTACAGCTTCTAGATTTGTGTGATTAGTCAAGCTATTGGCATATTAGCAGTTAGAGTAGCTGTACTTGTTAGTGTGCTAGTTAAATTAGTGCTAGATTAGGCACAAATAATTGCACAGCCTTTCTTCCAGATAAAGTTTCGTTTTTTGGGTTGAGATAAAGCAAAGTCTTAGATGAGCTTGTGCCGTGATTAGACCCTGCTTAGCTTTGACACATAAAACATGAAATGATACAAAACATGAAGAGATTCTCCCCCTCAAAGCCTTCCTTTCCTGAAGCCCAGACCTGCTGATGCTAAAACTCAACACACAGAGAGCAGTCTGGTGTATGGTGTCACTGTCTGGACTCTGAACAAGCTATTCTGCTTATCTGAGCCTCTGAATGACAGAGCCAGAGACTTTGTAGTTGCTGATAGAGAGCGAGAGAGAGAGAGAAGAGAGAGAGCGAGAGATGTATTTCAGTAAAGCGACTGCTGAAAGATCCCCACATAGGCACCTGTTGGTAGCATCCATCATTTCCTTGAATGGAGCGATTCAGAGTCTGAATGGTTTATCTCCTGTGAACAGCTCTCAGTAACTCATTCACAAGCATAAATGCTTAATTCCTAAACAACATGATTACTGAATTAGTCAAAACTGAAACAGATGATCCGATAGGTTTGTTTCCCTGTGCTGACATTTATCCATTGTGTTTGATGCAGTAGTTCTATAGCTGCTGATATTATGTGTGTTGGAATGGGGCGTTCTGACTTTCTGATTTTGTTTTTGCTTTGTTATGTCTGCAGAATCTGGATGGTGCTTGTATTCAGTCAGTCAACCTGGTGCTGGATGAGGATCCACGTACTGAGATCACAATGAGCCACAGTGGAGAGGTTTTTCTGGCCAGCCAGTTCAGGATCTCACTGCCGTATTCAAATGGTAATGAACTACAGCTGCTCTGTAATGAGATGGATATGGCATGGAAATGTGCTATAACACTTCCAAAAATGTATCAATAAGTACTACCATAGGTTTTTCAAGGACAAAAGTACTTTGGGATACCATGTAAATACCATGCATTTGTCCTAATATTACCATGTAATACCATGACTGTACCATGATTCAGCCTCATGCTTTTCTGTATGGGAACTCTTCTATTAGTAGATGAATATATTTCTGTGTTTTAAACTTTATTTACTTTAAATGTGTTTCAGATTACAAATTACATACAGACACATATCCGCCACACTGATGTCCATCCATAATGTCTGGTTTTATGTTTTACTTTTAAAGTAATTTTTAAAAAATCATGTCATTATTTAATCAGTCCTCATGTCATTCCAAGACTTTCTTTCTTCGGTGGAACACAATAGAAGATACTTAGAGGTATGTCTCAATGTTTTTTGTACATACAATGGAAGTCATTTGTAACCAAAAGTGTTTGGTTCCCAACATTCTTCAAAATATTTATGTTCCACAGAAGAAAGAAAGTAAGAAAGAAAAAAGTAAATAAAGAACTATATATATGGGTGAACTATATACATAAAAAAAAATATATTCCACAATAAAAAAGGTATGTGTGTCTGAGTCTGTTATTCATAGACCTACATGTGTTTAATAAACTGATGTCTTTTCAGATGTTTTTCAGATCCAGGAGCTGTCGTCCATGTTTGTTCAGGTGAAGTCATCGCAGGGTCTGCGGCTGCAGTATAACTGGAGGGAGTTCAGGCTGTACCTGCAGTTGGAAGAGCGGTGGAGAGACGATACTGTGGGGCTCTGCGGAACCTTTAACGGCAACATTCAGGATGACTTCCTGTGGGTTTCACTCTACTTCCTGCTTTCTTTCCCTATCTTGCTGTCTGTTTTTGCTCATATTCAACTTATTCTCCTACTCTCCTTGAATTTGTGAGTGTATTTTGTTAATGCGTTACTCTAGTGCACCCTCTGGCATGATTGAAAGCACGCCATACTTGTTTGGAAATGCATGGCGTGTGTCTTCAGCATGTGTGCCACGGCCCAGCTTACCCCAACTTGATCCTTGTGACACACACCAGCAAGCAGGTGACACATTCACCTTGTTATGCATAACCTTGTACCTTTTTAGACGGCTAGGCTTAAATGTCTTTCTGTGTGATTTCAGCCTCTTATGCAGTGGAGAAGTGTGACGTGCTGACGCAAGAGGTTTTTTCTGCCTGTCATGAATATGTGAGTCCAGTGGGTTTTCAGCTACAGTGTCGTGCAGACGTCTGTAAATGTGGAGCACCATGCCTGTGCTCCATCCTCGCTCACTACGCTCGCACCTGCAGGAGACATGGTGTCATCGTTGAGTTCCGCTCACACCTGCCTGAGTGTGGTGAGTCTAACACATACAGTACGCACAGTGCAAATACAATACCATTCAAAAGTTTTGGGTCAATAATTTTTTTTGTTGTTGTTGAAAATCTATTATTCTCACAAAGGCTGCATTTATTTGATAAAAAAACCCAGTAATGCTGTGAAATGTTATTACAATTTAAAATATCTGTTTTCTTTTTGAATACATTTTAAAATGTAATTTATTCCTGTGATGGCTTAACTGAATTTTCAGCATTATTACTCCAGTCTTCAGTGTCACATGATCCTTCAGAAATCATTCTAATTTGCTGATTTGATGCTCAAGAAATATTTTTATTTATTTTATATATTATCAATATTATATTATTAATATCAACAGTTGTGCTGCATTCAAAAGTTTTAAAATGTAAAAATTAATTTATTTGAAACAGATTTTTTTGTAACAATGTAACATTTTGATCAATCAGTCTGTCATTTTTGATAAATTTAATGCATTCTTGCTGAAAAAATATCACTCCAAACTTTTAAATGGTAGTGTACATGAGCTTCAGTACCTTGCTAATTTCCATTGTTCGTGAGAATAAAATGTATATGTGTCTGGTCTGTGTGTAAATGTTTCTGCAGCCATCTTGTGTCCGTCTACTATGGAGTATGGAGTCTGCGTGTCTTCATGTCAGCGCCGCTGCCAGTTTCTGTCTCTCCCACAGCCGTGTGGAGATGAGTGTGAGGAGGGTTGCGTGTGTCCGGAAGGAACATACTTCAACATGCATACACACACCTGTGTGCCACGGTAAAAGTTGAAATATAGTTAAATGAACTACTTTATGGTACTTTATTGTGCTTTTTTGTAGCTTGACAGATATACAGTACTCACTACGAACTGCTTCATAATTCTTCTTTGGGTTTGGAACAACATGAGTAATAATGACAGAAGTTTCCTTTTTAATGAACTATTCCTTTACAACTGTTAAAACAGTGTTGATCCATTACATTTGAATACAGAATTTAGAATTGGAGTTCCAAATGAAACTTCATGAGAATCATGATCATCTAATTCTGCCAATTTCAACACAATGGTAAATAAACAATAGACATAGACATCTACGCGACTACCACTTTGACGCTTCAAAAAGTTCATAAAGAGATCGGAAAACTAATCCATATGAATTGACTGGTTTAGTTCAAATTTTCTGAAGAGAATATAAACATTGGTCAGCGAACATAAACAGAAGCTCAGTGGAACCTGAATGACGCACGAGAACAAACCTCTTCTGGAAGCTCAAATGTGCTGCGTAACACGAGAATGGTTACGCAGCACGTTTGAGCTTTCGGAAGACCGGAAGGGTTACACTTTATTTTACAGTGCCGTAGTTACATTGTAATTACTCAAATAAGTACTGCGTGCTATTAACTAACTACATGTACTTACTATAGAGTTACAGTTAGGGTTAGGGTTTGGTTTAGGGTTAGTTACTTGTAATTATGCATAATTTACTGTTATTACTATAGTAAGTACATGAAATAACGTGTAACTACGGCATTAAAATAAAGTGTTACCGAGGTTTGTTCTTGTGCGTCATTCAGGTTTGGTTGAGCATCTGTTTATGTTCGCTGATCAATGTTTATATGTGAGTAAAAGCCTAAATTAAATCTGTTCATCAAGTAAAGCGATCATGTCTCGTCAGAAAATTTGGACTAAACCACTCGATTCATATGGATTAGTTTTCCAATCTCTTTATGAACTTTTTGAAGCGTCAAAGTTGCAGTTGCGTAGACTGTTAATGGAGGGGCAGAAAGCTCTCAGATTTCATCAAAAAGATCTTCATTTGTGTTACGAAAATGAACAAAAGTCTTACGGGTTTGGAACGACTTGAGGGTGAGTAATTAATGACAGAATTTTAATAAATTAATAAATATGCTAAATTTCTTAACTCAACTCCCTCCTCATTTTTTTAAACATCAGCTTTATGACTTTGACCTAGATTGAGTGATTTAGTGTGTGTGAGAGTAAAGTTATTTGCAGTCCTCGTTCAAACAGGCTGTAAAATGTTATGGACCTGACAACCTCAGGTGTTGTATAACGCTTTTAGCCTCCTCACATGGGTTCACTTCCCTTAAATGTCCCGTGTCCCACTGCCACATACTCAGTGTGTGCTAGAGTTACAGCACTCACGCTGGCAGAGGCTGAGAGAAAGTCAGGGATGTGATAGAGAAGGCCTCTTTCTCTACTACAGACTCAACCGCTGCACTTAGGCCTTTAGTAGGCCTGTAGTCTCTCACCTCTAACCCAACTACTATACTAGTTCAACTGTTTTAAACAGCTCAGAGAGAATGTATTGGCTTAAGTCACACAAGATGAATCATCACTATGTTCATCCTCACTCATTAAGCATCCAGTGTCTTGTGATTGGCTGTGCTGTGTCATGCAGCATTGTCACTTTTGACAGTGTGTTATTTAACTAAATTGTCTAGAATTTCAGTTCAATTTTTTTCTTATATATGTTATTGCATATATTGGTTCTGAGTTGAATACTTTTTTATATATTGTGGAACAGAAGTGAGTGTCCATGCAGTTTTCTCGGTGCTGACTACTCTCCTGGAGATGTGATCATGACATCATCAGGTGTACAGTAAGATTGCCTTATTCATTCATATTAAACATCACCACACTGCCAAACTCTCCATAAAAAGTAGTGTTTTGTCAGGGCATAATGTTTTATATCTGTATATCACAGCAGCCCAGTAGAATACACTCACTGCCTCACATCAGTTAACATTTTTTTTTAACATCAACAGAATTTGCCAAGATGGAAAACTCGTTTCCCAGAGCTCAATTATTGGTGAGTGTTGTATTTCAGCATCCTGATGTAAAACTCTTTGAATGTCTGCAGTGTTTGCGGTTTGTTTGAATTTGCATATCTACAGTGCTGGAGTTCAGTGTGTGTTCTCTTTCTTTCTTCTCTCAGATACCCTGTGCCCACCAGGGCAGTTTTATGAGGACTGCGGGAACCGAGTAGACGGCCCTTCGGCCAGTAAAGGTTTAGCCTGTGAACAGACCTGCGAGTCGTATTTGCTGAACCTCACCTGCTCCACTCATGAGCCGTGTGTGCCTGGCTGTGCTTGTCCCGCGGGGTGAGTGGAGTCTTTGCTGTCTGCAATCTTGGTGTCTGTTATTACTTACAAAAACATACTGTGGTGGACCATATTCATATACCAGTGGCAACTGGAGCTTTGCAATATTTACTAATGGCAGTAGGCAAGAAACAAGATTATAAACGCTGAACTGAATGTGTTACGACAGACTTATGCATCTGTTTCCAAAATGTAAATTTCAAATGCTGTCAGTCACATACACTGTTCGTTCACACTATGACATTCAAAACTTTGGAATCATTTCATATTCATCAAAGAATCCTGAAAACACGTATCACAGTTTCCACAAAAATATTAAGCAACATAACATTTTCAGGTATCTGCAGTGGACTTCAGGTGGTGACAAGTGTAAATGCATCTGGTTGTTGACACTCTCTCTCCTATTGTGTCTTTGATCTTGAAATTAGCTGATGATAAATGAAATGCAGTGCATATCTGTTACTTTCATTGATGTGAGCTCCATTAAAATGGGAATTGAAGATCGGATTTATATTTGTTTTGTGGAGACACATTTATGTGGCCAAGTGTAAATGGAACCGTTTTAACAAATCAGATAGCTATCCAATCAGTAAAAACACATGAAGGGAGCAGGTGTAGTCTCTTCTTGAACTACATGTTTCTGGCAGAATTTGAGTTCTAATGTGATTGCTTTTGGTCTTTTTGATTGCTTTCATCTGTTCAATGTCTGCCAATTGCATTTTAGCCAATTTAAACACTGAGGACTCTTTAAAAGTACCTGAGTGTGTTTATTCCTCATTTGTTTTGGCAGTATATTTTTTTTTATATATTTAAAGGTTAGATGTTTCTGTGTTTCTCTGTGATATGGAGGATTTAGTAGGTGAATGGCTGTATGTGTATTTACGTGTGATGAGGCAGTGATCCATGGCTAAGCTTAGTGGGTGGAATTGCCTGAGTAGCGTCAGGAGCTACTAATTTCCATTACACATGCATACACTGAGATTTTTAGCTAATCTGGGTCAAATAGTGTTCTTATTGCATTCAAATATTGAATCAAACATCATTTCACTGGCAGATACTTACCAAGAAAAGTAAATTTGCAGAAGCACAAAACCCCCCCAGATGCACATTCACGGCCAGATGACATTTTGCTCTACATGTTGAGGTCTCACTCGGATGGTGTCTGCCGGAGCAGGTGATGATGTCGATACAGATCAGTTAAAGGGTCTCCACTGACTCAGTGGGAACCTTTGCTGCTGTCTACAGCAGGTGAAAAGAGTTCTTTGTAGCTCAACTTCACTTCCCCCTCTTTTCTCCCCCTCACGTCACGTTCCCACTAAAGGGGCCTCAGAGAGCACGACTCTTGCTCTATAGATGGATTTTTGTCATCTGATACATTTAATGCCAGTGTCTACACAAGCAAACTGAGGTTAAGTGCCATATCACAAGCTTAACTTCCTAAAGCCATCCTCAGCCATAACAGCATGATAAGACCTTGTCTAAGTTATCCTCTTACCAACACCACAACCAGCAACAGAGAGTCTGAGAATATGCCTTGTTCTGGTTTTTTAGTTTATTTGCGAAAGACTTTTGATCTGTGAGATCTTAAGCAGCTCACATTTTGTTCACGATACACATTTGATTTGGTTTTTGCAGATAGGAGTGTCTGCTGAACACTTTCTTCTAAATATTTGTGTTGAATGGATTCCACTATTAATCTTTGAGATTAATTTATTCTTAATATATATAATTGACAGTTGTTTTTCCTGTTACAGTTTCAATTAAGATTATTATTTTTTTAAGTTTTTTATTATAGATTTTTGGATTTGTTTGTGAAGTTGGGATGAGTATAACACTTGGTTTGTTAATGCTCAGACCTCACCAATTCTGAATTACAAAGGCCATCTAATACTCTCAATACAACAGGAAAAACTCTCATGAACATTCATCAGTCACGTAGTGAAAGGGCTGTGAGGTCACGGATGTATCTGGAGAGCAACTAGAGTTTCCACTGCACACAGAGGGGATGTGATATTTTAGATGGCTGAGTGTGTGTGAGTGAGTGTGATTCACATTCTTCTGACTTATTGACCTTTTAAACAGAAAACAATTACACATAAGCATCATGGGAAGGAAATATCATGGCTGAAATTCTGTCATGAGTGTTTAATAAATTCCTGCAACTCGATAGTTTGGCATCTGGGCTGGTGTAAATATGGTACAAAGGCCCCTTATGCCACAATGAGAAGAAGCGATGAGATTATTGATAAGTCTGGAAATGACTAAATGTGCCATACTTGTGGTCTAACATCATTTTCGAGGAGCAGTACAGTAGCAGCAGGATGTTATATACAGGATGTAAATTAGCAAAGGAATGTCCACAACAGGTGTGTCAAAATCATATTACACTGCAAAAAAAGATTTGTTCCTCAATATTTTTGTATTGTTTTCCCGTTCTAATATCGGAAAATTAAATGAGTTTAAATATCTGCCAAATGTCACCTTATGCATGCAAATGTTTTGTTTGTTAAACCTTGGTGTAAGTTACCAATTGACCCCCACAGTGAGGTTTTAAAACAATGATACATACTTATTGTTCTCTGTCCCAAGTAAATGTGAACCATTAAATATTTTAACCTATTTAGCAAAGATTAGCTTAAAAAGAGATAAAGAGATGTAGAAGGAATTTATTGCTGATTATCAGTCTGCTTTAATACATTGAAAGCACCTAAAGTGACTGTAAAAGGCAGCATGTAAAGCATTTGATTGTTTGCCCGCTGGAACAGTCATGAGCACTCCAGACCTTTTCCAGGGACTTTCCAAAAGCCATACTCTTCCACACACCGACACATACATGCATAGTCACAGCCTGTCTTCTTCGGAGAGCAGGGGGTGGGGGTGTCCCCACAAAGATGACAATATCTGAAATCCTTGTCGTTTTTGATCCCCATGAGGAAAACAACTTATAAATCATACTAAGTGGTGTTTTTTGAAAATATAATAACATAGAAAGTTTTCTGTGATGGGTAGGTTTAGGGTTAGAGGATAGAATACACAGTTTGTACAGTATAAAAATCATTTTGTCTATAGCGTGTCCCCATAACACATGAAAATCCAATGTGTGCGCACATATGTGTGTACATGTTTTTCTATCACAGTGAGGACTTAAATCTGAATGCACACAGACTTGTGGGGACTGGTGTCACTTTGGGGACCTAAATTGAGGTTCCCATGAGGAAACAAGCTTATAAATCATACAGAATGAGTTATGAGTCCATTATGTCTATGGAGAGTCCCCACAAAGATAGTAAACCAGATGTGTGTGTGTGTGTGTGTGTGTGTGTTTGATATGTGAGCTAGACCTTACATGCAGGCTGAATTCCTCAGTGCACCTGTTCATGCCCAGAAAATGAGTTCGCTAGGATTTTTTGTCTTTCTGTCTGTTGTTATACAGCAGCTTTCTCCATAAAGTAATTTCTCTGAGGTGCTGCTGTAACAAACATGGCATCTGAGGACTACTTTACTAATTTTATTCCCTGGAGCTTGATTTATTGCGGCTTCCCTCTTACAGCATGCTCTAGGGTCCCACATTTTTACACATACGCATACTTTTAAAACCCTGCTGATTGTTGACATGCTAAAATATATAGAACTGAAATGTATATATATTTTAATGGAATGAAAGATATGGAATATAATGGATATTAGCTTGGATGTTGCTTAAGAGCATGACATTGAACTGTGTTGGAAATGACAGAACTTGCAACCATATTTGGCTAACGATGCTTTGAGGAAACACACACCAGATTGGTTACTGGCCATTGAGTGGAACATTTTTCTGTAACTTTAAAATTTGTTGAAGATGTTTCAGCATAGTCTGACTTCTTCTCACTCTGTTTCTCTCTGTCCATTAAGCTAAGGGTGATGCTGATACCCCTGTCTCTCATGGGAGCAGCAGGTATAGGACTGTTTTTGTGAACAGGGGAATTCCTGCACTAATGAGAAGGAATAATTACCCCCTCCTCCACCCCTCAGGCAAAGTGGTTAATGGCAGCGATGCTTATTTGCGTAGTAAACAGGTGCACAGCTGGATCAAATAACTGATAAGCTGCTTAAAGACATTCCTGTAGTCCATACTTCAAAATCAACACATTTTCATTTGTCAAGACAAAAAGAAAGAAAGGAAACTACAAGAAAAGAAAGCCATCTTTATGTTTCTGTGCTCTTGCTGTGCTCTGCGGCAGACCTTTAGATTGTGTGAATACGGATGTTTTCTGAACAATTGTTTTCTCTCTTAGGATTAGGGTCAGGTTTAGGGTTAAGGGTTAAGGTCAGGGATCAATGCAGATGACCTCTATGTCTTCTTAAGTGTAATGCATCTCACTGGGTCTGAGATTAGAGCTCTCGCAGTGAAAATGATGCCACAGTTGAGTCTCTAAAGTGTGTTTAACTCCCTGAAGCCTTTTGATGGTCATGGTGCTCATTGTATGTTCACCCAGAGATTTAGCTTTCATTTTTAGTCATGCACTTCAAGTTTTACCACAGACTTTGAACTTGCTTGAGCTGAATTATCTGCTTTAATATTGTAAGTTTTTGTTTTTATCTGTTTTAACCAATTAATGTAGTTTTCATACAAGTTGAACTAAATGATATTTAACAGTATTCAAAAAATCTGAGTGCGACAAGCCTTCAGTCAGTTGTTTTTCAGTGATATTATCTCTGTTGAATTTTGTGAGGTTTGCTTGGAGGAAATCTGTGAAGTTTGTTATAATGAGTATCAATATACAGTAGTTTATGTGTTGCATAAGAGATCAGGGTATATGTAAAATGTACGGTACGTACTACGGGTATTTGTGAAACCGTGCACATACAGTATAGACCAGGGTTCCTCAATTCCGGTCCTGGAAGTCCACTGTCCTGCTGAATTTAGTTCCAACCCTAGTTAAACACACCTGAACAGGCTAATCAAAGAAAACTAGGAATATAATCTGGGAATATTGCTTATGTGGCAAAATGTCTGTTTGCGTTCAGAATACTCAGGTCTGGTTTCACAGACAGGGCTTAGATTAAGCCAGGATTAGGCCTTAGATCAATTATGACATTTAAGTAGCTTTTATAAACGCACCTTAGAAAAAAGAACATTACTGGTGTGCATCTTGAGCCAAAACAATGGCACTGACATATTTTAAGAAATGTCCGTGCATGTCACTTTCAGTAAAGACAGCTCAAACATGCATTTTAGTCTGGGACTAAGCTTAAGCCTTGTCTGTAAAACCTGGGGGTATATGTTTTAAGAATTTAATCAGCTTCTCTTTTGTCTAATTTTTATTCTAGTAGAAGAGTTGACAATCATTAATGACAGCCACCTGTATTAATGAAATATGAAATTCTGCCCCATCAGTTGTGCTCAATCCAACATAAGGCATTTGAGTTTACTCATCCCACAATGGCTTTTAAAATTGAAAATTAATTTGAAAACAATTATTATAATTTTGCATACAAAACCTTCTTTTCAGTATTTCTGTAATTTCAGCCCTTTGAGTTTTTGATTGAGCCATGGTTTTATTTTCTCGAGTCTACTTTGTACAGAGAGAGAACAGCATCACTGGTGCATGAAGATAATTGTTGAGCAATGGAGTGCGTGATTGTTTAGTTATGGATCCATCTCTCTGACTCTTAATTAATGCATGCAGAACAGGAGCAGGTGATCATGCATTCTTTGGTGGCCGTAAGTGATCCAGCGTGCTGGCTGTGGGATAAAGAGAGCTGTTAACGCCTGTCTATCTGGGGTGTAAGTTTACTCAGTTCTAACAGACAGTGTGCTGGGAACTCTCAGAGACCCTCAGGCCAATGGAAATGATTCACTGCAATATTACAAGATCTTTATCAGAGAGAGAGAGAGAGAGAGAGAGAGAAAGAGAGAAGCTCTTTGGATCTGTGAGAATGAGAATCGGCTGCTTTTCTCATGTGACCAGTGAGATTTTTCTTTCATCCCTCCACCTATCCAAATATTCTTGTCTCAGGCAGAATCTTCAGAGTTCCTGCATCATACTTGCATGGCTTCTGGACTCACATACAGTACATGTAGTCAGATGCATTCACACATGCATCCTGTGCGCTGTTTCAGCATGTGCATGTGTGTATTTCAGGCTCCTCAAACATGGTGATGAGTGTTTTGAGCCACGTGCATGTCCGTGTTTGTGGAAAGGGAAAGAATATTTTCCAGGAGACAGAGTATCGTCCCCATGCCATCAGTGGTGAGATTACATTGTCAAATTCTGTGCATTTTATTCATGTCTTTACACCAGTCAGTTTGCTATACTACATTTTCATATACTATAAGAAAAATTAGATGTTATATAAAAGATCATGTGTTCACAACAATGTTGGTAACTTCAAAGTTTTAGATTATGAATACGAGGAAAACTATTATACTTAACAGTGTAATTTTCCAAATTTGTTACAGACATAAAACTCAGCACAAAAACATTCACTTTAGTGTCTCCTGAGGGAGAAGTTAAGAGAGGAAATGTGTAGTGAAGCTATTTCTAGGATCTGATTGTGAGTGTTTTGCAGTGTGTGTCAGCATGGCACGTTCCAGTGCGAGTTTCGCCCATGTCCGTCAATGTGCACTACTTATGGAGATCGACACTACCGAACGTTTGATGGGTTCCTGTTTGATTATATTGGTGCATGCAAGGTGTACTTGGTCAAGGTGAGCTTTTAGCAATAGATCCAGATATCCCATAATAACTCATTCTTATAAAAAAAACAAAATGATTGCATGTGTTTGCATATGTATAGTTGTTGACTACTAATGTGTGCTCCTGTGTGTGTTAGAGCTCGGTAGATGCAATGATGACCGTCACAGCAGAAAATGTTGACTGCTTTGAGAGTGGTGTGATCTGCAGGAAATCACTCCTCATCTCTGCGGGTCGCTCCTTCGTTGTGTTTGATGATGACAGCGGCAAACCTGTGAGTGAACTTTTCTGTCTCATTGCATCATAGTGGTAATATATGGTTTGGTGTGAAATGATTTGAGGTAACATTGGTTGATAATAATTTGCGGATATGGTTCATGTGCAGAATCCATCCAGTGTGATTGACAGGAAGAAAGTATATATCTGGCAAGCAGGATACTACACCATTGTGCATCTGCTTGGGGAAGACCTCACAGTGCTCTGGGACAGAAAAACCACCATACATATACAAGCTGGACCACGCTGGCAGGTAAAAACACACACAAAGAGGTGAAATGTGTTGCTGGCAGCTGTGCAGCAAGTGTACATTTGTAGTTTTGAGTAGCAAATCATTCATTTGCAGAATTTTGATTACCTTACAAGTTTGTATTTGTGTGTTTATGATATTTTTAGGGCAAGCTTACTGGTCTTTGTGGGAACTTTGATCAGAGGACAGCGAATGAAATGAGAACACCAGAGAACATCGATTCGTCAACACCACAGGAGTTTGGCAACAGCTGGACAGCAGCAGAGGCATGACAAACAGATAAACACACATACAACACCGGTTAAAAGTTTGGAATAATTATGTTTTTGAAAGATGTCTCTTATGCTCACCAAGGCTGCATTCATTGTATCAAAAAGGACAGTAAAAAGAGTAATATTGTGAAATATTATTACAGTTTGAAATAACTATTCTATTTGAATATATTTTAAAATATATTTTATTCCTGATGGCAAAGCTGAATTTTCAGCAGCCATTACTTCAGATCCTTCAGAAATCATTCTAAAATACATCCTTGCTGAATAAAAAGTACTAATTTCATAAAAAAAAAAATCTTACTTACCCCAAACTTTTAAATGATAATGTAAAATTGTTTTCACAAAAATATTAAGCAGTAATATTAAGCACAATTGTTTTTAACATTGATAAGAAATGTAAGTGTAAACATAATAAGAAATGTTTCTTTAGCATTAGAAAGGTTTCTGAAGAACCACGTGACACTGAAGACTGGAGTAATGGCTCCTGAAAATTCAGCTTTGTCATCACAGGAATAATATAAGTTTTAAAATATATTAAAATAGAAAATATTTATTTTAAATTTTAATAATATTTCACAATATTACTGTTTTTGATCAAATACATAAATGCAGCGGTAATACTTTAGAATAATGGTCCGTCATTAATAAGTAACTATGCAGGAAGTAATGCAGGACAAATGAGTAGTACTACATTAACCCTTCAGCTACTACTATTAACTAATATAGAAACAAGCTTAACTAATCAGTAAGTAATATCAAATTTAGGACTAAGATAGTTCCTTATTAGGTAATCAATAATTACAGAATGAGATTGGCATCATTAATAACTAATAAGTAACTATGACAAATTATAAAGAATTACTAATTAATTACTAATCACAACATTAAAGTGTCTGAGATGTGAGCAATTGTCTTTTTTTTTTTACTCTCAATGTGGTCATGAAATGCATCATTAATTAGTCAAGTGTTACCTAGTCACTATGCAGGAACTACTAGTGATCTGGACCATTATTTTAAAGTGAAAAAGATGTTTTTCACTTTAAAATAATGGTCCAGATCACTTGTAGTTCCTGCATAGTGACTGAGTAACTCTTGAGGAATTAGTGATGCATTTTATGACTATATTCAGAGTAAAAATGATGACTGATTACGTCTCAGACACACGATAATGTTCTTTACAATTCGTCAGTTAGTTAATAGTTATTAATGATGCCAATCTCATTCTGTAATTATTGATTACCTAATAAGGAACTATCTCCTAAATTCGATATTACTTACTGATTAGTTAAGCTTGTTTCTATATTAGTTAATAGTAGTAGCTGAAGTGTTAATGTAGTACTACTCATTAGTCCTGCATTACTTCCTGCATAGTTGCTTATTAATGACAGACCATTATTCTAAAGTGTTACCAATGCAGCTTTAGTGAGTGTAAGAGTAGTCTTTCAAAAACATTAAAAAAATCTCAAGTATTTCAAACTTTTGACTTGTAGTGTTATGCAAAACATGATTACTCACTTTTATTTCATTCACATTGTTTGTAGATGACTAAACATTTGATTTTGCCCTACTGAATGTCTCAAATATGGCGGTAGCTACAAATCAAACACTGTAGTATGACTGTGTCTGTTTGTGTGTGCATGTTCCATCAGTGTGTGAACAGTCCTGATATAAGGCACCCCTGCAATCTCAATCCTCTTCGAGAGCCCTTTGCAAAAAGACAGTGTGGGATTTTGCTCAGTGAGGTGTTCCAAGTCTGCCACCCTGTGGTAAGTTGATCACCTCTGAACAGTTACAAACATTAATGCTCACATTTACATCGAGTCGAAATGTGCATGCAAGTGAGAGAGGGTCTCTGTGTTTAAAGGCTTTTGATGCTCTATAGGTAGATGTCACATGGTTCTATATGAACTGCCTGGTGGACACCTGTGGCTGCAACCGTGGAGGAGATTGTGAGTGTTTCTGCACAAGTGTTGCCGCATATGCTCACCGCTGCTGCCAAAAGGGTGTCACCATTGATTGGCGCTCCCCTTCTGTCTGCCGTAAGTGATATTCCTAGCATCAATCATTGTAATAATAACTAATAACCGAATAAACTGCAGAGTGAACACACATTCTTCTAAAAGACAATGATGGTCTAGAGGAATACGGAACTGAGCGAGATATATATTACAGTTTTTCATCATATGGTTTATTTTATGCTATAATGAGTAATACTGCCTTCTTCCTCTTACAGCTTATGACTGTGAATACTACAACAAAGGTACATTTGTAATATTTTGATTATTATAACATTCGTACATGTCTGATATATATATTATATATTATATTATATAAATTATATATTATTAGAATTCTTACAATTGTGCATGTGTGTGGGAATGCATGTGTGCATAGCTTTAGGGAAAGGGCCACTGAAGCTTTTGACCTACAGAGAGAGAAGAACAATGTTAGCAGCCAATAAGACAACTGGACTGGTGTTCCCAAAAAGAGAAATGACCAGTACTGATGGGATCCTGACGCTGTTCATGATGACGCCCGGCATCAGCAAAGCCAGACCACATGGTCAGTCAGACAGTCAAAAGCACACAATCAACATATAAAAATTCTCAAGTGACAATATATTGTAAATATATTGCACATTTTAGACCAAATCTAAAAAATGTATAACACAAACTTCTTACTTATTCTCTTAAACAAATGATTTATACATTTTTTATACATCATCTATGAATATACTGCACTGTATATGTTGATTTTCTAAAATTTGGTATAATGTTGTTAATGCTGCAGATTCATCCCTGGTGTCATTTGAGGCGGCAGACAGACCCAACTACTTCTTAAAAATAGAGCGCAGTGGCCAGCTGAGACTGCAGAAGTGGGAAGAGACTGAGGCATTCTGGGATGCAGCTACATTTGTTCTTCATAGAGACACCTGGATCTCCGGCTTTGATTCGCTGGAGTCCCTAGCAAAGCCTGGGTTTTTTTTGCATTTCATGCTGTCCAGACTCCAGCTCATGAAATACAGTCACTCAGATCGGTACCGCCGAGCGACTCTATTCAAACTGACAGGTCAGCATGTGGCAACATATCTGCAAACTCGCTTAAAATCACAAGAAATATTATTACCTGCTTACCCCATTTTTCCACCCAAATCATTATTTTTTACTATAGGCAGCATACCATACTATCCAATGGGTCCTCGATGCCAGTGGCGGTATGAATCATGTGTGAGTCCGTGCTTCAGGACATGCAGTGACCCGTCAGGTCTGAGCTGTGCCAGCATCCTGAAGTAAGACCACACACACACACACATTTGATTTCTGCAAATATCTACAAGTATCTAAATTGTTTAAGTGTAAGGTTAAGTGATGTGGCTGACATGCACCTTTCTATAGGGTTGAGGGATGCCTGCCTCAGTGTCCAAGTCACATGGTTCTAGATGAGGTCACTTACAGATGTGTCTATATGGAGGACTGTAAGCTACTATTTATGCTACTTCTGTTCCTGAATCTGGTGTAAAATAAAAACACTGTCAATACTATTTTTAGTTTAATAAGATTAATGCTATAGCTATGTTCAGGATTTACTTCTACAATCATTGTCATATGACATGGTGACAGCTTTGTAAATCCTATTTCAACTAGCACTAATGCTAACAATCTTTGAGTAAAACAGACCACTAGTCAGACCACTAGTTATCAATGGAGCAACTTAATTATAATTTTGTGATAATTTTGTTTTTATTGCCAGTTAGCCATGTCAGTTTAAATTAGCTTTTTTTGTGCAGTGTCTAATAAATATTGTGTTTATGCTTAGGCATTAAGCCTGCTGTTGTTCCTCCATTCACGCCACCCAGCACTGCCGTACCATCAACATCCTCAGAACATTCCACCTTGAGTGGCCCAGCGGTTTCTTTATCACTCACATCTACAACAGTGTCAGAGAGTAGCGCCACTGCAATTATGCCAAGCACTGCAATGCTTACATCTTCCCCTATCAGACCTGAGGTGGTGGAAACCATTACCACATTAACAACATCCTCTTCCTCCCCAAGCCCACTGGCTTCCACTGAGAGAACCACTAAAGCATCAACCTTCACTCATACTTCCCCCTCCACATTGCACACTAGCCCAGTGTATAGCTCAGCATCTCTCTCAGGCACCTCTACAACAAGCAGGCCAACAGAGTCTTCAACACTACTCACGCGTACAACAACTATCCCCTTACCACCTACTTCTAGTCCTGCTCTGTCGTCTACCTCAAGTAAAGAGCCGACCAGAATAAGCACTCTACCTGTGCTTCCAGTCTCGACCAGCATGAGCTCCACAGAAGCCACTTCCCCAACTGTCAAAGTGTTATTTCCCCTCACCTCTAGTACCGAGACTCCTAGAGTCTCAGAGATCCTCACACCTACTGAAAAGACCACAACTCCCACTGTGACTTCTAGTGGTGGCACACACTTTCCTGCTGAAACTATCAGCACAACAAAGTTCACCTCCACAACGTCTATACTAGGATCGAGTACCTCTGTCACCACTGCAGAATTGACCTTTCCAACGTCTTCACAAACTCTGAAAACCCCTGAGAGCCCCTCTGAAACCCAGAAGCCTTTGGGCATCACTACCATTTCCACTTCCCCTTCAGATATTGAAGCGTCAACGACTCACATTTCAGTGAAATCCACAATTTCCGCTTTTCAAACGCCAACTTCAACTCAAACAACACCTTTTATTTCTTCAACATCAACCTCAGAGCAACCCGAAACTTCAAAAACAACACTGTCTTTCTCCACGGCTGCTCCAGCAACCCTCATCACCACAGTGTCCTCTCAAGCTCCTACATTTGTGCCAACAGAAACCACAGCAAAAACAACCTATCAGTCAACATCTGTTATGTATACTTATCCTGATGTTCTAACAACTGATAGGACATTACAGACAGATTGGAGAATAATCCAAACCACGTCAACTCCATCAGTATTATCAGAAACATCCCAAACCAGTATCAGCACAGCAGAGACCCCACTTACCACCTACACCACCATGCCATTCACCTCAGCACCTACAGAAGAAATATCAACACTGCTCACATCACATGTGTCACCCACTGACAAGACAACTTCTACAGTTGTCTCCTCTTCTACTACATTGGGCCCAACAGTGTCTCAATGGAGTTTAGTTTCCACCACTGCTCTCTTTACAGACAAAGTCAGCACATCACCAATTTGGTCTCCTTATTCTACGACAACTATGACCACCACACCTGCGCTGCCTGAGATTTCTCCAGCTTCGCCATCCATACTTACGTTGGCAACATCCGCATCTCAAGAACCAACAAAAACCATAGAAACAACTGTCACGTCTGGGATACCTCTGCTGACATCTACTGCAGCTGAGAAGGAGATTGTTTCCACCACTCAAACATCTACAACTAGACCTTTGAGTATACATTATGTCACAGAGACAACTAGGGTTTCTCCTGACACAGATAGAGCTGTGCTATCAACTACTGCTACAACCCAGATGTCTACACTGGTGCATGAGACCTCCAGCACCTTTCCTTCCACAATGACTCCAAAATTCACAACACGTGTCACACCGGTCCTGACTACACGGGTGGCTGTGGCTACCACGCGTCGAGAAACACCACGAGTTGTGGCCACAACCAGCATTTCACCTACCACTAGGAATGAGACGACATCGACAACACTCTCTACAATTTCTACAGATAAAGTGACTACTGTTTCCACATATACAACTACCTCTAGTATCCCTGTTTCTTCATCTAGCACACTTACAACACTCAGTCCTGACACCACTGAATACACTTCTGGATTTACAGAGTACACAACTGAATCTGGTCCGACCACAGCACTGCCATCATCAACTGGAACAACTCCAATGCCAAGTGTGGCATCAGTTGTTACTCAGACTACCATTTCAAAACAGCCACCTACTTCCTCTTCTGTCACTGAGAGTAGTCCTGTAACCAGTGCAAGTCCCTCTACTGAGCGCCCTCTGGTGGATGAACGTACCACAGTCACAGCCATGCCACCTGCCTCAGACACTGCCCAAGCCACATTGAGTTCCTCTGCGGTTACCAGTCTTCCCTACAGCATAGAAACAGAGCACTGGATGACGAGCCAGACACATGTAGTCCCAAAAACTACTGCTGTTGAGCCAAGCAGAGTATGCACTGTGAGTCAACTATAAAATGCTTTTATATTTATATATATTTTTAATGTTCACTTTTGCATTTTTAATGTAATCTGCAATTTCACGTTAAATTAAATGATGTTTTTGTGTCTGTAGTCTCCATATTCAGAGGTAGTGGATGAATGTACAAAGCTTATTTGTGTCAGTGGCCAGTTGCTCCTCTTCAATAAGTCTCAGAGCTGCCCTTACGATTCTACACCCCCAAACTGTGGTCTGCTTGGCTTTGCTGTACTGGTCAATGGTGATAAGTGTTGTCCACGATGGGACTGCCCATGTGAGGAACACACATATTACACATATTTCTATAATCATTTTAGTTCTGCCATTTATTGATGTTTTATCAAAATATATTTTAATTTTGGCATGTAGGTCGTTGTTCAGTGTTTCCAGATCTTAATCTGATCACATTTGATGGGAAAAGTGTTGCGATTTATAAAGCTGCTTTATATGTGGTGACTCAACTTCCCAATGAGACTATCAGCATCCTGGTACAAGAGTGTTCTGGACCAGATGACACTGTATGCACAACTTTACGATTCTTTTGATATAAAATGAATGATATAAATGATATAATGATATAAAACCTTTTAGTGCAACTCTATATGTCTTTTTTTTTTTAACTTTAAAGTCATGATATCATTCTGTTTGATTCCAGCTTGTGTGGAACTTTACCAATTTGTGTCTGGCAGCTTTAAACATCACTCACAAATCCAATGAAGTACTCATCAATCGTCTGCAGAGACGCGTGAGTATTCATCTGCTTGCAATTCTTGGAAAACTTGCACCTTTTTTCAGTGGTGAAGAGTCGTGGTGCCAGTCTGACATATTTACATGAACAATGGGTTGTTTTTCCAGCTATATGTGAACTCCAGGTATGCAAAGCCACGCTTTAAGAAGTTTGGTTTTGAGATTCTGGACACAGGAAACATGTATCTAATCCGAAGTCCAGCTGGTTTGAAGATCCAGTGGTTCCACACTACAGGCATGATGGTGATTGAGATGGACAGCTATAGCAACAGACTCCCCACAATGGGCTTGTGTGGTACGAATCCATTAACCACAGATTATGGACTGTAAAAATGATCATGTCATATTTTAATGACATGTTTCTCTTTGTCACCCTGTCCAGGTAGTTGTGATGGTAATCCTCTGAATGATCTGACTCTGTCTAACGGTACAGTTGTGCCTGAGCAAGAGGATCCGGCTGTGTTCATTGATAGCTGGCAGATTCCCAACACCACCAGCTATGTCAGCCACAGCAGACGAAGGGAGGTCAACTGCACCACGAGCGACTGCTCTCAGTGCATTAGTATGCTGAGCAACCTTACCTTCACCGTCTGCCATCCTTATGTACGGCACACAGCATGAACATCCCACCAATAGCAAACATTCACCCACGTGATTATGCACTACATTTCCTAACTGGTCTCTGTGCTCAGGTCCCTCCAGCAGTGTTCTGTGAGATTTGGGTGAGAGATGTGGAGTATGTGAATAATCCATGTGTTGCTTTGGCCGCTTATGCTGCTTCCTGCCACAAGTTCAACATCTGCATGGAATGGAGGAGCTCCAATTTTTGCCGTATGTAGTTACCAAGGCATATCAACATAGCTTTTAGTAGAAATGGTTTCTACAGCTGGTGTTAAAAAGCCATTTATTGGTATTATGTCTGTATTCTACGGTAATGTTAGCATGTTTTTCTGTGTAGCATTCATGTGCCCAGAAAATCTGCGGTACCAAGCATGTCTGCCCACCTGCACTGCCCCATCCTGCCCAAACCAAGAGTTTGAGTTTGTCCCAGAGCAATGCACGGGCCTTTCAGAGGGCTGTGTATGTCCAGAGGGAACTCTATTACATCGGCCCTATTCTGCCTTATGCATTCCATCCAGCAAGTGTGGTATGCCCCTTGTCTTTCTCTTCTACTGTATCTATTTAAGGGCATTTATTTGTTGTTATTAAGTCATTTGTGGAATGATATGTGTTTGCAGCGTGTACTGATAGTTTTGGGACCCCACGTGCACTTGGGGAGGTGTGGAAAGCCTCGCTGGATGGCTGCTGCATGTATAAGTGTGAGAATGACAGCATAGTGCCGGTGGAGTATAACTGCAGTAACATCCCTCAGCCAGTCTGTACGCGTACAGGAGAGATTACCGTCAACCTTGCAGATGACAGCAGCTGCTGCCCTCACAAAGCCTGTGGTCTGTTACACAGTTATTTCACACATTTCTACAGAAGGGCTGGGCAGAATGATGGTATAAACTTTATACCTTGTACTGTGTATACATCAATTGTGTTAAAATAAGATAAAGCCTCTTGCATTTTTTGGATTTAAGCCACTAGATTTTCAACAAAAAAAGAAAGAGAGAGAGAATAAAAGACATTATTACATGGTAATGAAATTTCATAACACAAAATCTGTCATACTGCCCAACCCAATAATAGATTATATACATGTACATGTATAAAACGTATATGTATTCTTTTACCATTACTTAATAGGTTCAGATGCTTTATGAGGTTGTTTAATTCGTGCTTAATTGTTTTGTGACAGTTTGTAATCAGAGTATGTGTGAAGCAGCTCCTACGCACTGTCAGTATGGGGAGAAGCTGGTGTCATATCATAGGCAGGACTCCTGCTGTCCAGAATACTTATGTGGTGAGTTTGGACATATTTTGTTTTGTATTTAAGTCTGTGTACTTGTGCATGCATATGAGTGCATGTTTGTTTATTGTCTTTTTTTCAGAGTGTGATCCTGATCAGTGTGTCTTGGACATTCCTGTTTGTCGTGAGGATCAGATATTGATCGCCACTCGTGCTGAAGGCAGCTGCTGTTTGGCACACATCTGCAGTAAGTCATTACCATTAATGTTAAAATCATCTCAGTCCAATTTAATTCTTCTATGGAACAAAACACACAATAGTGGTCCTTTTGACATTCCACATCTTCAGAAGTCTTCCAGCCTACCTAACATTTGACAGGCATGTAATGTAATAACAATTTTTTTAATTATGTTTATTATTGTGTTAGTGTGTGACAAATGTTCTGAGGCTGCTCCAGTGTGTAAAGATGGAGAACTGCTGATTGTGGACACAAACAGCACAGAGCGCTGCTGTCCAGTTTATCACTGCTGTGAGTACAAACACATGATTAAACATACAGACATCTACTGTTTTCATTCTAAGTAGTAAATTCAGCCAATAAAGGCAGTTAGCTGTGGTAAGCCAGTTACAGTAGGAAAATACCAAAACCAACAACCATTATACAGTATATCCGCAGGAGAACAAGAAGCCTAAACAGCTCTCAAGCTCCACAAAACAAAATAACTAACACCACAATAACTGAAACAGTGAAATGTTATTGTAACTGTGTTGTGTGTATATGCATGCAGTGTGTGAGACCTCTCAATGCTTAGACGTCACATGTCCAGTTGGCATGGCAGTAGTTTCCACAAGGATTCAAGAACAGTGTTGTCCATCACAGACATGTGGTAAGCCCACCAACTCAATAACAATGTGGTTGAGCACTATTTGCATTAGAGTGTCTTTTTTGCTTGTATGTGTCTGTGAAACTCTGCTAAAGCAACACAATGTGTGTGTTTGTGAATAAGACTAAAGCTCCTCTCTCTCTTAGAATGTGCATGTGAGAAAATCCTTCGTCCTAAATGTTCTCTGGTGAGTCTCCAGAAATGAATATGTCCAAATGACCATGTATATTTGCTAACATTTATTATTCCGTTATTTGTGTGTGATCAGGCTTTTGTTTGACTAGTTGGTTCATATTGTTGTGTTGTAGGGGGAGAGTATGCAGTTAGACAGAGCGTTTCTGTCCGATCCGGAAAACCAATGTGCCTGCAAAAGATTTGTGTGTGGTGAGAACACACCTCTGTCTAAAATGCTCTAAAAATAAAATATAAATAAATAATAAAATATTTTTGTATGTGTGCTTTTCTCTGTGTATTTATAGTGAGAGAGGCAGTGTGTGTGGATGGGGAACGGGGAGTGATGCGGCCGGGGCAGACACTGGTGGAGCACCGTGATCAGGGTGTGTGTTACACCACACAGTGCACAGACACACTGGACTCTGCCACAGGTTTCTATGTCCTCAAAGCCACTGACACTAACTGCACTGCACGCTGCCAGCCTGTGAGTATTTTAAATGCACAGACACACACACTAGCCAAACTCAAAATACCTCTAAACTGTGTTATGTGTTCAACAGAACCAGCTATACATCCCTCCTAAAGACCCCAGCAGCTGCTGTGGCGTGTGTAAGAACATTTCTTGCCTGCTCCGGAGTGAAAATGGATCTCTAACTATGTACAAGGTGATGTTCAGCAAATGTTTTCCCTGGGTGCCGCAGCAAAAAAAGCCTGCCCGCTGATAAGGCTATGTAGACATTAAAGGCTCATTATTATGATTTATATGGTTTATTAATAAACATGCGATTAGTCGACCAATTGCTTAAAATGACGACTACTAGTCGACCAGAAAAATCTTTAGTCGAGGGCAGCCCTAGTCAAAAGTTTGGAAAAATTGAGATTTTTTGAAAGAAGTCTCTTATGCTCACTAAAGCTGCATTTATTTGATCAAAAATACACAAAGACAGTAATATTGTGAAATATATATACAATTTAAAATAACTTTTTTATTTTTTATACCATTTTCAGCAGCCATTACCCCAAGTAATTATTAATAATTGAACATCAATAATAACTGATAATAACTGAGCAGCAAATCAGCATATTAGAAAGATTTCAAAAGGATCATGTGACAGACTGGAGTAATGGCTGTGATGTGAATGTATTCTCTGTGTTCTCCTCTCCAGCCAGGGCGCAGCTGGGTATCTGACTGCATGCGCTTTGACTGTACAGACACTCTGTTAGGACCTGTGCTCATCTCCCACCCATACAGCTGCCCCCCCTTCAACGAAACTGAGTGCATGAAGGTGAATTCTCTCTCCTTAATAAACATGAACCCAAATAATACACTAAGTACAGGTAGGACACACACAAATACATGTAAGTGACAGAGATGTACTACATGGATGTAGTACATTTCTGAGACATAACCATGAGGTCCTGATTACACAGTGGTTCCATACATTCATTGACTTCTTCCGTTGTGCCAAAAGATATAAAACGTGTCATTATGCAAACTGTTTCTAGCAAATAACGGTCCCTTTATCTTGTCTTAGATCGGGGGCACCGTTGTGAGTTACATGGATGGGTGCTGCAAGACATGTGAGTACAGAGGTTACATTCTTTTGTTCATCTCTACTCTTAATATAACAAGAAACATGGATAACATTACCTTCTGTTTCTTTCACAAGTCATTTACACTCAGTCTGTACCGAATGAAAACAACAGTGCCACAGCTATACTCACGTATCCTCATTCATGTTCTCTATTGATATGACACTTTCATAATACTTTTGTTCAGTACCAGCAAGGTAAAGAGCAAAATGAATAAACCTAAACATATCAGTATAGAAAGGTGTCACTTCCGAGAATTCACTTGAACAGACAAGAAAAGCATTGTGTAAAAGCACTGACATGCATACAACAGCAAAAAGTTCATTTCCTGCATCAGTGTAACGTTCTGTAACAATCTCTCCAGGCGCTGCAAACTCCCTGTTCCCCTTCTCTGTTAGCCCTTTGAAACCCACAGTTAGCACAAACTGTGAACAAGGTACCTGATACTAACATCAGACCTCAAGGCTCGCCATCACCATTGTTGATTTCCAACAATGTACTCCCCCTATTCAAACAATACAGGACTCTCGACAGATTTGAAGATAACGGCTCATTGAAGTCATTTATACTTTGAGTTACTTTTCTCCCAGATGTTTCTTGGAAGCAGCTAAATCTTTCCCCATTTTGCTCTGTCGGGCAGTGCATTGTTGATTGCCAACAATGTACTGTTGGTAGTGGCCAGGTAGAGAGTTTCTGTAGCTCTGCATGATTCAGTGCTTAGGCTGTAGCCTCTAATCACATAGTATGTGTAGTTTGTGGTAATGGGGTGTTTAGTAATGTTTTGAGTGATATGGCAACAGTAGCAATACAAAGCACTTTCTACATCCTTTGTCTCCTTCCAGTTTTGCCGCCTTTTTTGCCACATTACTCAAACCATTACAGCTTCTGCTCAATACTGATCTATACTTTTTTTATTGGAAAATCAAATATTGGGGCTCATTTGGGTCTTTTTGTTCTTTTTGCTTTTGAGGTGGTGGAAAAACATTAATCTTGAGAATAAGCAAATTCATTTGTTTCAATATTTTCAGTAGATGAGTAGTTTTATAGTGATTATTTATCAGCTAAGTGGGGAAAGAATTGTATTTCCACTGTCAGTTATACAAGTAACAGTTATTAAAATCTTGCAAAACTTTAATCTGAGAGAAGGATGTAAATTGTTAATTATTGTAAGATCTACCAAAATGTTGGTTTACCATCCATAGTAGACATTTTTATTGAACTGGAAAATTGTCTTGCTGTAAGCTGCGGTCTTGAACCAGATTAAAATAATAGCTTTATATGTACTGTAATGCTATCTAGCTCATTAGAATTCATCTCAATGCACATTAAAAACATATTATTCAGCTTTATCCTTTTCAGACAGAAAACGTGCTGAATGCAAAGAATACTTTATATCCAGTGATGTCGCTTGAAGTGGCATTCCAGCAATTTTCTTGAGAAATACACAGTTTTCAATAACTTTAGTCACCCAAACTGACGGTAAGCAATTAAAGGGTTAGTTCAGCCAAAAATTAATTACTCACCCTCATGTCGTTCTACACCTTCGTTCATCTTTGGAACACAAATTAAGATATTTTTAATGAAATCCGATGCCTCAATGAGGTTACTATTGCCAACAATGTCACTGAACCTCTCAAGATCCAGAAAGGTACTAAAGACCTATTTAAAACAATTCATGTGAGTACAGTGGTTCTACCTTAATGTTATGAAGCGACGAGAATACTTTTTGTGAGACAAAAAAACAAAATAACGACTTTTCAACGATATCTAGTGATGGGCGATTTCAAGCTTTGAAGCTTTATGAATCTTTTGTTTCGAATCAGTGGTTCGGAGCGCCAAAGTCACGCGATTTCAGTAAGTGAGGCTTCGTTTACATGATCCGAACCACTGATTTGAAACAAAAGATTCGAATCAGTGGTTTTGAAATCGGCCATCACTAGATATTGTTGAAAAAGTCCTTATTTTGTTTTTTTGGCGCACAAAAAATATTTCATCAAAAATATCTTAATTTGTGTTCCGAAGATGAACGAAGGTCTTTATGGGTGTATGAGGGTGAGTAATAAATTACATTTTTTCATTTTTAGGTGAACTAACCCTTTAAATCATTTAAACATAATCTTAGCAACAAGAATTCAAGCATATAACAAACAATTAAATGAAAATCTACTAGAGAAGGGTTTTTTTCCCCCAAAGAGTTTCTTAAAAAACTTGCATAGGGAGAGCAGAAGTTGTTTTTCATTGAATGAACTAGAACTTCTACACAGGATGAAAAAGATCAATCATTGACTCCTCATGCTGTAGGTAAAGAGGACGGGAAGTCATGTCAGAAAGTGACAGTGAGGATGACAATTAGAAAGAATGATTGCCGTAGCAACAGACCGGTGAGTTCATTTCAGAATGTACTATTATAATCTGGCTCTAATTTGGCTGTAAAATGGCTCACATTATGTCTGTCACGTTCACAGGTCAACATAGTGTCATGTGATGGGAAGTGTCCATCTGCTAGTATTTATAACTACAACATCAACACATATGCACGATTTTGTAAGTGCTGCAGAGAGATGGGACTACAGCGCCGTTCAGTCCAACTGTACTGCAGTGGAAACTCCACATGGGTCAGTTACACCATACAGGAACCTACGGACTGTTCCTGCCAGTGGTCATAAACCCGAAACCATAATAACAGAAAGTGTTACTTATCATTCAACTTGAACATTAAGATCTGAAGTTTAAATATAGTGTTGTAAAGTTTCTTTTCTCTTTGTTCTATCAAAAAAATCTCAAATATTTGGTATGTGGAAAATGGAATAATGGAAAATGGTATAAACTGCGTGGCTGCATGTTTGAAATATAAGTAATGTGGAAGCACGTGAATCCAACAGTAATAATTCTAGCTTTGTGCTCCTGTTCTGTATATATGGAATTCTACCACAAAGAACGTTGAAATAAAGATTTTCTAATTGTATTTAGATGCTTTTCTACAGGTTATGTTACTTCTTAATGATCTGAATATATGTGATTTGACAAGTTATATAACAATCACATGTTTATTGAATAATTGACCTTATGCTGTATTTTGAGCACTTTATTTATTTATTACCATATAAGAACAAATGCTTCACTCAAAATACAAGATTTTATAAACATGAATTATGCGTGGCTTTGATTTATGAAGCACTTCAGCTGATGCTAAATACATTTTTATCTTCGTGATCTGATATAAATTATTGCGAAGTCAACATAAATTAGCTTTATACACTATGGCACATTTTAAGAACAGCTGTAGATTTTTTTGTGTGAAATACTTAGTACTGACATAAAACTGAATATGTGAAGTTCCTGTTTTTATATCTGTTTCCACAGTATTGCAATGTTGCATCTATAAAATGCAAATGGACGGTCATAATGAATACCTCTGTATAGACTCAATGAATTGTTTTATGGAGTGGAGCCCTCTTTAGGTTCTTGGTTTAACATTGTACCTGCTGAAGAATTGCAACATTCATAATATGCTTAGTTTTTTGTACCATACCATATGTATATTTTCATTTTCAATAAAAATCTTTAGAAAACGTTAAGACTTCATGCATTCTTGAGTAGGAACTGCAGTTTCAGTCGTTGTGCTAGTAGGCATGGCCTGCGTCAGCTCTTCTGGTCCACATTTGCAGCCAAGATCAACTAGGTTTTCATGTTATTGCAGTAGATTTTTTCCATTGCCGATTCTTTTTTCGAAGGTTATTTTGGGCGTTTGTGGTGCCATCAGCCAATCAGTTTTGTCATGACATCATTTTCCAAGCTCCAGCATAATATATGGTGTATACATGACTCATTTAACTGTGTATTAGGATATTTAGATCCATTTATAGATAAGAATTATTACTTATTACCTTACCATCTCATACTGTGATGCATATTTGCACAATTCTCATCATAAAATTGGGGGAAATGGAGAACTGTTTTATTTTTTATTTTTTAAAGGGGTGACATATCCAGATTATCATTGGTTAGACCATCATTCTGCAAATATGATAACACATGGAAAGACAGAGTCTGTTCATTTGCCATAGAAATGGCTTGTACTTGTCTACTCAGATTCATCATGAACATGTCAACTAAGAAGGCTTAGAAGGTTCATTTTTGATTCAATGTTTCGGCATCAGAGTTTCTCAGTATAAACCAGGAAACATGATCAATTCTAGTATATCAGTCTTGAAGAATAATTTTATTGAACTGCCAGATGCAACAGATAAAGCTGGCGAGCCAAACATTATTTACAAAAACGGAAGGTGAGAACCTAAAGACAGAGCAAAGGAGGAAGTTCCGAATACTGCTAAGACCGGACAGTGTTAATGTCACACAGGTGGTTGTAGACCGCCTTTGACAGCCTCTGGTGAAATGCAAATGGTGGGTGGGATCAGAGATGCCTGGTGAATGAAGGCAGAGCTCGGAGACGCAGGCAACAGGCATGTCTTGACCACAAGTGTAGATTTCTCCATGAACGCTTACTTTCTGCGGCGAGCAGCAGCACCCTTCTTGGAGCTGAATATCGGACAAAGAAAGAGCGAGTTAGTGGTGCTGATCTTTACTGACCTGCTGGTAGAAGACATACAGAAAAACACCATACAGGACAGGGCTCCATATATATAATTTTAAGTACAACAGCCTAAGTGATGATTCTGCTGTTTTTACTAACAAAAAGCCCTTTTAAATAGGCTACTATTGTTTTCCAGTCTAGTTCACAGTAAGGTCCTGCAGGATGTTCATCTCTGCTTCTCGTGTCCACTCAAAGTTTGACATGCACATGGAACTGAAATCAAGTTCAAACCATGCAGGACTTACCGCTCTTTCTCTGAGCTCTGTCAGTTTGTTAAACAGGCCTGTCTTAGTCTTAAATGTTTATCACCGCAGCAGCTGATACACATCACATTTACATCACTCATTACCTCATGTATACCAAACACCAAGCACCAATGAAAAATAAGCCAGATCTGGAATAAATCTGTGCTTCATAGTGCCACTTTGGCTATGCTATGTATTGTGTGTTGAGTGATAAAAGAGTGAGCTTTATTTTTCATTGTCTGTAAATAATTTCAAAACCAAGTACGTTTACATGCACAATTATAATCGAGCTACTGTCTTTATCTGTCTGTCCAAGTATACATGACACACTTCATCACACAATATTTTAAGGATTTATGTGCCCTTCAAGTGAAGATGGACATATCGTCCGAACGGAATTCTAGATGATACACTGGCAATTTGTGACGCTGGAAGTGTTGATTTGAAACATGGAAGAAAACTATGATCTATAATAAAGATATCAGATAGATAGATAGTTGAAGGCAGAACTGGACTGACATGATTTCGACATTTAAAAAAAGATGAATATTTGCTGAAATTGAAAAATAGGAATGAAATTAAACTCAAATGCATGTAAATGTACTCAGAGGAGACTGCAGAGAGCGTTCGCTGTCTGACTAGGGGACAAAACTCACACAGTTCTAGAGAAACTCACTCTCAAACGTTTCACACTTCAGTAGGTCTGTCACAATACTACAAAAATGTCCCAAATACTTACCATCTCTACCACAGCTTCAAGCCTATAGCCCTATATCAAGTTTTAGGACGTTTTGTAAAGTCTTGCTGCCATTGACAGTCATGTACGTTTTATTTATATGACTGGCAGCTGGTGTGTGACAGTGTCTTTGAGAGTTTTCATGGGGTGTGAAAATGATTAGATAGTTCAGTCAGTAATATTAGAGTTGTCAGTCCATCCGTGCGCTGTGTGTGTGGTGACAAGGAGCTACTCACTGCTTCTGCAATTCATCAATGCGGTTTCTGAGAGAGATGACCTGAAAATAACACATGAGTGATTTTAAACCTGCCAGATCATACCTTAACCACAGGATCCTGGATTGTGACAGCTGTCCTCTACCATCGAGTGCTGACAAACACACACAAATCATTCTGGCTTGATGCTCAGGACTTGCTGAAGTCAAGAGCTGGTATAAAGCAGCATTGTGTGGGCATGTCACAGACATGTGTGTTTTGTGTTCTTCCTCAGCAAGACGGTATTGAGCTTGAACAATCACACACACTTACCTGTGGGAGAAAACATCTTGGAATGTGTAAGATAAGATGCTTACTGACTCTACATACGATATTCATTCAACCACGAAGCACATCTCTACTGTACAATATCTAGGTTGTTGGCATAGTGGATTGATTTAGCTGCTGGTGGTAAAGAGATCAAGTTGTTGTGAAGGCTCTAGCCATAGATATTCTCTATTTAGGAGTGACAGTACATTTAACCTTTCACCTGTGGTCTGAATCGACCTGTTTCCCAGAAGCCATGGAGACCAGACAGTCTCATGCATGCAGACCATGCTGTCACGTCCCTGTTGCTGACCAAAGCCTGATGCTTAGCTTCCTATATTTCCAGTTACTCACTATTTACTGAGCTCCTCCACTCTCTTACGCTGGGTTGTTACCTGCAGAACACCAGAACACAGCTGAGACCTGAGCTACCACACGCATATACTCTAAATCACCTGTACAGACACACTCAGACCTGCCCTCACATATCATTATGACTGATATGTTCATGTTCTTTTATCTCTTGCTTTTATACAATAGTTCAATAAACAGTGTTTTGCCAGATACTTAAGGTACAGTCACATTTACCATTTCACGGGCAAAAGGAGAAAAAGAAAGATTCCCCAATACAGATGAATTTTTTTTGCTCACAAGATTTCTTCAAAAATTTTTGCTGAAATAAACATTATCTATTGTCAACAGTGTAGAGAATTTGCGTGACCAACTTCAACATGAGCAAAATCAGCATGGGGAACTTTTTCACTCTCAGATGAAAGGTCTGGTCACATTTACTGTATGGTTGCTTGGCAAAATTTTGCTGGCGAAATCCAGTCGTTTCAATAGGAATCCACATGATTAGGAGTTTCACTGATATTTCCAGTATTTCAGTCACATTAGCGAAATTTTGTGGGCAAAAAGTCCAATGTCAATTGTCAACAGTGTAGCACAGATCACACAGAAGTCACTTTCAAACCAAGCAGCTGTCTGTTGGTCAATGCAGCGAGTCTCTGTCACCAAATTGAATGCATTGTGAAATCTGTGTGGAAAATCTTTCACCCTCACACAAAATTTCTATTCGCATGGATTTTTATTGAAATGACTGAATTTCGCAAGCAAAAATTCACCAAAAATTTTGCCATGTCTCTAAGCAACTCACAGTAATGGTGTTTCATTCCTTTTCATTTTATTTCATTTGAATTAATTATTTTTTGAAAGAATCGGTTGAATAAACAATTTAATGATGCCCTCATAAATGTCGCCACCTACAGCTGTATTGATGAAACCTATAGAAAGAATCACTGAAAAAAACCCACCACTAATGTACAGACTGTCTGTAAAGCAATGCAACACAATCAAATTTAAGGACTGTTTTAACATTATGCTTATTAATTAAATGGATAGTTCACCCAAAAATGAAAGTTCAATCATCATTTACTCATCGTCATGTTGTTCCAAATCTGTAAGACTGACTTTCTTCTGTGTTGAGCAGGATAAGTGTCTCAGTCACCATTAGACTCACAACGACATAAGGTCTGAGGCCTGGGCTCTAGAGCCACTGCAAAGGACCGCCCACAAAGTCAGGAAGAGGATGTCTGACTGACATGTAAAGTGACCAATCAACATTTTGTCTCATTCAACATCGTTTAGGGGTGGGTTGCTACAATAACAGACAATATTTACATATTTACCTTTCTCAGTAAAGTACTTCACCTACTTTTCCATTATAGATGTGAGAGGACACACAACTAATAAAATGATTTTTTTTATGTTTCAGTTGGTAAACATGCGAACACATCTCTTTTAATGTCAACTAAGTGCCTCAAACAAAATGCTTGATGTATTAAATTTTCTATGCCGCAAACTTTTTTAAATCTAGCATTTGGTTGCACCTCTGAAGCATTCATTGCTGCAGTATCTGGCTTTGTTTCAAGGCAGACTGTTGTTTGCTGCACACTAGGCTCTCGGAAAATGTGCCAATCAACGTCAGCCAATCAGATTCAGACATTTGTCTTCGCGAAAGTTGTTTCCTGTTTTGTGTTGCACACTGTGGGCAACATCAGACATGAGACTCAATGACTTTCAATGCATCTTTTTTACATACAATGAAAATGAATGGTGACTGAGACTTAGACATTCTGTCTAACATCTCTTTTTGTGTCCCATACACTACACCATAGAAGAACCATTTTGGGTTCTTAAAAGAACCATTTGTTTTTTCTTATTCTAAAGGGCATTTTAATAAACTAAAAAAAAACCTTTTTTGATACAAAGCACCATTTGTGCAATGCAAAGTTTCCATGGATGTTAATCATGGAACCACATTTGCCAGTAAATGATTTTCATTTTTGGGTTAACTATTCCTTTAAGCTTATAGCATGTCCAGGATGCAGTTGACAAAGTAGTGATTATCCCCTAGTAAAACAAATGTAGGTCATAATGAAATATGTCAAGTAAAATAAGTTTATAGAAATTGTATTATGTAAATGCTCTTTAGACTGCTCCCTCACCTCATACTTCTGCCTCTTGAGTTTCTCCATGTGCTCAAACTTCTCAGCCTCCAGAGAGTACAACCAGTCCCACAGCTCTTTAGCTTTCTCCCTGTAAACACACATATACACCAAAATACATTTAGAATTAATAGACACTAACTATGTTTCATAAGAACAAGCCTCATTGCCCGTACAGGCCTAGAGTTGTCAGGTATTTGTGCTGACCTCAGCTTGTCCTCATTCAGATGGTCAATATTCAGAGGCTTGCGTCTGTCTGCCAGAATCTTCTTCTTCTTCTCCCTTTCAGTTTGCTTCTTACCTCCCCTCTTTGAGTCAGCCTGTTTTTATCAATACACAATCACAAAACTTAGGCTTGTTTACGTTTCTCAATCATATACTGTACTCAGAGTGATGATGAACAGAATCAGAGTTGGGGTTGATAGAAAACTCTGCACCTTCTGCAGGTAGCTGCTGTACTGGGAGCCCATGCTGGTCAGGGCAGACTTCTTCTTGGCATCATCATCTGCCTTCTTCTTAGCATCAGCCTCCTCCTTCCTCAGCCTCTCTTCCTCACGCCTTGCCTGACGCTCCTTGTCTTTCTCAGCGCGGATCCTCTGCTGCTCTGCCCTCTCAGCCCTACGTTTCTCCTGCACACACAGATATCAAATATTATAATATCCTTATACATAGCGCTCTGGATTACTCGGTTCTGATTGGTCAATCAAAGCATTTCCTTAAATTCGTCATTGTCCAAAGCAACGCTGTATATCATTCCACTTTTCCAGGTCAGTGTTATTTTAGTATTATTTTTATACTATTATAGTATTTATTGATATATTTTTTTTGATATAGTATTTAAATTTTAGTCATTTTGTCATGTGCTTTTGTCATTTTTATTAGTTTTGGGGATTTTAAACAATTATTTCATTTTTATTTCAGTTTTAGGTTTAGTAATTTTAGTACTTCAACATTTATTGTTGTACAAAACCAACTTTTATGCATCTCATTCATCTGCTGCAGTGAAAATGAACTCAGGGCTTCAGTATTAATATTACTGAAAAAATGTTGTTGATAGGCTGATTGTGTTGTACATTGTAATGGATTATTTTTCTTAAAAAAGCTTTAAGACAATATATAGGTAAGATTATAAAATAATTTGAACTCAAATCAATATTTAAAGTCCACGTACTTATTGAATTTAATTGTTGAGTAATCATGGAGCTAACAGACGACTGACACTCACAATTCTCTCTTTCAGAGCGATAAGCTCCTCCTCTTCCTTCTTCCTGCACTCAAAGTGGGCATCAATCAGGGCCTGCAGCTCAACGAGATCCTTGTTTTGACGTTTCTTCTGGATATCCTGTTTGCACACGTAAATATGACCTCAAACATGTATTCATGCAATGTTTAATACATAACACAATGTAACCAACAATAACATGCAGTACTTGCTTACATCAAAGTCCACCTTTTCCCCATCAGGGATCTTTGGTGCACTTGGTCTGAAGGTAATAAAAGCAAAATGTGTTTTAGTGGCATTCTGGGTATCTTGTAACTTCACCAGCTCCTCAGGAAATCTCAGAACATGTTGTATTGCATCGCAGCATTGAATTGGGCTGCTCAGCTGTAAAAAAGTGCTAGGTGGACAATTCTACTTACTTGAACTTGGGCTTCTCCTCTGTTATGAAAAATAAAATAAAAGGGAGAGGGATATGTAACATGGTTAGAGATGTTTTAAACAAGCTCAGTCAACAATCAGTGGGAATTCTGTTAGCCATATCCATGAACATGGAGTTACTCAATTCAATTTCAGTTTAAAGTTACTCTTAGTAACAACTCAGTGCTGGTTTCTGTTAACCTGAGCTTTAAGAATTATGTGTGTAAATTTTGATAGTATGTTTACGAAGTTAAGTACATACATTAATTTCAATCGTTTCAGTAATGTTAATAAACTGGGTTAGTTAGAAAGTTGTGACACAAATATTTGATCAAAACAAATATAGAAGAATCATTGCATTAGAAATCAGATCATATGGTGCTTATAAGTACATGAGTATAAACAAACACAAAACTCCTGACAAGTGGACCATTCTCAGTCTTCCAGGAATTAACACAACAACAAATAAAGCCTTGTGGAAAAGATTCAGCTTTTTATCCTTCATTCATTTTCCCATCTCTTTTGATTAACAACATCTAAATCTGGGTTTATTATTTCTCTTGTCATCATGGACCTCTGACTAGACTCTGCAAGTGGGCTAGATAAGATGTTTGAGCCAATGCAATCTATTGTAACCATTTGGCTTGACTTTCACACCAAAAACACAAGCAATAAGCCACACCCAGACCAGACATTTTCCAAAAGGAAATAAAAACTACCATCTTGTCCTTCATCTTCCACTGGCGTGGCACATTCATGCAAAAAGAAGCAAAGCACAGAGCAATGTCAGCATTTCATATTCTTTCACCCTTATTGACTTATTGTAAGCCAGTGTCAGTTTCAACCGACACTATAGGCCAGTTTTCTGTGTCCCCCTATTCAGAATATTATGTTGTAAGGTTTTGGACCTGATTTCACTGTGCACCTTGCAGGCATTACCCCCTCCCCCATGCCTTTTTTCTAATCAGAAATGACAAATACAAGAAAATGACAAACATACCTTCCTCTTCATAGGCCTCTGCATGCATCAAGCGTTGAAAGCAAGAGTAAAATAGAGAACATTAATGTTGCTTTGTGTGCTTTTTGCTGCCCCAAGCAGGGCTGCGTGCTCAGATGCAGATTTCAGCTGAGCGGACACTCAAATTGAGGTATCAGCTTGTATCAAGTAAGCATAAAAATTAATAAACATAAAAAAAAATCACAATAAATAAAGAATGAATGAATTAGGTTATCACTTTCAGAGGGACACCTCAGTATGAGCAAGCTATATAACAAACTAAATATAACAACATTTATATTGATCAATTTATATTACCATACATATTACCATAAAACATTGCTTGGTATTTCAAAGTGGACAAAAAGCATCTTAATAATGGATGGCATCTGGTTTGACACTTTAAGCATTTTGCTTTTTAATTCAACATTTAAACTTAAAGGAGAGTTACAATTTAGACTGTAATATTTAATTTTAATATTTAATAATCAATATAGTTAAATGTGCCAAAGAGAGCCTTTCTAGTGTTAAGCAAGTGAAATTAGAGAGAAGTTACTATACAACATATTAACACTAGGCCTTTTTGTCCCTTTGAAAATTTCATCAAAAATACTGTCATTTATTGTGGAATTGGAATTTAAACAATATCAGCATCACATGAATATTATGAAACACCATAGCAACTGAAACAGTTGCATTTGTTGCAAAATTATTATAACACATGCAATAGAATAGTATTTTCCTCAAGATGCAGCCTAGAGTAGCATTATGCTGGCGGCAACTCAGAGACAGTTCTGAATGCAGAAGAGTGCAATGAGTTTTCGGTCACAATCTGATATAAGCATCATTGCTGCAGCGTAATTGGCAAGAGCAGGAGCTGGAATGTGATTTAATATCAGCTCAGGCCACCAGTGTTGGGGAAGCTACTTTGAAACTGTTGTTTGCCGAGCTACTCTTAATGTACAGTAGTTCATCTACAGTCAAGCTACTTTAAATAGCTGGCTACCCTAAAAGGAACTAACTACACTAGAGGACCTAGTGTTAGTGTTTTTTTAAACACCCTAAATTAATCAAAAACAGTGATGAACAGCAGTATTTAGTACAGCTAAATACTGAATCGTTTATTGAATCAGTGAATCTTTTATTGTCAATCATTTACTGAAACTGTGAATCGTTTATCATGAAAAATTTACATGGTTAATATACAGGAGGAGTTTGAACGACTGGGACTTCCCAACATCACATGAGATGGAGGACAGTTTAGGAAGTGTGTTTGATTATTGACTTCTGACATAAAGAAATATAGTTTAGAAGCATTGCTAATCATATTTGCTTCCCAACACTGCAGGCCTCCTGCATCCACTCTAAAAAAAAGTGCTGCATTTTAGGTGTGATGAGCGCCATGTCTGTCAGAGCTTAATCGTTGCAGCTCACCCCCCATCGGTCTGCAAGTGAATTAGAATTGGAAAATATTCCTTGTTTATAAATTGGGAAATTGTCCAATTCTGAAAAATAATTCAAATGCACCATAAGGGACTGAAATGGCATGAATCTAAGCTCTGTCAACATCTGGTGTTGCCACACCAGTCTCATAGTGGGCCTGAACGAAGAGGAGGTACCGCCAGTAGTGGTTAAAGTTTTGTTGGGTTGGGGTGAAGTACTGGGGAACTACAGCTATATTAATATGGCTGATTTTTAAGTAGTAAGTGAGGTGCGCTGCCTGTTTTTAGTTGTTTTGGTGAAAATGGGAAGGATGAATGAATATTCATGCCACATACCTTCCTCATGCACCTCTGGTTCTGGCTCTGGTTCTGGTTCTGGTTCTGGCTCTTTTTCTGGCTCTGGCTGTGGTTCTGGCTCTGGTTCTTGCTCAGGCTCAGGCTCAGGCTCCGGTTCAGGAGCTGCCTCTGGAGCTACCTCTACCTCTACTACCTCTTCAGCTAATAATACATGCAGCAAGCAACCAGGAGAAGGAAGGTTGTCAACAGTTAATGCGTTGCAGAGGAGGGAACATTCAGAAGTGGGAGATTAAGTACTGGTTAAAGTGTGTGAGAGAGAGAGAAAGAGAGAGAGTCATTTGTGAAATGTATAAAAATAGGGATGGCATAGGAGATGGCTAAGAGGATGCACATAGCGGGAGAACCTGTTGTGAAATGACGAGACCTGGATTCCACATGCCAAATAAAATACCGACACGAAATGCCTTTGTTTTTCCCTGTTTGCCAAAGCCATTAATTCAAATTATCTAAAGTCAACTCTAACTACTTTGTGTTTGATAGGAAAATAAACTAGAATAAATTTCACACCTTGTACACTGACAAAATTCACATACTATCATCTCAAAAACAAAGACAAGGCATCAAAACAACACATTACTTCAATGACCTTTTTAACAGTCACACAATTTAGAACTTCAGGTTTCCAGATACTGGATTATTCCAATCCCTTTTATGGATTCTGCCTAAAAGGTCATCAAAGGTCATGGCACCCTTCAAGCTGTGGGGGGCAGCACATGCTGGTTAGCTCTCATTAGTTTTCCTAGCATGAACATGATTAATATGCTTATTGTTTTGTTTTTCCTTATGATGAGTTAAATGAAAAGGTTGATGTTTGAAAGAACCTTGAATTAGGCAAAAATGATTCAAGGCAAATCATTTTCATTTTCTGCTTTCGGTTAATTCTTTTCAGTTAACTTAGTTACAGACTTACTGCAGACAGTGTCAGGCAGTTTTTAATGAATAAGGGGAAATTGTGTTGAATTAGTATGTTGAAAGACTAGTTAATTTTCAAATCCATTTGGTTTGTTTTGTTGTTGTTATGGTGTTTAATTATTTGTTTGTTTATTGTTGCTTATTTTACCTTCTCCTTCGACCTCTTCATATGCCAGAAAAAAGCAGTAAAGGAATACACAAATTACAAAATGCTTTTTTTTTTTGGTACCATAGTAATTGCATCATACATTAAACACATGCTGAGCCTTTTTTATGGTGTTCTGTGAAGTCAGTGCTCTTCAGTTCAGTACAGAACCACAGTAGCCAATAAGGAATTCCAGTAAATGAATAATTTGGTCTGATCTCTGGCCTTTCTAGCCTCACATGAGCATTCACCTTAGAGAACACCAGTAACATGAGCATCATTAATACTGCCTTCAGCCACTGCATGTGTTTGACATGTCAGCCTCCAGATATGTTCCTAAAAAAGCTCTCCGTGGCAGTGGCAGAAGCCAGTGTGCTGGCATGAGATTCATAAAACAGCTGCCAAGACAGCAGGTGGCACAATATCAGTCACTACAGGCAAATTCAGGGCACCACTCTAGCATTGGATATATATTTATATTAGAAAGATGTATTTTTTTTTTTATCAATTAAATTTTAATGCTGGATAGAGCAAAGCCAAACCTGAACAGATATATCATCAAGGCTCTCTATAAATAAAGTAATTAGAGTAACTGCTGACATACCAAGAAAACATTGATGCTGACTGAAATTTTTTTTTTTTATATAAATAAAAACAAAAACAGAAATAGATATTGAGTGAAAAAATGTACATATACTGAATACACATTTAACAGAATTCATGGCTTCGGCATTTCTACAACAACTGCAATAATAATAATAATAAGAAGAAGAAATAGAATAATTCAAATGTAGTACTTACCCTCAACCCCACTGAATGAAGAGAGAAAGAAGAGTTATCATTATTTTGTCTTAAGAGCATGAATAATAATAATTAGCATGCTGAACAATGGAGTTTATTTCAGAATACTTACACGTCCTCTGTGTCGGACATGATGACAGAGAGCTTTAGACCTGTATGAAGCAGACAGGGAGATTGTTTGTACAATTGTGACAGAGTTAATTGCAGACTTGACAGGTGTGAAAGGCACCTCACCATGTAAAATATTTTAGGAAGCTTGTAACATTTTATGACATCTTTTCATCTAGTCAACTATAAAAAAAAACAGCTGTATCTTTGAATATGCTGAACATTTACTGACTTCAGCACTTTAAAGAAATTATTAATGATCAAAGTAGGGCATGAAATAAAGCTTAGATCACATCTTCAAAAGAATATCAAACCTGCTAAATAATGTCGTCATTCTAAAAATGGTTAAGTTTATGTGTAATGTCTAAAAGCATAAAAGTGTGTGTGTACACACAGGTTTGACTTTAATTGTTAGCGCCATATTTATGAAAATGTCTTCACAAATAAAACATGATGAAAACCAACATAAATAATGGCTAATAATGTTAATTCATTTCTGTGATGGTTAGCTTTCAGGTATGATAAAATTATAATTTTAGTTTAAAAACTATTGCACTAATACCGCTTCAAAATCTCTCTCTCTCTCTCTCTGTCTGTGTGCTGTGACTCATATCTCCAGCACAGCTGCAAAAGCGTTTGGAGATTAACACATGATCATATTTCCCAGCATCAGCTCTCTCTCTTTTTTGACAGTGAGTCTCTGGTCCTGTCAGCCCTGCCTTATGTGGGCATGACTGTGTGCTTATGAGCCATTAAAGGAATGCTTGATTATTTATGTTTCTCTTCTGACGTGAAACAAAAAATGAATGCAATATCACAACAGAATGAATATAGTATACTATTATAATATGCATTGTATTACCATCAAAATGACAACCATCTAGTTAGTGCTTGATAAATCATTAGAGGATTGTTCTAATACTTCCACCCTGTTTGTGCTATTATCTGTTGACAGCTGTTCTTTGTTAAGCCTCTATTGTCATAGTAGTGTCTTTAGTGGTGATCTACAGGATAGGACAAAGAGGAAGCCAACAATGTGTAAATCCTAAATTGCATTGTGCTGGTTGATAATAGCCTTAGTGTGTTATCTAGAGTGGCACACTGAGACAGAACCATCCCATCTACAGAGGTGCCCACACCCACCCTCAAATGATCAAGTTGCATTCATTTAAGCCATCAACTGAAGTAAAATCTGTTAGCATATCCCATTCAGCATAGCCAAAGTTCATCATTTACAACAATTTACTATGACATGTGAGAGAGAAAATAATGGAATGACGAAAAAAGCACCATCTGCTGTAAGCAGAGGGAAAGAACATTTTCTGAAGATACCAAATCTTTAAACTCTTACCTCAGAAAAGCCGAAAGAAGAGAGTGTCTTGATGTCGAAGACGGGCTGTAAGGTTCTGCAAACCTTGAAACTTCTTAAGTCCTTGACTTATACTGATACTTGATCTTCTAAGGAGTCTCATTGGCTGAGGAGCTAATGTTGGGGTGGGAGGGAATCTGGACCATAAGGAGACCCACAGAATGTGCTGGATGAAAGGACGATCAGATTTGGAAAGCTGAGGCACCCAATCGCTATATCTGTCATAGCACAAGGCAAGCAAAATTAAGCCCAAGTTAAGAAAGAGAGAACGCCTAAGGCTCTTTTAGAAATCTGGCTGTGGTTAACAGAGGGACACAAAATGTCTTTGTGGGTGTTGTTGGGAGCAGGGCATGGGGTAGACGTCACAAACTGAAAACGGTCTTAATGGATTGATGATATAATACATGTTAAAAAAAAGTTCAATTCTTTCTCCGTGTTTAGGCAGATGATTATTGTACACGCCCACGTTGTTGTGTTTCATTGTACGGCAAGTTTGATCACAGCAAGAATACACTGTAATACAGTAAAACAAACTGCCTGAAGTGAATAGCTACATTGTGCACACCAATCAGTGAACTTCTGAAGCATGTTATTAAGCTTTAATGTTAATTAAAACTTGAAGCATGTTAATAAGTATATTTTCTCTATAATAAGAAAAGTCAAGTATGTTTTTGAAGTACCAACTGAGCAGCTGCTTTTAAAGCAGGTAAGACCAGCAACTATCTTAAGTGTAGGTTTGGGTTTAAAGGTGCAGTAATGTTTTGCATGATGCAGCATCACACAAAAACAAAAGTTTGAAGTAAATGATGCCATTGTAAAAAAAAAAAAAAAAGTGATATTCACAGTGAGGCACAATTCATTTATTCCACAAGTGAAAGGGTCCAATTACAGGAGGGACCAAAATAAAGGTAGGATTATTCAGCTGGTCATGTGATCTCAACATGTCTGCCCCCTTGAGGTGGCCGGCTCCATGTCAAATAAAACAGCTTATATTTGGCCACTGACTAGTGACTAGACTATTCTCATGTTATTGTATACAATTTTAAACAGATCATTAATATTAAATATTTAAAATATTTCATATTAAATATCAGTATTTAGTATTTTTTATGTTTGAAAATTTAATGAGTAAAAAATTTAAATAACTAGGAGATTTTAATACCAAACTATTTGACTGTTACAGCTCTTCAGTTGTTCTTGTTTTGAAAGAAAATTTATATAGGCTATATAATAAAATGTTCAAACAATACACTGAAAGTTGAAACAAAATATTCCAAGGCACTCATGTGGTTAAACTAAAAAGTCTTTAATACACTGGGCTAACTCATTAAAACAATAAAAAGTTTGATCAACGCGTTTCGGCTACAAAGCCCTCTTCAGGATGCACATCCATTGTTCACTCAAACATTCTTAAACTATTACCGGTAACAATTAGTGAATCATCAGAACGGTTGGTTAACCTGGGGGAGTGGCTGTAACTACAACTACACAAGACACAATGGCTGCACTTAAAACTTAGGCCGCTGACTTATAGGCAATGACTCTGCAGGCAGCAGGCACTTCACAAAACTGATTTTGGACAGACTTCTGAGGCAGCGTAACAGTTTAATGATCTACAGCAAAATAGTGCGAGCTTTGGAGAGAACTAAACAAATATTTAATTACTACAGTAGTAATTTCTCACTAGAAATTACATCAGAAGTGGAAACGTTGGTCAAAAACGTACATTTACACACAAACTGACCAGAAACAGCAACTTTCAGACACCATGGCTGTGTCCGAAATCACCCCCATTTCCTTAAATTGGGCACTATTTGAGGGGACAGCCATTTGTAGTGGTGTCCGAAACCATAGTGGACGATATCGAGTGCACTCATTCAATCCCACAATGCACCGCAATAACGAGTGCACATCTGATGCACGCTCAACGGCTAGAGGATACCTATAATGCAGTGTGAGAGTCGCTTGTAGAATGAACTGATGGATGAATCATTCATCCATCCATTTTCCAAACCGCGCTGGTCCAATGTGGCTACAGCGTAATATCATAGTAGTATAAATTAATTTTTAAGTGATTGCTAAATTAATTAAGGTTTATATCTCGTTTCCAAGACAGAGTTCAAGGTAAATATTTTCATCTTACTACTGGAGCTGCCAGTTTGGTAAGTTTCTAATGATTATTAAACAGCAAGCACAAACTAGGTAAAAGCAACAGCCCTTCCAGCGCACTCAGTGTCCAAATTCACTCACTCGTTTTCATTCACTCCTTCAAGTGGACTATATTAGTGGGGTAATATAGGGAATAGTGAATGAGGATAGGCCTATAGGGGTGATTTTGAACACAGCACATCTTTCTTTTTCTAGCTCAACTGTCACCGAATGGAATGCATCGGATTGTGGGATATCAAAGGCAGTGAAGGATACATCTATGCTGCCTTCAAAAATCGATCAGATGAAGGTATCACAGAAGACAGGAAGTGATGCGAACACTGTATTCAGACATGCCTTGATGCCTTCCTACTTTCAAAACACAGCTTCATGAAACATTTACAAATCTTTTGTTTCGAATTAGTGGTTCGGAGAACGTATCAAACTACCAAAGTCATGTGATTTCAGTAAACAAGGCTTCATTACGTCGTAACTGTTTCGAAATGCGAAATGTTTCAAAATTTCAATGGTTCACTGCTGGGGGGTAATCTCTATGAACCCATGAATCATGCGGATTCACTGAGATCGCCCCCCAGCGGTGAACCATTGAACAAGTGTCTATGGTTTTTACCTGATCTCTTATAGGTTTCATAAATTTGTAGACATTTGAATGAGGCATTTGTAAACCCTCATCCTCTCCTCTCGTACCTGTAACAAATCCTTCCTTCGTCAGTCAAAATGACCAGAATCCCTAAAATTATACTTATTCATTTTTTTTTATCCAGAAAACTTACATCATTTTATTTATTTTATTTTTTTTTCTATTTTTAATGCAATTTTTTTTTGGAGATATTTAATATTTTATTTTATTTAACTCTAAATCACTAGATTTTATCAATAAATTAAGTCAATAATATACTTTAAGGACATTTTTCACATTCTTACACTTAAAATACAAAATAACTCTCCATTACATGCAAAAACTTGTTAAGACAACTCCAAAAGTAAAAAAACAAAACAAACAAACAAAAAAAAAAAAACCCAAACAGTCTTGCACTGGGTGTCTCTGCCGACCTCTTGTGGAAAAAAAAAAAAAAAAATTATATATATATAAAACACAATATTTCATGATTCTTGCCACTAGATAGCCTTATAGCAAATAAACTTTGCCCTGGGTCTTAAAGTCAGTTTCTTCTGTTTTTTCTTCAGTATGCATTCAGGTATATATTTAGACATTATAAAATTATTTTTGGTAAAGTTTTAGCATTTTTAGGTTTTTCTATATATACTGAAGATTATTTTGTAATATTTCAAGTAAGGTGAGATGGACAGCAGGGAACAAAATAATAATAAATAGTAAAACCTTGAAGAATATTTTGAAATTGCTGATTTTAATTCAGAATAAAAAATCTGTTACAGCTTCAAAAAATGTTGTTATAATTTCACCATTTAAGCCTATTTTGCATTTGTGTGGGGTCATATCACTTCATATCTGTGTGCAGTCTGCATTGTGACTGGTTGATTTATTGGCAGTGTGTTCTGCATTGGGGATGTTCTATAGTCTCATGCGTTCATTTGTGTGTTTGTTCTGGATTGTGCCAGATTTTTTAATATTTTTTTTGACAAATTAAAAAAAAAATCCTCACTTTCTATTCATTCCTATGGGGGTCAAGTAAACAAATAACAAGTAATTTACTAAATGTTCAGACAAAATGTTAATTGTTGCAGTCTATTTAAAAATGTTCAAAGCTGCTGTCCTTAACTTTTTTCCAATTTTTGAGCAAGTTCATAACCAGCCAGTGTTCAAAGCTATCTCCAATCACAACGGTAAGCTTGTAATAATGTTTTCTAATTTGGGTGGTACTGGTGGATTTCCACCGGAAATTCGAGCATGAAGCCGTTCGACTTTGCGTCATTACGTCACGTATGATTACATAAAGAAGGAGTCCCAGCTAGTAGGCTATATCGCATGTGAGGATGCTGCAGGTGGCAGATCATTTATAGCCTTTTCTCACAGCAGCTGCAATAAATAAACTTATCATTTTGATAGCCGATTGTAATCCAGAAATCCACAGCTGGAGATTCACCCGCAGACAAAAGCAAAAATCTTCGAACTGCGGAGTGGCTACAGAAATTGAAATCTACAGGTAACGCTAATACACACTTAATACACAGTCACGCAATGCTGATGTTATTAACATTAACAATTTGAGAACAAAATATAACAATAATAATAATTTGCACGGTTTGACGTAATCCGATAATAAGACTTATTAAAAAAAAGAAAAATTGTATGAATGAATGAATGATTCAATGACTCACTCATAAATACTTGGTTCATCACTGGATGAATCAGCGTTTTTGAACGAATCAAATACATATTTTTGTAACCGTCACTTTGTCGCCACCTAGTCGTCGTCGATGTAAATCAATACAATCGTGATTTGAAGCTACGACTGCTCTATTTTGATCTCTTCCATAGACATCAATTCATATCCAAACTATAAACTTTTATCACATTTGTTCTGTAATAATTTGAATATTTGTAAGACAGAAATAATGATGCTGTGTGGTTGAAAACTGTTTGTGAAGCTGTTCATACCTATTCGTGACATCTGCTCTTTCAGGCAGCGGCAGCGCCAACGCGGATTAATACAGACGATTCGTTGTCATTTAGGAATTAGATCGTGTGGGTGTTTGAATCGAGACCGCGATCTTTTAACGATTAGTGGTGCAGCTCTTATGCAACGATAGCAAACGATAAAGACTTGTGATAACCTAACACATGCACTGGGCCCCGTCATACGTTTCAGGTGAAGTGGAAAGCCCCTGCCTTGGTTACTTCTCACTGGCTGTCAGAGCGCAGCTTGAATTCAGGGCGAGGAGTTTTATTTTTGGCATGGAAAAGGGGTAGGTCACCATGTCCTGTTGCTCTGTTCTACTAATCTTACCCCACTCGCACGGAGTTGGACCCTGCAAGACGCAATTGCACAGCAATACTTGCACAGGTAAAAACAAAAACCGCACAGTTTAGCTTTCATTAACAGGTTGTCTGTGATCTGTTAGTGGGTATCTGATGCATAGCACTGTTAGAGACATTAGGCCTTTGCTTATTGTGCTAACTAGCACTACAAATGTCAAAGTGCCTGCTTTAAAACCACTGAAAGCTGCTTTTGTCATTTAACATTTGTTTGCCATATATAATATGAATAGCCAGTGTGTGGCATTTGTGCACCTTGTATTTGTATTTCGCAGTACTTATTACCTGATATTAATTTCATATCTGTCTGTTCATCTCTTGCAGATCAGCATCATCTCTCTCTTCTGGCCTCACTGTAAGTCTCACGAATGTTCTTAATACTTTCATCATACCTGGAAGTATTTAATTAAAAATAGTGCAATTGTATGGGTAAAACACAATAACAAACAGTACAATGGTTTAGCATGAAGTCTGTAAAGGGAACAGAGGCGTTATGCTAATAGAGCATAAATCAAACAGGCATGTCTCAGGTCTTCAGCACTCGGACATCTCACACAGGTCTAAGGAAAGCACACACTCACAACAGACCTCAGAACAGTTCATTAATCAGACTGGGAATTCCCTGAGGTCACTGAGGTAAACATGTTTGACAACCAGATACACAGTAATACAAGATAACAAGGATAATTATCTATCTTATATATTATAAGATGCTTTCTAATCAAAGTAGTTATTTCCACCTCTGTGCTGTCGCTGTTGTGTGAGAATTGAGTCTGGGGTGTTTATCTTATTGTCGTTGCAGGATGTGCAGTCTTTCAGTGAGCAAAAATAAAACGTAGGGCAGCTCATGATCACATTTCAGGGACACTACTGCCACACAGGCACAAGAATACACACAGATACTAAAGTAACCCAGATACAGAGTCACAGACTGTATGTACATGCAAGAATATTACAATATTAATCAGAATTTAGTGATATTCTGTATAATGGTCAATTTGATCAATTCTGTCATATGTAAAGGTCATGTACTTACTATGTATATTCTTATAAAAGTATAGAATTGAAGAGGACAGATTTATAAGAGAATGGACAAAGAGACAAAACATTCACCTGAAAATTGACCTGAAAGTTTTATTTGTGACAAATACACCTTACACTTGTTTGGTAGATTGGTTTACATGTGTTGACTGTGTAAGGCTACTTAACAGAATATTATTCACTTATATGGAGACAATATTCTAGAACAATCTTGAGAGAGGAAAGAAAATTAAATGAGAGCAGGACGGCGAGAGTAAGAAAGCTCAGAATGAAAATGCTAATTAAACCAAAAGAGAGTTTTTATCAGAAATCATTCAAAAAGTGTGTGTGTGTGTGTATAATATATATATATATATATTATATAATTACACACACACACACACACACATTCTGTAAATATGTATAATATGAACTTTTACCCAATTAAACAAGTTTTTTCTTCATCAGTAGTGATGAAGTCACTCAAAGTGATTGTTGCCTTGGCACCATTTTGATTTTAAGTAAAATTAGACAGGCAGCAATTAAAATGTAAAAGTTTTCTATTTTAGTTGGTTTCATTTTTTTTTACAGTGCAATAATTGAAGGACGGTGATCACATCAGCTTCCTGTCTTCAGACATCTTTGTTCCTAGCAGCCAGCTAAAGAGAGAGAGAGAGAGAGAGAGAGAGAGAATTTCTTTTTATTTAAAAACTTTTAGAGTTGGTAGTTATTTTACATTAACCACAACAATGAAAATATATCATATAAAACTTCCTCAATCATACATCCCATCGATTTAAGAGTGAGAAGTAAACCCTGCAAGTAACCCTCAAGTAAAAATGCAAATATCAAATTAGCTTCTGGGTACAATAGGCTTCAAATTCATTAAATTGTTATTTAAAGGGTTAATCCACACAAAAATGAAAATTCTGTCATTAATTACTCACCCTCATGTTGTTCCACACCCGAAAGACCTTTGTTCATCTTCGGAACACAAATTAAGATATTTTGATGAAATCTGAGAGGTTTTTTATACCCCATAGACAGCAATTTAACCACCACTTTCAAGTCCAGAAAGGTACCAAAGACAAAATAACTAAAATACTAAAATAGTCCACGTGAATGCAGTGGTTCAAACTTAATTTTATAAAGCAACGAGAATACTTATTGTGTGCAAAAACAAAACAAAAATAATGACTATATTCAAAAATATCTTCTCTTCTATGTCATTCTCCTACGTTGTTTACGTTCAGCATTTCCGTGTTCTATGTCAGAACGCCGGCTCAATATTGGCCGATGCTACTTATGTGAGCAGCACAATGTATGCGTGTGATGCTGACGTAGGAGCCGGCCAATACTGAGTCGGCGTTCTGACATAGAAGACTGAAGTGCTGAATGTAAACAATGTAGGAGAACGACATAGAAGAGAACATAAAGTTGTTATTTTTTTTGTTTTTGGGCACATAAAGTATTCTTGTTGCCTCATAAAATTAAGTTTGAACCACTGTATTCACGTGGACTATTTTAACGATGTCTTTAGTGGTGGTTAAATTGCTGTCTATATGGCGGATAAAAAAAAACTCTCGGATTTCACCAAAAATATCTTAATTTGTGTTCCGAAGATGAATGAAGGTGTTACGGGTGTGGAACGACATGAGGGTGAGTAATAAATGACAGAATTTTCATTTTTGGATGAACTAAGCTATCTACAAATATGTGTAGGACTTTGAAAGAAATTTCACTCAGAGATTGAAATTAAGTAGAAAGCCTGAAATAGTATTTTCTTGTAAAACATACTCTAAAAATATTTGTTTTAATTACAACTTATTTAATTTTTTTTTTTTTTCAGTATATGTCCCAAATGTATGTAATCCCAAAAATTGGAATCCAGGTGTTTGAATTTTTAAAGCATATATTAAACACGATGATGGAGTGAAATTCGCAGTTCATATGGAGAAAGAGAGATCAAGTTTACAACCAAAGTTAGTATTCAGTCTGAATTGAAGTTTTATTTTTAATACCAGACATGTATTTGTGGCTTGTTTTTAATACAGGTGTTGAAATGCTGATGGCTTTAAGTTATGGTAGTCAGCCTAATCTGCTTCCACAGCAGTACCCTCCCCCTTTACTGCCAAAACCAGGGCGAGACAATGCCCGTCTGCAGAAACTCCTGAAGAAAAGTGGCAAAAAGAAAGTTGGCTCTTCCTGTCAGACACCCATCCCATTCCGGTCAAACCTGTCACCAGTAAATGAGGCCAGCCCTGACCTGGAGCACAGTGACCACTCCACACCTCCAAGGACTCCAGAAACCCCTCTCTTTAGCAAGACCCTCGAGTCTCAATATTCCTCCAGCAACCCTTTCTGCGGTCACTCCCCCTCCCCATATCTATACCCTGCTAAAAGCTCGTACTACAGTTCCACACCTACACTGTCTGCGCAGTCGTACTCGTACCCTGCCCGATCGCTGGAGCACCAAATAGCACCTCTATACACATGCTCATCTATTCTTTTTGATGATGACTTAGAGCAGGCCACAGACACAGACCCAGATACATCCTTTGAGATAGCCTTCAGTCAAACGCTTCAGTCCAGTTCCTCAAGAGTAAGGACGATGCATGGCACATTTGGCGAACAACAGACCCATCAAGCCTCAGTGCAAATACAAGCTCCCCCTTTGGCTCCGGCTCGACCTCCTGCTCCAAATTTGACATCATCCTGTGCACCAAGATCCCAGACACAACCATCAATCTCTCAAGTTCCAGTGAGCCAATCCAATGTGGAAGGATATAAAAACGTTGCACCTGCACTCATTACTCACACACCTCTCACAAATAGTCACGTCATGGAAACAGCTGGGTCACAATTCAAGACTTTCACAATGGAGAAAATAGCTGCTTTTCCACAAACAAGGATTTATACTCCAAAAACTTCATTTTATGAGATATCAAAGCCTCCTATTCAAGACTCCTGGGCTTGTGGTTCAGCTTTTCAAGGAGAAGTACCATCTAATGCAAAATATCCAGTGATAGATGTTAAACAAAATTCTGGGACAAGGTATGAAGTTCAAAAACCTTCTAGTCAGATGAATACACATGTTTCTGAAGCTTCTGCAGATAATCAACACTTGTTTGCATTCAACTCTACATTATCCTCCACAATGGAGGCAGCAGTCTCTACAGAAAACCATCAGGGACCCATACCTCAAAATCACTGGCTCCAACCCCCCTCATCGTTTAGTGTAAAAGCTCAGAGCGCAGCAGTTGATCATGATGATGGGCTTAAAAAAATTGCTGTGGATAAAATAATGAATTCCATTCCAAATGGTGTTGTGTTCGCCACAGGACTCAAACCATTCATTTCTCATGCCTATTCTGAGGAATGCTTGACACCAAAGATTTCTAAATGTGAAGTTTCCTTATCTAAGACCCTTGCTGAGGCTAGTAAGTCCAGCTCTAGAGCATGTGAGGTGCTGACATCTACAGTTCCACAGGAGTATCCAATGACTAAAACTGAAACTTCAGAAACCTGTATAATGACACCAGCCAAGTCTATTCCAACAGATGTAAGTCAGGAAACATCCATGCCTGCACCCTCCCAAAACTACCAAACACCCAGTACTCCTGTATACTGGTCACCAAGACCACCAGCACGGTTTGTAGGCAACCAGAAGCTATTGCAAAATGAAACTAACGTCTCGAAACGAAAGTCAACATACTACGGTTTGACACCTGCTGAATATATTGCTTATGGTGGAATCAAGGTGAATTCGCATGTTGATGTCTCTAAGCCTGAAGTACCAGAAGATAGAAAAAACATGACATATGAGAATTACATGTCCAAAACCCCAACCAAGACATCTCAAGAAATGCTTAGCATTATATCTGATTTCAATGCAGAGAAATCCTCTGCGGATTCAGAGCCTTTACAAACTTCAGTGGCAGTGCTGCCCTCGCAAATCACAATGACAAACCAAGCAAAGGTACTAGGAACTGACAAAGCTGAAATAGAAACTATTAATAATCCCATTTTGGAAATAGCAGATCCGAGTTTAAAGGAGCAAGAGACAATGCCTGGAGTACAACCAAGGCCTCTAGCTTTAAATCCTGAAGATGCAGTGTACCATGGGCTTCAAAATACACCTTTAGAAATGGTTGTAAACCCCAGTGCTATAGCAGAGGCTCCTAGACAACTAAATTCAGGATCTACAGACATCTCCACCCCTCGTTTTGCTGCAGAGGGGAAAAAAATGCCTACTTACCCTTTTCCCCTGGTGCAATCAAATATTCCGAACTCAAATATAACCGGATTGTTAACAAAGAATTTCTTGTCGGTTCAAAATATCCCACTGCAAACAGTGCAGTCAGAGAATGCACACAGATCTATATATCCAACAGAAAGTTTTAATCCTGCATCAGTGAAAATGTTGCAGTCACACGTTTCTGCAAATCAAGACCAGAAAACAATGCCATGTTTTTCCAAATGTTCATTAGACACTTATTCTTCTATCTGTGATTCTTCCTCTGCCATTATTACAGGCAGTCAGCTCCACAATATCATAAACACCAACAATGAAGGTTTTACTGAAAATAAAATCACAACAAAATCAACCAATATCACTGACTCTAGAATGCCATCTGCAGACACCAGAAGTTACACTAAAGTCCCTCCAGATATTAAACCTGCAGCCCTCTCAAAGCCAGAGGAAACCAAATCTACAGCACACTCAAGGTTAGGTTCATCTAACTTTACAGCCCCATCAAAGACAGAAATAACCAGACATGAAGCCTCATATATGTCTAATGCAGCCAATCCTGTAGTTTTGCCCAAATCAGATATATTTAATTGTCCAAGTCTCCCTAAAACAGATATATTTAAAACTGCAAGTCCCTCTAAACCAGAGGTGTCTCAACTTGCAAATACATTAAAATCAGATGTAGCTCACTCTAAACCAGGAGCAAATAAAACTGAAGTTTTATTAAACCCAAATTCAACACCTCCTTCCTTGAAATCCACTACTAAAATGAACCAAAACACAGAAGAAACCAAAGGTCAGCCGATGCAGATACATGACAACAACATGGAATCTATTCTAAGCCCTTCAAACAAAAGAAATTCATCATCCAAAATCCCCTCAGATGGACAGATATTTTCACCTGCACCTTACAGTGAGGCTCTAGTCACCCACTTGGCAATGGATAAATATTCTAAACAAGACAATGGCAATGAAGACTTAATACCACTCAGTGGTGTTATAAAAGACCCATCTATAGATTTGGAATCAGCCATGCAGGACTCCAATAAAACCAACACTGATTTGAAAGCTGCAGCTAAAGTTAAAATTGAATCTAAATCAATCAATCCAACAACACTACAAAGCAATTCAAAAGCAGCGATCAAACCATCAAATAACATACACCAAGACACCAAATCGAATATGGATAGCATGGAGTCCAAATCCTTAAAATCTGACACTCAAAAGGCTTTACCGTGTTCAAATGTCAAGACTTTTCGAAAAGCTCCAAGTGCAGAAAATAGTCTTGCTGCCATGCTTCTAAAGGCCGCCAAATCTCTACCACTCTCTTCATCTGAGGAAAGCTGTGCTAAATCCCAGACAGAAGCCAAAGCATCTAATATGGATTTAAAGGCACAACCTATAACTGCTCGGGATTGCATCACAGATGGTGAAGTTAAAGTGTTAAAGTCTGATACCTCAAAACCTCAAAAGTGTTCAAAAGATTCATTAGCCACTGAAAGACAAAATGAGGCTGTAGACACTGAAGATGTCAAGTTTAGCAAAGAGACTTCCTCTGAACCCACACCAGATGATCAGAAGAGACTAAATGAACCTAAGGGTGCTCAGAAACCCAAAGGCCTGAAGGCCAAACTTAGTGGCTGGACAAGGCTGAAAAAGCACATGGTTGTTGAACCTGATGCCCCCAGTTTTCCAGAGCCTGATGAAGAGAAAAATGCTCAGAAAGCAGATATAAAAATAAGTGGTGAAGACAAGTCCGCAAGGGCCAAAGAAGAGTCATCGAGTGGGCAGGATATGGTGAAAAAGAAAGATGAGCCCAGGGTAACAAAAATGTGGGATGCTGTACTTTTTCATATGTTTGCCACAAAGGAGAACATTATGAAACAGATACATGGCAACAAAACCGAGGAAGAGCGGAAAAACATAGAGAAGGATGGCCAGTTAGTCCCATCCTTCGTCCACCGTCTGCCCATCCTTCTCTACAGCCCCCGCTTCAATGCCCGGAAGCTGAAGGAGGCAGCTGCAAAACCTCTCAACAAAATAGCTACAGCCTTTGAAAGAGGACTGTTAAATCGCAAACAGAAAGGTGAAGAGCCGAAAGACTTCAACAGAACAGCCAAAGGATTCGGTGCATCTACAGGAAAAATGGCAGATGTTTGATTGAATTTCAAATGTACAGTGTAAAGTTGATTTCAACTACAAAATTACCCAATTATGTAGTATTGTAGTGCTGTAAACGTAACTTCCTTTTTCTTTATGTAATCAATGACGAGACAAACAAACTATGCACTGCACTCTGCTCTGAGCAGTGCAGTAGGGGGCTGGTCAGCAGAAATTGAGGCCAAGTGCATTCCTTCATTGAGAGGGCGACTGATGGGTGCAGCTGTTCGGGATGTGGTGAGTGAGGAAGTGGTAAAGGGCTGAAAACGTAATGGTGAGAATGATCAAACAAGGAAAGTGGCTCGAGAGCAACGTGGATGGATCCTGGGTTTAAGTTTGCTCACATCAGCTGAGCTGGATGGTGTGAGCAGACGTGTTTTGAATAGAGTTTTAGAATGTGACGTCCTAAACGGTGTCAAGAGCTCTGCTCAGAATGAGTTATGGCTGTGTTGTTCATTTCAAAAAGGTCAGAGGGAAAGTGGAAAGGTATAACTAGAACATGAAGGATGGAAACTGAATTTTTTTTTTTTTTTTTTTTTAAATATCAATTTGTTCATGAAATCATAAAATAAGACCTTAAAAACTAGTTTCAGATGTGTTATTTTTCACTTTTTTTTTTTTTAGTTTAAAACCATTTGAGTTTTGGATGTTTTCTTACACATTTCTAGTGAAATGTTGCAAGTGATTTCATGCTTATGGCTTCATTTGTTGTTCGGTGTCACAGATTTTCATTAGACTGATAGATGTAACAACAGGCATGTGACATTTACAGAATACTACCCAGGGCTGCAAGAAAATTATATATATATATATATATATTTATATATATATATTGACACTACCAGTCAAAAGTTTGGAATTGGTAAGATTTTTAATGTTTTTAAAAGAAGTTTCGCCTGCTCACCAAAGCTGCATTTATTTAATTAAAAATACAGTAAAACAGTAATATTGTGAAATATTATTACAATTTAAAATAACTGTTTTCTGTTTGAATATATTTTATAAAGTAATTTATTCCTGTGATCAAAGCTGAATTTTCAGCATCATTACTCCAGTCTTCAGTGTCACATGATACTGTGACACTGAACAGTGTGTGCAGACATCACAATATTACTGTTTTTACTGTATTTTTAATTAAATAAATGCAGCCTTGGTGAGCAGAAGAGACTTCTTTTAAAAACATTAAAAATCTTACCGATTCCAAACTTTTGACTGGTAGTGTATAAAATAAGCTGGTAATTATGGCAGCCCTTGTACTTCAGGGAACTCTGTTGCAAAATCCAGCTGACTGCAATGTTGTGCCCTTTACTCACTCCACATGCACATAATAGTTCAGCTTCGGCACAATTCTGAGACTTACTTCTGCATAGCAGGAGAGAACAGGTTAGATATATCTTAAACACTTCAGTGGAACCAGCACAGATTTTTTATGCATGATAACAGCGAGAAACCACAATAAATACTCTTAAACAATTAATCATTATACATGCGCCCTACCCTGTACACCCATAAGTTATTTTAATATTGCTAAGTGTGTTTGTTTCTGTAGATAACCAGTGGTATACAACCAAGCTAATGTACAATAATTTTAATAAAGCATGAATTATGTCTGTGTATGTAGTAATGAACATGCTGAATTTATATTTTGTTATTTTGAATAAAAGATTTGAATAAAGAAAATACATTTCTTACTTGATCCTTAGTTTGTGTCGTTATCAATGAAGACCTTCTCATACTTCCCGTGCCCATTCTCAACAAATTTGTACCTTTTGCCAGCCGATCCCTGAAAAGGTAAAGATCAAATTACAACCTTTACATCTCCAAAACCAAGTGAAGCAGACTTAAGTACTACATAATCTAAAATAACACTTTACAAATGTAAGAGAATGAGCCTGTGTTTAATGTGAACAGACATATTTAAATGATGATTATAAGAACTGATGCTGATTGTTGTTTATGGGTTGTTTTTAACACAATTAAAACCTTAGAAGAAGGTTTCTGTAGGATTGATTATGGTTTAGAGTCATGAGGAGTCTTGATGTACCTTTGTGCATGGTTTATCCTGTGAAGAGGCATCTCCCAGATTCTCCCACATGGATTTTATGTTGCGCACCTCACCAGCCTTAACATCCTGACACTAACACACGAAAGATAAGAAATACCATAGTTAAGATTAATGTGTTTTTTTTTTAAACATTGGTTCAAGCCTTAACCACTAGATAGCGTCATTGAACAACAGGCTTGTTTCAGGGATCTCTCCCATCACATGACCTGCCACAGTATGAACTTTATCCTTACAAAATTATATCCAGAAAATACATACACAGCAGCAGTCCAAAACAAAAAAGGTCACAAAAGAAAGCAGACATCAGATATTTTAAAATTGCTGACATCTTCTAAAGCTCTTCCACAGTAGTTTAATGCCATTGCAGGACTTTAACCCAGTGGATCCCGTTGACATTTTGAAAGAGTGAGAAACCACCTAAATCCACCCACTCAGCTATTAAGTATGTATGGAGAAAAGGAGAGATAGGAATTTTTACCTTATTGAAAAGGATGAGAAGAACAGCAGACACAAGAAAAGTGGAAAGAAGAGAACTGAAGTAGAAGAGAAGGAACATGGAGGATACAAAAGATTCAGAAGGAAATTAACTATTAGCAGGATTCAGTAAACAAACTATGCAATTAACATTCAGAGACCCATGTAAACTTACAGCTGTTTTGGAGGAGGGGCTCTTGGTGTTGACATCAGAGTTTCCTTTCACCCACTGGTTAATTAGATCTGCCACGCCCACCTTCATTCCCTCTGTATCCTGAATCAAAGTAACTAGTAATCATTTATTCATTCATTTACTCACTCACCCACTCACTTTTTATTAAGCCTACGGTGGCCGAGAGAGGTCGGCGTGCTGCAACTGAAGAAAACACCAGCAAATAGAAAAAACACCAGCAAATTAAGAAAACATCTTCATCAGTTTGACAACACGTGTTGCAAATACTCACAACACAATCTAACACAAACATGCTGCTCATAAATACAACGCACATGCGTTGTAAAAAAAAAAAGAGAATGTATGAGTATGTTAAAAAATAAAAACTCATCTTTCAGGTCATTGATAACACCACTGATTTTTGAGTTTTCTTAACTTGTTGTAAATTGAACTTGTTAAACAACAAGTCGATAAAACTCAAAAATCTCCTCCAGCTGGTTGCTTTAAACTTTTAAGTTTTCTCAAATTTAATTTTTTACAATACAGGTTCATCACTTCTTGGGTCCTCTTGAAACATTTTTTTTGAAACATAATTTGCTGGTGTTTTTTGTATTTGCATGTATTTTCTTCATTTGCAGCGCGTTGAACTCTCTCTGCCAGATTGATGAATGTGCAGTAAATCCAGTGCTCGAAATAGGCCGATACGCACCAGTACACAGTAGGAACTTCTATATTTTACTCTGTAGCTTACTATCACTTTTTTTTTTTTTTTTTGTGTACTGGCACTTCTCACATGTTCTCGCAGAAAATGAAAATTCTGTCATTATTTACTCTCACATTGTTCTAAACCTGTATGACTTTTTTTTTGTGGAACATAAAACGTGTTTTTGTCCATACAGTGAAAGTCGGAGGAGTCTAAAACAACATTGAAAAAAAAAACATTGTTCTTCTTTTATGTTTTACAGAAGAACAAAATTATACAGGTTTGGCACAACATGAGGGTGTGACAGAATTTCCATTTTGGGTGAACTATTTAATATACATAATGATGTGTTGATAAACTGTAGATGATGATTATGACCATATGAACCTTAGAGGACACAGCCTTAGCTGAATTCTGATTCCAGGCTTCTCCCGCCTCAAACAGGGTCTTCTTAGCAGATACGGGCTCTGGTGGTGTTGGGACATCCATTAGTTTGACTACGTTCCCCTCTTTATAGCACTCCTGTACACACACAAAAACACACTATATGATCGGAAATATTAGGGAATATCTGATTCACAGCAATTGTGAAAACACCTGCTTAACTCTCAGCAACAAAAGAAAAGTAACACCTGGATCCACATTACACACATTTGTCATGGGGCTTTTACATACTTCCTGACAGGTAACAGGAAAACAGAGGACCTAAGCTAAGAACACGTTTGAGTGAGTCACCATGACTAAGAGAAGAGGTGCCTGGGCATGCAGGGTGTCTGAAAGCACCCTGGCAGTGAGATCAGAGTGGTAAACATCAGAGCAGGTGTACGTAAGCACTGGCTGTGGTAATAAGAGCTGTATGTGCAAAGAAATTCATGTATATCTGTGCAGGTGCATTTACAGGAATATATGCAAAAAGCCTAACTATGAAATTGACATTACACAAGCGCATGTGAAGGTAGTTCACCTCAATGGCATGGTTGTACTGCTCCAATCTACCATCTAACTTCGAGATGATCGTGGGAGGCTGGGTCTTCTTTATGCTGTTCCTGTTTTCACAAACAGATTAAATATTACCTAAAGCACCACTGCTTTTCCAAGAAACATCATGTCAGAACAAGCAGTGACATGAAGAGGACCATGACTGATAAAGTACTGTGAGATAGAAACAAAGGACAAAACAATGTGGAAAAGAATAGCCAGGCTTCTGAGATATATGTGAAAAAAGACTAAACAATCTTTCATCATTTCCTATTTAGTGAATAGGAGAAGGATACATAGAGAGAAACATGTCATGTCATGTATGCCTGCCTGCCTGAAAGGTGAACCATATTTCAAACAGTTGTTCATTCACGAATTAATCATTCATGTCAGATTAAACAGAAATATGATGAACCCATGATGTCATACCACAGGACAAAAAAAAACCAACAACAATCCTGCCCCTGCTTCTTCTCACACTCCATATTATGAGGAGGATTTTTTCTACAGTCCTATAGTAAATCACTTGTATCCATTCATCTCAATGTGTATGTGTGTTTCTGAAGTCTACTTACTTTTTTTTAATGGAGCGATTTAGAGATTCAGTCCTCTCAGTAATCTGTAGATTAAACAGTAAAGCAACATTTATTTGTAAATGGATTCAAAGTATGTGAATCTTTACAATCCTAAGCATAAAAAACGTTTATAATATTTTGTGCAACATGTCCGGGCAAATAGAAAAAAGTAAAATGCAGTGCAACTTCATTGGGTAACAGATGATGATTGCAAAAGTAAAGCCATACTCTGTCAAGATGTTGTTGACTGTCATACTCTATTGATGTTGTAAGCAGATTTATTTCATAATTTCTTTGCTGGGGGCCTTGTATCTGGCTTTGTTGATCCTGTAAATCCCTGTAGCTGGTTGCCCTTTCTTTCTTCCACAAGAAGGTTAAGTTTTGCCCAACAGTATAGGAATACATTTGTTCCCAAAATGTCTTCCTGCCACCCATTTCCTGTGTTTTTAAAATGTCATCACCATATGTGCTAATAAGAACTGATCTGCTGCCTTTAAAATAAGCCTTCCACAATATTTGTCATCATAAATGTTCTTACATAAAAAAAAAAAAAATTGTTCATTTAATGCTAAACTTTATCAGGATTAGTTTTATCAGAACATTGCAAAAGTAAGATGGAAAGGAATATGATCGTAGACATAAACAGAACAAATGCAAAGCAATTATAACCAAAGCTTTATAAAGCAAGCATAAGGTGCACAATTCTGTCATGCACATCCACATAGTAAGCAACTCACCGAGCTTGTACCTTCTGATTGCCAATCCTCACCCTCAGCCTGAAACCAGCAAGCAAAGACAACACACACATACAAAGCACCTCAGCAATGTAAAGCACATCACCATTGCAAGGAAAAGATCAAAACCACACACAGCACATGAAAGATGTCAGAGTCACGAAAACAGCACATGGAAGATACCAGATCCAATTACAGAGTGAAAACACCACTGAGCACAATGCACAAAACACGTTTTGTACACTATGTCATGTTTTATATCAGGCTGAGGACCAACAATTATCTGTTATTCATAAAGGTGATTTGTGCCATTTCTGCACTGCAAACATCAACAAACTGTATAGCAAAAAAACTACTGCAGAAACTCTTTTCCTGACTATTGTTTTTTTTATCCATTCAGTCAAATTTTGTGGTGCAAACATCAATGACAGCTTTAAAGTCCGTTGTGTAATATTTAGAAGGATCTATTGACAGAAATTCAGTATCTGTGGTGAAATTCAATTCAGTGGTGTATAAAGACCTTACATAACCGTTGAACCGTTATGTTTTTATTACCTTAGAATAAGCCATTTCTGTCTACATAGTACATACACCGCGGGTCCCCTTACATCGAATTCGCCATTTTGCGCCGCCATGTTTCTACAGTAGCCCTAAACGGACAAACTGCTCTACAGAGAGCGTTTGCTTGACTGGCTACTCTCTTCTGTCTCAGACGACGACATGTTTGTCCTGTATCGGCTACCGTAGCTTCTTTATGTGCTTCGAAAGGGAGGGGTGAGCGGTGGGCTGAGCCACTGGTTGCAATTCACAACCTCACCGCTAGATGCTGCTAAAACTTACACACTGCACCTTTAACCTGACCTTGCTGGCAAGTGATCATAAGCGGGATAATCACATCTTCTGTGCTTTAAAGTCAAAGAACCACCCTACATTAATTACATTTAATACACAAATATTTATTATATGCAGATACGAGTCGTGTTACAAGTGAAAGTAAACTGGCGGGACAAAAAAATTGGATATGGTCAAAAGATCAGATCTGTGCATTAAGCCTTACAGTGTAAATAGAACCTATGGGAGCCGCAGCCTTTGTAATGTGATGCCAATTGGCTTTTTTATTTAAAAGACGGACTTACTTAGCCAAACTGCGTATTGCAGTTTTTCCCATTCATAGTAATATGAGTGAACCATCCTGGTATATATCAGTATACTGTACTGAAGACCTTGATTTGCTGGTTCAGGTGTTTAATAAGGATTGAAGCTAAACTCTGCAAGACACCCCTAACTCAGACCAACACATGCACAAAAGCATTTATGTACACGTCACTGACATTCTATAAAACTAATCTTTCCAGATGTTGTCATTTGTTTTGCAGCTCAACATTGTAAGTTAGATAATGATGCTATAGGTCATCAGGAATTAATTAGTAAAACTGTGTTAATGTTAATTTGAATACTGTCTAACAGCCATGAGTGGACATATCTGTAACAAATCTTTATGTGATTTTGAGGTGTGAGGTGTCTGATGGTGATGATGTCATACCATGTAGGATGGGCTCCTGGGGCTGAGAGGACTGAAGGGCTCCTCTGGATCTCCGCTGGATATGCTCAACCTCTTTAACTTCTCCATCACATTCCTCCTCTTCCTCTCTCTCTCCTCCTCTCTCATCATCCTCTGGACCTCCTCATGAGTCTGATCCCCTGTTTCTCTGTGCTGAACCTCCTCATGAGTCTGATCCCCTGTTTCTCTGTGCTGAACCTCCTCATGAGTCTGATCCCCCGTTTCTCTGTGCTGAACCTCCTCATGAGTCTGATCCCCTGTTTCTCTGTGCTGAACCTCCTCATGAGTCTGATCCCCCGTTTCTCTGTGCTGATGGTTCTCCTCACTGTTCTTTATAAACACTTCCTCCGACACACTAAATACAACAAGATTGAGAAAGGGAAATGATTCATGAACAAAGTATTCTACTGCAAATGCATTTGTTTTTTTGTTTTTTGTTTTTTTTGTTTTTTACCTATCTGGGCTGCTGAGAGCTGCTGAATCCATGTTACTGTATCTTCAGTTCTCTGAGTAAGATTAAATGGGCTGAACTCAGGAAGGATATTTGTTCTGGGGAAGTTGTGAAACTCATGTGATTTTATCATGCCATTTCTCAACACAGAGCAAACTCTATTGCTGCACATTTCAAACTGTTCTCCTGCATTGCTATGTCTCCATAGTGCATCAGATGTTTTTTTTCATAACCTCTCTGATTCATTGTGTTAATTCAGTGAAGGATTCGTCATCCTGATTCAAACTCCTGAATTTTGAGCGATTTGTTCAAAGAATCAGCTCAGTACAGTCCTTTGTTGGCAATCAGATTACATCTCAAATGTTTATTTGTATTTTTGTGTTGCTCAAGAGGACAACTCAACTTAAAGATGTGTTTTCTTGACTTTATTTCAGGGTACACAGTCTTTTTATATCATCACAATTAATTAAAAATGCAATCTCACATTTTTTTTCATCATTGTTTCTTTTCTTGTGGGGCTTGTGATTCAACAGAGGAAAAGCAGTGCAGGAAACACTGGCATAATCAACAAACTACGCTGGTTCACACATTTCTACAGATATTTTTGCCCACCTAGTAGAGATTAAAACAGAGGTGAGTTTGGGTGGTAGAGGGTATAGCGGCAAAATGGTCACGGGAGTGATGAGTGAGGTAAGCAGTCACGTATTGCTTTAAAATTGTGATTGACAGGATTAGATTAATAGGCTCCTCCCAAACTGTCATTTCGAGCTCAGTTTAAAAATGATTCATGTTAACTTCAAGTTCTGTCATGACAACTGTTGGAGAGTTTGGCATGGTAATGGATATGACAATGTTGATATGTTTGTTCTTCATGTAGAAAAGCTTGTAGAAAAGCTCTACAACTCTGTTGCCAGTAGTTTACTGTAAAATCAAGAAAAAACAGCAATGTACTGTAAAACCTAACAGTCAAATTCATTAAACGGAACAAGTTAATTTAACTGAAATATTAGTAAACGATAACAGAAAAAAGTTATGAGAAGTCAATAACTGATCAGGAGAGTAAATGCTGAACTGAAGTGTTATTTTTTGTTTTGGTACAAGATATTATAGAATTTAGTGTTAGCGTTTCTGTTGGGATTTAAAAGGGTTTCTGAGTTTTGGGGGTTACCATTGTGCTGAAGAGTAATAAGCTGTAAATGAACAGTATTTTACTGTTATTTTCCAGCACAATTTTTTTTACAGAGGGCTACAACAGTAAATAATTATAAGTATAATGAATAAAGTTTAAGAGCTTGAACTTGAGCCGAGCATATTTACACAATAACAGCCTATAACACAAACATATTCACTTTCTAAAGTTTGTTTAAAGTTTGAGTTTTAAAAGCTCATGAAGTACTGTATAAGGATGACATGGAATACATTCATGTGTTTGAAGTTTTGAAAATAATGGCAGTGTCTTTTACAAACAGTAAAGCAATTACATTTGTTTTCTTAGCTGTATTGTTGTGAAGTGTGTGCCTGTCTATGCCTGTACCTGTCATTTATTCTCCTCCCCTCTTGTCCATTTGTGCTGTGCTGTCTCCCATTCTGTTGGAGGAGGACTGTGGAGGTGTAGGATATCTTCATCGCTACCTTCTTTTCTTTCTGTGAAAACAACAGATTCAGAAGCTTGTATATTCGCTGCATGAAGTAGGCACCTTTGAAAGACTGATTTTGATGCATGACTGGGTTGAGGTTAAATGCCTTCTTAAATATTGTACCTTCTCATCTGTATCACTGCTCTGATTTTGTTTTTTCCAGAAAGATGATTCATGACCTTTCATCCTTCTTGGATCGTCCTCCTCTGCACACCACCGTCTGATCTCTCCTTTCTCCATCTCTGCTGCCTTAATGTTAGCCCTTCTTTCCCGCTCTCTGGCTCCCCAGTCTTCATCATCACCATCCTCATCCAGGTTTTGCTGATTTGAAAAGGGGGGTTGAGTCTGTATAAATGGGGTGCTGTCATCAATATTTATGCTATGTTGAGCAGAGCTGGAACAGAGCTGAAGTTTTGAGTGACGAGAGCCGTTGAGATGCATTTCTATATCTTTATGTTCTGTTTGTCCCTGTTTGCGCCTGCTCAGATGTGTCCAATCACTGAAGCCTTCATCCTCTTCCAAAGAGGATTGACAGCTTGGAACCAGATCATTCTGTCCCCTAACAAACAGTGAAACACTTTCAGAATTGCCTTTAACTCAGATATCAATATCAAAAGAATAACTAGTCTACTTACAACAATTGAGTCTGATAGAATAGAATAGAATAGAATATTCTGTAACTGAATCAAAAGAACAGGTGTGGTCTTGTCACATATACACACACAAACTCACAAACAGATTAACACAACACAAAGAGTAAGATAGAGGAAGTTGGCTTGAGCCACAATCTGGGGGTTGAGATTCCATGGAAACAAAACAAATACACACGACACAGTTTCTTCTATGTATTTGATGAAGACTAGAGTATGCTTTTAGGTTTTTGAAACTAACTGGTTGTCCAGAGTCTGTGCAGTGCAAGGGCTGTCCTGTGGGGTCCCAGTAGCTTGAGAAGCCTCAGAAGATGTACTGGCTCTTGCACGTCGTCGTCGTTCTCTCTCTATTTCTTCTGCATCCTCCAGACTGCGCTGAGCAGTGATCCTGTATACACAAAAACAATTAATGTAATGAATAATGACAAATTAATAATAATATTTATAATTTCTGTTTAAGAAAAAAGGTAACACTTTACAATAAGGTTCATTAGTTAATGTTAGTTAACTACATTAGTTAACATGAACTAATAATGAACTGCACTTATACAGAATTTATTAATCGTTGTTAATGTTAATTTCAACATTTACTAATACATTATTTAAATATTGTTAACATTAGTTAATGCACTGTGAACTAACATGAACAAACAAAGAACAACTGTATTTTCATTATCTAACGTTAACGAAGATTAGTAAATACAGTAACAAATGTATTGCTCATGGTTAGTTCATGTTAGTTAATACATTAACTAACGTTTAACTTATGAACCTTATTGTAAACTGTTACCAGAAAAAAAAATTAAGATCACTGAATCAAGATATATATATATATATCTTCAGAACAATAGCGCATCATCATTACTATGACAGCAATAGGGGTCATCTGACAGAAGGTAGGGTCAAAGATGGACAGGAAGTAAGTTAAACATGGACAGGAAGTGCAGGGTTCACACTAACAGGAAATGGCTTACTGGCTTCCTTTATGGGGGCTGACATTACAGGAACTAAACAAAACAACTGGAACAACAACTTTTACTAAATATTTACAATAATTGTGCAGAGGTGGGTGATTGTCAGGTAGTTTCCACAATCATCCATTAAATCATAAGTTTTACTGAAGTCTCTCCTGCTATACACATTACACACGCCTCTGGGAAACGATGCACTGTTTGCTAATATTGTCTTTAACATGTCCTAAACAAGCAACTAAGGTGTTCTCATTGTAACTTTACATATTTTAATTCTACTGCGCTTATCAAACAAACATTCTCAATGTCCTTCTCTAAGTAAACAGTAGTTCAGGAAATCTTAATTCCATGATCACATTGTTACACATGGAAACATGGAAGAAGATAAACACATAAATCTCTCTAGACTGTTGTGGTTAAAAACAGAGTACTTAGTAAAATTGTCCAACCACTCAAATTCTGCTTACACATCTGAATCTGTTACAAAACATATCATATTGAGTCAATGAACATAGCAAGAACTAAAGCAGAGTATAGCCTAAATCAGTAACATCAATAATAACTGCACTCTTTCCTTTGTTTAATAAACCCAGTGTGAGTGGCTGGGTGGTGGAACGGCTCAAATTTTCCGGCACAGTTTAGAGGATCTCCAGGTCCTTAGGGCAGAGTGGGAGGGGGCCGCTCTGTATCACTGAACCAACAGATTTTGAGCAGGGGGTGATCTGATGATGTCACCACCCTCAGGAAAATTCCAGTAATAAAAGAAGCTATTGAAACCTGTCATTGCCATTTCATATGATGTCATGAATTGACTCACCATGTGCCGTGTGAACAACAGCCATCTGGGGCGGCTTTGGGACAGATTTTACTTTAACTACAGACACATCCTCAAAGACAGACACACTATCATTTCATGACATCACTCAAAACTATGTAACAACACAATTATAACCTCAAAACACCTGGGAAGTCTTGATGATTTGGGTCTCGTTTCATCTGCATCCATGGATTCTTTGACCATAGACTTTGTATGAAATACAGAGTGACCGCAAAACAACAGACAAGAACTTTAACCCTTCCTCCTAAACACCCTGACAAACAACAGAAGGAACTCATGCTCTGTGTTTCCCCCTCTTGACCCCTCTGTTCTGCCTGATAAACTGTCCCGATGACAGTCTGGTGCTACTCAGCATTTGTAGATAAAACAGATAATCACTATCAGTATGATAATGGTTTAAAAGTCATGATTTAGGTTATAAAAGTCAAGATTCATGAAACAGGATTTAATGAACTGCAGCATACTCCATTTAAAGGCAAAGAAACCGGTGTGACTGTAGATCAAAGGCTACACCTCCGACCAAATGGCCGCAAACAAACAAACAAACACACACACACATACAAATGAAGAACATCTCACCTCTGGAGGTTCTCCAATCCCCTTTTGCTGGAATGTCTTCGTAGGATTGAGCTGGACATGTTTATGTGTTTCACTGACTGAAGATGATATTTGACTGAGTGTTTCTCTGATTCTCTCTCCTTTCCTGTGAGTCCCCTAAAGGGTGTGAATGTGCTCCCCCTCTTTTACTGAGCAGGATTTAGTCAATCTCTCTCTCTCTCTCTCTCTGTTCCACTCACTCCCTTCCTCTGTCTCTCTCCATGTGTTTTTCATTCAGAGCTTTGAAACTCTGGCTCCTGTCTTTTCCAGTTCTCTCTTCCAATCAGCAGAAAGCTAACCAGTCATGTGATGGTCCCTTGGGAAAGTAAGATGATACCACACACACACATGCACATCCACACCCCTAAACAATAGCATTACAGGGCCACTAATAATCCATGTGTTGTCAGACACTTTTCAGAACCAATATATCCACATGCTTTGTTTACCTGCCTAAAGATAATATACAGGTAGCCTGGTGCATAAGTGGAGATAAGCTCATAAGTCTCAGTTTTAATTGCAAATTAAACTGCCTAACTGCCTAATAATTTTATCATTATAATGACAATAATTTTAATTACCACTTCACGTTGAGTCAAAATAATGCATATATTTTAGAGGGTGTGATGTGAAGATGTCATTTGATTTTGTCAGTGTTCAGACGTAGTCTATACATCACACTCCAGCAATTTCATAGATGGACACCTAGTTTAAACATTGATAGTTTAATTCAGTATGTTTAACTCATCGGACAAATACTCTATCGTAAGCCTACACTTTTTTCTTTTGAAGTAGTGTGATTAGTACTGTGACAGTCTGGCTGTTTTCCTTTGTGACCACTAGGGGTCATGGGTTGCTGTTGTACTTCAGTCTCACTGAGCCATACATTCACTGGCCACTTTATTAGGTACATCTAATCAGCCAATCACGTGGATGGCAGCAACTCAGTGCAGTTAGACATGTAGACATGGTCAAGATGATTTGGTACCATGATGGGCTGGTCTGAGTATTTCAGAAACAGCGGATCTACTGGGATTTTCATGAACAACCATCTCTAGGGTTTACAGAGAATGGTCCGTGGCAGATCTGTGGGCGTGATAATGAGTTCACTATACTCAAATGGCCTCAACACCACAGTCACCAGCTCTCAATCCACTAGAGCTCCTTGATGCTATCATGTCAATATGGACCAAAATCTCTAAGGAATGTTTCCGGCACCTTGTTGAATCTATGCCATGAAGAATTAAAGCAGTTCAGAAGGCAAAAGGGGGGTCCATCCTGGTACTAGCAAGGTGTAGCTAATAAAGTGGCCAGTGAGTGTACATTTGACTGGTGAAGGTGAAATAATGTTTGGTGTAAAAACAGCAGAACGTAAAACTTTGATTCTTTGCTTTGTACTTTATTTTAATTTTTACAGCAAACTCCTCTCAATACTGTTTGGAGTATTTAAATGCATTTACTGACCGAAAGTCAATTTATATATTCTAACTGCAAAGGGCCAAAATCAGATTGTTTATTAATTTTTTACCAATTTAAAGCCTCAGCTGCAAAACCAACCATCACATACATCAAAACCTCCTTCATACGGTACATTACTTTTACCACCTGTAACATAACTTCACACAGTAGATAACATTACCACTTTTATCTCTCAAAACCCTGAAGACCACAAGAATTAAGACAACCTAACCGAATAAATCATTGAATGGAAATGTAAAATTGTTGAAGAAAAATAGATTTAGGCCTCAGACTCAAACATCTTCTTCCTGCCATCCATACCAGCCTTATCTTCGATGTTCTTACGCCAGTCTCCCACTGCCTCCTTCTCCTGTAGCAGCAGAAAAAGTACAATGTTTCAAAACTACAAGCCTTCTTATGTAATTAGCTTTTTTCTTAACTTTTAGCATACAGAAAATTTTATTTTTCTACTTGGTCATTCATTATCTTATACTGCATGTTTTACAACAGACTACCTTTGCTGTCAAATGTCTCCAAAAGAGAAAATGTGATTGTTATTGCATGTTTCTGTTAAAAGGCTTATAATGTGCGCTCACCTCCTCCTTGACCTCTTTCTTGACCTGTTTAAGGTTGGCTCTCAGGTCCAGAGACACTTTGTGTTTGGAGCCCAGCAGGGCCTGCAGCATGGCATCAGCAGACATACGCACTTTCTTCAGAACGGGTTTCTTAAATTTACCTTTCAGGTCCTGAACCTTTATCTTCAGATCATCAATCTCAAGAGAACAAGAAAAACATTTAGGTTGTAGAAGTTACAGAAGTTAAATACATTTCTAGAAGTAGAACAGAACAATTAAGTACCTCCTTGTTTGACTTGGCCACTTTGGTCTCCATATCGTATCTTTGTTCATCAATGGCATCAATCTGCTGGTGCAACTTCCTACACAGTTCCTTTACACAAAGATACATGCAGATTTTTCCACACATTTTCTCACATAGCCTATTCATCTGTACTTTTGCACATCACACAGCAATATCTGCAATAGAATAAGATGGTGTGATTGTAAGGCCAATTCACACTGCACCGACATTAATCGTCTAATGGCAACTTTGTAGTGACGCTTTGACACTTTATTTCTTGGATCAGTGTGTTACTCCTGTCTACATCTGTTGCCGTTGGTTGGTGCTTGTATTCACTGATTGAACATGTTCAATCGACGGATTGTGGAAAGTCTGAGAAGTGACCCAGCTAACAGAATTTTGTTATAAGAACGTTCAGTGTTGGTTAAAAAGAACATTAAAAATGTCCAGTTTTCTTGACGTTACAGGAACGTTTTTATAAGGTATAATGTTCCTCAAATGTTCTTTCAACTTAATTTTGATTTAAAATTCAACATTGTAGGAACGTTGATTTGTAACATTCCAAGAATATAAAGTTTCCTTAATGTTAGAGGAATGTTATTTGAAGGTTAGTATGATGTTCCTGAAACATTCTTTTAATCATTCAAACACCTGCTGTGAACAAGCACTGAAAGAAAGAGAAATAAGAACACAAACTACAACTTTCTTCAGCCACAGCCTTAGATGAACTGAAGATAAAAGACATTAAATCTCTGAAGATCTGATTAAACAACTCCACAAACAGCATTACCAGCTTCACTTATTACTAACCAGACTAACTTTATTTCTGTCACGTCTACAGAAGTTTAGATGTTTTGTTTGAGGTCACCATCATGGAGGTTGGTGGTTGCTTTAGTTGAGTTTTTGACCCCTGACTACTGTTTCAGCAATTACAGGTGTTTTCAGAAGACATTTCTGCATTGATATATCAGATCAATATGTCTGTTTAAAAAACAAACAACTGTTTTATAGTTTAAACAATTGCTTCTTTTTTTGTAACTGATAACTAGAAATTGAAATGCTAACATGAAAAACATTTGCAAAGCAGTCATTGTTAACTTTCTGTTTAAAATGTTTTGTGTCATTTATACACTCACAGACATCAACATTCTACATATGAAACACAACAGTGCCAGCATACAAAACACATTCATGGTTCCCAGCATGCATTGTGACGAATAAATTATGCAGCTGATTTTTTTTTTTATTGTCACCATTGTTGAGGTTTGTATGATGAGTGCTGATGTCTAAGTGTGCCGTTTTTAGCTTCTAAACAGTTTTGGACAATCCAACATAAATCAATTCCGTGTTAAGAATGATTCTTTTTCCACATAACACTCCAAAAACAAAAATAGAGAAAACTACAAGCAAGCAGGTGATTAAACCACTTTAATGCAGTTGTTCGTCTGTAACAACAAACATGTGGATCTGATTTATCAATGCAGAAATGTTTTCTGAAAACACCTACTATTGCTGATAAAGAAGCAACTCTACTACAGTTAGAGGTCAAAAGCTCAACTAAAGCAACCACCAATCTTCATGATGGTGACCTCAAACGAAACATCTAAACTTCTGTTAATTCTCAATAAGAACAGCTATAGACGTGTGACAGAAATAAAGTCAGTCTGGTTAGTAATAAATGAAGCTGGTAATGCTGTTTGTGGAGTTGTTTAATCAGATCTTCAGAGATTTAATGTCTTTTATCTTCAGTTCATCTAAGGCTGTGGCTGAAGAAAGTTGTAGTTTGTGTTCTTATTTCTCTTTCTTTCAGTGCTTGTTCACAGCAGGTGTTTGAATGATTGAAAGAATGTTTCAGGAATATTATACTAACCTTTAAATAACATTCCTCTAACATTAAGGAAACTGTACATTTTATGTTCTTGGAATGTTACAAATCAACGTTCCTACAATGTTAATCAAAATTAAGTTGAAGGAACGTTTGAGGAACATTATACCTTATAAAAACGTTCCTGTAATGTCAAGAAAACTGGACGTTTTTAATGTTCTTTTCAACCAACACTGAATATTTAGAGAACGTTCTTATAACAAAATTCTGTTAGCTGGGGACGTACTGCAATCTTGTGATTGTTGGTCGACATCTGGTGGTGCAGTGTGAATGGGCTTTTAGCCTGTATAAAACTGTTCTTAAGCATGATGTGATTCTATTACAGCTTGAATCTGTGTGTGTGTGTGTGTACCTGTAGTTCCTGCATGCTTCCAGGCAGTGAGAGAGCAGGGCAGTTCTCTTCCATGTATTGCTGTTTTTCTTGCTCTGCCTCAGCTGCCTCTTCCTCCAAAAGCCCATGAGCGATCTGAAGCAACAAGCTCTGAAGCACAAAGACAGAGAAGAAGCATAGACAGTAATCAACAAGAGAGTCACTGACAGATCATATAGCTCAGATCTCATGAAGAAAGAGATGACCATACCTTCAAATGGTGCCTACGGCTGGACGTCATCTTTTTCCTATCAGAAAGCAAATGTTTACAATTTCAGAGAGCACAGAACAGTACATCATTCAGTGACTGGGATGATTATGGCTGAGATTGAACTCCAGAAAAATCATTGTGCTTTTGATAATTGTATTATTTAGGCATGTATTCTAGTATGTATCATAATAAATACAAAATGATCATCTGATTGGAGCTTGACGCTAAATGTATTTGATGAGTTTAGTGATCAAAGACTGATTGATATAATCATTTTCACAGCACACAAACATCATGATGTTGTAACTCAATACATACTCAGACATCTTGCTGGTCTCTTTGTGGCGACCCCTGTGAAGGTGAAGATGCCTGTGGGTTGCAGGAGGGGGTGTCACTGCCTTCAATCTAATGGAAACAATTTATATTCAGTCACTGGTCCTGCAGCAGGTCTAAATTTGTCTTGGGATAATGTGAAAGAGAGACGGCTGGTGTACATGGGTATGTGTAAGTGTCAATACCCACAGAAATGTTAGGTGTTTAAGGATTTGAATTTGAGAAGCAGTTGTCTTGTGCTCTTTTTTTAGTGTTCCTTTGTAGGAAGTGGTCTGCACCCAAAACAGAAGATGAGACAGCTGACAGTCAACTTGCTGCCTCTTGAAGAATCTCCTCGGCTTCAACACCTAACAGCTGAAACCCTCCACAACTGTAAAAATACATTCTGCTAGTGTAAATAACTATATTAGTTCTATACTTTTCCTGCCAAAAAAAGATTTTGGATTGAACGTGGACTGAGTTAGGACGTTCTGTTTTCTAAAATGAGTTGTGGTGTCCATACATGCATATATCATCAGATGTATGAAGGTAATATGCAATATGTGGTGATACACTCTTAAAAATAAAGTTTCCAAAAGCATAGAAGAACAATTTTTAGATCTGCAAAAAACCTTTTAGTTCTTAAAAGAAATATTTGGTAACACTTCAGTATGGGGTGCAATTATCACTTTTAACTAGTTGCTTATTAGCCTGTGTATTGGCTGTTTATTAGTACTTATAAAGCACATAATAATGCCTTATTCTGCATGACCATATTCTATATTCTTAATCCTACCCAATACCTGAACTTAACCACTTCAACAACTACCTTACTTACTATTAATAAGCAGTAAATTAGGAGTTTATTGTTTCTTGTTAAGAGAAATTGTTTTTTCTTAGTGTGAAGAACATTTTAAAAATCTAAAGAAACTTTTTCCACTATAAAGAACTTACTGTGTATTGGAAAGGTTCCATGAATGTTAAAGCTTCTTCATGGAACCATAGATGCAAATAAAGAACCTTTATTTTTAAAAGCGTATGCTTTGATTGTATAAAAAAATGCATGTACTTAATGATATATAAAAATCAAATTAGGGGCCTAATAAAAACTTTTTAGCATTTGACATTACAATGCTTTAAAAAGTTAAAATTGATCAACATTGATCCATAAAGAAGACATCAAAACATATTCATAATCTCTACAATAACAAAAACAGCATTATATCATATTAGGCAAAAGCCACTTAGCATGTTCGTTTTATCTCTAGGACCTTCCTCCAGTACACAAGCATATTATCGAGCTTATTGCTCTGATTTCTTGGCTGTGTCTGGCTGCTCAGCACGAGTGAGATCTTCTGAAGATCTATGGCATGCTCAAATGTTAGAGTGCTAAACTCTAGAGATGGATAGAATAATAGAGACTCACCTTACAGTGCGCAGCAGAATGTTCAAATGAAATTAGAGGGAAAGAGTGTCAGTCTATAACATTAGTTGAGTTTATATAGGTTTCCCATACAGCTTCTCTGTTCTCTTTAAGGAAGCAGATATTTCCTTAAGCCAATGAGACTCTCCTCCCCCCTCCCCCCACAATAAACACACAGACACACACACAGACACACACAGACACACACACACTCTTGTTTTTCTATAATGTGGACTTTCTATCAAGTTTTATTGTTATTATATTGAACTAATGATGTTTTCTACACTCTTACATAACCTACCTACCACAGAAATATATTTTTAATTAAAAAGAATTTTGTATGTTGATTGGTCCCCACAATGTAGTATGCAAAATCTGACATAAACACACATCTTTCACTAAATCATGTCCCTGAAACAGGCAGAGAACTATAACTCTTTCACTTATAGGCCTACATTGTAAGTGCAAGAACTAACAGAAATTAAGAATTAATTTTATTCCTTACTTTCACTTTTGTCACTGAATTCTGTGTTTTGTCACCTGTTGTGCTCTCTAGCAACAGTGTTCAGCAATAAAACAGGTGGCAACTCCAAATGTATTACAGGAATATCACTCAGCACATTCTGCAGACATTTAGATCACATACTACATATAAGCCTTACAGTTGCTTTGTAATTGCCATAATAATACACTTTTATTCTTCAAAACTTGGCATGTCTGTTGGAGAAGATATTACTGTAAAATATTGTCCTGTGAATTTACAGGTAATTACTGGCAAAAAAGTTGCCAATACTTTACTGTTAATTTTACAGTTCTTTACCGTGTTCTACATTGCAGTATGTTGCTGTAAAAATACCATGCACTCAATTAAAACTCGTCAACTAATTTCATTTGCAGAAATTGACTGCCTTATATTGTCTGCCTGCCATTTAAACTCATATTTATAACTATATAAACATATTATTCACTTGAACTTATTTCATTTGAGTCTACTAAAAAAACAAAACAAAAAAAACAACCAAATTCATTAAAACTAGAAACATCAAACCAGCTTAAATCTCTTGCAAATAACTGCCAGCTAATAACAGCACATGTGCAAATATAATTAGCTAAACGATTGTCACTGCATCAGCAACTACACAGTTACTGTCTTTAAATAAAGCAACATGCAGCATAACATCAGTGTTTCTGGATCATCACTGACTGAAGCACAGGCTCTACTCTTCTGCACAATGGTAACCTCACAAAACTCAGACAACAGAAACCCTTTAAATCCCAACAAAACATTAAACACCAAAATCTACTGCAAAACACATAAAAAAACACTTCAATTCAACATTTACTCTGATCAATTATTGAGTTGTATTAACTTTCACTAATAATTCAGTGAAATTTACTTGTTTCATTTAATAAATTTGACTGTTACGTTTTACAGTACATTGCTGTTTTTTCATGATTTTACAGAAAACTACTGGCAACAGAGTTGCAGTAAATTATTGTTTTTCTACAGTTTGTTGCTGTAAAATTAATTTACAGTTTATTACTGTAGAAAAGTGTTTCGCTATGCGTGTTTATTCATCTTACACCTTTAACCCTTTCAACGCCACTACAAAACCCCTAGTGTTAGAGTAACACTAAAGCAGTGTTGAAGTTAATGAGATAATTCAGTGATTAATTGAGTGATGATTGAGTGATGACAAACACCTGCTGTTAACAAGCAGAATCACTGAAGGAAAGAAAAATCAGAAACACAAGAACTACAAATGACTTCCAGCCACAGCCTTAGATGAAATCAACTGAAGATAAAAGAAGACATTAAATCACTCAATATCTCAGCAGAGGAGGGTTAAACAACAAAAATAATATTACTAGCTTCACTTATTACTAACCAGATTGACTTTATTTCTGTCAGACGTCTACAGAAATTCTTATTGATAACTAACAGATGTTGTTTTATTGTTTCATTTGACGTTACCATGATGGAGGTCAGTGCTCACTTTAGTTGTGCTCTTGACACTTGACTTATGTTAGTTTTTCTTTGCCTGCTGTAAATGTGTGTTTTTTTTTTTTTTTACTTTTTTTTTTTTCACACCTTTGTTATGGCATGAAGAAGCTAAGTGAAAATTTAATAGTGTGTTGTTGGTTATGTTTTGATTATGACATGATCATTATGTAATGTTTATTCACTGAACTTATCCAGTGTCTAATCCATTATCAGAAATATGTTTTTTTTTTTTTTATAAATTTACTTTTATATTACACTGTGATACTACAGCAAAGGATGAAGCGGTGCTGAGCAATCAGTTAAGGACTTTTAAACTCACCATTTACAAAATTTGTTTGATCTGCACCACTTAGATTCACACAGACATCAAGAATCATCATATGAATCTCAACAACGGTGACAATCAACAAAAATGATAAACAGATCAACTCTGAACATCATAAAACACACTACTAAAAGTCAACACAAAAACAACAGCAAAAATAAAGGTAAACAGTAAGAATTAAAGAAAATAACCAGGCAATTCAGCTGCATAATTTATTCAAGCCACAATGCATGCTGGGAGTCATGGATGATTTTAGTACTATGCTGGTACCCAGCATGCATTGCGGCATGAAGCTTTTGATTGTCACCATTGTTGTGATTCATACTCCAATTTTTTATGTCTGTGTGACTCTTTCAGTTGTTCAAGATGTTTTGAGCACAAACTGTGTTAAAAAAAAAATCTTTCATTTACATTTACGCATTTTGGTAGACGCTTTTATCCAAAGCGACTTACATTGCATTATACTATACATTTGTTTCTGAGTGTGTGCAATGCCTGGGATTGAACCCACGACCTTGGCATTGCTAGTGCCATGCTCTAACCACTGAGCTACACGAAAGCAATTTTTTTATGGTTATAACAGCAATGATGGATCTTATGCGTAGAGTCACAGGAACACCATAATAAAAGTATAAAACATCACCTACATAATAGATTAGACTCTGATGTGATCAATATCAGACCATAAAAAGATGATTGCAAGCATTAGTAAATATCATCTGATCATTTTCTTTTTTGCTATAACATGAATTTTGAAAACATATCTACAGCAGTCAAAAAAAAAACTAACGTCAAATAAACAAGGGTCAAGAACACAACTAAAGCAAACGCTGACCTCCATCATGGTAACATCAAACGAAATAAAACAACATCTAAACCTCTGTTAATTCTCAATAAGAACTTCTGTAGATGTGTCACAGAAATAAAGTCAGTCTGGTTAGTAATAAGTGAAGTTGGTAATGCTGTTTGTGGAGTTGTTTAATCAGATCTTGATAGATTTAATGTTTTCTTTTATCTTCAGTTGATTTAATCTTTTTCTGTTCTTGTTGTTTCTCTTTCCTTCATTGATTCTGCTTATTAACAGCAGGTGTTCATCAGTGTCTGAATTCAAACACATGTTTTCATTCACTCTCTCAAGTGGACTATGTTAGTGAACTAATGTAGGGAATAGTGAATGAGGATATAGGGTGTGATTTGGAACACAGCCTCAGAGTGTCGATTTTGAGCGCTGTTAATTCACAGTATATTCCTGTAGGCTACTTTTCTTGAAAATGTCACATATTACCCAGAATGCATTGTTTTCTACGGTATATTACTGTTTTAATGGAAAACAGCATGTTATTGTAGAAATTAAAGTCTTTTTTAACTCACCGCAAGACTTTGCAGAAAGTACATGAATCTATTTATAGCCATGTTAACTATAGGCCACTGAGTTTAAGAAACCTTTATTATCAGGTCAACATCAGAGCAATCAGATGAAAAAAGACAGTCAATGACTCCAGTATTTTTGTCCTGCCACATGTATGTGTTGAGCTTTTTTCATCAGTCATTTCAAGTTTCAAGTAAATTTTACTCACTCTTTGTAAAAATTTCCATAAGTAATGCTTATAATAATATCATTTTAATTGTAATACTAGATCTAGTTATCTTTTTTTTTTGAATTCCTGAGTAATGTTTGTTTAAAGTGTTTTTCACATTTCTACAATTCATTTGTGAAGCATTAATCCTGATAATATATAATATTTAAAATGTATATACAGTATCTCACAAAAGTGAGTACACCTCTCAAATTTAAGCAACCATTTTATTATATGTTCTCAAGGGACAACACTACAGAAATGAAAATTGGATATACTTTAGAGTAGACAATGTGCAGCTTGTATCCCAGATAGCAAGCAATGATCTAAATAATGTTAAATCAATGTTAATTTGTCAACGTTAAACTCATTGAATCAATATCACTTTTGCACCCGCAATTAATGTTGAAAAAATGTTGAAATTTCAACAAAAAAATCAATGGTAATGGCATTGAATCAATGTTACAATGTGATGTTGGTTCAACATCATGCTTGTACTCTCAGAAAATGAAACACAACTACAACTGACCTAAAGCCACACAGCCTGAAATCAACTGAAAATAAAAGAAGACAATACATCTCTCAGGATCTCAGTAGTTCTTTTTGAGAATTAACAGAGGTTTAGATGTTGATGTTTTATTGAAAATGTTTAGTGTCAGTGTTTCCTTTAGTTGCGCAGTTTGACTCTTGTTTTTTTGTTAGTGATGAGCAGATTGAGGCTTCTTGAAACATGAAGCAGTTGAAGCAAATGTGCTGTAATGTGTCAAGGCTTTGAAACAATCTGACACCTGTCTCCACAGTGACCCCTAGTGGTCAGAACAGTGTAAATGCAACAAAACTCAGGTCAAACGTGCATTAAAAATACCTTTTACAAATGTATTGCAAAAGTTTTATTGAAAATAAAATCTATCAAATTCAATTAAGTAGGCTAATCTTCTAATAAGATTAAATATAGAATGTCTGTATAATATGTGTTCTTTTATCAATTTTCAGGGCTTGTTTCTCTGTTCCATGGCTCAAGCTAAACAGGCAAATAAGAGATTAATAACTACCATTATTCATTTTAATTATTCTAATGTCTAATTAAAACATCTACAAATGTATAAAACTGATCAGGTAAAACATAGGGTAATGCCCATAGACACGTGTTCAATGGTTCTCAATGAATCTGTATTATTCATGGGTTGACTTTATCATCGCCCTCTACTGGTGAACCATTAAAATTTCGAGCTGTTTTGAAACGTTTCGAAACAGTGATGACGTAATGAAGCCTCGTTTACTGAAATCACGTGACTTTGGCATTTTGATACACGCTCCGAATCACTGATTCAAAACAAAAGATTCATAAATCTTCAGAGCTTCATGAAGCAGTGTTTCGAAATCAGCCATCACTAATTTTTGTGGGAGTTTGTGGTTTTTGTAACAGTGTTTACCAAAACACATAATTTGTTGCAAAGAAAACCAGAAACAAAATGCTTGAGTGATTTAGTTTTTTGACTCACAAAGCAGAATAGTTTACTAATCTTGTTCCGGACCAAATTTTATTAAAATATTGTATTCATCAATAACACTTCCTCACCACAGATCATATTCTTTTTTTTAAAATAATAATAATAAAAAAAAAAACAAACAAAAAAAAACATTACGAGAAAAAACATTTTGACACACACAGACATCAAGAATCAGCATATGAATTTCCACAATGGTGACAGCCTTCATAACGCAATGCATGCTGGGAGCCACCATAGCATAAAATTCATGACTCCCAGCATGCATTGCGGCATGGAGCATGTCACCATTGTTGAGATTCATATGCTGATTCTTGATGTCTGTGTGTCTAATGACTTTAAATGTTTTTGCACTTTATAAAAGTTAAGATTCCGAATGTCTGATCTGTAGCAAAAATTTTTGTTGATGAATGTAACATATTAAAAACAAAAATACACTTTCTGTCAGGAGTATGGTTAATAAATGATTTTGCTTTGTGATGATGAAAGCTGTATTATCTGGTCATTGTTGTTTTTGGTTTCTTTGCAATAAATTTTGGTAAGTACTGTTATAAAGACCACAAACTCACACAAAAAGCCAAGAGTCAAACTGCCCAACTAAAGGAAACACTGATTACCAAAATGGTGACCAAACATTTTCAATAAAACATCAACATCTAAACCTGTTAATTCTCAAAAAGAACTTCTGCTGAGATATTAAGAGATTTATTGTCTTCTTTTATTTTCAGTTGATTTCAGGCTGTGTGGCTTTAAGTCAGTTGTAGTTGTGTTTCATTTTCTGAGAGTGCAAACATTGACTCAATGCCATTACCATTGAATTTTTGTTGAAATTTCAACATTTTTTTCAACATTAATTGAGGGTGCAAAAGTGATATTGATTCAATGAGGTTAACGTTGACACATTAACATTGATTTAACATTGTTTCGATCATTGCTTGCTATCTGGGTAGGGTTCAGGTCTGGAGACATACTTGGCCACTCCATCACCTTCACCTTCAGCTTCCTCAACAAGGCAGTTGTCATCTTGGCGGTGTGTTTGGGGTCATTATCATGCCATTCAGTCCAGTTTCTGAAGGGAGGGCATCATGTTCTGCTTCAGAATGTCACAGTACATGTTGGAATCCATGTTTCCCTCAATGAAGCAGAGCACCCCTGTACCAGCAGCCCCAGGGTGTACTCACTTTTGTTGCCAGCTATTTTGACAATAATGGCTGTATGTTGAGTTATTTTCAGAGGACAGTAAATCTATACTGCTATACAAGCAGCACATTGACTACTCTAAAATGTATCCAAGTTTCATTTCTATAATTGTCCCTTGAGAAGATATACTAAAATGATTGCTGAAATGTGAGGGTGTACTCACATATATATATATATATATATATATATATATATAGACTGGTAGTACACACTACCAGTCAAAAGTTTGGAAACGGTAAGATTTTTAATGTTTTTAAAAGAAGTTTCATCTGCTCACCAAGGCTGTATTTATTTAATTAAAAATACAGTAAAAACAGTAATATTGTGAAATATTATCACAATTTAAAATAACTGTTTTCTGTTTGAATATATTTTATAAAGTAATTTATTCCTGTGATCAAAGCTGAATTTTCAGCATCATTACTCCAGTCTTCAGTATCACATGATCCTTCAGAAATCATTCTAATATGCTGATTCTCAGTCATCACTTAATTAATCACTGAATTATCTCATTAACTTCAACACTGCTTCAGTGTGGACACATATAAGTGTTCATTAAACACTAGCGGTTTTGTTGTGACGTTTAAAGGGTTAAAGGTGTAAGATGAATAAACATGCATAACGAAACACTTTTCTACAGTAATAAACTGTAAATTAATTTTACAGCAACAACTGTAGAAAAACAATAGTTTAGTAGTTTTCTGTAAAATCATGAAAAAACAGCGATGTACTGTAAAACATAACAGTCAAATTTATTAAATGAAACAAGTAAATTTCACTGAAGTATTAGTGAAAGTTAATACAACTCAATAATTGATCAGAGTAAATGTTGAATTGAAGTGTTTTTTTTTTTTTTACGTGTTTTGCAGTAGATGTAGGTGTTTAATGTTTTGTTGGGATTTAAAGGGTTTCTGTTGTCTGAGTTTTGTGAGGTTACCATTGTGCAGAAGAGTAGAGCCTGTGCTTCAGTCAGTGATGATCCAGAAACACTGATGTTATGCTGCATGTTGCTTTATTTAAAGACAGCAACTGTGTAGTTGCTGATGCAGTGACAATCTTTTAGCTAGTTGTACATGTGCTGTTATAGCTAGCAGTTATTTGCAAGAGATTTAAACTGATCTGATGTTGGAATTTGGTGGATGTAATGAATTTGGTTATTTGTTTTTTTAGTGTACTCAAATGAAATAAGTTCAAGTGAATAATATGCTCATTTAGTTATAAATATAAGTTTATGAATTTAAATGGCAGTCAGACAATTTAAGGCAGTCGATTTCTGCAAATGAAATTAGTTGACGAGTTTTAATTGAGTGCATGGTATTTTTACAGCAACATACTGCAATGTAGATTACGGTAAAGAACTGTAAAATTAACAGTAAAGTATTGGCAACTTTTTTTTGCCAGTAATTACCTGTAAATTCACAGGACAGTTTTTTTATAGTGTAGGTTTTGGTTTGTATAACGTTATTCTAACATTCATCTAACGTTCCCAAAACGTTAGTTTTTGGTTTGTATAACGTTATTCTAAAGTTAATCTAACGTTCTCATAACGTTATTCTAACGTTCCCAGAACGTTAGTTTTTGGTTCCTAGAACGTTATTCTAAAGTTAATCTAACGTTCTCATAACGTTATTCTAACGTTAATCTAACATCCCCAGACCGTTAGTTTTTGGTTTGTCATAGAGCTAGAAGAAAAAAAATGCATGTATAAAGGTAAAAAATGACCCTGAAAGTCAAATTTTAATGGGGCAAATATTGCCCCTTACTTGATTTCTGACTTTTTTGTTTAACATGTTATTTCATGGATTAGTTTTATTTTTTAAATTAAAATAGCTATTTAATATTACCCCAAACTTTGACTTATGTCACTCCAACATGACACTTCCTGGTGCATCATATGGCATGATTTCCTTACAGTATCATATAATACTTTACGTACTGCCAATGTCCTTTGCTAGGCCCTTAATAGGTATGTTTTGGGCGCACATGTTGTTGGCTTTGGTTTGAAAAAAAAAAAAAAAAAAAAATTGCATACTGTAAAAAACAAAAAAATCCTAATTTTACAGAAAATAACTGATTTTTTTAATGGTCATTTTCTTTTATTTTAAATTATACTCAAAACTCTGTAAAATTACAAACAATATATGTAAATTAACAACGGCTGTTATTTTAAGTATTATGACATTAATGAAAAATTACAGTAATTCACATATTTTATACAGAAAAAATGCTGTATTATTTATACAGTATTTTTTCCCTCTTTTCTTAAATTACATACAAATGTATGTAAAATTACAAACAATCTGTAACTAAACAGTAACAATACAGTTAAATAATAAAACAGTCAAATGAATGGCAGCCAAAAAAAACTGTAAAATTAAAGTAAATTTCCTAATTTAAATAAACCAAAAAATGTTATTTTACAGGTATTTCTTGAATTATTACGATCAAATACCTTCACTTTAAAAATATAATTAAAAAAAAAAAACAGTCAAATGATTGGCAGCAGCGCCCCGCTAGAAATTTTACGTTCCCAGAACATTCTCAGAACATCCCCACTGGTGTTAAGGACGTTGCCTACTAACGTTCCCAGAGACAGTCACGATGTGTTGTTCTTTTAAGGGTTGGGGGACGTTATTTGGCGGACCTTGACAGAACATTCAGGACATTCTCTGAGCGTTTTCAGAATGTCCCAGCTGCCCTTGTCAAAAAATTTAATTGAAAATTAGAGCTAAATTGACTAACAAAAGTGGCTGATCAAACAAAAACTATTTTTTCTAAAATGTCTTACAGAAAAGAAGAAAAAAAAAGCTCTTTAGGTGTTTCCTGGATTATTATTATGAGATTTCTTTAAAATGCAAACCTTTTGTAATAAGTCATTAGCTGACAACAACACACACATGAACTAACATACTGTACTACTGCATCAGCAACCACACAGTTACTGTGGCTTTTAAATAAAGCAATAAGTCATACAACATCAACATTTCTGCCTCATCACTGACTGAAGCACAGGCTCTACTCTTCAGCACAATGATAACCTCACAAAACTCAGATAACAGAAACAGAACATTAAACACTAACAGATCTCTCTAGATCTCAGCATCACTTATTATTAACCACTCTGACTTTATTTCTTTCATACAAAACTTCTTAATGAGGTGTTGATGTTTTATTAAAATTTATAAATGTCACCCTTACGGAGGTAAGCTCTTGCTTTAGTTGCGCTCCTGTCCTGACCTTTGACATTCGAACTTTACCTTTTCTGAAATTGTTGTAACTGTGTTTCTAAAGCATATTTATTACAAAAAAAAAAATGTGTTTCATTCATGTTGTTGTAGTCCTAATAATGCATGAAATCCTGCCCTGCATTGCTAGCTTGAAAGTTTTTGTCATTGTGCAGAAATTATTCAGATATGAACATGTAGACTAACATAGACATCAAGATTCTGCGTATGAACCTCAACAATGGTGACAAAAAAGCTACTAAAGTCACAAAAAAGATTTTTGTTTATTGTCACCATTATTGAGGTTCATACTCTGATTCATGATGTCTGTGTGAGTCTAAAAGACACTGCTCAAAACTCTGTCTGTATAATGAATAAAAAAATAAATAAAAGCCTCACAAAAAAAGAAAAACCCTAACAGTTAACACACTCAGTTTAGGATCAGTGACTCAAGACACTCCATGAAGACTGAATCACCATCATTAAGTAACCAAATTCATCTTATCAAAAATTCCGAACCTTTACAGAACATTAGGGACATTCCTAAAACATCCTCTTTTGGGGATATTTGGTTTGAGGTCACCATCGTGGAGATTAGCGTTTGCTTTAGTTGAGTACTTGACTTTTGTTAAAGTTACTTTCTGATTTGCAAGTGTTTTCAGAAAACACTGTTGCATTGGTAAAGCAGGTCTGCATGTTTGTTTAAATAACAAACAGCTGCTTTTTCTGTAATTGTTGGCTTAAGAAATTGAAAAGTATAAAATCTGTGCAAAATAGAATGTGTAACACAGTTGTTTAGTTTCTGATGCAGAATGTTACTACAAATAACACTGTTGTTGTTAACTACATTTATAACTTGTGTTGCATTAATTATACACTCACAGACATCAACATTCGGCATATGAAACACAACAATGATGACGTGCTTCATGCCAGCATACAAAACACGTTCATGGCTCCCAGCATGCATTGCGCCATGGTCCTATAGTAATAGTCCCCTAAACATTCCCAGAACGTCCTGAATGTTCCCTGAATGTCCACCAAATAACAACCAAATAATTCCCCAACCCTTAAAAGAACTCCACATCATGACCGTCTTTGAACGTGCTGGGAACATTATTAGACAACGTCCTTAACACCAGTGGGGACATTCTGAGAATGTTCTGGGAAGGTAAAATTTCTAGCGGGGTAACCTGTCACCTAGTAACGTTCCCAGAATGTTCAGTGACGGTCACGATGTGGAGTTCTTGTCCAGTAACGTATGTCACATATGAACTGCCCACGGGATAATAGAGACTCCACCCCCAGGCAGTCAATGCAATATAGTGCACCTTCGGTCGGGCAGATGTGGGTCTCTTTGCAATAAAAGAGAACTCCCACTGCCAGATATACTTTTCGTAGAACGTGCTGGCCCAGAGATGGCCTCGCCTGCACCTTTATGCCTTCCTTCCAATAGCCCTGCTCTTGCAGCTCATCATACATTTGTTGGATCAGGAAAGAGAGAAATGTTCAGTTCTTCTGGTAGCACCATGCTGGCAGAACGAGCCTTGGTTTCCAGAATTAATCCATCTATGGCCTATACTGCTGAGGGGAGGCCTTCTCTCTCAGGCACAGTGGACAATTTGGCATCCTCAACCGGAGTTCTGGGACCTGCATGTTTGGCCTCCTCGACGGGAGCTGTCAGACTTCCCCCAGGGGGCCATGAGAACGATTTCAGAGGCAAGAGCTCCTTTCCACAATGTGCCTTTATGCTCAGTGGGCGGGGCTAACGTTACAATGATGAAGTAGGCGTTGATTTCTTCTTTGGAGGCGGGGTTTCACCTATCATAAATAGGCACATTCCAGGATCAGTCATTCAATGGGCCTGGTGTTAATAAAAGCTTTTATTTGACTAACAAGGAAGTTTTCAGTTCTGAAATTTACTGGATATTCTTATAGTATGATGACCTCTTAAATATCAAAAGCTCAAGGAAAAGCTGATTTCTCGATTCATGACCCCTTTAACTCAATCTGATTGCAATCACATCATTCTCTATAGGGCACAGCTCATTGGTTTCTGCTGTATAAGTAGCCTACAATCTCACTTCTCAACCTGGTTCAATATTAGTCAGCATTTTCTGTAGTAGTTGCAGTGCACTTTCAGAAATCCTCATCTAAGATAAGTGAATGGTCTTTCTTATGCTATATCGTTATGTGTAGTGCGTGCTCATCATTTACTCAGGAAAAAGGTGTCAACAGCAACAGCAGCAAAAAAAAAACTTTTATTCAGTTCTGAGCATCACAAAACAAGCTACTAAAGTCACAAAAAAGATTTTTGTTTATTGTTGAGGTTCATACGCTGATTCATGATGTCTGTGTGAGTCTAAAAGACATTGCTCAAAACTCTGTCTGTATAATGTATAAAAAAAAAAAAAAAAAAAAAAAAACCTCACAAAAAAAGAAAAAACCCTAACAGTTCATACACTCAGAGGTTAGTTTCTGGATAGGATCAGTGACTCAAGATACTCCATGAAGACTGAATCACCATCATTAAGTAACCAAATTCATCTTGTCAGAAATTCTCTTGCAATTTTTGCTGTAACAAGAATGATTCAAAAACACAGTTAAAACATTAAGAATCAAAACCTAAAGCAAATGCTCACCTCCACTTCCGTTTTCAATGACAGTCGGTTTTATTCTGTTATGAGATTTCAAACAGTTGGTTTTCAAACTGTTTGTTTTGTGATGATGATGTTTCAATGACAAACATATAAGAGTTAAGAGCCCAACTAATAGAAACACCAATCACCATTATGGTGACTTCAAATGAAACAAACATGAGTGTTAAACTTCTAGTAATTCTCAATAAGAACTTCTGTATATGAATGACAGAAATAAAGTAAATCTGGTTAGTAATATGTGAAGCTGTAATGCTGTTTGTGGAGTTGTTTAACCCTCCTTTGCTGAGATCTGGAGAGATTTAATGTCTTTTATCTTCAGTTGGTTTCATCTAAGGCTGTGGCTGAAGTCAGTTGTAGCTCTTCTGTTTGTCTCTTTTTTTGTTTCTTTTCTTCAGTGATTCTGCTTGTTAACTGGCTTGTTAATGCAAAGATGATTCTATAAATTATAATATATAAAGATTTTGTGGCTCAGATAAGGTCCAGTTCTGGTTTATTTCTTTGCTCTTGGCTGACATGTGGCATTGCTCTGGCCTGCTTGTGGCTCAGATCTGGCAAATAGGAGTGGTCCGCCCAAGTGCCATCATTCCACACCACATGTGGCCCAGATCATCACACCACACGTGGCAGATGTGGGCCGGATTTGGGTCGGCACAAAGTTGCTATCTAAGTGTCATTTGGAAATCATTTATATAATCATTTATAATCATTTATTTTTATTAAAAATATATGTTGATAATGATTAAACACTTCAGTGCCCTCCAAAGGCATCATTTTAGGTATATAAAGGGATGGATTGTGTGTGTCTGAGAGAGAGAGTCTGGTGGTCACTCCAATACTACAATGATATAAATAATTTAATGAATAATGACTATTTTACTACTCTTTAAACTAATAAATAATAGTAATGACACCACACAAAGGGGATTTTTTGGACCAAAAAAACAAATCATTTGCGACAAGCCTTGAATCAGATGATCTGAAAACACAGACAAGTAAGCTGGAGTTCAGCGATCTTCATTTGAGATTTTCTACTTATATTAAAGGGTCATTCAGACGGTCTATATTGCGCTGCTCGTTTCTAAATCTGCGACCAAAGTGCAGGCTGATATCCAGCAGTGGCTCTCAAACTGACGTACGTGAACAAAATGCTGTTTTGCCGTTCATTTAATTCTACTCCACCTTAAAATAACATTAAAACTGTATTTCTAGCAGGTAAAATGCCGTAAATACACGACATTCAGTCAAATTACCTCATCTTTCGCGGTCAAAACTGACTGCATCCACGCCAGCAAATCGCGCTACATTAGTGCTGTTCTCGACAATATACCTTTGTAAAAGTGAGGATTTAGCACTTACTAGCTTGAAGAACAAATATAGACACAGACTGCATATAGATTTAAGATTAAAACTCTCTTTGATATAAAAACATACCCTTCTGTGAGTTATTTTTTAATGTTGATCATACCAGCAAGAATGCAATTTCCTGAATATCCACACGATTTCAAATGTGACATTGATTTTATACAACAGTTCAACAAACAAAAGGGTAATATTAAGTGATGTACATTTTAAACAGTGTTGTCAGTATTTTTGCTCTATTTTAGAACGAAAGCCAAAGCAGAACTGCAACACACAAGCTGTGTTTCGTGAATGAATCTGCGGCTTTGAACGAATAGTCAATGATTTAATGACCCATGAATACAGCTGCTTGCTTTAATACTGAAAGAATGAATGACTTGATGATTCACTCATAAAAACAGTGACTTACCGCCACCTACTGGCGGTTTTAATTTAATATTTAAATTCAAATTTTACTAGACTAAAACTGGACTAAAATATGAAAGACAAAAATGACAAAAATGTGACTAAGACTAAAGAGCATTTTCATCTAAAGATAAAGACTAAGACTAAATCAAAAATGGCTGCCAACACTGTCTTACACAGAGTGTTTTTTTTTTTTCATGTAATGCAGTTAATTTCTAGTCTGTTATAGAATGCATTGCGGCATGAAGCATGTCAACATTGTTGAGCTTTATATTTCTACAGAAGAGGGTCTATGATTGGAAAAGCACTTGAGAATCTCTGCAGTGATCGACCAACTTTCACCTGCATGCCCACTGAAGCTAAGCAGGATTGAGCCCAGTCTGTATCTGGATGGACAACCTCCTGAGAGACTGGGTAGCTACAGGAAGAGGTGTTAGAGAGGCCAGCGGTCTGATCAACCTGTAGCTTGAGTGGGTTCTAACACCCCAGTATAGTGGCAATAAGCTGTGTTGTATAAAGGGTGTCACCCTGGTGTAAAAGAACTCATGCATCACATATCGCCCAATGCCCCAGTACGGTTGCCGTAAACTGTGCTGAATAAAAGGTGTAATCCTGGGGCAAAAATAATCCCTACATTATGTCACCACCCAGGTAGTTAGTTAGTTTCACATCACAAATGATATATTACTTTAATTAGTTCTTACAACTTACATGGAAGCACTCTTTTTTTTTTCATTACTATTTTTAATGTTTTTGAAAGAAGTCTCATATGCTCATCAAGCCTGCATTTATTTGATCTAAACTACAGAAAAACAGTAACATTGTGAAATATCACAATTTAAAATAATGGTTTTCTAATATGTTTTAATATATTTTAAAATAGTTTTTATTTCTGTGATGCAAAGATGAATTGTAATCAGCCATTACTTCGGTCTTCAGTGTCACATGATCCTTCAGAAATCATTCTAATATGCCGATTTATTATCAGTGTTGGAAACAGTTGTGCTGCTTAATATTTTTTGGAACCTGTGACATTGTTTTTTTTTTTTTTTAGGATTCTTTGATGAATAAACGGTTAAAAAGAACAGAATTTTTTCAAAATAGAAATCTTTTCTAACAATATAAACCTTTACTATCAATTGTAATCAGTTTAACACATCCTTACTGAATAAAATCTTTTCTTTCAAAAAAAAAAAACAAAAAAAATGACTGACCGCAAACTTTTGAACAGTAGTGTATATTGTTACAAAATGTTTCTATTTTGGAAAGATTATATATTTTTACAAAATATTTCTAACCACAGAAAGATTTCAATACACACCATGTTTTAAATGGATGTCTGTAACGTGCAGTCTGAACCGCTCCAAGTGGGACTCAAACCCGGGTCGCTGGCATGGGAGGCGGGCCCACTAACGAGAACACCAAGACCGCAGTTTCTAGTGCAACAATTCTCACTAGCTGGTCTCAGTTATAAATCCACCAATTAACTATACAGTTTGATTAATTTGTCAGCGTAAATGCAACAAAAACTCTCGCCAAACATGCATGAAAACACTTTTTACAAAAAATAATAAAATAAAAATATATAATATATAAATATAAATATATAATTAATAATAATAAAACACTAATCCATGCATCACCAGAAGTGTATATATATGTATATGATTGTCAAAATATTTGGTATCTGAACAATATTTCATGGAGATATATATTCACATTTCATTTTCACAACATACTTTACAAAAATATGTTCAGAGATTAACATTTGCTCTGTTGTAAGTATAAACCCTCTGGGTTCTACTCGCACCCCCTTCGAGTGGGACTTGAACCCAGATTGCCGGCATAGAAAGCGGGCACACTAACAAGGAGGCTAAAGCCCTGGGTATACTTCATTTTTTTACAGTTGAACGCACAGCCTTGGAAAGTATACTCATACGCATACACAGATCTTCGACACGTGCAGTTTTGAGCAATCTAACAAAACAAAACTGACTGTCAGAAAAATAAATATTTTAAAGTATATTAAAATAGAAAACCATTTTTTTTAAATTGTAATATTTCACAATATTACTGTTTTTCTGTATTTTTCATCAAATAAATGCAGGCTTGATAAGCATAAGACTTCTTTCAAAAACATTAAAAATAGTATTAAAAAAAAAAATAGAGTGCTTCCATGTAAGTTGTAAGAACTAATTAAAGTAGTGTATCATTTGTGATGTGAAACTAACTGCATGGTATGTGATGTAATGCAGGGATTATTTTTGCCCCAGGGTTACACCCCTTATTTTCTGAGGTTTATTTTAACCCTTTATTCAGTACAGTTTATGAAGACTGTACTGGGGCGTTGGGCGGTATGTGATGTGCTGTATGGGCTCTTTTACACCAGGGTGACACCCTTTATACAGTACAGCTTATTGCGACTGTACTGGGGCATTAGGACCCACTCAAGCTACAGGTTGATCAGACCCATTGGCTTCTCTAACACCTCTTCCCGCAGCTACCTAGTCTCTCAGGAGGTTACCCATCCAGACACAGACCAGGCTCAACCCTGCTTAGCTTCAGTGGGTGTGCAGGTAAAAGCTTCAGGTTGATTGCTACAGAGCTTCTCAAACAGCTTTACAACCATAGACCCTCTTACGTAGAAATATAAATCTCAACAATGGTGACATGCTGCATGCTGCAATGCATTCTATAACAGACTATTAAGTTGAAATTAACTGCATTACATTAAAAAAACACTCTGTGTAAGATTAAACCACTAGATGACAACCTCTTCATCATCAAGTTGTCAACATCACCTGACCACATTTTCCCTTGCTGTTTTTGCCACAGCTAACAGAATTTCAGCAGCAAGAGAAAAACTAACACTAAAGGTCCACACCCCTGAACAACAATGTACTAAAAACGTATGTTTTTTCTTTGTACAGATGACAACGTTATCAAAAATCCCCATTCACGTGGATCCGTGCAAACGACTAAAAATGCTGTATTATACACACCAGACAAGAAGATGGCAATGTCACTTTATAACGAAAGTGCACTTATGCATATGCACATTTTTTTTACAAAACACACGCCTCATGCATGCCTATCCACCACAGGCTGGCTGTACACTTGAAGATTTGCACCCCTGAAAGAGTTGGTAGAGTTGTATTTGCTTTTATTTATTTATTTTTTGCTGTGGTTTTTGTTGTCTTTTAGTAGTTTTTTGTGATGTCCAGAGTTGATCTGATTGTCTGAATATTTTGTTATCACCATTGTTGAGATTCATACGCTAAATGCTCAAATCTGTGTTTGTCATTATTCTTTACTGTTTTCTGCTAGTGTTTTTTTCTTTTCTTTTTTTAATCATCAATTTAACTGATTTCTGCAATGCAGTTTGATCTCATGTTGTTGCAAAACAAGGATTGTAATTTGAATGTTTTAATGGCAAAACACAATAATATTTAAATTATAAAATAATTATAAAACCATCAATAACTAGAAAAAAAAATCATCTGATTTCATTTCAGCTTTTTTTCTACTGCAAATGTGCTTGACAAACACTCACAGATGAGACAGACATATAAGTTAAGAGCCCAACTAATGGAAACACCAATCACCATTATGGTGACTTCAAATGAAACAAACATGAGTGTTAAACTTTCGTTAATTCTCAATAAGAACTTCTGTATATTAATGACAGAAATAAAGTAAATCTGGTTAGTAATATGTGAAGCTGTAATGCTGTTTGTGGAGTTATTTAATCCTCCTCTGCTGAGATCTGGAGAGATTTAATGTCTTCTTTTATCTTCAGTTGATTTCATCTAAGGCTGTGGCTGAAGTCAGTTGTAGCTCTTGTGTTTCTGTTTCTCTTTTTTTCTGTTTTCTTCTTTTCTTCAGTGATTCTGCTTGTACTGGAATCTCGCTTTATTGCTTAACAATAAAGTTAAATACTTCTGAGACCTGGAACTTCAACTCTGTGAGTTTTTCTTCGAGACCAGAACTGATGGGACACAGAGACATCGAATTTGCCACAACATTCTCAGTGGCAGTCGGCTTTGTTCTGTCATGACGTTTCAAAAGACGGCCGGTTTTATTCCTTCGCTCTCTTACGAGATTTCGAAGACAAGGGATGTCGATTTGGTTTGGTTAGGAGATCTCAGTGGCGACCAGATTTGTTAGGTTACGCGATCTCAGTGGTGGTGGGCTTTCTTCAGTCTTAAGCTTTCAAAAGACAGCCGCTTTTGTTCCTTCGCTCTCTTACAAGAATTTGAAGACAAAGGCCGTCGGTTTTGTTCAGTTACGAGATCTCAGTGGCGGCCGGTTCTGTTTGGTTACGAGATCTTAGTAGCGGTGGACTTTGTTCAGTCATAAGCTTTCAAAAGACAGCCACTTTTGTTCTTTTGCTCTCTTACGAGATTTCAAAGACAAAGGCCTTCGGTTCTGTTCTTTTACGACATCTCAGTGGCGGTGGACTTTGTTCTGTCATGAGATTTCAAAAGACGGCCGGTTTTGTTCCTTTGCTCTCTTACAAGATTTTGAAGACAAAGGCCTTTGAAATCTCTTAAGAGATTTGTTTGTACATTTGCTCTCTTTTGAGATATCGAAGACAAAGGCCGTCGGTTTTGCTTGGTAACGAGATGTCAGTGGTAATCGTCTTTGTTCTGTCATGAACTTTCAAAAGACAACCAGTTTTGTTCGTTCACTCTCTTACAAGAATTTGAAAACAAAGGACGCCGGTTTTGTTCGGTTACGAGACCTCAGCGGCGATCAGTTTTGTTCTATCATGAACTTTCAAAAAACGGCCTGTTTTGTTCCTTCTCTCTCTCTTACGAGATTTCAAAGACAATGACCGTTGTTTTTGTTTGGTCACAAGATGTCAGTGGTGGTCGGCTTTGTGAGGTTATGCAATCTCAGTGGTGGTGGGATTTTGTTCAGTCATCAGCTTTCAAAAGACAGCCTGTTTCATTCCTTCTCTCTCTTACGAGATTTCGAAGACAAAGGCCGTCGTTTTTGTTTGGTCACGAGATGTCAGTGGCAGTCGGCTTTGTGAGGTTATGCGATCTCAGTGGCGGTGGGCTTTGTTCAGTCATTAGCTTTCAAAAGACAGCCGATTTTGTTTCTTCGCTCTCTTACAAGATTTTGAAGCCAAAGGCCGTAGGTTTTGTACGGTTACGAGTTGTCAGTGGCGGTCGGCTATGTGCTGTCATGACCTTTCAAAAGACGTCCGGTTTTGTTCCTTCGCTCTCTTACGAGATTTTGAAGACAAAGGACATTGGTTTTGTTCTCTTACGAGATGTCAGTCGTGGTCAGATTTGTTCTGTTATGAGCTTTCAAAAGACGGCCTGTTTTGTTCCTTCACTCTCTTATAAGATTTCGAAAACAAAGGCTGTCGGTTTTTGCTCGGTTACGAAATCTCAGTGCCGGCTGGCTTTGATCTGTCACGAACTTTCAAAAGACAGCCGCTTTTGTTCCTTCGCTCTCTTATGAGATTTTGAAGACAAAGGCCGTCGGTTTTGTTCGGTTACGAGATCTCAGTGGCGGTCGGCTTTGTTCTGTCATGAGCTTTCAAAAGACGGCCGCTTTTCTTCCTTCGCTATTTTATGAGATTTCAAAGACAAAGGCCGTCGGTTTTGTTCGGTAACGAGAGCTCAGTGGCGGCCGGTTCTGGTCGGTTACGAGATCTCAGTGGCTTTCAGCTTTCTTCAGTCATGAGCTTTCAAAAGATGGCCGGTTATATTCCTTCGCTCTCTTAGGAGATTTCGAAGACAAAGGCAGTTTTGTCATGAGATTTCACTTATGGCCGGTTTTGTTCGGTTATGCAATCTCAGTGGTGGTGGGCTTTGTTCAGTCATAAGGTTTCAAAAGTCAGCCGCATTTGTTTCTTTGCTCTCTTACGAAATTTCGAAGACAAAGGCCATTGGTTTCGGTCGGCTTTGTTCTGTCATAAGCTTTCAAAAGAAGGCCGGTTATGTTGCTTCGCTCTCTTACGAGATTTCGCAGACATAGGCGGTCGGTTTTGTTCGGTTACGAGATCTCAGTGGCGGCCGGTTCTTGTCGGTTACGAGATCTCAGTGGCGGCCGGTTTTTGTCGGTTACGAGATCTCAGTGGCTTTCGGCTTTCTTCAGTCATGAGCTTTCAAAAGATGGCCGGTTTTGTTCCTTCACTCTCTTACAAGACTTCGAAGACAAAGGCGGTCGGTTTTGTTCTGTCATGAGCTTTCAAAAGACGGCCGGTTATGTTGCTTCTCTCTCTTACGAGATTTCGAAGACAAAGGCTGTCGGTTTTGTTCGGTTAGGAGATCTCAGGGGCGGCCGGTTCTTGTCGGTTACGAGATCTCAGGGGCTTTCGGCTTTCTTCAATCATGAGCTTTAAAAAGACTGCCGCTTTTGTTCCTTCGCTCTCTTACGAGATTTCGAAGACAAAGGCGGTCGGTTTTGTTCTGTCACGAGATTTCAATGTTGGCCGGTTTTCTTAGGTTACGCAATCTCAGTGGTGGTGGGTTTTGTTCAGTCATAAGCTTTCAAAAGACAGCCGCTTTTGTTCCTTCGTTCTCTTATGAGATTTTGAAGTCAAAGGCCGTCGGTTTTGTTCAGTTACGACATCTCAGTGGCGGTCGGCTTTGTTCTGTCATGAGCTTTCAAAAGATGGCCGGTTTTGTTCCTTCGCTCTATTACGAGATTTCGAAGACAAAGGCCGTCGGTTTTGTTCGGTGACGAGATCTCAGTGCCTTTCGGCTTTGTTCTGTCATGAGCTTTCAAAAGACGGCCGGTTTTGTTCCTTCGCGCTCTTACGAGATTTTGAAGGCAAAGGCCGTCGGTTTTGTTCGGTTTCGAGATGTCAGTGGCGGTCGACTTTGTTCTGTCATGAGCTTTCAAAAGACAGCTGGTTTTGTTCATTTGCTCTCTTACAAGATTTCATAGACAAAGGAGGTTGGTTTTGTTCTGTTAAGAGATTTGACTGATGGCCGGTTTTGTTAGGTTATGCAATCTCAGTGGTGGTGGGCTTTGTTCATTCGTAAGCTTTCAAAAGACAGCCGCTTTTGTTCCTCCGCTAGCTTACGAGATTTTGAAGACAAACGCCGTCAGTTTTATTTGGTTACGAGATCTCAGTAGCGGCCTGATCTGGTCGGTTACAAGATCTCAGTGGCTTTCGGCATTCTTCAGTCATGAGCTTTCAAAAGAAGGCCGGTTATGATCCTTCGCTCTCTTAGGAGATTTCGAAGACAAAGGCTGTCGGTTCTGTTCGGTGACGAGATCTCAGTGGCGGTCGACTTTCTTCTGTCATGAGCTTTCAAAAGACGGCCGGTTTTGTTGCTTCTCTCTCTTATGAGATTTCGAAGACAAAGGCGGTCGGTTTTGTTCTGTCATGAGCTTTCAAAAGACGGCCGGTTATGTTGCTTTTCTCTCTTATGAGATTTCGAAGACAAAGGCCGTCGGTTTTGTTCGGTTACGAGATCTCAGGGGCGGCCGGTTCTTGTCGGTTACGAGATCTCAGTGGCTTTCAGCTTTCTTCAGTCATGAGCTTTCAAAAGACTGCCGCTTTTGTTCCTGCGCTCTCTTAAGAGATTTCGAAAACAAAGGCGGTCGGTTTTGTTCGGTTACGACATCTCAGTGGCGGTCGGCTTTGTTCTGTCAGGAGCTTTCAAAAGACGGCCGGTTTTGTTCCTTCGCTCTCTTACGAGATTTCGAAGACAAAGGCCGTCGGTTTTGTTCGGTTTCGAGATGTCAGTGGCGGTCGACTTTGTTCTGTCATGAGCTTTCAAAAGACAGCTGGTTTTGTTCATTTGCTCTCTTACGAGATTTCATAGAGAAAGGAGGTCGGTTTTGTTCTGTTAAGAGATTTGACTGATGGCCGGTTTTGTTAGGTTACGCAATCTCAGTGGTGGTGGGCTTTGTCCATTCGTAAGCTTTCAAAAGACAGCCGCTTTTTGTTCCTCCGCTAGCTTACGAGATTTTGAAGACAAAGGCCGCCGGTTTTTTTCGGTTACCAGATCTCAGTGATGGTCGGCATTGGTCTGTCATGAGCTTTCAAAAGAAGGGCGCTTTTGTTCCTTCGCTCTGTCACGAGATTTCGTAGACAAAGGCCATCGTTTTTGTTCGGTTATTAGATCTCAGTGGCGTTAGGCTTTGTTCTGTCATGAGCTTTCAAAAGACGGCTGGTTATGTTCTTTCGCTCTATTACCAGATTTCAAAGACAAAGGCCGTCGGTTTTGTTCGGTTACAAAATCTCAGTGGCGGCCGGTTCTGGTCGGTTCTAAGATCTCAGTGGCTTTCGTCGTTGTTCAGTCATGAGCTTTCAAAAGACTGCCGCTTTTGTTCCTTTGCTCTCTTACGAGATTTCGAAGACAAAGGCGGTCGGTTTTGTTCTGTCACGAGATTTCAATGTTGGCCGGTTTTCTTAGGTTACGCAATCTCAGTGGTGGTGGATTTTGTTCAGTCATAAGCTTTCAAAAGACAGCCGCTTTTGTTCCTTCGCTCTCTTATGAGATTTTGAAGACAAAGGCCGCCGGTTTTGTTCGATTCTGAGATCTCAGTGGCGGTCGGCTTTGTTCTGTCATGAGCTTTCAAAAAGCGGACGCTTTTGTTCCTTCGCTCTCTTGTGAGATTTCAAAGACAAAGGCCTTCGGTTTTGTTCGGTTACTAGAGCTCAGTGGCGGCGGTTCTGGTCGGTTACGAGATCTCAGTGGCTTTCAGCTTTCTTCAGTCATGAGCTTTCAAAAGATGGCCGGTTATATTCCTTCGCTCTCTTAGGAGATTTCGAAGACAAAGGCAGTCGGTTTTGTTTTGTCATGAGATTTCACTTATGGCCGGTTTTGTTCGGTTATGCAATCTCAGTGGTGGTGGGCTTTGTTCAGTCATAAGGTTTCAAAAGTCAGCCGCATTTGTTTCTTTGCTCTCTTACGAAATTTCGAAGACAAAGGCCATTGGTTTCGGTCGGCTTTGTTCTGTCATAAGCTTTCAAAAGACGGCCGGTTTTGTTCCTTCACTCTCTTACAAGACTTCGAAGACAAAGGCGGTCGGTTTTGTTCTGTCATGAGCTTTCAAAAGACGGCCGGTTATGTTGCTTTTCTCTCTTATGAGATTTCGAAGTCAAAGGCCGTCGGTTTTGTTCGGTTACGAGATCTCAGGGGCGGCCGGTTCTTGTCGGTTACGAGATCTCAGTGGCTTTCGGCTTTCTTCAGTCATGAGCTTTCAAAAGACTGCCGCTTTTGTTCCTGCGCTCTCTTAAGAGATTTCGAAAACAAAGGCGGTCGGTTTTGTTCGATTCTGACATCTCAGTGGCGGTCGGCTTTGTTCTGTCATGAGCTTTCAAAAGACGGCCGGTTTTGTTCCTTCGCTCTATTACGAGATTTCGAAGACAAAGGCCGTCGGTTTTGTTCGGTGACGAGATCTCAGTGCCTTTCGGCTTTGTTCTGTCATGAGCTTTCAAAAGACGGCCGGTTTTGTTCCTTCGCTCTCTTACGAGATTTTGAAGGCAAAGGCCGTCGGTTTTGTTCGTTTCGAGATGTCAGTGGCGGTCGACTTTGTTCTGTCATGAGCTTTCAAAAGACAGCTGGTTTTGTTCATTTGCTCTCTTACGAGATTTCATAGACAAAGGAGGTCGGTTTTGTTCTGTTAAGAGATTTGACTGATGGCCGGTTTTGTTAGGTTACGCAATCTCAGTGGTGGTGGGCTTTGTTCATTCGTAAGCTTTCAAAAGACAGCCGCTTTTGTTCCTCCGCTAGCTTATGAGATTTTGAACACAAACGCCGTCAGTTTTATTTGGTTACGAGATCTCAGTAGCGGCCTGATCTGGTCGGTTACGAGATCTCAGTGGCTTTCGGCATTCTTCAGTCATGAGCTTTCAAAAGAAGGCCGGTTATGATCCTTCGCTCTCTTAGGAGATTTCGAAGACAAAGGCTGTCGGTTCTGTTCGGTGACGAGATCTCAGTGGTGGTCGACTTTCTTCTGTCATGAGCTTTCAAAAGACGGCCGGTTTTGTTCCTTCACTCTCTTCTGAAATTTCGAAGACAAAGGCGGTCGGTTTTGTTCTGTCATGAGATTTCACTTATGGCCGGTTTTGTTCGGTTATGCGATCTCAGTGGTGGTGGGCTTTGTTCAGTTATAAGCTCTCAAAAGACAGCCGCTTTTGTTCCTTCGCTCTCTTACGAGATTTTGAAGACAAAGGCCGTCGGTTTTGTTCGGTTTCGAGATGTCAGTGGCGGTCGACTTTGTTCTGTCATGAGCTTTCAAAAGACAGCTGGTTTTGTTCATTTGCTCTCTTACGAGATTTCATAGACAAAGGAGGTCGGTTTTGTTCTGTTAAGAGATTTGACTGATGTCAGGTTTTGTTAGGTTACGCAATCTCAGTGGTGGTGGGCTTTGTTCATTCGTAAGCTTTCAAAAGAAAGCCGCTTTTGTTCCTCCGCTAGCTTACGAGATTGTGAAGACAAAGGCGGTCGGTTTTGTTCGGTTTCGAGATCTCAGTGGCGGTCGGCTTTGTTCTGTCATGAGCTTTCAAAAGACGGCCGCTTTTGTTCCTTCGCTCTCTTGTGAGATTTCAAAGACAAAGGCCGTCGGTTTTGTTCGGTTACGAGAGCTCAGTGGCGGCCGGTTCTGGTCGGTTACGAGATCTCAGTGGCTTTCAGCTTTCTTCAGTCATGAGCTTTCAAAAGATGGCCGGTTATATTCCTTCGCTCTCTTAGGAGATTTCGAAGACAAAGGCAGTCGGTTTTGTTTTGTCATGAGATTTCACTTATGGCCGGTTTTGTTCGGTTATGCAATCTCAGTGGTGGTGGGCTTTGTTCAGTCATAAGGTTTCAAAAGTCAGCGCATTTGTTTCTTTGCTCTCTTACGAAATTTGAAGACAAAGGCCATTGGTTTCGTCGGCTTTGTTCTGTCATAAGCTTTCAAAAGACGGCCGGTTTTGTTCCTTCACTCTCTTACAAGACTTCGAAGACAAAGGCGGTCGGTTTTGTTCTGTCATGAGCTTTCAAAAGACGGCCGGTTATGTTGCTTTTCTCTCTTATGAGATTTCGAAGTCAAAGGCCGTCGGTTTTGTTCGGTTACGAGATCTCAGGGGCGGCCGGTTCTTGTCGGTTACGAGATCTCAGTGGCTTTCGGCTTTCTTCAGTCATGAGCTTTCAAAAGACTGCCGCTTTTGTTCCTGCGCTCTCTTAAGAGATTTCGAAAACAAAGGCGGTCGGTTTTGTTCGGTTACGACATCTCAGTGGCGGTCGGCTTTGTTCTGTCATGAGCTTTCAAAAGACGGCCGGTTTTGTTCCTTCGCTCTATTACGAGATTTCGAAGACAAAGGCCGTCGGTTTTGTTCGGTGACGAGATCTCAGTGCCTTTCGGCTTTGTTCTGTCATGAGCTTTCAAAAGACGGCCGGTTTTGTTCCTTCGCTCTCTTACGAGATTTTGAAGGCAAAGGCCGTCGGTTTTGTTCGGTTTCGAGATGTCAGTGGCGGTCGACTTTGTTCTGTCATGAGCTTTCAAAAGACAGCTGGTTTTGTTCATTTGCTCTCTTACGAGATTTCATAGACAAAGGAGGTCGGTTTTGTTCTGTTAAGAGATTTGACTGATGGCCGGTTTTGTTAGGTTACGCAATCTCAGTGGTGGTGGGCTTTGTTCATTCGTAAGCTTTCAAAAGACAGCCGCTTTTGTTCCTCCGCTAGCTTACGAGATTTTGAAGACAAACGCCGACAGTTTTATTTGGTTACGAGATCTCAGTAGCGGCCTGATCTGGTCGGTTACGAGATCTCAGTGGCTTTCGGCATTCTTCAGTCATGAGCTTTCAAAAGAAGGCCGGTTATGATCCTTCGCTCTCTTAGGAGATTTCGAAGACAAAGGCTGTCGGTTCTTGTCGGTTACGAGATCTCAGAGGCTTTCGGCTTTCTTCAATCATGAGCTTTCAAAAGACGGCCGGTTTTGTTCTTTCACTCTCTTACAAGACTTCGAAGACAAAGGCGGTCGGTTTTGTTGTGTCATGAGCTTGCAAAAGTCGGCCGGTTATGTTGCTTCTCTCTCTTACGAGATTTCGAAGACAAAGGCTGTCGGTTTTGTTCGGTTACGAGATCTCAGTGGCAGCCGGTTCTGGTCGGTTACGAGATCTCAGTGGCTTTCGGCTTTCTTCAATCATGAGCTTTCAAAAGACTGCCGCTTTTGTTCCTTCGCTCTCTTACGAGATTTCGAAGACAAAGGCGGTCGGTTTTGTTCTGTCACGAGATTTCACTGTTGGCCGGTTTTGTTAGGTTCCACAATCTCAGCGGTGGTGGGCTTTGTTCAGTCATAAGCTTTCAAAAGACGGCCGGTTTTGTTCCTTCGCTCTCTTACGAGATTTCGAAGACAAAGGCCGTCGGTTTTGTTCGGTTACGAGATCTCAGTGGCGGTCGGCTTTGTTCTGTCATGAGCTTTCAAAAGACGGCCGCTTTTGTTCCTTCGCTCTCTTACGAGATTTCGAAGACAAAGGCCGTCGGTTTTGTTCGGTTACGAGATCTCAGTGGCGGCCGGTTCTGGTCGGTTCCGAGATCTCAGTGGCTTTCAGCTTTCTTCAGTCATGAGCTTTCAAAAGATGGCGGTTATATTCCTTCGCTCTCTTAGGAGATTTTGAAGACAAAGGCAGTCGGTTTTGTTTTGTCATGAGATTTCACTTATGGCCGGTTTTGTTCGGTTATGCAATCTCAGTGGTGGTGGGCTTTGTTCAGTCATAAGGTTTCAAAAGTCAGCCGCATTTGTTTCTTTGCTCTCTTACGAAATTTCGAAGACAAAGGCCATTGGTTTTGGTTGGCTTTGTTCTGTCATAAGCTTTCAAAAGACGGCCGGTTTTGTTCCTTCACTCTCTTACAAGACTTCGAAGACAAAGGCGGTTGGTTTTGTTCTGTCATGAGCTTTCAAAAGACGGCCGGTTATGTTGCTTTTCTCTCTTATGAGATTTCGAAGACAAAGGCCGTCGGTTCTTGTCGGTTACGAGATCTCAGTGGCTTTCGGCTTTGTTCTGTCATGAGCTTTCAAAAGACGGCCGCTTTTGTTCCTTCGCTCTCTTGTGAGATTTCAAAGACAAAGGCCTTCGGTTTTGTTGATTACACGAGCTCAGTGGCGGCGGTTCTGGTCGGTTACGAGATCTCAGTGGCTTTCAGCTTTCTTCAGTCATGAGCTTTCAAAAGACTGCCGCTTTTGTTCCTGCGCTCTCTTAAGAGATTTCGTAAACAAGGGCGGTCGGTTTTGTTCGGTTACGACATCTCAAAGGCGGTCGGTTTTGTTCTGTCATGAGCTTTCAAAAGACGGCCGGTTATGTTGCTTCTCTCTCTTACGAGATTTCGAAGACAAAGGCCGTCGGTTTTGTTAGGTTACGAGATCTCAGGGGCGGCCGGTTCTTGTCGGTTACGAGATCTCAGTGGCTTTCGGCTTTCTTCAGTCATGAGCTTTCAAAAGACTGCCGCTTTTGTTCCTGCGCTCTCTTAAGAGATTTCGAAAACAAGGGCGGTCGGTTTTGTTCGGTTACGACATCTCAATGGCGGTCGGCTTTGTTCTGTCATGAGCTTTCAAAAGACGGCCGGTTTTGTTCGTTCGCTCTCTTGCGAGATTTTGAAGACAAAGGCCGTCGGTTTTGTTCGGTTACGACATCTCAATGGCGGTCGACTTTGTTCTGTCATGAGCTTTCAAAAGACAGCTGGTTTTGTTCATTTGCTCTCTTATGAGATTTCATAGAGAAAGGAGGTTGGTTTTGTTCTGTTAAGAGATTTGACTGATGGCGGTTTTGTTAGGTTACGCAATCTCAGTGGTGGTGGGCTTTGTCCATTCGTAAGCTTTCAAAAGACAGCCGCTTTTGTTCCTCCGCTTGCTTACGAGATTTTGAAGACAAAGGCCGCCGTTTTTCGGTTACCAGATCTCAGTGATGGTCGGCATTGGTCTTTCATGAGCTTTCAAAAGACGGTGCTTTTGTTGCTTCGCTCTGTCATGAGATTTGAAAACAAAGGCCATCGCTTTTTGTTCGGTTATTAGATCTCAGTGGCGGTATGCTTTGTTCTGTCATGAGCTTTCAAAAGACGGCCGGTTATGTTCTTTCGCTCTATTACCAGATTTCAAAGACAAAGGCCATCGGTTTTGTTCGGTTTCGAGACTTCAGAGGCGGTCGGCTTTGTTCTGTCATGAGCTTTCAAAGACGGCTGGTTTTGTGCCTTCACTCTCTTCTGAAATTTCGAAGACAAAGGCGGTCGGTTTTGTTCTGTCATGAGATTTCACTTATGGCCGGTTTTGTTCGGTTATGCGATCTCAGTGGTGGTGGGATTTGTTCAGTCATAAGCTCTCAAAAGACAGCCGCTTTTGTTCCTTCGCTCTCTTACGAGATTTTGAAGACAAAGGCCGTCGGTTTTGTTCGGTTTCGAGATCTCAGTGGCGGTCGGCTTTGTTCTGTCATGAGCTTTCAAAAGATTGCCGGTTTTGTTCCTTCGCTCTATTACGAGACTTCGAAGACAAAGGCCGTCGGTTTTGTTCGGTGACGAGATCTCAGTGTCTTTCGGCTTTGTTCAGTCATGAGCTTTCAAAAGACTGCCGCTTTTGTTCCTTCGCTCTCTTACGAGATTTTGAAGACAAAGGCCGTCGGTTTTGTTCGGTTTCGAGATGTCAGTGGCGGTCGACTTTGTTCTGTCATGAGCTTTCAAAAGACAGCTGGTTTTGTTCATTTGCTCTCTTACGAGATTTCATAGACAAAGGAGGTCGGTTTTGTTCTGTTAAGAGATTTGACTGATGGCCGGTTTTGTTAGGTTACGCAATCTCAGTGGTGGTGGGCTTTGTTCATTCGTAAGCTTTCAAAAGACAGCCGCTTTTGTTCCTCCGCTTAGCTAACGAGATTTTGAAGACAAACGCCCGACAGTTTTATTTGGTTACGAGATCTCAGTAGCGGCCTGATCTGGTCGGTTACGAGATCTCAGTGGCTTTCGGCATTCTTCAGTCATGAGCTTTCAAAAGAAGGCCGGTTATGATCCTTCGCTCTCTTAGGAGATTTCGAAGACAAAGGCTGTCGGTTCTGTTCGGTGACGAGATCTCAGTGGCGGTCGACTTTCTTCTGTCATGAGCTTTCAAAAGACGGCCGGTTTTGTTCCTTCACTCTCTTCTGAAATTTCGAAGACAAAGGCGGTCGGTTTTGTTCTGTCATGAGATTTCACTTATGGCCGGTTTTGTTCGGTTATGCGATCTCAGTGGTGGTGGGCTTTGTTCAGTTATAAGCTCTCAAAAGACAGCCGCTTTTGTTCCTTCGCTCTCTTACGAGATTTTGAAGACAAAGGCCGTCGGTTTTGTTCGGTTTCGAGATGTCAGTGGCGGTCGACTTTGTTCTGTCATGAGCTTTCAAAAGACAGCTGGTTTTGTTCATTTGCTCTCTTACGAGATTTCATAGACAAAGGAGGTCGGTTTTGTTCTGTTAAGAGATTTGACTGATGGCAGGTTTTGTTAGGTTACGCAATCTCAGTGGTGGTGGGCTTTGTTCATTCGTAAGCTTTCAAAAGACAGCCGCTTTTGTTCCTCCGCTAGCTTACGAGATTTTGAAGACAAACGCCGACAGTTTTATTTGGTTACGAGATCTCAGTAGCGGCCTGATCTGGTCGGTTACGAGATCTCAGTGGCTTTCGGCATTCTTCAGTCATGAGCTTTCAAAAGAAGGCCGGTTATGATCCTTCGCTCTCTTAGGAGATTTCGAAGACAAAGGCTGTCGGTTCTGTTCGGTGACGAGATCTCAGTGGCGGTCGACTTTCTTCTGTCATGAGCTTTCAAAAGACGGCCGGTTTTGTTCCTTCACTCTCTTCTGAAATTTCGAAGACAAAGGCGGTCGGTTTTGTTCTGTCATGAGATTTCACTTATGGCCGGTTTTGTTCGGTTATGCGATCTCAGTGGTGGTGGGCTTTGTTCAGTTATAAGCTCTCAAAAGACAGCCGCTTTTGTTCCTTCGCTCTCTTACGAGATTTTGAAGACAAAGGCCGTCGGTTTTGTTCGGTTTCGAGATCTCAGTGGCGGTCGGCTTTGTTCTGTCATGAGCTTTCAAAAGACGGCCGGTTTTGTTCCTTCGCTCTATTACGAGATTTCGAAGACAAAGGCGGTCGGTTTTGTTCTGTCATGAGCTTTCAAGAGTCAGCCGCATTTGTTTCTTTGCTCTCTTACGAAATTTGAAGACAAAGGCCATTGGTTTTGGTCGGCTTTGTTCTGTCATAAGCTTTCAAAGACGGCGGTTTTGTTCCTTCACTCTCTTACAAGACTTCGAAGACAAAGGCGGTCGGTTTTGTTCTGTCATGAGCTTTCAAAAGACGGCCGGTTATGTTGCTTTTCTCTCTTATGAGATTTCGAAGACAAAGGCCGTCGGTTTTGTTCGATTACGAAGAGATCTCAGGGGCGGCCGGTTCTTGTCGGTTACGAGATCTCAGTGGCTTTCGGCTTTCTTCAGTCATGAGCTTTCAAAAGACTGCCGCTTTTGTTCCTGCGCTCTCTTAAGAGATTTCGAAAACAAAGGCGGTCGGTTTTGTTCAGTTACGACATCTCAGTGGCGGTCGGCTTTGTTCTGTCATGAGCTTTCAAAAGACGGCCGGTTTTGTTCCTTCGCTCTATTACGAGATTTCGAAGACAAAGGCCGTCGGTTTTGTTCGGTGACGAGATCTCAGTGCCTTTCGGCTTTGTTCTGTCATGAGCTTTCAAAAGACGGCCGGTTTTGTTCCTTCGCTCTCTTACGAGATTTTGAAGGCAAAGGCCGTCGGTTTTGTTCGGTTTCGAGATGTCAGTGGCGGTCGACTTTGTTCTGTCATGAGCTTTCAAAAGACAGCTGGTTTTGTTCATTTGCTCTCTTACGAGATTTCATAGACAAAGGAGGTCGGTTTTGTTCTGTTAAGAGATTTGACTGATGGCCGGTTTTGTTAGGTTACGCAATCTCAGTGGTGGTGGGCTTTGTTCATTCGTAAGCTTTCAAAAGACAGCCGCTTTTGTTCCTCCGCTTAGCTTACGAGATTTTGAAGACAAAGGCCGCGGGTTTTTTTCGGTTACCAGATTTCAGTGATGGTCGGCATTGGTCTTTCATGAGCTTTCAAAAGACGGGCGCTTTTGTTCCTTCGCTCTATTACCAGATTTCAAAGACAAAGGCCATCGGTTTTGTTCGGTTTCGAGATCTCAGTGGCGGTAGGCTTTGTTCTGTCATGAGCTTTCAAAAGACGGCCGGTTATGTTCTTTCGCTCTATTACCAGATTTCGAAGACAAAGGCCGTCGGTTTTGTTCGGTTTCGAGATCTCAGAGGCGGTCGGCTTTGTTCTGTCATGAGCTTTCAAAAGACGGCTGGTTTTGTTCCATCACTCTCTTCTGAAATTTCGAAGACAAAGGCGGTCGGTTTTGTTCTGTCATGAGATTTCACTTATGGCCGGTTTTGTTCGGTTATGCGATCTCAGTGGTAGTGGGCTTTGTTCAGTCATAAGCTCTCAAAAGACGGCCGGTTATGTTGCTTCTCTCTCTTACGAGATTTCGAAGACAAAGGCCGTCGGTTTTGTTCGGTTACGAGATCTCAGGGGCGGCCGGTTCTTGTCGGTTACGAGATCTCAGTGGCTTTCGGCTTTCTTCAGTCATGAGCTTTCAAAAGACTGCCGCTTTTGTTCCTGCGCTCTCTTAAGAGATTTCGAAAACAAAGGCGGTCGGTTTTGTTCAGTTACGACATCTCAGTGGCGGTCGGCTTTGTTCTGTCATGAGCTTTCAAAAGACGGCCGGTTATGTTCTTTCGCTCTATTACCAGATTTCAAAGACAAAGGCCGTCGGTTTTGTTCGGTTACAAAATCTCAGTGGCGGCCGGTTCTGGTCGGTTCTAAGATCTCAGTGGCTTTCGTCGTTGTTCAGTCATGAGCTTTCAAAAGACTGCTGGTTTTGTTCATTCACTCTCTTACAAGATTTCGAAGACAAAGGCGGTCGGTTTTGTTCTGTCACGAGATTTCACTGTTGGCCGGTTTTCTTAGGTTACGCGATCTCAGTGGTGGTGGGCTTTGTTCAGTCATAAGCTTTCAACAGACAGCCGCTTTTGTTCCTTCGCTCTCTTACGAGATTTTGAAGAGAAACGCCGTCAGTTTGATTTGGTTACGAGATCTCAGTAGCGGCCTGATCTGGTCGGTTACGAGATCTCAGTGGCTTTCGGCATTCTTCAGTCATGAGCTTTCAAAAGAAGGCGGTTATGATCCTTCGCTCTCTTAGGAGATTTCAAGACAAAGGCTGTCGGTTCTTGTCGGTTCACGAGATCTCAGAGGCTTTCGGCTTTCTTCAGTCATGAGCTTTCAAAAGACGGCCGGTTTTGTTCTTTCACTCTCTTACAAGACTTCAAGACAAAAGCGGTCGGTTTTGTTGTGTCATGAGCTTGCAAAAGTCGGCGGTTATGTTGCTTCTCTCTCTTACGAGATTTCGAAGACAAAGGCTGTCGGTTTTGTTCGGTTAGGAGATCTCAGGGGCGGCCGGTTCTTGTCGGTTACGAGATCTCAGTGGCTTTCGGCTTTCTTCAATCATGAGCTTTAAAAAGACTGCCGCTTTTGTTCCTTCGCTCTCTTACGAGATTTCGAAGACAAAGGCGGTCGGTTTTGTTCTGTCACGAGATTTCAATGTTGGCCGGTTTTCTTAGGTTACGCAATCTCAGTGGTGGTGGATTTTGTTCAGTCATAAGCTTTCAAAAGACAGCCGCTTTTGTTCCTTCGCTCTCTTATGAGATTTTGAAGACAAAGGCCGTCGGTTTTGTTCGGTTACGAGATCTCAGTGGCGGTCGGCTTTGTTCTGTCATGAGCTTTCAAAAGACGGCCGCTTTTGTTCCTTCGCTCTCTTGTGAGATTTCAAAGACAAAGGCCGTCGGTTTTGTTCGGTTACGAGAGCTCAGTGGCGGCCGGTTCTGGTCGGTTACGAGATCTCAGTGGCTTTCAGCTTTCTTCAGTCATGAGCTTTCAAAAGATGGCCGGTTATATTCCTTCGCTCTCTTAGGAGATTTCGAAGACAAAGGCAGTCGGTTTTGTTTTGTCATGAGATTTCACTTATGGCCGGTTTTGTTCGGTTATGCAATCTCAGTGGTGGTGGGCTTTGTTCAGTCATAAGGTTTCAAAAGTCAGCCGCATTTGTTTCTTTGCTCTCTTACGAAATTTCGAAGACAAAGGCCATTGGTTTTGGTTGGCTTTGTTCTGTCATAAGCTTTCAAAAGACGGCCGGTTTTGTTCCTTCACTCTCTTACAAGACTTCGAAGACAAAGGCGGTTGGTTTTGTTCTGTCATGAGCTTTCAAAAGACGGCCGGTTATGTTGCTTTTCTCTTATGAGATTTGAAGACAAAGGCCGCCGGTTCTGGTCGGTTACGAGATCTCAGTGGCTTTCGGCTTTGTTCTGTCATGAGCTTTCAAAAGACGGCCGCTTTTGTTCCTTCGCTCTCTTGTGAGATTTCAAAGACAAAGGCCTTCGGTTTTGTTCGGTTACAAGAGCTCAGTGGCGGCCGGTTCTGGTCGGTTACGAGATCTCAGTGGCTTTCAGCTTTCTTCAGTCATGAGCTTTCAAAAGACTGCCGCTTTTGTTCCTGCGCTCTCTTAAGAGATTTCGTAAACAAGGGCGGTCGGTTTTGTTCGCCACTGACATCTCAAAGGCGGTCGGTTTTGTTCTGTCATGAGCTTTCAAAAGACGGCCGGTTATGTTGCTTCTCTCTTACGAGATTTCAAAGACAAAGGCCGTCGGTTTTGTTAGGTTACGAGATCTCAGGGGCGGCCGGTTCTTGTCGGTTACGAGATCTCAGTGGCTTTCGGCTTTCTTCAGTCATGAGCTTTCAAAAGACTGCCGCTTTTGTTCCTGCGCTCTCTTAAGAGATTTCGAAAACAAAGGCGGTCGGTTTTGTTCGGTTACGACATCTCAATGGCGGTCGGCTTTGTTCTGTCATGAGCTTTCAAAAGACGGCCGGTTTTGTTCGTTCGCTCTCTTGCGAGATTTTGAAGACAAAGGCCGTCGGTTTTGTTCGGTTACGACATCTCAATGGCGGTCGACTTTGTTCTGTCATGAGCTTTCAAAAGACAGCTGGTTTTGTTCATTTGCTCTCTTACGAGATTTCATAGAGAAAGGAGGTTGGTTTTGTTCTGTTAAGAGATTTGACTGATGGCCGGTTTTGTTAGGTTACGCAATCTCAGTGGTGGTGGGCTTTGTCCATTCGTAAGCTTTCAAAAGACAGCCGCTTTTGTTCCTCCGCTTGCTTACGAGATTTTGAAGACAAAGGCCGCCGTTTTTTTTCGGTTACCAGATCTCAGTGATGGTCGGCATTGGTCTTTCATGAGCTTTCAAAAGACGGGTGCTTTTGTTGCTTCGCTCTGTCATGAGATTTCGAAAACAAAGGCCATCGTTTTTGTTCGGTTATTAGATCTCAGTGGCGGTATGCTTTGTTCTGTCATGAGCTTTCAAAAGACGGCCGGTTATGTTCTTTCGCTCTATTACCAGATTTCAAAGACAAAGGCCATCGGTTTTGTTCGGTTTCGAGACTTCAGAGGCGGTCGGCTTTGTTCTGTCATTAGCTTTCAAAAGACGGCTGGTTTTGTGCCTTCACTCTCTTCTGAAATTTCGAAGACAAAGGCGGTCGGTTTTGTTCTGTCATGAGATTTCACTTATGGCCGGTTTTGTTCGGTTATGCGATCTCAGTGGTGGTGGGCTTTGTTCAGTCATAAGCTCTCAAAAAACAGCCGCTTTTGTTCCTTCGCTCTCTTACGAGATTTTGAAGACAAAGGCCGTCGGTTTTGTCCGGTTTCGAGATCTCAGTGGCGGTCGGCTTTGTTCTGTCATGAGCTTTCAAAAGATTGCCGGTTTCGTTCCTTCGCTCTATTACGAGACTTCGAAGACAAAGGCCGTCGGTTTTGTTCGGTGACGAGATCTCAGTGTCTTTCGGCTTTGTTCAGTCATGAGCTTTCAAAAGACTGCCGCTTTTGTTCCTTCGCTCTCTTACGAGATTTTGAAGACAAAGGCCGTCGGTTTTGTTCGGTTTCGAGATGTCAGTGGCGGTCGACTTTGTTCTGTCATGAGCTTTCAAAAGACAGCTGGTTTTGTTCATTTGCTCTCTTACGAGATTTCATAGACAAAGGAGGTCGGTTTTGTTCTGTTAAGAGATTTGACTGATGGCCGGTTTTGTTAGGTTACGCAATCTCAGTGGTGGTGGGCTTTGTTCATTCGTAAGCTTTCAAAAGACAGCCGCTTTTGTTCCTCTGCTAGCTTACGAGATTGTGAAGACAAAGGCCGCCGTTTTTTCGGTTACCAGATCTCAGTCATGGTCGGCATTGGTCTGTCATGAGCTTTCAAAAGAAGGGCGCTTTTCTTCCTTCGCTCTGTCACGAGATTTCGAAGACAAAGGCCATCGTTTTTGTTCGGTTATTAGATCTCAGTGGCGGTAGGCTTTGTTCTGTCGTGAGCTTTCAAAAGACGGCCGGTTATGTTCTTTCGCTCTATTACCAGATTTCAAAGACAAAGGCCGTCGGTTTTGTTCGGTTATTAGATCTCAGTGGCTTTCGTCGTTGTTCAGTCATGAGCTTTCAAAAGACTGCCGCTTTTGTTCCTTCGCTCTCTTACGAGATTTCGAAGACAAAGGCGGTCGGTTTTGTTCTGTCACGAGATTTCAATGTTGGCCGGTTTTCTTAGGTTACGCAATCTCAGTGGTGGTGGATTTTGTTCAGTCATAAGCTTTCAAAAGACAGCCGCTTTTGTTCCTTCGCTCTCTTATGAGATTTTGAAGACAAAGGCCGTCGGTTTTGTTCGGTTACGAGATCTCAGTGGCGGTCGGCTTTGTTCTGTCATGAGCTTTCAAAAGACGGCCGCTTTTGTTCCTTCGCTCTCTTGTGAGATTTCAAAGACAAAGGCCTTCGGTTTTGTTCGGTTACTAGAGCTCAGTGGCGGCCGGTTCTGGTCGGTTACGAGATCTCAGTGGCTTTCAGCTTTCTTCAGTCATGAGCTTTCAAAAGATGGCCGGTTATATTCCTTCGCTCTCTTAGGAGATTTCGAAGACAAAGGCAGTCGGTTTTGTTTTGTCATGAGATTTCACTTATGGCCGGTTTTGTTCGGTTATGCAATCTCAGTGGTGGTGGGCTTTGTTCAGTCATAAGGTTTCAAAAGTCAGCCGCATTTGTTTCTTTGCTCTCTTACGAAATTTCGAAGACAAAGGCCATTGGTTTCGGTCGGCTTTGTTCTGTCATAAGCTTTCAAAAGACGGCCGGTTTTGTTCCTTCACTCTCTTACAAGACTTCGAAGACAAAGGCGGTCGGTTTTGTTCTGTCATGAGCTTTCAAAAGACGGCCGGTTATGTTGCTTTTCTCTCTTATGAGATTTCGAAGACAAAGGCCGTCGGTTTTGTTCGGTTACGAGATCTCAGGGGCGGCCGGTTCTTGTCGGTTACGAGATCTCAGTGGCTTTCAGCTTTCTTCAGTCATGAGCTTTCAAAAGACTGCCGCTTTTGTTCCTGCTCTCTCTTAAGAGATTTCGAAAACAAAGGCGGTCGGTTTTGTTCGGTTACGACATCTCAGTGGCGGTCGGCTTTGTTCTGTCATGAGCTTTCAAAAGACGGCCGGTTTTGTTCCTTCGCTCTATTACGAGATTTCGAAGACAAAGGCCGTCGGTTTTGTTCGGTGATGAGATCTCAGTGCGTTTCGGCTTTGTTCTGCCATGAGCTTTCAAAAGACTGCCGCTTTTGTTCCTTCGCTCTCTTATGAGATTTCATATAGAAAGTAGGTCGGTTTTGTTCTGTTAAGAGATTTGACTGATGGCCGGTTTTGTTAGGTTACGCAATCTCAGTGGTGGTGGGCTTTGTTCATTCGTAAGCTTTCAAAAGACAGCCGCTTTTGTTCCTCTGCTAGCTTACGAGATTGTGAACACAAAGGCCGCCGGTTTTATTCGGTTACCAGATCTCAGTGATGGTCGGCATTGGTCTGTCATGAGCTTTCAAAAGAAGGGCGCTTTTGTTCCTTCGCTCTGTCACGAGATTTCGAAGACAAAGGCCATCGTTTTTGTTCAGTTATTAGATCTCAGTGGCGGTAGGCTTTGTTCTGTCATGAGCTTTCAAAAGACGGCCGGTTATGTTCTTTCGCTCTATTGCCAGATTTCAAAGACAAAGGCCGTCGGTTTTGTTCAGTTACAAAATCTCAGTGGCGGTCGGTTCTGGTCGGTTCTAAGATCTCAGTGGCTTTCGTCGTTGTTCAGTCATGAGCTTTCAAAAGACTGCCGCTTTTGTTCCTTCGCTCTCTTACGAGATTTCGAAGACAAAGGCGGTCGGTTTTGTTCTGTCACGAGATTTCAATGTTGGCCGGTTTTCTTAAATTACGCTATCTCAGTGGTGGTGGATTTTGTTCAGTCATAAGCTTTCAAAAGACAGCCGCTTTTGTTCCTTCGCTCTCTTATGAGATTTTGAAGACAAAGGCCGTCGGTTTTGTTCGGTTACGAGATCTCAGTGGCGGTCGGCTTTGTTCTGTCATGAGCTTTCAAAAGACGGCCGCTTTTGTTCCTTCGCTCTCTTGTGAGATTTCAAAGACAAAGGCCTTCGGTTTTGTTCGGTTACTAGAGCTCAGTGGCGGCCGGTTCTGGTCGGTTACGAGATCTCAGTGGCTTTCAGCTTTCTTCAGTCATGAGCTTTCAAAAGATGGCGGTTATATTCCTTCGCTCTCTTAGGAGATTTGAAGACAAAGGCAGTCGGTTTTGTTTTGTCATGAGATTTCACTTATGGCGGTTTTGTTCGGTTATACAATCTCAGTGGTGGTGGGCTTTGTTCATTCATAAGGTTTCAAAGTCAGCCGCATTTGTTTCTTTGCTCTCTTACGAAATTTCGAAGACAAAGGCTATTGGTTTCGGTCGGCTTTGTTATGTCATAAGCTTTCAAAAGACGGCCGGTTTTGTTCCTTCACTCTCTTACAAGACTTCAAAGACAAAGGCGGTCGGTTTTGTTCTGTCATGAGCTTTCAAAAGACGGCCGGTTATGTTGCTTTTCTCTCTTATGAGATTTCGAAGTCAAAGGCCGTCGGTTTTGTTCGGTTACGAGATCTCAGGGGCGGCCGGTTCTTGTCGGTTACGAGATCTCAGTGGCTTTCGGCTTTCTTCAGTCATGTGCTTTCAAAAGACGGCCGCTTTTGTTCCTTCGCTCTCTTACGAGATTTTGAAGGCAAAGGCGGTCGGTTTTGTTCGGTTTCGAGATGTCAGTGGCGGTCGACTTTGTTCTGTCATGAGCTTTCAAAAGACAGCTGGTTTTGTTCATTTGCTTTCTTACGAGATTTCATAGACAAAGGACGTCGGTTTTGTTCTGTTAAGAGATTTGACTGATGGCCGGTTTTGTTAGGTTACGCAATCTCAGTGGTGGTGGGCTTTGTTCATTCGTAAGCTTTCAAAAGACAGCCGCTTTTGTTCCTCCGCTAGCTTACGAGATTTTGAAGACAAACGCCGTCAGTTTTATTTGGTTACGAGATCTCAGTAGCGGCCTGATCTGGTCGGTTACGAGATCTCAGTGGCGGTCGACTTTCTTCTGTCATGAGCTTTCAAAAGACGGCCGGTTTTGTTCCTTCACTCTCTTCTGAAATTTCGAAGACAAAGGCGGTCGGTTTTGTTCTGTCATGAGATTTCACTTATGGCCGGTTTTGTTCGGTTATGCGATCTCAGTGGTGGTGGGCTTTGTTCAGTTATAAGCTCTCAAAAGACAGCCGCTTTTGTTCCTTCGCTCTCTTACGAGATTTTGAAGACAAAGGCCGTCGGTTTTGTTCGGTTTCGAGATCTCAGTGGCGGTCGGCTTTGTTCTGTCATGAGCTTTCAAAAGACGGCCGGTTTTGTTCCTTCGCTCTATTACGAGATTTCGAAGACAAAGGCGGTCGGTTTTGTTCTGTCATGAGCTTTCAAGAGTCAGCCGCATTTGTTTCTTTGCTCTCTTACGAAATTTCGAAGACAAAGGCCATTGGTTTCGGTCGGCTTTGTTTCTGTCATAAGCTTTCAAAAGACGGCCGGTTTTGTTCCTTCACTCTCTTACAAGACTTCGAAGACAATGGCGGTCGGTTTTGTTCTGTCATGAGCTTTCAAAAGACGGCCGGTTATGTTGCTTTTCTCTCTTATGAGATTTCGAAGACAAAGGCCATCGTTTTTGTTCAGTTATTAGATCTCAGTGGCGGTAGGCTTTGTTCTGTCATGAGCTTTCAAAAGACGGCCGGTTATGTTCTTTCGCTCTATTACCAGATTTCAAAGACAAAGGCCGTCGGTTTTGTTCGGTTTCGAGATCTCAGTGGCGGTCGGCTTTGTTCTGTCATGAGCTTTCAAAAGACGGCCGGTTTTGTTCCTTCGCTCTATTACGAGATTTCGAAGACAAAGGCCGTCGGTTTTGTTCGGTGACGAGATCTCAGTGCCTTTCGGCTTTGTTCAGTCATGAGCTTTCAAAAGACTGCCGCTTTTGTTCCTTCGCTCTCTTACGAGATTTCATATAGAAAGTAGGTCGGTTTTGTTCTGTTAAGAGATTTGACTGATGGCCGGTTTTGTTAGGTTACGCAATCTCAGTGGTGGTGGGCTTTGTTCATTCGTAAGCTTTCAAAAGACAGCCGCTTTTGTTCCTCTGCTAGCTTACGAGATTGTGAAGACAAAGGCCGCCGGTTTTTTTCGGTTACCAGATCTCAGTGATGGTCGGCATTGGTCTGTCATGAGCTTTCAAAAGACGGGCTGTTCCTTCGCTCTGTCACGAGATTTCGAAGACAAAGGCCATCGTTTTTGTTCAGTTATTAGATCTCAGTGGCGGTAGGCTTTGTTCTGTCATGAGCTTTCAAAAGACGGCCGGTTATGTTCTTTCGCTCTATTACCAGATTTCAAAGACAAAGGCCGTCGGTTTTGTTCGGTTACAAAATCTCAGTGGCGGTCGGTTCTGGTCGGTTCTAAGATCTCAGTGGCTTTCATCGTTGTTCAGTCATGAACTTTCAAAAGACTGCCGCTTCTGTTCCTTCGCTCTCTTACGAGATTTCGAAGACAAAGGCGGTCGGTTTTGTTCTGTCACGAGATTTCAATGTTGGCCGGTTTTCTTAGGTTACGCAATCTCAGTGGTGGTGGATTTTGTTTAGTCATAAGCTTTCAATAGACAGCCGCTATTGTTCCTTCGCTCTCTTATGAGATTTTGAAGACAAAGGCCGTCGGTTTTGTTCGGTTACGAGATCTCAGTGGCGGTCGGCTTTGTTCTGTCATGAGCGTTCAAAAGACGGCCGCTTTTGTTCCTTCGCTCTCTTGTGAGATTTCAAAGACAAAGGCCTTCGGTTTTGTTCGGTTACTAGAGCTCAGTGGCGGCCGGTTCTGGTCGGTTACGAGATCTCAGTGGCTTTCAGCTTTCTTCAATCATGAGCTTTCAAAAGATGGCCGGTTATATTCCTTCGCTCTCTTAGGAGATTTCGAAGACAAAGGCAGTCGGTTTTGTTTTGTCATGAGATTTCACTTATGGCCGGTTTTGTTCGGTTATGCAATCTCAGTGGTGGTGGGCTTTGTTCAGTCATAAGGTTTCAAAAGTCAGCCGCATTTGTTTCTTTGCTCTCTTACGAAATTTCGAAGACAAAGGCCATTGGTTTCGGTCGGCTTTGTTCTGTCATAAGCTTTCAAAAGACGGCCGGTTTTGTTCCTTCACTCTCTTACAAGACTTCGAAGACAAAGGCGGTCGGTTTTGTTCTGTCATGAGCTTTCAAAAGACGGCCGGTTATGTTGCTTTTCTCTCTTATGAGATTTCGAAGTCAAAGGCCGTCGGTTTTGTTCGGTTACGAGATCTCAGGGGCGGCCGGTTCTTGTCGGATACGAGATCTCAGTGGCTTTCGGCTTTCTTCAGTCATGAGCTTTCAAAAGACTGCCGCTTTTGTTCCTGCGCTCTCTTAAGAGATTTCGAAAACAAAGGCGGTCGGTTTTGTTCAGTTACGACATCTCAGTGGCGGTCGGCTTTGTTCTGTCATGAGCTTTCAAAAGACGGCCGGTTTTGTTCCTTCGCTCCATTACGAGATTTCGAAGACAAAGGCCATCGGTTTTGTTCGGTGACGAGATCTCAGTGCCTTTCGGCTTTGTTCTGTCATGAGCTTTCAAAAGACGGCCGGTTTTGTTCCTTCGCTCTCTTACGAGATTTTGAAGGCAAAGGCCGTCGGTTTTGTTCGGTTTCGAGATGTCAGTGGCGGTCGACTTTGTTCTGTCATGAGCTTTCAAAAGACAGCTGGTTTTGTTCATTTGCTCTCTTACGAGATTTCATAGACAAAGGAGGTCGGTTTTGTTCTGTTAAGAGATTTGACTGATGGCCGGTTTTGTTAGGTTACGCAATCTCAGTGGTGGTGGGCTTTGTTCATTCGTAAGCTTTCAAAAGACAGCCGCTTTTGTTCCTCCGCTAGCTTACGAGATTTTGAAGACAAACGCCGTCAGTTTTATTTGGTTACGAGATCTCAGTAGCGGCCTGATCTGGTCGGTTACGAGATCTCAGTGGCGGTCGACTTTCTTCATGAGCTTTCAAAAGACGGCCGGTTTTGTTCCTTCACTCTCTTATGAAATTTCGAAGACAAAGGCGGTCGGTTTTGTTCTGTCATGAGATTTCACTTATGGCCGGTTTTGTTCGGTTATGCGATCTCAGTGGTGGTGGGCTTTGTTCAGTTATAAGCTCTCAAAAGACAGCCGCTTTTGTTCCTTCGCTCTCTTACGAGATTTCGAAGACAAAGGCCGTCGGTTTTGTTCGGTTTCGAGATCTCAGTGGCGGTCGGCTTTGTTCTGTCATGAGCTTTCAAAAGACGGCCGGTTTTGTTCCTTCGCTCTATTACGAGATTTCGAAGACAAAGGCGGTCGGTTTTGTTCTGTCATGAGCTTTCAAGAGTCAGCCGCATTTGTTTCTTTGCTCTCTTACGAAATTTCGAAGACAAAGGCCATTGGTTTCGGTCGGCTTTGTTCTGTCATGAGCTTTCAAAAGACGGCCGGTTATGTTGCTTTTCTCTCTTATGAGATTTCGAAGACAAAGGCCGTCGGTTTTGTTCGGTTACGAGATCTCAGGGGCGGCCGGTTCTTGTCGGTTACGAGATCTTTGTTCATTCGTAAGCTTTCAAAAGACAGCCGCTTTTGTTCCTCCGCTAGCTTACGAGATTTTGAAGACAAAGGCCGCCGGTTTTTTTCGGTTACCAGATCTCAGTGATGGTCGGCATTGGTCTTTCATGAGCTTTCAAAAGACGGGCGCTTTTGTTCCTTCGCTCTGTCACGAGATTTCGAAAACAAAGGCCATCGTTTTTGTTCGGTTATTAGATCTCAGTGGCGGTAGGCTTTGTTCTGTCATGAGCTTTCAAAAGACGGCCGGTTATGTTCTTTCGCTCTATTACCAGATTTCAAAGACAAAGGCCATCGGTTTTGTTCGGTTTCGAGATCTCAGAGGCGGTCGGCTTTGTTCTGTCATGAGCTTTCAAAAGACGGCTGGTTTTGTGCCTTCACTCTCTTCTGAAATTTCGAAGACAAAGGCGGTCGGTTTTGTTCTGTCATGAGATTTCACTTATGGCCGGTTTTGTTCGGTTATGCGATCTCAGTGGTGGTGGGCTTTGTTCAGTCATAAGCTCTCAAAAGACAGCCGCTTTTGTTCCTTCGCTCTCTTACGAGATTTTGAAGACAAAGGCCGTCGGTTTTGTTCGGTTTCGAGATCTCAGTGGCGGTCGGCTTTGTTCTGTCATGAGCTTTCAAAAGATTGCCGGTTTTGTTCCTTCGCTCTATTACGAGACTTCGAAGACAAAGGCCGTCGGTTTTGTTCGGTGACGAGATCTCAGTGTCTTTCGGCTTTGTTCAGTCATGAGCTTTCAAAAGACTGCCGCTTTTGTTCCTTCGCTCTCTTACGAGATTTTGAAGACAAAGGCCGTCGGTTTTGTTCGGTTTCGAGATCTCAGTGGCGGTCGGCTTTGTTCTGTCATGAGCTTTCAAAAGACGGCCGGTTTTGTTCCTTCGCTCTATTACAAGATTTCGAAGACAAAGGCGGTCGGTTTTGTTCTGTCATGAGCTTTCAAGAGTCAGCCGCATTTGTTTCTTTGCTCTCTTACGAAATTTCGAAGACAAAGGCCATTGGTTTCGGTCGGCTTTGTTCTGTCATAAGCTTTCAAAAGACGGCCGGTTTTGTTCCTTCACTCTCTTACAAGACTTCGAAGACAAAGGCGGTCGGTTTTGTTCTGTCATGAGCTTTCAAAAGACGGCCGGTTATGTTGCTTTTCTCTCTTATGAGATTTCGAAGTCAAAGGCCGTCGGTTTTGTTCGGTTACGAGATCTCAGGGGCGGCCGGTTCTTGTCGGTTACGAGATCTCAGTGGCGGTCGGCTTTGTTCTGTCATGAGCTTTCAAAAGATTGCCGGTTTTGTTCCTTCGCTCTATTACGAGACTTCGAAGACAAAGGCCGTCGGTTTTGTTCGGTGACGAGATATAAGTGTCTTTCGGCTTTGTTCAGTCATGAGCTTTCAAAAGACGGCCGCTTTTGTTCCTTCGCTCTCTTACGAGATTTTGAAGGCAAAGGCCGTCGGTTTTGTTCGGTTTCGAGATGTCAGTGGCGGTCGACTTTGTTCTGTCATGAGCTTTCAAAAGACAGCTGGTTTTGTTCATTTGCTCTCTTACGAGATTTCATAGACAAAGGAGGTCGGTTTTGTTTTGTTAAGAGATTTGACTGATGGCCGGTTTTGTTAGGTTACGCAATCTCAGTGGTGGTGGGCTTTGTTCATTCGTAAGCTTTCAAAAGACAGCCGCTTTTGTTCCTCCGCTAGCTTACGAGATTTTGAAGACAAACGCCGTCAGTTTTATTTGGTTACGAGATCTCAGTAGCGGCCTGATCTGGTCGGTTACGAGATCTCAGTGGCTTTCGGCATTCTTCAGTCATGAGCTTTCAAAAGAAGGCCGGTTATGATCCTTCGCTCTCTTAGGAGATTTCGAAGACAAAGGCTGTCGGTTCTGTTCGGTGACGAGATCTCAGTGGCGGTCGACTTTCTTCTGTCATGAGCTTTCAAAAGACGGCCGGTTTTGTTCCTTCACTCTCTTCTGAAATTTCGAAGACAAAGGCGGTCGGTTTTGTTCTGTCATGAGATTTCACTTATGGCCGGTTTTGTTCGGTTATGCGATCTCAGTGGTGGTGGGCTTTGTTCAGTCATAAGCTCTCAAAAGACAGCCGCTTTTGTTCCTTCGCTCTCTTACGAGATTTTGAAGACAAAGGCCGTCGGTTTTGTTCGGTTTCGAGATCTCAGTGGCGGTCGGCTTTGTTCTGTCATGAGCTTTCAAAAGATTGCCGGTTTTGTTCCTTCGCTCTATTACGAGACTTCGAAGACAAAGGCCGTCGGTTTTGTTCGGTTTCGAGATCTCAGTGGCGGTCGGCTTTGTTCTGTCATGAGCTTTCAAAAGACGGCCGGTTTTGTTCCTTCGCTCTATTACGAGATTTCGAAGACAAAGGCGGTCGGTTTTGTTCTGTCATGAGCTTTCAAGAGTCAGCCGCATTTGTTTCTTTGCTCTCTTACGAAATTTCGAAGACAAAGGCCATTGGTTTCGGTCGGCTTTGTTTCTGTCATAAGCTTTCAAAAGACGGCCGGTTTTGTTCCTTCACTCTCTTACAAGACTTCGAAGACAAAGGCGGTCGGTTTTGTTCTGTCATGAGCTTTCAAAAGACGGCCGGTTATGTTGCTTTTCTCTCTTATGAGATTTCGAAGACAAAGGCCGTCGGTTTTGTTCGGTTACGAGATCTCAGGGGCGGCCGGTTCTTGTCGGTTACGAGATCTCAGTGGCTTTCGGCTTTCTTCAGTCATGAGCTTTCAAAAGACAGCCGCTTTTGTTCCTTCGCTCTCTTACGAGATTTTGAAGACAAAGGCGGTCGGTTTTGTTCGGTTTCGAGATCTCAGTGGCGGTCGGCTTTGTTCTGTCATGAGCTTTCAAAAGACGGCCGCTTTTGTTCATTCACTCTCTTACAAGATTTCAAAGACAAAGGCGGTCGGTTTTGTTCTGTCACGAGATTTCACTGTTGGCCGGTTTTGTTAGGTTACGCGACCTCAGTGGTGGTGGGCTTTGTTCAGTCATAAGCTCTCAAAAGATAGCCGCTTTTGTTCCTTCGCTCTCTTATGAGATTTTGAAGACAAAGGCCATCGGTTTTGTTCGGTTTCGAGATCTCAGTGGCGGTCGGCTTTGTTCAGTCATAAGCTCTCAAAAGATAGCCGCTTTTGTTCCTTCGCTCTCTTGTGAGATTTCAAAGACAAAGGCCGTCGGTTTTGTTCGGTTACGAGAGCTCAGTGGCGGCCGGTTCTGGTAGGTTACGAGATCTCAGTGGCTTTCGGCATTCTTCAGTCATGAGCTTTCAAAAGAGAGCCGCTTTTGTGCCTTCGCTCTCTTAAGAGATTTCGAAGACAAAGGCTGTCGGTTCTGTTCGGTGACGAGATCTCAGTGGCGGTCGACTTTCTTCTGTCATGAGCTTTCAAAAGACGGCTGGTTTTGTTCCTTCACTCTCTTCTGAAATGTCGAAGACAAAGGCGGTCGGTTTTGTTCTGTCATGAGATTTCACTTATGGCCGGTTTTGTTCGGTTATGCAATCTCAGTGGTGGTGGGCTTTGTTCAGTCATAAGCTCTCAAAAGACAGCTGCTTTTGTGCCTTCGCTCTCTTACGAGATTTTGAAGACAAAGGCCGTCGGTTTTGTTCAGTTTCGAGATCTCAGAGGGGGTCGGCTTTGTTCTATCATGAGCTTTCAAAAGACGGCTGGTTTTGTTCCTTCAATCTCTTCTGAAATTTCGAAGACAAAGGCGGTCGGTTTTGTTCGGTTTCGAGATCTCAGTGGCGGTCGGCTTTCTTCTGTCATGAGCTTTCAAAAGATTGCCGGTTTTGTTCCTTCGCTCTATTACGAGACTTCGAAGACAAAAGCCGTCGGTTTTGTTCGGTGACGAGATCTCAGTGGCGGTCGGCTTTGTTCAGTCATGAGCTTTCAAAAGACTGCCGCTTTTGTTCCTTCGCTCTCTTGTGAGATTTCAAAGACAAAGGCCGTCGGTTTTGTTCGGTTACGAGAGCTCAGTGGCGGCCGGTTCTGGTCGGTTACGAGATCTCAGTGGCTTTCAGCTTTCTTCAGCCATGAGCTTTCAAAAGATGGCCGGTTATATTCCTTCGCTCTCTTAGGAGATTTCGAAGACAAAGGCAGTCGGTTTTGAGATCTCAGTGGCGGTCGACTTTGTTCAGTCATGAGCTTTCAAAAGACAGCTGGTTTTGTTCGTTTGCTCTCTTATGAGATTTTGAAGACAAAGGCTGTCGGTTTTGTTCGGTTTCGAGATGTCAGTGGCGGTCGATTTTGTTCTGTCATGAGCTTTCAAAAGACAGCTGGTTTTGTTCATTTGCTCTCTTAAGAGATTTCATAGACAAAGGAGGTCGGTTTTGTTCTGTTAAGTGATTTCACTGATGGCCGGTTTTGTTAGGTTACGCAATCTCAGTGGTGGTGGGCTTTGTTCATTCGTAAGCTTTCAAAAGACAGCCGCTTTTGTTCCTCCGCTAGCTTACGAGATTTTGAAGACAAAGGCCGCCGGTTTTTTTCGGTTACCAGATCTCAGTGATGGTCGGCATTGGTCTGTCATGAGCTTTCAAAAGACGGGCGCTTTTGTTCCTTCGCTCTGTCACGAGATTTCGAAGACAAAGGCCATCGTTTTTGTTCGGTTATTAGATCTCAGTGGCGGTAGGCTTTGTTCTGTCATGAGCTTTCAAAAGACGGCCGATTATGTTCTTTCGCTCTATTACCAGATTTCAAAGACAAAGGCCGTCGGTTTTGTTCGGTTACAAAATCTCACTGGCGGCCGGTTCTGGTCGGTTCGAAGATCTCAGTGGCTTTCGTCGTTCAGTCATGAGCTTTCAAAAGACTGCCGGTTTTGTTCATTCACTCTCTTACAAGATTTCAAAGACAAAGGCGGTCGGTTTTGTTCTGTCACGAGATTTCACTGTTGGCCGGTTTTGTTAGCTTACGCAATCTCAGTGGTGGTGGGCTTTGTTCAGTCATAAGCTTTCAACAGACAGCCGCTTTTGTTCCTTCGCTCTCTTACGAGATTTTGAAGACAAACGCCGTCGGTTTTATTTGGTTACGAGATCTCAGGGGCGGCCGGTTCTGGTCGGTTACGAGATCTCAGTGGCTTTCGGCATTCTTCAGTCATGAGCTTTCAAAAGACAGCCACTTTTGTGCCTTCGCTCTCTTAGGAGATTTCGAAAACAAAGGCTGTCGGTTCTGTTCGGTGACGAGATCTCAGTGGCGGTCGACTTTCTTCTGTCATGAGCTTTCAAAAGACGGCCGGTTTTGTTCCTTCACTCTCTTCTGAAATTTCGAAGACAAAGGCAGTCGGTTTTGTTCTGTCATGAGATTTCACTTATGGCCGGTTTTGTTCGGTTATGCGATCTCAGTGGTGGTGGGCTTTGTTCAGTCATAAGCTCTCAAAAGACAGCCGCTTTTGTGCCTTCGCTCTCTTACGAGATTTTGAAGACAAAGGCCGTCGGTTTTGTTCGGTTTCGAGATCTCAGAGGGGGTCGGCTTTGTTCTGTCATGAGCTTTCAAAAGACGGCTGGTTTTGTTCCTTCAATGTCTTCTGAAATTTCGAAGACAAAGGCGGTCGGTTTTGTTCTGTCATGAGATTTCACTTATGGCCGGTTTTGTTCGGTTTCGAGATGTCAGAGGGGGTCGGCTTTGTTCAGTCATGAGCTTTCAAAAGACTGCCGCTTTTGTTCCTTCGCTCTCTTACGAGATTTTGAAGACAAAGGCCGTCGGTTTTGTTCGGTTTCGAGATGTCAGTGGCGGTCGACTTTGTTCTGTCATGAGCTTTCAAAAGACAGCTGGTTTTGTTCATTTGCTATCTTACGAGATGTCATAAACAAAGGAGGTTGGTTTTGTTCTGTTAAGAGATTTGACTGATGGCCGTTTTTGTTAGGTTACGCAATCTCAGTGGTGGTGGGCTTTGTTCATTCGTCAGCTTTCAAAAGACAGCCGCTTTTGTTCCTCCGCTAGCTTACGAGATTTTGAAGACAAAGGCAGCCGTTTTTTTTCGGTTACCAGATCTCAGTGATGGTCGGCATTGGTCTGTCATGAGCTTTCAAAAGACGGGCTCAGTGGCGGCCGGTTCTGGTCGGTTACGAGATCTCAGTGGTTTTCAGCTATCTTCAGTCATGAGCTTTCAAAAGATGGCCGGTTATATTCCTTTGCTCTCTTAGGAGATTTCGAAGACGAAGGCAGTCGGTTTTGTTTTGTCATGAGATTTCACTTATGGCCGATTTTGTTCGGTTATGCAATCTCAGTGGTGGTGGGCTTTGTTCAGTCATAAGCTTTCAAAAGTCAGCCGCATTTGTTTCTTTGCTCTCTTACGGAATTTCGAACACAAAGGCCATTGGTTTCGGTCGGCTTTGTTCTGTCATAAGCTTTCAAAAGACGGCCGGTTTTGTTCCTTCACTCTCTTACAAGACTTCAAAGACAAAGGCGGTCGGTTTTGTTCTGTCATGAGCTTTCAAAAGACGGCCGGTTATGTTGCTTTTCTCTCTTACGAGATTTCGAAGACAAAGGCGGTCGGTTTTGTTCGGTTACGAGATCTCAGGGGCGGCCGGTTCTTGTCGGTTACGAGATCTCAGTGGCTTTCGGCTTTCTTCAGTCATGAGCTTTCAAAAGACTGCCGCTTTTGTTCCTGCGCTCTCTTAAAAGATTTCGAAAACAAAGGCGGTCGGTTTTGTTCGGTTACGACATCTCAGTGGCGGTCGGCTTTGTTCTGTCATGAGCTTTCAAAAGTCGGCCGGTTTTGTTCCTTCGCTCTCTCACGAGATTTCGAAGACAAAGGCCATCGTTTTTGTTCGGTTATTAGATCTCAGTGGCGGTAGGCTTTGTTCTGTCATGAGCTTACAAAAGACGGCCGGTTATGTTCTTTCGCTCTATTACCAGATTTCAAAGACAAAAGCTGTCGGTTTTGTTCGGTTACAAAATCTCAGTGGCGGCCGATTCTGATCGGTTCTAAGATCTCAGTGGCTTTCGTCGTTGTTCAGTCATGAGCTTTCAAAAGACTGCCGCTTTTGTTCATTCACTCTCTTACAAGATTTCAAAGACAAAGGCGGTCGGTTTTATTCTGTCATGAGATTTCACTGTTCACTGATTTTCCGGTTTTGTTAGGTTACGCGATCTCAGTGGTGGTGGGCTTTGTTCAGTCATAAGCTTTCAACAGACAGCCGCTTTTGTTCCTTCGCTCTCTTACGAGATTTTGAAGACAAAGGCCGTCGGTTTTGTTCGGTTACGAGAGCTCAGTGGCGGCCGGTTCTGGTCGGTTACGAGATCTCAGTGGCTTTCGGCATTCTTCAGTCATGAGCTTTCAAAAGACAGCCGCTTTTGTGCCTTCGCTCTCTTAGGAGATTTCGAAGACAAAGGCTGTCGGTTCTGTTCGGTGACGAGATCTCAGGGGCGGCCGGTTCTTGTCGGTTACGAGATCTCAGTGGCTTTCGGCATTCTTCAGTCATGAGCTTTCAAAAGACTGCCGCTTTTGTTCCTGCGCTCTCTTAAAAGATTTCGAAAACAAAGGCGGTCGGTTTTGTTCGGTTACGACATCTCAGTGGCGGTCGGCTTTGTTCTGTCATGAGCTTTCAAAAGTCGGCCGGTTTTGTTCCTTCGCTCTCTCACGAGATTTCGAAGACAAAGGCCATCGTTTTTGTTCGGTTATTAGATCTCAGTGGCGGTAGGCTTTGTTCTGTCATGAGCTTACAAAAGACGGCCGGTTATGTTCTTTCGCTCTATTACCAGATTTCAAAGACAAAAGCTGTCGGTTTTGTTCGGTTACAAAATCTCAGTGGCGGCCGATTCTGGTCGGTTCTAAGATCTCAGTGGCTTTCGTCGTTGTTCAGTCATGAGCTTTCAAAAGACTGCCGCTTTTGTTCATTCACTCTCTTACAAGATTTCAAAGACAAAGGCGGTCGGTTTTATTCTGTCACGAGATTTCACTGTTCACTGATTTTCCGGTTTTGTTAGGTCACGCGATCTCAGTGGTGGTGGGCTTTGTTCAGTCATAAGCTTTCAACAGACAGCCGCTTTTGTTCCTTCGCTCTCTTACGAGATTTCGAAGACAAAGGCCGTCGGTTTTGTTCGGTTACGAGAGCTCAGTGGCGGCCGGTTCTGGTCGGTTACGAGATCTCAGTGGCTTTCGGCATTCTTCAGTCATGAGCTTTCAAAAGACAGCCGCTTTTGTGCCTTCGCTCTCTTAGGAGATTTCGAAGACAAAGGCTGTCGGTTCTGTTCGGTGACGAGATCTCAGTGGCGGTCGACTTTCTTCTGTCATGAGCTTTCAAAAGACGGCCGGTTTTGTTCCTTCACTCTCTTCTGAAAGTTCGAAGACAAAGGCGGTCGGTTTTGTTCTGTCATGAGATTTCACTTATGGCCGGTTTTGTTCGGTTATGCGATCTCAGTGGTGGTGGGCTTTGTTCAGTCATAAGCTCTCAAAAGATAGCCGCTTTTGTTCTTTCTCTCTCTTACGAGATTTTGAAGACAAAGGCCGTCGGTTTTGTTCGGTGACGAGATCTCAGTGGCGGTCGGCTTTGTTCTGTCATGAGCTTTCAAAATCGGCCCGTTTTGTTCCTTCGCTCTATTACGAGATTTCGAAGACAAAAGCCGTCGGTTTTGTTCGGTGACGAGATCTCAGTGTCTTTCGGCTTTGTTCTGTCATGAGCTTTCAAAAGACGGCCGGTTTTATTCCTTCGCTCTATTACGAGATTTCGAAGACAAAGGCGGTCGGTTTTGTTCTGTCACGAGATTTCAATGTTGGTTGGTTTCTTAGGTTACGCAATCTCAGTGGTGGTGGGTTTTGTTCAGTCATACGCTTTCAAAAGACAGCCGCTTTTGTTCCTTTGCTCTCTTATGAGATTTTGAAGACAAAGGCCGTCGGTTTTGTTCGGTTACGAGAATTCAGTGGCGGTCGGCTTTGTTCTGTCATGAGCTTTCAAAAGACGGCCGCTTTTGTTCCTTCGCTCTCTTGTGAGATTTCAAAGACAAAGGCCGTCGGTTTTGTTCGGTTACGAGAGCTCAGTGGCGGCCGGTTCTGGTCGGTTACGAGATCTCAGTGGCTTTCAGCTTTCTTCAGTCATGAGCTTTCAAAAGATGGCCGGTTATATTCCTTCGCTCTCTTAGGAGATTTCGAAGACAAAGGCAGTTGGTTTTGTTTTGTCATGAGATTTCACTTATGGCCGGTTTTGTTCGGTTATGCAATCTCAGTGGTGGTGGGCTTTGTTCAGTCATAAGCTTTCAAAAGTCAGCCGCATTTGTTTCTTTGCTCTCTTACGAAATTTTTGTTCTATCATGAGCTTTCAAGAGACGGCTGGTTTTGTTAATTTGCTCTCTTACGAGATTTCGAAGACAAAGGCCGTCGGTTTTGTGCGGTTATGGAATCTCAGTGGCGGCCGGTTCTGGTCGGTTCCGAGATCTCAGTGGTTTTCGTCTTTGTTCAGTCATGAGCTTTCAAAAGACGGCCGCTTTTGTTCCTTCGCTCTCTTACGAGATTTCGAAGACAAAAAGCGGTCGTTTTGTTCTGTTACGAGATTTCAATGTTGGCCGGTTTTCTTAGGTTACGCAATCTCAGTGGTGGTGGGTTTTGTTCAGTCATAAGCTTTCAAAAGACAGCCGATTTCGTTCCTTCGCTCTTTTATGAGATTTTGACGACAAAGGCCGTCGGTTCTGTTCGGTGACGAGATCTCAGTGGCGGTCTTCTTTGTTCTGTCATGAGCTTTCAAAAGACGGCCGCTTTTGTTCCTTCGCTCTCTTGTGAGATTTCAAAGACAAAGGCCGTCGGTTTTGTTCGGTTACGAGCTCAGTGGCGGCCGGTTCTGGTCGGTTACAAAATCTCAGTGGCTTTCAGCTTTCTTCAGTCATGAGCTTTCAAAAGATGGCCGGTTATATTCCTTCGCTCTCTTAGGAGATTTCGAAGACAAAGGCCATCGGTTTTGTTCGGTTACGAAATGTAAGTAGCGTTCGGATTTGTTAAGTTATGCAATCTCAATGGTCGTGGGATTTTGTTTTGTCATGAGCTTTCAAAAGACGGCTGGTTTTGTTCATTCGCTCTCTCACGAGATTTCGAAGACAAAGGCCATCGTTTTTCTTCGGTTACGAGATCTCAGTGGCGGTCGGCTTTGTTCTGTCATGAGTTTTCAAAAGACGGCCGGTTATGTTCCTTCGCTCTATTACAAGATTTCGAAGACAAAGGCCTTCGGTTTCAAAGATTTTTGGTTACGGTTCGGTCACGACATCTCAGTGGCGGCCGGTTCTGGTTGGTTCCGACTTCTCAGTGGCTTTCGGCTTTCTTCAGTCATGAGCTTTCAAAAGACTGCCGCTTTTGTTCCTTCGCTCTCTTACGAGATTTCGAAGACAAATGCGGTCGGTTTTGTTCTGTCACGAGATTTCACTGTTGGTCGGTTTTGGTAGGTTTCGAGATCTCAGTGGCGGTCGGCTTAGTGCTGTCAGAAGCTTTCAAAAGACTGCCAGTTTTCTTTCTTTGCTCTCTCGCGAGATTTCGAACACAAAGGCCGTCGGTTTTGTTCGGTTACGAGATCTCAGTGGCTTTTGGCTTTGTTCTGTCATGAGCTTTCAAAAGACGCCTGGTTTTGTTCATTTGCTCTCTTACTAGATTTCGAAGACAAAGGCCGTCGGTTTTGTTCAGTTACGAGGTCTCAGTGGCCTTTGGCTTTGTTCTGTCATGAACTTTCAAAAGACGCCTGGTTTTGTTCCTTTGCTCTCTTACTAGATTTCGAAGACAAAGGCCGTCGGTTTTGTTTGGTTACAAGATCTCAGTGGCTTTCGGCTTTGTTCAGTCATGGGCTTTCCAAAGACTGCCGCTTTTGTTCCATCGCTCTCTTACGAGTTTTCGAAGACAAAGGCGGTCGGTTTTGTTCTGTCACGAGATTTCACTGTTGGCCGGTTTTGTTAGGTTACGCGATCTCAGTGGTGGTTAGATTTTGTTCTGTCATGAGCTTTCAAAAGACTGCCGCTTTTGTTCCTTCGCTTTCTTACGAGATTTCGAAGACAAAGGCCGTCGGTTTTGTTCGATGACGAGATCTCAGTGGCAGTCTGCTTTGTTCTGTTATGAGCTGTTATTTCACTGTTGGTCGTTTTTGTTAGGTTTCGAGATCTCAGTGGCGGTTGGCTTTGTTCTGTCTGATTTTGAAGACAAAGGCCATCGGTTTTGTTCGGTTACTATATCTCAGTGGTGGTCGGCTTTGGTCTGTCATGAGCTTTCAAAAGGCGTCCAGTTTTGTTTCTTCGCTCTCTTACAAGATTTCCAAGAGAAAGTCCATCAGTTTTGTTCGGTTACGAGATGTCAGTGGCGGTCAGCTTTGTTCTGTCATGAGCTTTCAAAAGATGGCTGCTTTTGTTCCTTCGCTCTCTTACGAGATTTCGAAGAGAAAGGCGGTCGGTTTTGTTTGGTTACGAGATCTCAGTGGCGGTCGGCTTTGTTCTGTCATGAGCTTTCAAAAGACAGCCGCTTTTGTTCCTTCGCTCTCTTAGGAGATTTCGAAGACAAAGACCGTCAGTTTTGTTCAGTTACGAGATCTCAGTGGCGGCCGGTTCTGTTCGGTTATGAGATCTCAGTGGCTTTCGGATTTGTTCTGTCATGAGCTTTCAAAAGAAGGCCGGTTTTGTTCCTTCGCTCTCTTATGAGATTTCAAAGACAAAGGTGGTCGGTTTTGTTTCGTCACGAGATTTCACTGATGGTCGGTTTTGTTGGGTTACGCGATCTCAGTGGCAGTGGGATTTTGTTCTTTCATGACATTTCAAAAGTTGAGCATACAAAAATTATTCTGAGATGACACACAAAGACATCAAGAATCAGCCCTTGAATCTCAATAAAGATGACCAAAGATGACAATCAGAAGTGTCATGCCGCAATGCATGCTGGGAACAATAGTACAAAACTCCCAGCATGCATCACAGCATGAATAAATTATACAGCTGAATTGTCCCATTATTTTCTTTGATTCTAACTATTTGCTTTTATTTTTTGCTGTGGTTTTTGTTCTGTCTTTTAGTAGCTTTTTGTGATGTCCAGAGTCAATATGTGAATATTTTGTTGTCACCATTGCTGAGATTCATATGCTGATTGCTTATATCTGTGTTTGTCATTGTAGTTTGTGTTTTTTTTTTTTTGTGCTCTTGGGTTTTTTTTTTTTTTTTTAATGTATATAATTCCATTTTTTTAACTTTTTGCTGCAGTACAGTGTGATCTCATGTTGAAGTAAAATGCTTTTTGTTAGCTGTTTTTGTTTAGATAGTTTGTTCAGTTTTAAATAGCAGTGTATGAATAGAGCCCCTAGTTTTTTATTAAATAAAATAAATAAACACTGTAACAGTGGTGGCTAAATAATTATTTTTCAAAACTTTGGGAGCCACAGTTTTCTTAAAACTGCCAAAAATGAACAACCAAGATAGCAAAGGAAACCACCAATTACACAAAGAAACACAAAAATTAAAAAAAAAACTTCAATTTAACAGAATTTTATTCCTTAATGTCCATAAACATAATGATAAAAAAAAATACTTGTTTAAAGAGAGAAAGGAAACACCAAAATCCAACAACAACAACAACAAATAAATAAACAACCAAGAGCGGAAAAATATCAGCGTAACAGTTCAGTATGTGTTATCCACACAATCACGAACAGAAAAAAAAATAAATAAATCGCATACTGGTCACACTGAAACTTGGGTTCCACACTGACGGTTTTGTGTGTCCACCTTCTCGCCAAACAATTTGACGTGATTGGAGAGTTTAGTGGGACTTCGTCAGGCTCCAGTATGGAAAGTAACAGGCCTTGAACTCGTAACCATATCCTTCACACCCATTTTCTTACAAACCAAGCCAACATACATTGGTGACGTGTCCTCTTTTCACCTCACAGGTGAAATAGACCTCGCCCCTATTCAATTTCCACTGTTAATTGACTCACTCCACCCTTTCCGTTAAAAAGTGAAAGTAAACATTGCCATATAGTTTACTACACTGTCACAACACGTAGCCATAGGCGTAATTTGCGGGTAGGGTGGGTCCCCACCACTTTTTTTTTGTTGTTAAAAATAGTTATACATTTTATTATTTTAGGTGAAAAATTAAGTTGCAGGTGCATCAATCTATCTTTGCTAAGGAAAATCCCCAGGTACTTGACACAGTCTTTCACATGTATATTATGCATAGATGATTCTTGAGCATATATATAAGCCATATATAAGCCTGAGGCTTCAGAGGAATATTTAATAATATCGATACTCAAGGAAGGGAATTTGACTTTGGTCTTTAAGAAATAAAGTAGAATCATCGGCTAGTTGAGATATTTTAAATTCTTTGCCAAATATAGAAATACCTTTTAAACTGGGATTTTGTAAAAAAAAAAAAAAAAAAAAAAAAAAATCAATTGATAATAGTTCTACAGCTAAAAAAACAGGGAAATGGTGCAACCTTGACATACTGTCACAATTAAAACATTTAGTAGTTTTCAAACCAACCAGAACCGACGAGTTAATGTCATTATAAAGCATTCTCACCACATTAATAAAAGTATACCAGAACCCAAAAACTCTTTAAGAGATTTTAACAAAAATTTGCTAAAAATGTTACTAAAAAACTTTTCTTTTTTTTTTTTCATCAAATGAATTCCCCCGTTTGTGCTTTTAAAATAATTGTGCACTTAATTTTTACTTAATTTAAAGTTGCATGAAGCATGTTTAAAATGTATCTTGTAGGGGTGTGGTGATATAGACTACTTAACTCACGAGACAAGACAATACACGATATTGGGCGAGATTTTAACACTATTTTTTAATGAAATCTTCAATGATGAAATATATGAAAAATAGTCTTTTATTTGACTGAAAGTCATAAAATGCAAGTCAATGCAGGTGCATTTTGAAATGTTTTAATCATCTTGTAATGACTGTCACTTCAGTTCTGCTTTCTGAGTATGAATTTTTTAATATTGTGACATCTGATGGCATGAGATCTTTCTTGTCACACCCCTAGTATGTTGTTTAACCCAGTCATAACTTATTTTAGGTTCTAATTATTCATATGAATTATTCATTATGGATTTATGATTTCTGGAACCATGTTTTACATTGTTTTTAAATTCCAGGGAATGCTCAAGTTGCAAAAGCACTTACAATGTCACAATATGCAATTTAGGACAATTTGTTCACACTGCTCAGTGTCTTAATTAACTGACTTTTTTCCAAAGCACTAGCATTCACTCTGTATCCTTACACATTAACACAAGACTTATGTTTCACATATTCAACTGTCAATTGAATACTGCAAGTTTTCAAGATGATAAAGGATTTGTTTCTGTATATTGGAGAAACAAAGTTGATTATAATACATTTAGATTTATTTTGTGTCATTGATGCATCACAGAGAGAGTCAGGTAAATTAGTCTTTCAAAGATTTCATGCAGTGCTTTTGGTAATAATTGAGTCCTATCTGTAATACTCTAGATAAGAGCGTTCCAGGAAGAAGTATCTGTGTGGTGAAGGGCGTTTGAAGTTCTGAAAATCCAGGGAAAAGGGGAATGGAGATAATGTGACATGGGCCATTGGTAGAGAGAGGAACCGAGTGAAACCCGTCAACACAGGTCGATATGGCAATGGTGGCAGCAGACGTCCTGTTGGTTTATAATGAAGATGTTATAAACCAAAACCTTTGATACAAAACAGTACACTATTTACAGTATAGTACAGACTTCAAAACTGCAGAGGAAAGAATCATTTCCATATTCCTTCTTTGAGGCTGCTTTTTGTATAGGTAAGATTCCCACTTGAGCTGCACATTAAAAACTAACTCCTTAACATCTTTTATTGCCACAGACATAATGGATTGATATAAGTTATTATATATGCAACAAATGAATATAGAAATTCTACAATATATACTAACCTTGAGGCTCCCGTATCCTAGACATACTGTATGTCTCTCCCAGGCGCTGAACAGGCTTCAGTCTAAATACAAATACAGAAATTTCTGATCATTGTAAACCCAGACAACACTTCTTTTAAAGAGCATTTCTTGGTTATGCAAACTATTACAACACAGATGTATCAAGTATTTTAATTACATATTTTTTGTTAAACTGGGACATTGATCCCCCCAAAAAACAAACTTGTTTTTCTTTAGATATTTATCAATCTTAAAGGGGACCTATTATGCAAAAATCACTTTTACATTTTTTTTTTTTTTTTTAACATAATTGTGTCCACAGTGTATGTACACAACCACCTTGTTATGGTAAAAATCCATCCACTCGTTTGTTATTTTTCCCATAAATCAGAAACAGTGTCTCAAAATTTGGCTCACTGCAGAGCCAAATGATGTCCAGCTCCCCCTCTCTGGATGTATTGAGTGGAGCTTGACCTAGGACCTAGGCCATTTAGGACTTCATCCATTGTGACGTCACAACAAAACAGACCCTGCACTGTAAAAAATTGCTGGAAAAAAAAAGCAAAATTTGAAAAAGGCCAGATCTGATAAAACAACTCCACAAACAGCATTACCAGCTTCACTTATTACTAACCAGACTGACTTTATTTCTGTCAGATGTCTACAGAAGTTCTTATTGAGAATTAACAGAGGTTTAGATGTTATTTTATTGTTTCGTTTGATGTTACCATGATGGAATTCAGCATTTGCTTTAGTTGTGCTCTTGACCCTTGATTATTGAACATTAGTTTTTCTTTGGCTGCTATAAATGTGTTTTTAAAACAGATTTATTATAGCAAAAAAAAAAAAGTGATCAGATGATGTTTGTCAATTATTAATGCTTGCAATCATCTTTTCACATCCTGATAATGATCTCATCAGAGTCTAATCTACTATTATATAGGTGATGTTTTATGGTGCTCCTGTGATTCTACGCATAAGATCCATCAGCACTGTTACAACCAGAAAATATGAAGGATTTTAGAATATAGCTTGTGCTCAAAACATTTTGAACTACTGAAAGAGTCACACAGACATCAAAAAATTGGCGTATGCATCACAACAATGGTGACAATCAAAAGCTTCATACCGCAATGCATGCTGGGTACCAGCATAGTACTAAAATCATCCATGACTTCCAGCATGCATTGCGGCTTGAATAAATTATGCAGCTGAATTGCCTGGTTATTTTCTTTAATTCTTACTGTTTGCTTTTATTTTTGCCGTTGTTTTTGTGTTGACTTTTAGTAGTGTGTTTTATGATGTTCAGAGTTGATCTGTTTATCATTTTTGTTGATTGTCACCGTTGTTGACTGTCATTTTTTATGTCTGTGTGAATCTAAGTGATGCAGATCAAACAGTTCTTATAAATGATGAGTTTAAAAGTCCTTAACTGATTGCTCAGCACCGCTTCATCCTTTGCTGTAGTATCACAGTGTATTATAAAAGTAAATTTATTAAAAAAAAAAAACACTTCTGATAATGGATTAGACACTGGATAAGTTAAGTGAATTAAGTGTCACATAATGATCAAGTCATAATCAAAACATAACCTACAACCATAAACACTATTAAATTTTCTCTTAGCTTCTACATGCCATAACAAATGTGTCTTTAAAAAAAAAAAACATTTACAGCAATCAAAAAGAAACTAACATTACAAGTCAAGTGTCAAGAGCACAACTAAAGCGAGCACTGACCTCCGTCATGGTGACGTCAAACAAAACAATAAAACAACATCTGTTAGTTCTCAATAAGAATTTCTGTAGACGTCTGACAGAAATAAAGTTAATCTGGTTAGTAATAAGTGAAGCTGGTAATATTATTTTTGTTGTTTAACCCTCCTCTGCTGAGATATTGAGCGATTTAATGTCTTCTTTTATCTTCAGTTGATTTCATCTAAGGCTGTGGCTAGAAGTCAGTTGTAGTTCTTGTGTTTCTGATTGTCTTTTTTCCGTTCTTGTTTCTTTCCTTCAGTGATTCTGCTTGTTAACAGCAGGTGTTTGTCACTAATTCTCAATCGTCACTTAATTAATCACTGAATTATCTCATTATCTTCAACACTGCTTCAGTGTTACTCTAACACTCTGTAGTTTGGACACATATAAGTGTTCAGTAAACACTAGGGGTTTTGTTGTGGCGTTTAAAGGGTTAAAGGTGTAAGATGATGTAAATTAAACTGTAGAAAAACAATAATTTACTGGCAACTCTGTAAGATGAAACTCAGCTAATATTTATCATACAGACATGAGAGATATGTCTTTAGAAAGCTTGAAGTGTCTTATTTTAAAAAAACAAATATTCTCTGTTTATGTAATCTGTATGAAACCAACGAGAGGTACAATCTTCTCTGCCTGGCTTCATTATCTGTAATGTGACAGATAATGTGACACCCATGCACAGCGCAGCCTTTGACACACAAATCGTCCATGTGTGAGGCATGCTAACCTGTAAACATCCCCATTACCTCAAAACAAAGCATCAGCTTCATCATGATTCCTCTGCTGTTCATCGAGCTTGGAAGACGCGCTGAGTTTACCTTAAATTTACCTCAGAAGAAGAACGCGATTGATATCCAGCGGATGTAAGTCATTTATTCCCACTTATGTTAGTTATTGTGTTATTTTTATATAAACTGTAACATGTCAGAATGTTTAGACAGTGTTTAAACACTTGTGCATGTGCATTTGAAAAGCAAAACACTCTCACTTCATAACGTCATAAGTGTTTGAAATAATTTTCATTTGGGATCTGATGTTGCTTCTTATCACAGAATGAGGCAGACAGTATATTATTTTGTATAAATACAGTATAGTATTCTATATAAATTAATGCATTGCTGATTAGAGTTGCATAATAAATATACATTATTCTTATGAAAATATCCGAGATGGCCTTAAGAACACAGATAAAGCATAGACTCAAAGATTGTGTTTATTGTCTTCATATTTAGTAAGTCAAAGTGTTTCTATCTTTTTTTTTTATTCAGCTACAGTGATAGTTGTATTATGGATATCCTTGAAGGGCATGTTATTTTACTTCTGTGAAGCATATTTAGACTTTCTGCGCAAGGGCGCCCTCCGGCTTCCAGTATGAATTAAACATGCATAACATTTATAATGATTTATAGTTATAGGTCACCCCCCCCAAAATAATAGTTGTCTGTAAAGTACAATTATTATTATTATTATTTTATGCAGCCCTACAATAGGCACAACAAACCTGGTGTTCTTTATATTTTTTGTGAATTTTAAATCACAATTAGATGCAGCGCTACTTGCTTCTGATATCAGGATGTTGACAGTTGCATTATTTTTTTTTTTTAGAGGAACCAGATGCCATAGTAGGAAAAATATGGAAGTCAATACCGTCAACTGTCTGGTTACCAACATTCTTTAAAATATCTTGTGTTCAATAGAAGAAAGAAACTCTTACATGTTTGGAACAACTTGAGGGTGAGTAAATGACCCATTTTTGGGTCAACTATTCCTTTAACAGCATAGAGAATAGCAGGTACTGTACATTAGGCTGCTGCCACTTTAATACACAGATCTAAAATGCACATGCGATTTATTTCCTGGCTGTTTATGTTCACAGACATAACTGACTGTGTTTATGTGAACTTTGTGTGTATTTGACAGTATAAGCACAATAAGACACGAAAGACAGCGGTGACAGACGGCTTTCTATGCATGCGCTTCAGATGTGTGCTCTCAGGAAATTGCGTATCAGAAAAGGGGCATGGTATAATAAATGTGTCACATGTCTGCTGTGTTGTGTTTCTTAGTTTGACCTAGTTTTCCTGAGTTGTCTAATTAGTAATTTCCTTCACCTGTGTCCTGTTAATTACATTGTTAAGTTCCTTTTTTGCCTCATGTATTTAGTCCCTGTGTTCTCCTTCATTGTTTGTCCGACCTTGTCAATGTATGCATCTATGTATTACGTTTTGTCTGGATTTGTCTTTCTCCTGTGGATTTATTAAATATGGTGTTTTTGGAATTCTCCCTTGTCGCATGACTTACTAAACATACCGTTACGTGACAGAAGATCGGACCAATACAGCTGATTTATATGGTGTTTTCTTTTGTTTATTTCTTTTCATCACCATGGACATACCCGCTGTTGCCCTGCTTTGCCTGGAGAAGAAGGAACCGCTCCCTGGTGTCACACACCATGGATTCTTTGGAGTTGGCGTGCCTCACGCACTATCCTGACCGCTCGCTTTGCGTGGTCTACATCTCCAGCCTCAGCGAGGTCCCGGGCATGCCTCCCAGGGAGCAGTCCTCATGAAGATTTTGCCACATGTGTGGAGTGGGTGCTGATAAACAACAACTTGGCATTCGCCATCGGCCCAGCAAAGCCTATCAGCACCCCTCCACCTAACCCAGCGCCCAGTCAGCTTACACCCTGCCAGACGGAGCTAAAGGGGCGAACTGTCACATGTCTGCTATGTTGTGTTTCTTAGTTTGACCTAGTTTTCCCTGAGTTGTCTAATTAGTCATTTCCTTCACCTGTGCCCTGTTAATTACCTTTGTTTGCCTCATGTATTTAGTTCCTGTGTTCTCCCTCATTCTTTGTCCGATCTCAATGTATGCGTCTATGTATTGTGTACGTAATGTATTGCGTTTATGTTAATGTCTGGATTTGCCTTTCTCTTGTGGATTTATTAAATACATTGTTTTTGGAATTCTCCCTTGTCGTGCGACTTACTTAACATAACGTTACGTGACAAAATGATCTTTGGAGTAATTTGAGCTGAAACTTCACAGATGCATTCTGGGGACACCTGAGGCTTATATTACATCTTGTTAAAAAAAAAAAAAAAAATTATTTAATTCTAAACAGACTATAGAAAAAGTTTGGATTTAAATGTAAGATTTTTGAGATAAATTTGAGGTACATTTTAAATGTAGATAAGCTGACTGAAAATATACAACAGACTAAACCAAATGATAGAGGGTGTCCCTGTATCAGTATGACATACCTAACCAAGCCTGAAGGCACAATGACAGTATCTTTCCTGCCCTCTGGTGGAGGTGGAGGTGGTCGGGGCTGTTTGCCTCTTTGCATGGAGCAAAAATATCGGAGCACCTCCACAGGAGCGAACACACTCTGTACTCCTTCACTGCGCAGGAACACAGACCCTTTGTGCACCTGTGAAGTACAATAGAAATGCACCTTTCGCTTTCCTCAAAAATATCTCTACCAATTTGATATTTTCTCGTTACCCTGTACTTTCTGGTCCAGGTAAGCAGCCAGTGGCTGGCCATATCTCGAAGAATGCAGTGCTGGTTAGGCTGATGCTCCGTCAGAGAGTCCCAGGAATCTAATTCTGGATATAACCACAGTTCAGCCTCCTCCACACCCAACCTTTGCAATATACACAGAACTAAAGCCCTGCCAGAGATATAATGAAAGAATCGTTAATTCCCACAAATTATTTTAATTTTGTATATTTTACATTGATACAGGAGAAGTCCAATGGCAATTGAGCGTGTCACTTTGTTTTAGAAAGTGGTGGGTAAAGTTTTAGGTCACCCTAAAACACAAACATGAAAACTCCTGCTCAATAATTAGATGTTCTGCAGTTGATACATCCGTCACAAACTATTTCATAAAGTATTAATGTGGGACATGGGAAAAAAAGTGTTGAAAGTGCCTATGCAATGGAATATAAAACTACATTATATTTTTTATTGTGTTAAACATGCATTATTCCTTACTTAAGATCAACTTGTTTATCTGCCAACATGGCGAGTAGCTCCACAATGGTGTCAAAACTGTCAGGACTCAGATTCACCATCAAATTTAGCACCTTACCGGAAAAATGCTGTTCCTCCCTTGTCTGCAGAACACATTCACATATTAATACATATTTTTATATTGAATACTTATCTGTAGTGTTCATGAAGAATTCATACATCTTACGTGATCTGTATTCATACATGAAAATAAAATGAAATTTTAGAAGTTGTTACCAAAATGTATTTCAGTCATGTCTCTATGTCATGACTGATCTCATGTCTCTAATCTACTATCACAATTTGATTCACCATGTTTTTGTTAATGCAATTTTGCAGGCAAACCAGCAGTCCTTTGCTGAGAGATTCTTTGTCTAACACCTCCTGCTGAATTAACATGAGTAACGCATTGACAATACTATTCTTCTGAGCCATGCTGCAAGACATCATGAAGTCCAACAGATGCATGCAGAATTCCTTGGGGCCTAAAGAACTTGAAACACACTGAAAACACAAAATTAACATAGAATGATGCAGAAATTAACTCAAACTAGAAGGAAACTGATATCAGTGTATTCACTGTGTACATATGAATGGTAGAGTTCTTTTGCTGTCTTATTGTGTCTGTAATTGTTCTTACACTCAGATCAGGGAACATCTTTTGAAACCACTGCTCGTCCACAAACTGCAGGAGGAATTCTGGCAGATATGACGACGAGGGTGGAGGAGGCAAGGATGTGGGTTGTTTAGGTGGAAAGGTTGGGACAGGGGGCGGTGAAGGTGGTGCAGACTCGGAGGGTGGAGTCGGTGGGGGTGTAGGACGCTTTATTGGTGGAAGGGTCTTTGGTGGCTGTGAAGAGTGAGCATAAATTAAAAAAAGAGAAAACAATTAAGTGGTTATGTGACATCATTCCATACCTTTCTTAAAGTGCAGTTACATTTACCATTGCACAGCAAAATGTTGCAGGCAAAATATCATTTCAACTGGAATTTACCATGCTCACCAACAGAAAGCTGACTTGTGTGTGAGTTTTGCTTCTTTGTGATTTTTGCCTCAATAGCTATACTAATGACAACGGACAATGTCTTATTTGCCTGCAAAATTTTTATGCAAAACAGTAAGCAGCAGTAAACTCTACACACAATAAATCACTATATGAGTTTTGTTATTTTACTCAAAAATTGTGTGTGACTACAATTATTATAAAAAAACACAAAAACATTCTAACAGGGTATATGAGTTTCTCTGCTGTTGGTGTGGGTGGAAGAGGGCTCTTCTGTGTAGATGGAGTCTCTATGATAGGTGAGGGTGGTACAGGGGTGAGTAAAGGTGGGGCAAGGGGTGGTGAAGGTGGTGCAGACTCGGATGGTGGAGTCAGAGGGGGTGTAGGACGGTCTATTGGTGGAAGGGGCTTTGGTGGCTGTGAAGAGTGAGCATGAGAGAGCAAATTTTAAAAAAGAGAAAACGATTAAGTGGTTATGTGACATCATTTCATATCTTTCTTAGTGCGGTTACATTTGGCATTGCACAGCAACATTTTGCAGGCGAAAATCCAGTCATTTCAATTGGAATCCACATTGGATATTTCAAATGAGGGTGAAAAGTTCCTCATGCAGATTTCGCTCATGTTGAAGTTGGTCACACAAATTCGCCATGCTCACCACAGAAAGCTGCTTGGCTTGAAAGTGACTTCTTTGTGAGTTTTGCCTCATACATTGCTATGCTATTGACAATGCACAATGTCTTACTCCCCTGCAAAATTTTGCTGATGTAACCACACTTCTAGACAAAAAAGTCAGCAGCAGTAATCTCTTACACACAAACACTATAAGAGTTTTGTTATTTTAGAATAAAAAACTAGAATAAATAACACAAAAACATCCTAACAGGGTATATTTTTTCTCTGAGTTTCTTTGCTGCTGGTGTGGGTGGAAGAGGGCTCTTCTTTGTAGATGGAGTCTCTATGATGGTTATAAGATGAATGTCAGTCTCTTCCCTCCCCTCCTTATCCTCATCTTTAGTATACAAGAGTTGCACTTCATCTAGTTTGATCTGCTCATGGCCAAAAAAAAAAAAAAAAACACAATTATTTCACTGTTATTTAATTATACACTGTGCATTCACACAAAACCAGAATTTTAAGTTGTTCAAAACCTGATAAAGACATATATTTTCTTTTTTGGTTTTTGATTATTTATTTGGAAAATATTGACTGAAAAGACAGTTCAAGTGAATGGTTTTGATGAACGTACTCTCATATCAAGGTGTTGCCTGTATATCAGACGCAGGTAATTATTGAAAGCCTCTTGTTTGGTTTGTATGGTGGCTGGTTTTCTCCTTCTGCACTCAACCTCTCCTTTTTGCAAAGATTCCAGATCTTTATGTCTTGCCATGAGTGCCCCAAAATCCTTTAAGATAAATATATGGATGAGCTCTGACACTCAAACACATTCTTACATATATTTGATACTTACTGAATCTTTTATCTTGTCAAGCCTTTCAGGACCATCTTTCTTAGCAACATTGCAACTCTCTGTCCTAGAGATAGGTTTTAAAAGTAAAGAGTAAAAATACTGATGTGTATTTAGGTATGTGTACTTATTTGAGTAGAAAGTTACCTGCATTTATGGCTCATGATTGGGATCCAGGATTTGGGTAATTCAGAGTCAGGATCACATTTCTCAGTGGGTGATAAAGTGAAAACGTTAAAAATGAATGATTAATTTTGTTTGAACAGACTATACCTCCTCTGTTCTAGAGTAAACCTAGAGTAAAGTATTTTCACTCAACCATTATTCTTGACTGTTTTTAACATCAGTGTTTGCAAAGACATCAAGAATCTGACAACTCTTCAAGAAGGTTTGACAAAAATGATTTAAAATAAGCTGATTGCTGTCTGATAACATAGGTTAAGCTGTACTTGTGTCCTGCAGTCGGGAGGAAGTAGCTGTGTGTGTGGGATTCGGTAGAGGTCTCCTGTGATGCCTAATAGCAGGTCTCCACCCTCACAGTATGCCAAACATTCTGGCTCTGCGTTCAGCTCAAGAATTCTGAAACAAACACCACAAAAGCACAGATGCACAGATAAAGTTTGAATTTTTATTTTACATAATAGACACAACTAAAAAGTAGCACCTGTCCTGACCTAAGAAGGCGATTTTCCAAATCCCAGATTCGTACAGTCCCATCCTGACTGCTTGAAGCAAACACGCTCAGCTGATAACATGCACAGAGCCCTGGGGACACATCAGCAGACTGTCTATTATCCTAAAAGTGTCGGAGTGTGGTATACTTTGATTAATTAACCGACATGAATCTCATGAAATCTGTTTAGATCATAAATCATCCCAAGATTATGTGCTGTATTTTTTTTTTTTTTTTTGGTTATACAATCATTTTATTGAATTAAAATCAGCATAGATTAAAAAGCAGTTAAAACATTTGGAAAACTAGCCTATTGATTGTGTTTTCTCGTTTTGTTTGAGTGACAATAAAAGCTTTTTTGTAATACTAGATATCTCTACAAAAGTGGTTCTCAAACAGGGGGCTGGGACACACTAGGGGGCCTTAGCACACTTTGAAGGGGGCTGTAAAATGCATTAAAATGATTTAAAATAAGAACAAGCTTTAAAATAGGCTAAAACATCTAAAAACCAAACAGATTTCTTTTTATAATTTGTTCTCTGTCATTTTCATTTAAGAACCAGGGTATCCATCAGTATTTTTGAAGGGGCACCACTTATGGAGGTGGTTGTGGGGGGGGTCTGCACGATTCGCCTAGGCCAAAAGACAACAACTTCATTTTGTACCTACAATATTCTAAGATTAAAGTAAACTTTATAGTTACCTACACAATGTGTAGAATACTGGATATCAATAAAACACATCATCAAATTACTGTATATTTGAAAGGATTATTGCCACTTCCATAGAAATCAGTGTATACTTTACAAACTATAAATGTTTTTTGCTAGTACTCTCAGTATTTAAATGTCAGAAACATAAAATAACCATTATATGGTTGAAAATACTAAACAGTTGTGATATATGCTCAGAGCCAGCCAAAGTGTGAACACAGATTTGAATTTAGCAGATAACGTTATGCATGATGCCTCATGGTCTTGGGATAATGAATATGATTTTTTCTAGTTATGTATAATATTTATAGCTTTTTGTAAAAAAATTTTCAATATATATATATATAAACATTCCATAATCACAAACCACTGAAACGTCATGTAAATTCATTGGTCATAAGATGTGTGAACCCTGAAATACATTTAGTTATATTTAACCTGGAATTATGGAAATTAATTAAATTATTTGTAATTATTTTATTTATTTTAATATATTGCCACTCCTAGTTTCTGTAAATAAACTACGGATATTACAAACCGCCTTCAAATATTGTCTTTGACAGTGGGAGGCCTTAGAATCTGGTAGCGAATCACTACTCTAGAAGGTCTAGAGGTGATCTTAGGGTTGATCTAATTCACTTGAAGCATGGCACCTTGAAGGAAGATTTTACAGTCTCTAACCTGTGATTTTGTTGTGATGCTCTTCATTGGGTTGCTGGTCAGATCGGCTTTGGCTCTCTAAACTGTACTGCACCATGCTATAAGTGTCGTTTTCTGGATCTTGTAAAGCGAGGGTGAGTTGGGTTCCCATTAGTGCCAACAAAATAGGAGGCAGATCACACAACATGCTGAAATGGAGACTCAAACACTGCTGAGCACATGGGAACACACGCCAAACCAGCAGAGCTTTATCTTCACCTACAATATAAAGCCATCAAGATTATCATCAATCAGTGTGCATCAATCAGTCAATCAGTAAATTCTATCAGTGTGATGATGTAGTATAGTGTGTAGAGTGTGTGAAGTGTGTGTGCACCTGCAGTCAGTAGGTAGCCACTGTTGGGGTGTGCCTGCATGCTGCTGATGTTTTGGTTGTTATGAGCAGAAGTTCTGAACAGGACTTTGCCTGAAAGCATATTGAGCACAGACACACAACCACCACAATGGCCCAGTATAATCAGAAACCTATGAGAGACACACACAAAAAAGTAAGAGACAGCGAAATGCAGCCACACTGCAACAAACCTGTAAAAATGACAACACACATAATGGTTATCTTATTACCATTTCAGGCATTTCATTATCAATATGAATTACCTTATAACAATTTCAGCAATATCAGACTCAAGTCACACAATCTCAAGAGACAATTTAGATGCTTCAGGACATGCAAACAAATGCTACTAACCACAATAAAAAACACATAGATTGTGTTCTTGTACTGATATAACTAGGCTGAATATTGTTGACATCTGACACTCGTCAAATTTTTACTTTTCATTGCACATTTAATTCATTTAATTGATCCTGATATATAACATTTACATAGCTTTTACTTGTAATAAAGCTTAAGAAATAGCATCACTATTAAGAAATCACTATTGAGAAGAACTTCTCTTATGCCTCTTATGACCAAACCACACTTTTTTTTTTCATTCAATGCTGGAAAAATTGGACACATAATTTTTTCCCCTATTATGCAAACTAGAAACTTAAAAGCTTAATGGATTAGGTCCCAAAAAACAAACTGTTTACTTCCCAAAGACAAATTTAGTGATGTTTTTTTTTAATATATATTAGGGATCACGCTTCACAGATCAACAGTCCCACTTTACCCATATTTAACTTATTGCTGATAACAGCCTGAATCAACAAATACCTGCAGCACACAATCATACACTCTACCACAAATACGAACCTGTTTTTTTCATCATGTAGAAGTTTTATCTTTTTTGGCTTCTGTGCTCTTTGCATCTGTAAGGATCTCCATTCTTCCTGCCCACTTGGTGTATCTGTAACATCACTGTATAACACCATGCAGCACACCGTGCCTATATTTGGCTCCACCTGCCCCCCTGGCCAATCCCAATGCTCTATCCCATGCCACTCATCCAGTATTGTTACTGGACTGGTCAAAGTACTTGCAATAGATACCGCCCCGTCCTCAGTGAGGACCAATAGGCGCTCCTTAGGCACACAGTAATCAGCACACCTTACTCTTCCATTGGCTTGGAATCTAGTGAGCACAGCACCTGTCTCTGCCGCAAACAACTGTGATATTGCTGTTTCCATGGATACAAACTACACAGGCTTGGAAGAAAGAGGGGCTTAGTGGGGTCAAGATTTGTCGGACAGGACCTTCCAGGAAGCCGTCCAGTCTGCAGTGTAGATTGTAGAGGCAGTTGAAGGTCCAGAAGTCCACACTGTTGGTGGAGTATGAGAAGAAGGTGCCAGCACTGTCTGGGCCTCCCAGGAATAGAGGAGGTGAGCACCCCATAGGAATGGACACACTCTGGACCTGGTCTCCAACTTCTGGCCTCCAGCATCTCAAAGTACCATCAAGAGAAGATGACAACAACAGGCCAGAGACAGGACACAGAACTAGGGATGTGACCAAAGCTGGAAAAAAGACACAAAACATATACTCATAATGGAAGTACAGTCTGTTGTCAGTGAAGACTTGATCCGTAAATTGACAAAGGCCTAAATTTAAATTGTTCCCAACTAACAAAAATATGTTCTAAAAATGTTTTGCTAATAAGTTATGAAACCATTATTTCTGAATGTTTTTTTTTTTTTTTTTTAATATTTAAAAAAAATCTTGGTTATACGAACGTTAAGGGAACACTCCTTTTTATTATTTTGCAAACATTATGGCAATGTTACTTTTGAATGTTACCTAAACATTCTGAAACAAATAGTAACATTTAAAAAACGTTAAACAATGTACAGATAATATTTTTGTGCTAACATTTTGAGAACATTATTAAAGACCAACTATGAACAAACATACTTTTAACGTTGATGAAAGAATGTTTGTTCATAACTTTGAGAAAACCTGGTCTGAACATTCTGAAAATCTTCAGAGAACGTTCTCTATTAGCTGGGTTGACATTTAATGTAATTTCTACAATGCAGATGTGTAACACAGATGTAAACACAAGAGAGAGAGAGGTGGACTCAAATGCAGGAGTTTATTCAACACAAACTGACACAAACAGACAAGTATTCAGATGAATAGCTTCAAGTGCATCATCATCTCACCCACATGTGATCAAAATACATAGGGAAACTCACTAAGAGCGCAATAAAGTCCAAAACCACTCGGGTAACTATAAACGTAAAACAGATGACTCGTTGAACTAAACGGCTTCCGAGAAGCACATAACAGGGAAAGATAAACAAACTTAACTTAAATAGTCCGTAGAACACACACAGGGAACAACGCAGGAGAGTATAGTCTTTCTTGGTTCACGAGGAGGTTCACACAGTCTTTTAGCACAGGAAAACCAAACAGACAAATAATCCGTGGAAATGGTCGCAATCCCAAAACACAAGGAGCAGGAAAGCTTCACGCAGGGAAAACAGTTCCGTAGTCACAACAGAGGACAGACAAAGAAGGACTGGAGCTGTTGTGTTTAAGTAGAGCAGATTGTAGCAAAAGTAGATTGGATCTCCGTGTGTCAGCCTGGCTCTTCTGGCGCTGGACTGCCCTGCGAAGTTGGATGTGAGCTGCATTCCAAACCCTCTCGCTTTCCTTGAGCCAATGGTCCACAGCTGGAATTTGCAATGGTTCCCCTGACCGGGGGAAATCCGAGTATGCACTGAAATGGAGTCATCCCCATGGCTGCCTGTCGAAGCGAGTTCTGTGCATACTCGGCCCATGGAAGAAAACGATTCCAGCTGTGTTGGTTAGAATGACAGAACGTCCTCAGGAAGCGACGATTTCTTGTATCTTTTTCTCCAACTGCCCGTTCGACTGAGGATGATACCCTGAGGACAGACTAACTGTTACTCCAAGTAACTTCAAGAAGTTCTTCCATACCTGCGAGACAAATTGAGGACCTCTATCCAATACGATGTCCTCCGGAAGGCCAAAGATACCTCCTGGAAGAGCTTCTCAGCTGTCTCCAAATCAGATGGTAATCCTCTCAGGGGTATCAGCTTGCATGCTTTGGAAAAATGGTCGACCACCACCAATATGCAAGTGTTACCTTCTGATTCGGGTAAGTCGGTAATGAAGTCGACTCCCAAGTGGGACCATGGTCGATCAGGAACGAGCAGCAGGAGAAATTTGCCTGATGGTAAATGGTGGGGTGATTTGGAGATGGCGCATTCGGGGCAGCCTTGCACGAATCGGCGCACTTCCTGAGGCATTTGGGGCCACCAGTACTTCTCTTGAAGAAGCGAGAGGGTTTGTTGGATACCGGGGTGACCAGTGCCAAGTGAGGAATGCACAGCTTCGAGGAGGGTGGCTCGAAGTGTAGATGGTATGAATTGTTTTCCTCAAGGGCAGTCAGGCAGAACGGGTTCTGTTTCCATGGCTTGAGCGATCTGTGCATCGATGTCCCATCGGATAGGAGCAACGAACACTGACGGAGGGAGGATGGGTTCAGGATGGTATGTGATGGTGAACTGAAACCGGGTAAAAACAAAGCCCAGTGTGCTTGGCGTGGATTAAGCCTCTTAGTGGACTGAAGGTATTCCAAGTTCCTGTGATCAGTTATAACTTGGAAAGGATACTTTGAACCCTCCAACCAGTGTCGCCACTCCTCAAGTGCCAGCTTGACTGCCAGGAGCTCACTGTTACCAATGTTGTAGTTCTGTTCCGCCTGTGAGAGTTTACGGGAGAAGAAGGCACATGGATGGAGCTTTTCTGGCGTCCCCTGCCGCTGAGACAATATCGCACCAACTCCTGTAGTAGAAGCGTCCACCTCCACGATGAAGGGGAGTTCTGGGTTTGGGTGGACTAAAATGGGAGCAGAGGTGAAGGCCAACTTCAGTTTGGAAATGCAGCAGAGGCTTCCTCGTTCCAACTTAGCATCCTCGGTCCCTTCGTCAGGAGTGAGGTTAGGGGGGCTACGATGGAGCTATAATCTCGGATAAATCTTCGAAAAAAAATTGCGAAGCCAAGAAATCGTTGGAGGTCTTTAATGGTCCTGGGAATGGGCCAAGAACGAACTGCTTCTACCTTCCCCTCGTCCATCTGTATGCCGTGCTTGTCAATGTTGTAACCGAGGAACTGAACACTGTGCTGATGGAACAAGCATTTTTCCGCTTTCAGGAACAGTTGATGCCTCCGCAGACATCCTAACATGAGGGCTACGTGTTGACAATGTTCGGTCAGGTTCCGGGAGTAAATCAAGATGTCATCGATGTAAATGACGACAAAGCGGTGGAGGTACTCCCGGAACACCTCATTCATAAAGCCCTGGAACACGGAGGGAGCGTTGACCAGTCCATACGGCATCAGCAGGTACTCGTAGTGCCCGTTAGGAGTAATGAAGGCCGTCTTCCATTCATCCCCCCTCCGTATTCGAACGAGGTTGTAGGCGTTGCGGAGGTCGAGTTTTGTGAACACGGTTGCTCCTCTCAGCATCTCCAAGGCAGACGGGACGAGGGGAAGAGGGTAACGAAATTTGATAGTGATGTTGTTCAAGGCACGGTAATCTATACACGGTCTTAATCCTCCATCCTTCTTCTGAACAAAAAGAAACTGGCAGCGGCAGGGGAAGTAGATGAGCGAATGTATCCTTGCTTCAGTGTCTCCTTGATGTAATGTTCCATGGCCTTCTGCTCTGGCAACGATAGTGGGTAAACTCGCCCTCTTGGCACTGTCACCCCTGGTTGCAGCTCAATAGCACAGTCCCATGGTCTGTGGGGTGGAAGCTGGGAAGCTCTCCTCGGGCAAAAGACATCAAGGAAGGAGTTATAGTAGTCAGGGATGTTAATGAAAGTGATGTAGCCCTGGCCAAGAGGTTTGCCAAGTATTGAGGTAATGTCTAATAGGTTGCATAATTGCTCTGAGATGAAGTTTCCGGCGGCTCCGGCGGAGTCAAGGAGCACAGAGACTGTACGAGACACAAGACCATAGGTAACTGTTACGGGAGTGCACAGGGAATTTATAACACTTTTCACAGTTAAGATGGAACTCACAGAGGTTCGAGAGGGCCGCGTCGGACACTGAGCAATGAAGTGACCCTTCTGTCCACAGTATAGACACAGTCAGAGATTGATTCTTTTCTTACGTTCCTCTGATGAAAGGCGTGTGACATCTACTTGCATTGGCTCAGGGCTGGGTTCTGGAAGGCGCTGATTGCTATTTGAGGGGGTCAGCGGAGGGAGCAATGTAGCTTGCTCACGAAGACATGATTGCATGCGGTGGGATACTCTGTTTGATAACTGAATAAATCGTTCCAAACCAATGGTGTCATCATAGGAGGTTAACTGGAGACGCAGACGAGGTTCCAACTCCTGACGGTAGATGGAAATCAGGGCGGCTCATTCCAACCGCTAGCATTCGGAGAGCATAATTTGTGATAGCTCGTCTCCCCTGCCGAATACGAAGCAGCTGTTCAGAAATGGAAGAATCACCTGCAGGATGACTGAACACCTCCTTAAAGTGCCCCAGTGATCCCAGATCGTGTGAGCCCACTGTAGAGCACGACCCTTCAGCAGGGAAATGACATAAGCAAACTTTGAGTGTTCGGTAGAGAACTGAGAAGCCCGCATCTCCAATACGAGCTGGCACTGCAAAATAAATCCACTACACTCCTCCACTGACCCACTGAATAGAGATGGATTGACCATGGGACTGGCTTGCGGAAGGTCGTGGTGTTGAGGGAGTGGAACACTCACAGGAATGGATTGACCTTGAGGGAGAGCAGCCCGTAATTGCTGTAACATATCTGCAAACGTTGCTTCTGCACTTGAAGCTGCAGCTCCCGCTGAGTCCATAATTAAGGTCTGTCCTTCTGTAACACAGATGTAAACACAAGAGAGAGAGAGGTGGACTCGAATACAGGAGTTTATTCAACACAGACTGATACAGACAAGTATTCAGATGAATAGCTTCAAGTGCATCATCATCTCACCCACACGTGATCAAAATACATAGGGAAACTCACTAAGAGCGCAATAAAGTCCAAAACCACTCGGGTAACTATAAACGTAAAACAGATGACTCGTTGAACTAAACGGCTTCCGAGAAGCACATAACAGGGAAAGATAAACAAACTTAACTTAAATAGTCCGTAGAACACACACAGGAAACAACGCAGGAGAGTATAGTCCTTCTTGGTTCACGAGGAGAATAAACACAGTCTTTTAGCGCAGGAAAACCAAACAGACAAATAATCCGTGGAAATGATCGCGATCCCAAAACACAAGGAGCAGGAAAGCTTCACGCAAGGAAAACAGGTCCGTAGTCACAACAGAGGACAGACAAAGAAGGACTGGAGCTGTTGTGTTTAAGTAGAGCGTCTTCTGATTGAGTCCAGGTGATAATCATAAGTAATCCGGAGAGCGCAAACGGGTGAATGAATGCGGAGGCGAGTGAGAGCCCGGCGCGCTTGTGACAAGATGCAAATATCACTCATAATATGAAACTTTATTAACAGGTACTTTATTAACAGTTTACTGATTTTCTGACCTGTATGTCCCACAAAGGCCATTTGAAGCTCCCAGTCTAGTCCCCACACTCGGATTGTCATATCTGATGCAGTAACTACAATATCCCTAAGGGGACAGTAGACCATCCCTGTTATTTCCCTGAAAAAAAAGAGAATGATTTAATAGTAAGTAACATTTTTACACAAACATCGGTTAACCAATTTTATCACAAATGTTTCCCAGCTAGATGAGTGCATGTATCTTACTCCTTGGACAGTCCAATGAAAACAAATCCATTTTATTCCTGCTCTGGAATAAGGCCAGAACAAGTCAACTCTTTGATATCTACAATTTCATAATGTGAATCTATCAAGTTCTGGTCTTGTGACTGGTATAAAAAAAAATCAGGTGAATTCAGGGCAGTCTGTACTTTCATTTATGATTTACAATACAGCAACAACACTTTTCGAAACCATTCAAACTCAAAAGTAAATTTTAATCACACGTTATTAATGTTTCCACCGAGATGGTGAAAGGAGAAGAGAGAGAAAAAAAATAGTTGGGTCTGATATACAGTATATTCCATAGCGTGAATTGAAATCCCTGAATTACTACAAAAAAAAAAAAAAAAAAAAAAAAAAAAAAAATTAAAAACAAACCTTGAATGGAGGTTCTTCTTGTGATCCACAATGCATCCCTTTGTAAGGTCCACCACAACCACAGCTTGTCCACATGCAGCCAGTGCTCTGAGACCCTGCTGAGTCCTGCTTGGCACCAGTGCTAGATGTGTGAAAACAATGTGTCTCCCCAAACCCTCCACCACCCGTTTGCGACATATCAAGTGTGTAAGGCACCACACACATACATTTCCCATTCCAGCTGTGACAAGCTCATTAGAGTGCTCCAAAATCTATGACAGACAAATGTCTCATTAATTTACATTCAGTACAAGTTGCAATGATCCATGATTAATCAAACTGTGTCCTAATGTCTACACCAATGGTTCTCAACCAGATTTGACTTTTTCAATGGCCCCCCAACTCTACACAATAATATTCAAAGCCCCCACCTCTCATTTTTTAATGTACAGAAATGTGTTAAAAATTAAAATATGTAACTAAAATAATAATAAATAATATTAAAATAATCAAATTGTAGAATTCCAGAAGACTGGGATGAATTGAACTGAATTAAATTTTTAGTTATTTTTTAGTTATTTTAAAGCTTGTTTTGTCTTAATTTAAAACATTTTAGTCGGCATGAAAGTTGCAACATTTGCGAAAAATGTGATAGTCCTTTCTTCCTTATTGTGACATATATCTTAGTGAAACACCTTCTCAAACAAGAAAAAATTTAGGGCTGGACTTTTTTATTTTGTCCATCAGAAATTGATTGGATTGGATTGATATTAAAGATTAAGAGGGCACATGAATTTAAAAAAAAAAATGAAGTGTATGGATAAATCATTTATAATAAATACTGCAATATCCCATAAAAAAAAAAAAAAAAAAAAAAAAACGAGAATTGTCAATTTTGATTTCATGGTGTCATTGATTTCATTAGCTCATCTTGAGGCCCCCTAGTGGTTGAGAACCACTGGTCCACACCATCAACAGCATTTTTTTCCATTAAGAAAATGTTATTCCGGGTTTAATTGTATCAACCGTGGTCTGAAAAGTTTTCTTTAAAGCCGCACCTTGCACACTCTCACATCCATGGGTTCCACAGCATGAACCAGAGGATTTAGTTCTGCATCTAGTACGGTGAGAATGGCCCCAGGTCCCCAGCCAACCAGTCTGCCTGGCAGATGTGTGGAGGTGAGTCCAGCATAGTGGATGGTGAGGGATTGGCAAAAAGACAGATCTTTAAGATGGCCATCAGGATAATAGAACCGCACAAGACCGCTACTGTGGAGACTAGCGAAGCCTGCTGCACCCTCACCACAGGTCATGTGACAAACAGGGTCTTTACAAGAGAGGTGGAGGACATGACGAAGGCCATGGGTGAGGACATTCCCATGATTCATCTGAACAGAGACAGGATAAAGAATATTCAATGGAAAGGAGCTAAAGCAAAAGATGATGGGGTAGGTCCAAGGAGAAAGTGGGAATGAGAAGTGTGGCCTGCCTCTGATTTTAGTCTCTATGTTCATGCATTATTGTGCTTAGGAATAAACAGAGAAAATATGATATAACCTACACATAAAATATTAATGTATGTGGTCACGTGGCAATCAAGTGATTTGAAGTAAAGCAAACTTAAAACATTCTCTTACTTTATCCACGCTCTCCTTCCACATCTGAGAGTTTTCTTCTCCATTGCCTCGTCCAGGAGATGAACTTTTTAGACACTCCACCCGTAAATTCTCCGTCTTGTCTTTAACCATGTTACTTCACTTGGATGATTCAGTAACGCTTCGATACCTCGGATTAATTTTTCTCGGAGTTGTTGCGAAATAAAATATATTGACTTGTATGTAGCGCTAGGTTATATACTACTCAAAGAACATGCCAAGTTTCGGTTGTTTATAACAGTTATATAATTTGTAACTTACTGTATTTTGGTATTAAAAATCTGTCTACTCAAGGAGCTAACAGTTGGTCGTTGACAGAGAGCCGTCTGAATTGAGCCGTTGGGCAACAGTAACCATGGAGAAAACGACAGACATACAACAAATTACTGTCCTGTCCATTCAATACTGCACCAGGCTGAAGTTTCCCTTCTGTTTATCAATTTAAATTCAACAAAAATTTCAATTTCAAAATTAAACTGCCCAGCAAAAATTTAGGTCAATAATAATATTTTAAAAAGGAGGATTTCATGAAAAAAAAAAAAAAAAAGTATTGTGCCATGTAGAAATGTAATCTTTATCTGTTTTTTTAAATGTTTTGACAAACTTCTGTACTACTGTCAGTAAGTTTTACTGCAGTGACTTCATCATGTAAAAACAACAAACGTCAAACGTTAAGTAAAACCACGGTAACGGTGAAAAATTATAATATTTGACAGAACAGTCAAAACGCAGTCGGCCTCAAAGACGGATTGTTGTTCGTTTCCCTTTGTGAGGACGATAACATTGAGACACACTTACGTGTGCTGATACCCTTCCAAAAGATAACAAAAATCCATAGTCAGGGTGTACAGTTGCTAATATAGTAAAGAACACCCCTATATCATAAATAACAACATACACAAAGAACGAAGAAAAACCCCAGTCTAAATACAGTCGTCTTTTAATAAAAAATAAATCCATTAATAATAACAGTATGAGAGCACTGATAGTGAATAAATGATAAGTACCATACATAAGAAATATATTCCAAATGCTACCCAGTGTAAATATTCATTTGTACATATGTAAAATAATACAAAAAGGATATAAAGTATTTATATCCCTGAGGAACAGAAAGCTCATTTTTATGTGCTTCCTTTAGCATTTGATATAACTTTACAAAATGCTACAGCAACAAAACCATTATGTTCCAGCCAACATCAGCAAAGTTTCAGATGTAATGAATTTTAAGCCAGGGAAGTTCATTTGTTATTTGTATAGAACAAAAAGGGTAGCCACTGTGACTGTAGTAAACAACCATTCTCATCCTCTACAGTTCATGCTGTTATATCCACAATCAATGTAGCTTTGGATACATTACTGATGTAACAAGGAAATATAATTCACTAGGTCTGTCCATACTTTGGGGGGTCATTATGACTCTCTCTAAACACTTTTTGTTATTTGCATTATCAACTTAACTGCATTATCAACTTAACTGGATATTAATCTGGGCTCAGATCTCATATCAAAAAAGCATCATGTAAAACAGAATTAAGTTTTTCTTTGTCAGAGGCACTAGGCACTGTAAGTGACTTCTTGAAATACTGAATCTCCACCTTTCCGGACTGCTTGGCGAGAGCAACGCCAGAAAATGTGTTCTGTTTGGCTGGCTCACCAAACACTGCCATGGCTGTTACCCTGCGAAAAGTAGTTAGAAAACAAAATATTTTAAAAACTGTGAAGTGCCTGAGGTACATGCTCTACCTCTGGAATTAGAGGAATAGAGGAATTATATGACATATTATCTTAACTGAACTTTTTTCTATCATAATAAAAAGATCTAATGTTTGATATCTTGGCTTTATACCGGTCATTGTGTATATGCTCAGTGATGACTGGCACATAACCCTTCTCTGTCAGGTCCCAGATGAGAAGATCAGAGGCAGCATCCAGAACACAGAATACAGCTGGCCGCGTCTGAGACCACTGCACTGACAGAATGGGAGCGCCACTGGAACATTCAGACCACTCCATCAACGGATCTTCTCTCAGGACAGAGTGTAATCGAACTGTTCCATCACTGCAGCCAACCTATGGAAAGGAATCAAAGGGGTTAATATAATGAATAATGACAATGAACACGGAAACACATAAATACACATACAATTCAAGCTGCTTTTACCAAGAAAAGGGGTTCTCCAAAAGGACTGAAGTCAAGTGTTCTGACCTCCACTGGTCTACAGCTATCAAACTGTGATCTGTAGAACTTTGGAAGAACTTTCAAGCTATGCCTCGTACCATGTCTAACCAGACCCTTAGATAATGAAAGAAAATGCATTTCAAGAAACATTTCAAAACCAAGATAAAAGTCTATGTGATGGGAAACACCACCAAACCAAATATCCAACAACTTCATGCAACACCCACCATGTTAGTACCAATGAAGTAGTGATTCGAGTCAGAAGGGAGGAACTTTAACTGAAGGCTCACAGGTGATCCAAATCCCATTATAATGTCTTGAGGTAATCTCTCAGTGGTCTGTAGAGAGGAGCTGTGGAGTAATTTAACTTTACCGCCAGGCCTAAGACCTACCAGACCAAACACACCATTATTAGATGATTAAAAAGATGATTTCATCTTCAATTTATCTGTATAGCATTTTGTTTATAATACACATTGTTCAAAGCAGCTTTGCAAAAAATAGGACAATAATTTTAAACTTAGGCTTACCTAGGTCTGTTTGAGATCCAGAATCATTTCCTTTGGGCAGCTCGACCACAACCTGTCAGAGGCCAAACATACAACTTCATCTAATCAATCTCTTGTTACAGTGACACAGCATCAAATGAAAGTGAGTTTCTGTGAAATAAAGTTACTGGTTAAAATCAGACATACCCAGAGAGTTAACAACCCATTTTCATCCAAAGATCCTAACTGGAATGACAGTCCCAGAGACTCTAGATTTTGCACAAAGAAACAAGTTTTTTTTTTTTTTTGGTGATTTTCAAAGTATACATTACCGTTTAAATGTTCGGGGTGAGTATGATTTTTTAATGCTTTTGAAATAAGTCTGTTATGCTCACCAAGGCTGCATTTATTTAATCAAAAATACAGTAAAACAGCAATATTGTGAAATATTATTACAATTACAAATGATTGCAATTAAAAATTATATTTATTATTATTATTATTATTATTAGAGTGCCCCTATTATGCCTTTTTAAATGTTCCTAGTGTTTTGGGAGTCTCCTTCAACAGGTTTATATGCATGCAAGGTCAAAAAACACTTTCGTTTTCTCATAATATACATTTAATTTCACCTCAGTTCACTAAAGAATGGTAATATAAAACTACGAATTTTGAATGATCGCTAGAAAATATAAACATCAATTATTAATCATACTTACAGGTTGAGATTCAGAGGAGTAAGCTGGTCCAAATAAAATGGGCATTGATCCATATTTTAAGACCAAGCGTTTTGTGAATCCTGCATTAAACTCCCAGAGGTCTGAGGTGCACTCATCAATAAAATGACAGGAACACAACAAAAGATTGTACTGCTGTGGTATTGTTGAAAAAATGAATTTTCCCTGGCGTCTGCACTCGCAATAAGTGGGCGGGCAATATGATAATGTTTCGTTGTGACATCACAACGAAACGGCTTGGGATTCGTTTCACAAACGACTCGTTTAATTGACTCATAGTTGACTCTTACTTTTGAGAGACAATAACTTTATATATGGTGCACTTTCAGATTTAAAACTTTGCAGAATGTTTTCATTCACTTAGAGCTATGTTACACACTACATGAAAGGTAATTTTCAAAAATCCATTATAGGGGCACTTTAATGTAATTTATTCCTGTGGTGGCAATAGACCCTTTTCAGATTTTCGGGTTTCTCAGAAACGGAAGTCATCAAAGTTGGGTAAAATTCTATAGTGGTGAATGAGGGAATACATTAAATATATTTTTTGTGTTTCCATTTGCTCAAATAGCAAAGGTAAAACTCCACAGTTGTGTTTTCACAACTTTCAAAAAGAGGAAAAAAATAGAGAGCAATTGATAACAGCAGTCAGAAGAAAGATGTCATTTTTACCTTCACTCCCATAGCCGCTGTATTAGAAACACCCTCACAGCAGTGTTAACTCATTTTTTGTAATTTGATGCAAAGGTAAAATAATACTAAGTATAGTGTTATAAATGTACATACATTTTTTAAAAAAAATGAAAATATAAAAAACTTTGCAGGTTTTACGATATTGATGTCTGTTAAATCACAGTCTGTGAAAAGGGTCTATGTTGAATTTTCAGCAGCCATTACTCTAGTCTTCAGTGCCACATGATCTTTCAGAAATCAATCTAATATGCTGATCTGGTACTCAAGAAAAAATCTTATTAAAAACTTTTGTAACAATATAAAGCTCTTTACTGTACTTTTGATCAAATTAATGCATCCTTACTGAATGAAACTGCTAATTTCTTGCGATACATTTTTTTTTACTGACCCTAAACTTTACTACTGTGCTGAATTATATTAAAAAAAAGTGTATAAACACAGAGCATATATTACCTTCTATTTCTGCAGTTAGCGTGCTCTTTGAACTTGTATCAGCAGTTGCCAGTACAGGTTCAACAGACACCACAGGAGAGAGATGACCCACCCCTGAAAGTACAGCATCTACGAGCATAAACAAAACACAGGTTAGTTTAACTTTAACCGTGACCTGACTCCAAATATCTATATTTAAATATAAGTGAAGTTAGATAAAGAATAAACAGTTTTCGACAAACTTGTATATGTTATGTATTATTTATTGTGATGGCACAGCAGCTGAAGCAGTGAGCAGTGACTGACCCGTAGAGAAGGTCGGGTAGCGTAGTGTCCACACCTCCTTGCCAACCACCAAGTTGCAGTGAGTGCCAGAATGTTCTCTGAGATCCCATACCACCACTGAACCCACTGCTGTTCCAGCAAACACTAACGTAACTTTACCAGGACTGAAACAACAACACCTCACCTGAGAGGGTAAGAGAAATGGGAGAAAAAGATTTAGATTTTTGGGAGAGAATTTCATTTTAGAAACATCAATAATGAATTTTACTCATACCAGTATGTTCTTCTCCATACCTCAGATTCATAAAGAAGAATTTTTTGGGGTCTGGATGGCTCCCAGATGTTCCACACACAGATGACCGTCTCGCTGTCAAGCTGAACAGCACTGGTTTTGAAAGGAGGAGGATGAACAGACAGAAGAGTCTGTCTTTGGACTTGAGAGAACTGCAGCAGACTCACCTGACGACCTGCAAGAAGGTAGACACGCACGTATATGTCATTGAGGGTCTGTACATATTCACCACCATAATAAACACAGTTTACAGTTCATATTTATTGATGTTAATCACTGAATGTGATGTTTGAAATTGAATAATGACCCAATTATTAACCAAATAACTGGAATTTAAACTGAAAACTAATTATGTTAATAACTTTAAAGTAATACAAATAAAAGTACATTTACATTAATACAAAAATCCCAGAACTAACGCTAACACATTTATTCCACATCAAAATCATGTATTTGAATGTATACCTCATAATAGCTGCCATTAATCAGTAAATGTTATTTATAAAACTATACCATGCAAAAAGGGGAGTTTGGCATTGAGTTGAATGCAGCCATCACTGAAGGACAGCGCATCTGTTTGAGAGCGAAGTCTTCTGACAGAATTACTCTCTGCCATATTCTCCTCTATCAAAACAGCCATCACCTGACATGCAAGAAAAAAAAAAAAAACTTAAATCAACTAGAAGTTTACTATATCAGATAGATTATGGAGGATGACTGTCATATCTATTTCTGTGATTGAATAACTAAAGACATGAGCAAACTGAACTTTTTGAGTTCTTTTTGCACTTTTGTGGATTTTTTTTTTTTTTTGTAGCTATCAGCAGATCATTTTTAACAAGTTGTTAAAAATAAAAATAAACCCATAAACCATATTCTTTACCTGTGCAGCAGAGCGTAAAAAAGTAGTCAGACGTTGAGAATCAGTAGTTATTCTTGCAGTGGATTCCACTGAAGTGTCTTGAGACGCCTTAGAACCTGGTTACAGTTCAGGAAATAGCACATAATAGACTATATTATTTTTTACACTTCCATTGTTGCTTGTTAATAATGGCAGAGCAATTTTGAACACAATACCTCCGCATGCTGCCTTTGCTTCTGGTGGGTGTTGTGTCCATTTGTCTGTCATGTCAACTTCTTCTGTTTGTATATCTCGATCAGTGTTGTCTTCATTGCACTGCACATAAGCCTGGAGACACAAGAATCTCATGGGATTGCATAAAGCCATTTTGAGTAGGAAAAAAGAAAAACAAATCTAGTTGAGAGAGTCAGAACTGTCCTGAGCTAATTCTTTAATCTTATGCTGCCTATATTGTTCACGACATGGCCAAATACTTCAAAGTAATATTTCTAACCTGTTTTGTATCAGCTGTTCCAAAGGTCTTGATGTACATGTCATACTCATTGACAGGAGGCAGGTCCAGCAGAGAGAAGGTGATGGAGAAGTCTAAATCAATCAGACGCAGAAGTTCCTCACTGCGCTTCCTTCAATTCAAACCAAATGGCTATTGATTAATTTATTAATTAGTCAACAAATGCAATTTATTTTCTATTTTTAAAAAAAGTATGTGTACTTCTTATTAGATTATCTCATTAGATGCTCATCAGATACTCTGAAGATTATCAAGAAGATAGAAAACTTACTTCTGTTTCTTGGCCACTTTCTGGCTGACCTCTCGCTGCTTTGCTGATACAAAATCAATAATTTTGCCATGCGTTTGACTTCTGTTAGAGTGTCTTTCTGTGAAAACACAACAAAACATTGATGTAGGTCTTCCTTTTCATGCTCAGCCGTAGAATGTGCCAATCAACATAAACTTTTGTTTAACTACCTCTCTGGGTGATAGCTGACTCCATGTTTGTGGGCCTTGATCTTGCAGAGTAGATTCTCTCATTTTCCTCATCGATGGCTCTCTGGATGGCTTCAATCTCTTCTCTTCTCCTGGGGCTCAGCTCCCTCTTCTCTTCTCTCACTTTCTTGTCATCTTCCGCTTTCTCCTCCTCGCCCTTATCATCCTCTTCTACACCTACATCCTCAAAGTCTTCTTCATAATCCTAAAAGCAGGAACAGCTCATCACTTTACAGCCAAAAGAACAGCATAATAAAATATGAAATAAGACAGAAGTAAATAAGAATTTTGATGGTTAGATTTAGCATTAAGATTCACATCAGGGCAATATAACCAATAATTTATATTTAAGTTAACTTGTATTCATCATATATTCACTGAAATCTTTATTTTTCTTTCCAGAAAACATTTTGATGTCTCAAAATGATGACACTTATATCCAATGATGACAAAATGTGTTCACCATTCATAGTACTATGTACTATCCAACTTATGTCATGTGTGTAATGACTGGACTCCTTCACACCTCAAAATCCTCATCATAATCATCATTATGATAATCTTTGCCTGATTGTTTGTCCTTTTCAGTATCTTCATTCTCCACCTTGAAAGACAAAAGCATACAATCATATTAGCTGTGGGTTTACTCTTTTAAGTAAAGACATGAAACAAAACATTTTTAAATGTTAGTTATTAGCTTGTAAGGAACACAGACTCTAAAAAGAAGTGTTAATGAAGTGTTTTATATTTGCGTTGATTTAGGCTGTTGTAATGTAGAAATGCAGCTTCTTGTGTGTATATATAATATTTAAACAGATTTGATTATTTTGGATGGCATCACAGGTTTAGTTTACAGGCCAGGTTGGACTTCAACTTAATGTACATACAGAGCTCTAGTAGTAATTAAAGAGGTAGAAAAACTAGTAGAGTTAAACTAGTAGTGTTAAATCCATGTTATGAACAATATAGAATTTTCATGCAGGAGTTGTCTTAACTTTGAAAAATTTAACTTATAAGATTTATTTAATTGCAATAGAAGGAGTGGCAGATATTTCCTTCTATTTTGTGACATACATCCGAGTGAAACGGATTTTCAAAAAACGATAAAAAAAATACATGGTCAAAAAAATTAAACATGCACAGATGAATCATTCAAAATAAGAATTTTCAAATCTAATTTTCATTTCATGCAGACTTTAACATATCGTAACTGAACTTTAAACAGAAATCTTACAGGGATTGTTGGATCACTCATTTCAGCTTGAATAGAGCTCCATGTTACCTGAGGTCTCTTGGTCGGTTCCTACAAATACAAACATATTATATGCAATGGAGATTTATAACCTTACAAACCTAAAAAGCAAATGAATGTCATGAAACTTTTGCATTTCATTTAATTCAATTTAATTGACAATGTTTGTACCTCTTTGTCTCTAATTATCCTTTCATTCATTTCATGTCCTGATGAATCTTTTTGTTTCCGCTCTCTTTCACTCCTTTCACTCTTGTAGTCCTCCTTGTGCCTTCTTTCACGCCTTCTGTCTCTCTCTTCCCTCTCTCTAGCCTTTTCCCTATCCCCACCTTTGATGCCGTGGAAATAATCCTTTGACTCTTTCCACTCCTGGTGATGCTGTTCACCTTCTTGAGAGTGACTTGTGTTTGTCACCTGTTGACAACAACAACTTTAGCAAGACTTTTAATGTTTTCAATGTGGCTAAATCAAGTCAGTTGACTTGCCACAATTTTTACATATACTTCCATAAGAAAAAACTGTAAAAACAGTAATATGGTGAAAGTAATGGCTGCTAAAAAAAAAATCTTTGCTTTGCCATTACAGGAATAAATTACATTTTAAAATATATTAAAATATTAATAAAAACTAATAATAATAATATTATTATTTCAGAATATTGCAGTATTTTTGATCACAATTAAAAATCATAATTATTCAAAAATCTTTTGATCTGTAATGTACATTATAATAATATTATAAGTAAAATACGTATCTCGCTCATAAATAGCAACAATCTTACACATGGCTTACATGGCTTTCTTTATCCCTTATTCTCTTCTCTCTACCTTCTCTATCTCTTCTGTGTTCTGAAATAAAAGAGATCATATTGATAATATCATATTAATTGTGATTTTCTACCAAATTCAAATTGTCATGAACCAAAAAAACCAAACAAAAAACAACTTCTTCTCTAGGCACAAACTGTTCATACCTCTTTCTTTGTGTCCAGAGTTTTCTTTATCACTGCGTTTCTCTCGCCTTTCTCCTTCTCTCTGTTTTTCCTCATTTTCATGTCGACTTCGGTCACTTTCTCTTGCTCTGTGTCTTTCTCTTCTCTCTCGTTCTCTTTCTTTGTCTCTCTCCTTCTCTTCTTTTCCTTCTTCTCTTTTCTCCTCTTTCCTTCTATCCATTTCACTTTTTCTTTCCCTATCTCTCTCAGACCTCCTTCTATCCCTATCTCTATCTCTTTCTCTTTCCCTGTCCCGCTGTTTGTACATATCTATGTCCCTGTCTTTATCTCTATCCTTCCGTCTTTCGCTGTTTTCCTTCTCACCTCGATCATGTCTTTTTTCTTCTTCATCTCCATCTCTGTGTCTGTTAAAATCTAATGCCTTATCTCGCTCTCTCCTTCTCTCTTTATATCTATCATCCCTGACGTCTTCCCTCTTGATATCCTGGTTTCTGTCCCTGTCTGGGTCTCTGTGTTTACTCTCCTCTCTTGTGCTTTCTCCATGTCTCCGTTTTTCTTTCTCTCTCCTTGCGTCTTGTTCAGGGTCTCTTTGTCGCCGATCCAGAGATTCTCCATTCCTGTGTTTCCTGTGCTCCTCTTCCCGTTTGGATTTTCTTCTGCTGTCCTCATTGTGTGCCTGGCAACACAATGACATTTGTATGGGTTGTGCTTTTAAACCTTGTCTTTTTCTTACACACAAACAAACTGCAGATTACCTGAATGTGCACTTTTAAGTCATCAGACCTCCAAGTATCTTCTTTTGTTATTTTCTTATGAGAGGACGAGGAAAATGGATATTAAATGCGTTAAAACTGTGCAGAATGAAGCTCGTTGCTCGATTACCTAATATAACTAACAAAATATAGCTTAATTACAAGTTGATTCTTTATATACCAAGTGTTTAAATGATGAAGTATTTGCTATTGAAATAAACAGATTTGAGTAGGTAAGCAGTTTTATTTGGCTATCGATGAGTGGCTAATCGTGCTGTTCAGCTTTAAAATCTTCACGAAAAAAACAATCGCTAACGTTACACAAGAGCTGCTCCATACGGGATAAATGTTGCTTTACCTTCACAGGGTACATAACTTTAGAGATCCACTCCTCAGTTCTTCTTTACAATCCAACAATCACAAGTTTATGTTGACAGCTTTCACCGCCATACGGCTACAGCGAATGCGCAGTTTAATGCTACTATGGTAACCTGACAAGCCATGGTTTCAACAGACTATTAAATCGAGCAAAGAGCAATCGATAGATACAAATCTTACTATGGCAACACTGTCGAATTTGGATAATAATCGAAAAATCGAACTAATAAAATGCGACATAGCTCACAATATAAAACATGACATATTGCTTTGTACTATACATTTGTCCATGTGTATAGCTGCATTCTTGTTAAGATAAATTAATATATGTTGATGTATATGAATTCTTTGTTTAATTAATCTTGTTTTGTCGGCTGTTTCCAAAAAAATTATAGCGTTCTGTAAACTTGTGCACTCTCAGTTGGCCGCAAGGTAGTGGAAAAGTCTCTTGAAAAAATGATAATAATAATAAAATTAATAATAAGATTAAAATAAATAAGTAAATAAATAAATGAATTAAAATGTGATTAAAATAAGACAAATATTAGTTTTTAATCTATTAAATTATATTAAAATAAATAAAAACGATTTATATAAATAAAAAATATATTAAAATTAAATAACTGAAAAATAAGTAAAGAATAAATTTAACAGTACATTACTATAGCGAGGGTTAGTTGCATCTAAAAGATCTTAAACATCTGGTTTAGGAGTTAACAATTTATAGTTGAGCATCGCTTCGTTGTCTACGCCTCATATTGTTTGTGTTTCTTAAGTTGCTTGGCTCGGTGGTGATTTTGCGCTGTTCGCGACACTGACCTCTCGAGACCCGCTGTGTGAGTGCGCGTGTGTGAAGCTCTCAGCTGTCTGTCACAACAGCACGCGCTTCTTCACAACACACCAGCCAGCCAACAGACTACACACACGCACAGAGGCGCTGCGACAACTGAATTCTTCAATTATGCAATTATGTTTAAAATGAAAGCAATGCGAACCAGTATCCGCGTCAAAATGGACTGGTGTACATCCTCAAATTGATTTAGCTGAGAGTTGTACTTGAACGTGGGAGAACCGCCTGTACGGGATGGTCTGAAGTATCGTGTTTACTCCCGAAGCTTTTGCATTGAAGCACAATGTACACGTTTGATAGCAGTGCCTAACATTTTATCAGGGCCGTTTGTGCTGAATATGACAGAGGATACTATGACTGCTGTGCGCGGAAATCTTTCTCAAACAGCAGGTGCCTCGGGACAAAAGGATAGCGGACACACTGAAACGACAAACGGGGCGATTCCTTCCTCCTCACCGGTGGAGCTCAGCGACGACTCTCCGTCCTGCACCAGCGAATTGACCCGCACGTGGCTGCAGTTCGCCAAGACCTTCGTCATTATCTTCCCCATATATGTCTTGGGTTATTTTGAGTTCAGCTTTAGTTGGCTTTTAATCGCACTCACAATATTTTTCTTTTGGAAGAGAAACACGAAGTGTAAGAACACGAGGCTGACCAGAGCACTCTCCATTTTTGAGCAAGAGGACACGGTTAAACAGGAGCTGGAGGCAACAGACTTACCATCATGGGTGAGTTAAACTCTTCTTTCAATGACTGGCTGTGCTTTAAAACATCATAGTCAGCACACAGACATGCAAACTAAGGGAGTTTATATCTATAGTTGTTATAAAACTTTCCCTCATTAAAACTACAGAATGGGGTCTCTGTAGTGTGATTTGATGGGATTGATATCCCTGGAACAACATGCCATAACATCTTTCCATACTTCTTTAGGCCTGGGTGTAGTGCATTATGTTAAGCAAAGTCTTATATTGACTAAATTTTGAAATGTGATAGATACACTGTGTTTATTTCCTTGATCAAAGTTGTTTAGCTTTAGTTAAGCTTAGGATGTTTTGTTTGCTTTCAATGATGTGTCCATCCAGCAAACTGAGAGCTTGAAACAATAAGTTTGGATCCCAGGTGATGCTGGGCTGTCAGGCATGAGGCAGACCAAGACTTTTTGCCCCTTTGTCTGTGAAGGTGAACAGTGGTTTGCTAGATAGAGGATGCAGCATGTATCTGTCTGACTACTGTCTAATTTTATCCTATATAGGCATTATCTGGAGCCTCTGCTCATCATGGCTCTAATCTAAAGCCAAGTGGGTTAGGGTTAGTAAATATATGTTATGTAATGAGATATTTGGACCTGAAGGGTGAGAACCAAGGTCAGTCTGTAGTTTCAAATGAGGATTCAGTGCTCTGCAGTCTGTGTTAGAAATGTTTGTAAGTTTTACAGAAAAATAATATAAAAATGTGAAAGTAAATAAAGTGGTTAACTGACCATAATTACCAGTAATTACCTGACCATATACTGTGAAAACTGTAAATTGTTTAACATTGCATATATTTGTTTATTTTTATTTTCTTTGCAAGTAAAAACTATGAACTACCATGTAAAATCACTATGAAAAACAGTAAAAAGGACATGATTTTATTTTAATAGTTTTGTTTCTTCTCATTTTTGTTATCAATAATATACATTATGTTTTTGTTGTTGTTGTTGTTTGTTTTTGTTTTTTGTTACCACTATTACGGTGGTGGTTATCAGTGCCATTATCAGTGTAACATTGTCAACATATTTTTTTAGCAACCACAGCTGCTGTTTTAAAAACAAATTTAATTGGATATTTTTTTATTACAATGTAGATCCAGATGGTACTGGATGACAGATCCCCAACCCCCCATTTAAAGTAATGGTCAGTCAATATGGGATTCTCAGTGAAAAATTAAAAACAAAAATGTTTCACATTTGCTCTCACCAGTCTAAGGATAGCAGTTTAATCCATTGTGTTCTGCACTTATCATGTAGTCATCTTGTCTGTGTTGTTTTATTCAGTTATCAGAAACATTTTCATTACATGGTCTCACAAGCACCCGAATTCATCTCTTCATTTAGACTTCGACTGCTCTGGAACCTTAATCAAATTGGATTCTGGCATGAGGCAACTTGCCTGTAGGAGATCAGAAGTCTGTTGAACTGGTTTATGCTGATGAGTTTGAAGGGTTTTTTTTTGTTTGTTTTGTTTTTGTTTTTAACATAATGTTTCACAACACTTGTAAGTCGCTTTGGATATAAGCGTCTGCCAAATGAATAAATGTAAATGTAAATGATAACAGTAGGGTTATGAATTCTATGATTATTCATTCATTGTTTATTTTGTGGCACCACATTCCTAGGAAGTGTGTGATGCCCGAGGAAGATAGATTTCCCTATATTTATAACCAGTTCTTTGGAAGTGATTTGAATGCCAGTCTTCTTAAAAAACCATGTAGCTATGAAGTAAACAAATGAAAAAAATCTTGTTCCTAAACACTATCTTCAAGCTTGCTACACTAATGTCAAGTTAACTGCATTGCAAAGTTCAAAGTATATGTTCTTGCAGTTTACATATATATAAAACATATCTAAATACATGTAATAACGTTTCTTCCAGTTGACTTCTCTCTCAGCAGTATGTCAATATAACAACTCATTATAGATCTTTTAATAGAAAACAAACCATTTACATCACAGGTTATCACATTCTCATCAAATGATGTCACATTTTTTTTCTCTGTGGACTTACAAAACATATCTACATTACTGTCTATTGTCTACTGACTCATCTCTAGCCAGATTTTTTCAAATGAACATTCTCATATATATCTGTCTATTGTCTAGTCAGTGAGGAGAAATCCTGAGTGATCTCTAGTGACCATAGAAACATGGTTACCATGGGAACTTTCCATGTCTTTCCCACATATCATTAATACTAAACAAAATATTCAATGTTCATGTTAGAGGGACTCCAGAAGTCTAGTTCTATCAGAAAGACTCGGAGAAACACTTGAATAAGATTTATTTAACAGTTTGTATGCAAATATCGAATAGATGGTATGATAAGGTTCTTTGGCATAGGCCCCATCCATAGTACAATCCGGAGGGTAGCAGACGTTTGCAGATCCTGCCTTAATATGAAGGCAGGGGCGGAGTCTACCCCCGATGTATGGACAAGGACCGACCTGGTGGTGGTGGGGAGGATGGGGGTGAACGCCGGCGTCGGTACCTGCGAACATAATAGTGGGTAGGAACAGAACTTTTATACTCAGGTGACGTGTAATGATTGCTTAGATAAGGAGTAACTTTAGAGTCTTCCAGGTAGAACTTCCGCTAGAGCTCCCATTTCTGGTCGTAGCAGCTCTAGATGTGTCCAGTGATATTTGCCTTGATTGATGGTTATGCTGAACTGATATGAATATGTCAGTGTGGGAGAGCTTGCTGAGGAAAGTGCTGTGCTGTCATATATGATTCTCCACTCTAAGCTACACCAACACTGTTTTGGGATGAAGATAAATTTGGAGTGAGTGCACTACAGAAGGAAAGTCACACACACCCACTTTGCCTCTTGAGATTACAATGATGTTACTTTTGTAGGACACACAGAAAGAAGTTAGCTTTATAGGTGGCAGGTGCCAAAAATGCAGCCTCTTCTCAGGCTGAAATGCAGTGTATTCTCAGGTAAACTGATGTGGCTTACCTGGGTTTTTCCTTTCATCTTTTGCTTAATGTCTTGGAGAGAAACATTTATGGTTTTGCAGCTGTGTTACCAAAGTCATGAGATTCAAATGTGCCCTATACATTTGTTTTGCTTGTGTTGCATTTGTTTATAATGTGAAGTTTCAGTTTTAAGATGTGAATTACGGTGACTTGTTGTGGTTAGTAAAGCTACATTCAGACTGACTTTTTCATAACAGTGTGAACAGCACAAACCACATGGAATCTTATGTTTTTGATTCTGATTAGGTCCAATTTCATATGTGGTCTTAAGTCAGATACAGGTCTGATGTTTTGTAATGCGACCTCAGTCTGAACAGTGATATCAGAATTCACTTTTACATCACTCGCAAACAACATTCATCACAGTTTTGCTCTGACAGCAGTCACTCCTAAGATTTTACATACCAGTAGTTCTGTGGGTGAATATGGAAGACGGCTGCGAAGGTGGTCAGTGGAGGGACAGTGAGCTGTTATAGTATTATGATGACAGCTCTATACAAGCAAAACTTGAGGGATCACCTTATAAATTAATGCTTTTTGTTATAAATGTTCTTTGTGTGATCATAGCTCTTGTTGGGTGAAAATTGATTTTAGGTAACATAATTATATATATATATATAATTAAAAATACAGTAAAAACAGTAATATTGTGAAAATATTATTACAATTTACAATTTAACTGTTCTATTTGAAAATATTTTAAAATGTAATTTATTGTGTTGGCAAAGCTGAATTTTCAGCATCATTACTCTAGTCTTCAGTGTCACATGATCCTTCAGAAATCATTCTAATATGATGATTTGATGCTCAAGAAACATTTATTGTGTACAATTGTACAAAATATTTGTGTACAATATTTTTTTTTCAGGATTCCTTGATGAATAGAAAGTTCAAAAGAACAGCATTTATCTGAAATACAAAGCTTTTGTAACATTATACACTACCGTTCAAAAGTTTGGGGTCAGTAAGAATTTTTATTTTTATTTTTTTGAAAAGAAATTAAAGAAATTAATTTTTTTTTTCAGCAAGAATGCATTAAATCGATCAAAAGTGACAGTAAAGACATTTATAATGTTACAAAAGATTATATTTCAAATAAATGCTGCTCTTTTGAACTTTCTATTCATCAAAGAATCCTGAAAAAAAAAATATTGTACACAAATATTTTGTACAATTGTACACAATAAATGTTTCTTGAGCATCAAATCATCATATTAGAATGATTTCTGAAGGATCATGTGACACTGAAGACTGAAGTAATGATCCTGAAAATTCAGTTTTGCCAACACAAGAATAAATTACATTTTAAAATATTTTCAAATAGAACACAGTTATTTTAAATTGTAATAATATTTCACAATATTACTGTTTTTACTGTATTTTTAATTAAATAAATGCCTTGGTGAGCAGACGAAACTTCTTTTTAAAACATTAAAAATCTTACCGTGCCCAAACTTTTGACTGGTAGTGTGTGTGTGTGTGTGTGTATGTATATGTGTGTATATATATATATATATATATATATATATACACACACACACATTATATTGCCAAACGTTTTGGGACGCCTGCCTTTACGTTCACATGAACTTTAATGACATCCCATTCCTAATCTGTAGGGTTTAATATGGAGTTGGCCCACCCTTTGCAGCTATAACAGCCTCAACTCTTCAGGGAAGGCTTTCCACAAGGTTTAGGAGTGAGTTTATGGGAATTTTTGACCATTCTTCTATAAGTGCATTTGTGAGGTAGTGATGTTGAATGAGAAGGCCTGGCTCGCTGTCTCTGCTCTAATTCATCCCACAGGTGTTCTGTCGGGTTGAGGTCAGGGCTCTGTGCAGGCCAGTCAAGTTCCTCCACACCAAACTCACTCCTCCATGTCTTTATGGACCTTGCTTTGTGCACTGGTGCGCAGTCATGTTGGAAACGGAAGGGGCCATCCCCAAACTGTTCCCATGAAGCATTAAGAGTTCCTTTCATTGGAACTAAGGGGCCAAGCCCAACCCCTGAAAAACAACCCCACACCATAATCCCCCCTCTACCAAACTTTACTCTTGGCACAATGCAGTCAGGCAAGTACCGTTCTCCTGGCACCCACCAAACCCAGACTCGTCCATCGGATTGCCAGACAGAGAAGCGTGATTCGTCACTCCAGAGAATACGTCTCCACTGCTCTAGAGTCCAGTGGCGGCGTGCTTTACACCACTGCATTGCACTTGGTGATGTAAGGCTTGGATGCAGCTGCTCGGCCATGGAAACCCATTCCATGAAGCTCTCTATGCACTGTTCTTGAGCTAATCTGAAGGCCACACAAAGTTTGGAGGTCTGTAGCTATTGACTCTGCAGAAAGTTGGGTATTTCTGCGCACTGTGCGCCTCAGCATGCGCTGACCTTTGACTGTGGAATTTTTAGTAGTGAGGAAATTTTACAAATGGAATTATCACGGTACCACACTTCAATTCACTGAGCTCCTGAGAGCGACCCATTCTTTTTTTTTACAAATGTTTGTAGAAGCGGTCTGCATGCCTAGGTGCTTGATTTTTTTTTACACCTGTGGCCATGGAAGTGATTGGAACACCTGAATTCAATGATTTGGAGGGGTGACCCAATACTTTTGGCAATATAGTGTGTGTGTGCGTGTATGTATATGTGTATATGTGTATATATATATATATATATATATATGTATATATATATATATATATATATAATATATATATTAAATAATAAAAATTCTGTCATCATTTACTCATCCTCATGTTGTTCCAAATCTGTATGACTGACTTTCTTCTGTGGAAGATATTTGCAGAAACTTTTTTTGTCAATGGGTCAATGGGGTCCAGTGTTGGGTCCAAATCTTGTTCAAGAAAAAAAAATGCATATGGGTTTGAAACATTAGGGTTAATGCATGTGAACCTAAAATTAATAATAAAACCCTTTTTGTTGTTGTTGTTGTTTTTAAGTTAGAAAATGAAAAAAGTGCAATGTTAGTGTGTCATCTGCACCCCTCCCACTGCATAAAACAAATGCTGGCTAAGCATTTTACTCATGCAGGGATTTAACTGCAGCTATGCTCATCACTGATTCCATTGCTGTGTGTGTGTATATATATATATATATATATATATATATATATATATATATATATGTGAAAGCCAGAGGGGTTTCTTCAAAGATTTCAGTGCATTTACAGAAACAGTCCCATTCCCTCTCTATTTTTATAATATTATGCTTTTTGTCTATTTTTTCTATGCCAGGTTCATTATCCAGATGTGGAGAGAGTTGAGTGGCTAAATAAGGTGAGAGAAGTATGAGATAATAATTTCTTGTCCCTCATCATTTTAAAGTAATCATCATTCAGCACTCATCATACTGTACATGTGTCTGCAGTCAACAGTCTGGAATCTGATTTTCTCTCTCTCTCTCTCTCTCTCTCTCTCTCTCTCTCTCTCTCTCTCTCTCTCTCTGGTTGTACAATGGTGATATATTCTAGTTCGCTATGCCCACGTTATAGTACACGTAGCCATCATTTTTCACCCACTTTGTCAAAAAAATAAATAAATACATAAACCTCAGAGAAAATTTAGCTGTGTATAACCAGTGACTTTTTAAAATATTCATTGTACATATACATTCAGTGACTCACAGTCTTCAAAAGACATACCTGATTTGAATATTTCATTGGCATCTTGCCCAGTGGTGTAATTTATGTACCTGAATGGCCTCATGCTTCTGCAACATTCAAAATCATGCAAAACTATTTACATGAAACACTGCAGATTCACTCATGTTTTAAAACATGACAAAAGTGAGGAGGATAAAAACTCTTATTGTACTGTATTATACTAATATTACAATCTAAATATTTATGCACATGCATTTTGAAGCACGTAAATGTGATGTACTTCATGAATGTAAAAACATTGTTCTATTCATTTTTTTTTTTTTTGTCTATCTACACCTCTAACTTAGTTAAGGCTTATAGATGTTATTTATTTGCTTTCAGACAAGTTAGCCTACATTTCGTTTTTAATAATTCTGTTTGTGCCTTCCCATTATGTCAATCTGTTCTGTTTTCATGGGGAGTAGTTTCCAAATGCTTAGAATATTTACAGTTAGTCAAGTTACAACATGTCTTCAGGCCTGTTTAAACAAAAACTGCGTACATTTGTGTGATCTGCAAACTTGTTGTGGAAAAAATATATTTTCCAAACAGTGAAGATTTATTTTGTTATTAGCAAATGTAGTCAAACAACAGTTAAACTGCTGTGGTAACTAATGAGTTTGGCTTATTTATCGTACTTAAGTCAGTAGCAGAAATAAGGATGCCTTAAGTGCCTTTGTTTTACTTAGTTGCATAGTGCTAAGCAGATACACTCTTTGCCTTTCAGACAGTGAAACAGATGTGGCCTTATGTGTGCCAGTTTGTGGAGAAGCTGTTTAAAGGAACAATCGAGCCAGCCATCAAAGAAGCCAATGCCCACCTCAGTACATTCAGCTTCACCAAGATCGATCTCGGAGATAATGTATGCACACTCACAGAGTTCTCACAGTCTATGAACATTCATCCTATTGGAGAACATGTAAATCTTCTTTCATGATGTTTAAAATAACAGCAGTCAAGCTGGCTTGTCTTTTTCAGAGCTTTGGCCCAATATGACCCACACTTTATACACACAAACACATCGCATACATAGATGTATCCTTTGCTGCCTTTGATAACCCACAATTCTATGCATTCCATTCTGTGACAGTTAAGCTAAAAAATAAATACGGCATCTGAAAGTTGTGGTCGGTGGTCAGTTTGTGCATTTTGGCTACATTTTCCACTTTTGATGTCATTCCTAACGAGAAATTACTATTACAGTAATTAAATATTTGCTTAGTTATTCACCAAAGCTCGCTTTATTTTGTTATAGATCATTAAACCGTTACGCTGCCTCAGAAGTCTGTCCCAAATCAGTTTCGTGAGGTACCTTATCCATGCTCAAATGCTGCCTGCAAAGTCATTGCCTGATAGGCAGCTGACTTTTTGCATAGCTGCTTTAAGTTTTTGGACACAGCCACTGTCTCTGCCTCTTCTTCCCATTATTTCCTGTGCTGTCATCACTATTAATTATTAATTAACAAAAAGAAACCAGTAGGCACAGCCTAGCCCATTCACTCAGTATAAGAACATGCATACACTGCTCATGTGTATTATTGAAAGAATTGTCAATAATTGTCAATGTGTTCAGCTCAACCTCAATCAAGGACTTTATAGCCATAAAATATTTTAGCTATGTATTTTATACTGTGTAGAATAATCATATATTTGTAGGCACAATGGAAGTACAGAATGGCATGCTGTTGTACTTCATCACAGAAAGTTTTATGATCTCTATCTTTCAAAGAACAATAATTAGATTTCGGCTAATACGTCTTCTCATCTTAGGTCAACTGCACATCAAAAGTGTTAACATTTACCTAACCTAATTTTGTAGATATGTCTTGCGCATATTTTTATACCGGCTTCCCAATTGAAGCCAATCACATTGTGCTAATGTTTTTGGCCCTGTTTACACCTGTTATTAAGATGTATTTTGGTTGATCGGATCACAAGTGGAAGATGCTAAATACAGGTGTAAACAGGGTCAGGTTTTGAGCTTGTCCATTTTCGCCTACTTCCAGAGGTAGTCGTAAAATGCATTCAACCAGATTGTTTTTGTTGTGTTTTACACTACAAAAGCAATCTGATTGAATGCATTTGCAGTTGACCTAAGATGAGAAGACGTATTATGTGGTCAAAACGTTTCATGTGGTCGAATGCATTCAAACAGCCACTAAAGACGCCTACTCTTCACCTACTGACTTGCATAAACATTATGTGAAACGTGCTAGCCAGACAGGATTTAAACTTTGTTGGCTGGAGACCCAAGTTTGGTTTGAAGATGAAAAATGTACCAACAATGTTCTCTCACCCTTCCTGATTTTTAACACGCATTCACAGCGTTCGGCGTAGACTTGCAGCCATCAGAACTTAAACGAAAGCTGATGCTCTCCGTATTTTTTCATCTCCAGCGCATTCATATGTAAATTGCGCAAGCTTATTTCATCCATTAGATGAAAGATCTGAAAATAATCCATACTTTTACCTGCCAATAGACCCTCTCCTTGAAGAAATCAGGACAGAAGTGGTTGAAAGTGGATAAAAGAAATGGATTAAAACAACAGGTGTAAACGGGAATGCCTCTACCGCATCTACTTGTGATCTTTGTAAGAAGAGACTGTGCTTTAGCAGACCACTACTATAAGAAACAGTACACACTTCACACAACTTTGTTAATATAACTAAGCATGAATTCAAAAGCCACCTCAAACATTTAACTGTAAAAATCATGTATTTGGTTTATGCAGCAGTTCACAATGGGATTTGATGAGGGCATGAAACATACATGCATGGTGTTGGCTTTTATTCAGCAAGTAAAATTTATACACAAACTGTTCACATGTATAAAATGTATAAATAAGTGAATTGAAAGCCAATACGGTATCATTTCTGATAATATCTGATAACACATTGATCTATTTAGTCTGAACTGTTTAATTTAAAGACTGTGTAGGTAGTCTGTAAGACTATCTTGTATCCTTTATTGAAAATAAGACATTGCTTAACTACTTGCACTAAAAATCTTCATATTGCATCAGGAGTAGGAAGGATGACGTAAGAAATTTAAACCTTTTGGAAAAGCTGACCAGCTGTCAGATGGAAATAGTTGATGTTGTCAGGGCTCTGTGGAGGAATGCATGCTGGTTAAAGAAATGTCAACCCCCCTAACGGGGCATCTGTGCTCATCTCTGTCACAGCCTCTCCGGATCAACGGGGTCAAAGTTTACTCAGAGAACGTGGACAAACGGCAGATCATCATGGACCTTCAGATCAGGTGACATCACTTTGATAAATCTTTCTGACATCTTTTGTCCATCCTGGTTGTGCCACAGTTTTTAATATTTGTCTTTTTTCTTACAGCTACGTTGGAAATACTGAAATCGATGTAGATGTCAAAAGGTACTACTGTAGAGCAGGAATCAAAAGTATACAGGTATATTGTTATATTTTCTCATTAAACATTTTAGAGTGATATTCACTTCTCTTGTGCCACATAAAAGCAGTAGGATTGCATTTCCGCTATTATTTGAACACAACAGATATACATCAGCTCTGTTATGGCATCTTCCATTGAGTTTGTCTCCATGACCCAATGGATTATGTTAGCCAAGGCCAGAGAATTAATTTGTTGGATACAGAGAAGCTCTTTCCTATATTGTGATGCAACCACGTGTTTCATGGAAGGAATTCGGTCTACTGAACGGAGCCTATTTTTACAGAAAGGGTGTGTGTGTATTTATAGGAAGGTGTGTAACCAAATACTGAAATGCCCTTGTACTGTTTGTAATGCAGGATCATATATATATATACGCATGCTCACACAATGATTGTTTTGTGTATAATTTATGGAGTTCTTTCATTCTCTCACATTAAATGCATAGTAGAGTAATCTCTCTGTGTGACAGCATGCAGTGTTTATGTATGATGTATTTTTTTTTTTTTTTTACTGTGCAAGGTATAAAATACCTGGAGAGAGCTATCTGTTAGCATTCCCATTTATCTCTGTGATAGTTGTGAAGGGAAGATAATTTAAAAATGATTAAAAATAAGCAATAAAATAGAGTAATAAAATAAAACAAATAATAAAAAAAATAATTTCTGTACACAAAATATAGAACAGTTTACTGTGCTGACATTTGGGCTTAATGGTTGCTTATTGTCACAGTTCTTTTTGACTCATTATTATAACCATCTCTAGTGAGCTTTTTACAGCGTTATAATGCTATGACATACTCAAGCCACTGTAAAGTTAGAAAAAAACCTTAATATATGCATTGGCTGATATAATTTCTTCCACTCAGTGTTATGATTCCATAAAGGACTGCTTGAGGAAAGACATTCCCTGGTAATGAATGATTGTTCAAAACAGAAGCTCATAATTCTGTTTCCTTAGAGCTGAAGTGGTGGTTGTAAAGGTAAATGTCTCATAGTATATCACTGAGCATGTGGAGTGCTTTCAGAAGCAAAATAAATAAATGCATCTGTGTTGAAATCCTGAAACATTCATCATCAGCCTTAGGCGCTTAGTGGTTAGTTCGACAGTGCTGCTCTGTCACTGCAAAAATTATTTTCTTGTTTGTCGTTTTCCAGAAAAGTTAAATTATCCTTAGAACAAGACAGGTTTACAGGAGAAACAATTTTGCATAAGCCATTAAGACTTAATGTCTTGTTTACTGGAAAATAAAACAAAAATATTGATTAAGAAAATGCAGTCTTGTTATTCCATGCGAGGATTCCCAGGCTGACTGTGAAAAAGTAATGAAATTGGGCTTTTCTTAATATCATCTGATGAATTCCAAATTTTATTTGGCTATTTTAATGCAAGATATTTTATGTTGCCTTAGTAGGAGTAAGATACACACCAAACCTTTAGTAAGAATCCTTACCAGTGTTTCATCATTTCATGTGATGTATTTCTCTCCCTCTGTGTGTGTATGTACTTGGCTGCATGTATGAATAGCTACATGGAGTTCTGCGTGTGATTCTGGAACCACTTTTGGGGAATATGCCGCTGGTTGGTGCTCTTTCCCTCTTCTTCCTCAAGAAACCAGTGAGTTTGCAAACTTAAACAAATCTGTTCCCTTTTTTTCTACATTTGCTTTCTGTTGTCCTGACTTGTTCAACTTGTATTCGAATTTGCACATTTTCCCAAAAACGTCTATTTTACCATCACAAACAAATGAGCTTTGTCTTTGAGTTGCTGTTGTTTGCAGTTATTTAGCTCTAGAAATAATATAGATTACATTTATATCTTTAGCAGGCACTCTGTAATATCAGCTTACAGTACAGTACAGTGCATGCATGATTCAAGGTGCAAGTTCAAGGTGCTACTAAACACCGCCAGGGTTTTACTGTACATACAAAGTCAGGGTTGAGTGTTAGGCCTAGAAAAGATGCATCCCAAGGAAGGAGTGTCTTATGGAAGTCTTATGAAAAAGCTACCAGATAAGGTTGTGAGTGCTGAAAAGAAGATAAGAAGTCAAGGCTGACTTGTTCTTGTTAAAAAGCAGGAAATATTTTCACTTTGTTTTCAGTGTGTATCATTGAATCAGATAAGGTAATGTGGAAGACAGAGAAGGTCAGCTACAAGTAGTTATGTTCTGTCAAACGGCAGCTGAACGACTTTGAGACATATCTACAGATGTTGTAATACTTGGTGGATGGGAATGAGTCAAGAACTCGAGGTGTTTCTGTGAAACTCAAAAAAAAAAACGATATTTTGAAGAACAGTGGGAACCAAACATTGGAGAGCAAATGACTTCCAATGTATGGACAAAAAAAAATGTCTTCTATTATGTTTCAGAAAAATGTCAGTCATGCAGGCTTGGAATGACGTGATGACAGAAATGTCATTTTTGTATGAACTATCACTTTAATGTGCCTATAAAACCACAAAGATTTCTTTTAAGTTTGTCCTCACCTTCCATGTCTTTTCCCACACACTCCATGAAGGGCATTTTAGTGGCCTAAGGATATTTGATCATATTTAGAGACACATTTGACAATAACTTCAGAAGACTCAGTGGCAATAACCTGTAAGAACTTCTTGAGAGTATAACTAATGGTCATTTGCTGTACTATTAGAAGAAAAATAGAAAGTTAATAAAGAACTGCATGATTGAGACTATTTAAAGGTTTGCTAACCAGCATAAAATGATCTTAACAGCTCTACTACGCACTGTCCCAGATTCTACAGTCTGTCAGTACCAGATTTGTAGCAGTGTTAATTTCACAGCTGGTCGTTGTAGCTCAGCCTGATTCAAGCTCATATTCTGCTGCTGTTTTTGAATGAAGGCTTGAATGGGGCAGGTGTAGGAAAACTGAATAGATTTGAGTGCTGTGTGAAGTGTCCTGTTGTCTGACTGTAGTTTGATGCACTGCAGTGGTGGCTTCTCTTCAGATATTCCTCTGCAGTGTGGGCGACACTGAAGCAAACTTACAGAGGGAAACATTTTTAGATTGCATCTGTCCCCATTTTAATGGATGGTGTCTATTTCTTTACTTATTTTCCTTCCTTTTCTCTTCCCTCTTTCTTTCTCATTTATATGCTGGCACACTGGGACACTGATTGTTTTCATCACAGCAACTAGCAGTAAATGCATACAGTAGTGTTGTTATTTATGTGCTGGCTTTACAGTGGGGCTTGACATCCATGGTGATATTAAATTACTGCCCTAGGGATGGTCAAAGGTTTTTTGTGCTTGTTTCTCTCCTCTGAACAGAAATACCTGTATTTTGTCTATGTTAGCTGTGTGATCTGTTTAAGTTATCTACATGCTTCACTCTATCTCTCTCTCATTCAGCTGTTGGACATAAACTGGACAGGCCTCACAAACATATTGGACATTCCAGGGATTAAGTAAGTTAATTTTTTCCTCCTGCAATGGAATATATCTGTACTTACTAAGACAACAGTCAATGCATCTTGTATAACCTGTTATTTATTTTTATTATTTTCATGTTGGTCAGGCTTCTGGTTCTGTTTTGTTTGGATTTAAGTGCCTCTTGTTTCTCGTCCATAGATTTATAAAAAGATTCATAAAGCGCAGAGTCTAGACCTCTTGTTTAGTTTTTCTTCAATTAGTATTTGTAACTATACCCCATTTATTGTAGATAATTGAAAGAGCCTTAGAGTACATAATCATTGCAAGACATCCTTCTTTCTCTCTAATGTACGTTGAGTTTAATTAACTATAAGCTTTTATGCATAATTGGACTGTCTCACTATTGAGTACTGATGAGTTTACATTTTTGGCCACTTCTCTGAAACGGCTTATACTGCCAGTCTGACACACTTGACTGAATTCATGTTTCACACACAAAGGTTTGTGCTTTTATTATTATTATATTAGTTGCTTAGATTAAAACCTTTTTACCTTTTATAGTCAGGTTAATGTTTTTGCCAATAGTTTGTGTTTGTAAAGAGAACAACTACCCTTGGCTAACATGAGATGAGAACATGAGATTTCAGCTTCAAATTGTACAGAGAGTGCATTTTCCTAACCTCAGTAAAACTGTGCTCAAGCTACCTCAATAATTATTTATATATTGAATAATGTTTACTGTATCATCCTGCAAAGCATTTGCAATTAAATAATAATTACATTTATGCATTATGCATGTAGATTCAGAGTACCCATTTTTCCATTATGTGTTTCCTAGGAAAAACAATGTTTTCAAATCGCCTCTAATGTCCACTGTAATGCCATATTAGAGAGACCCTTAATGTGTTGGTGTAACATACTGTACTGTCTACACTAAAAAAGTTAGAGCAGATTCATGAGTGTTGCACCTCAGGATGTGCTAATCACACACACACACACACACACACACACACACACACACAGGCGGGTGAGTGATTACACAGCTCTAGCTCTTCTCTAACACAGGCTACGGAGTTTAATTCTGTATGTATTTATTTTGTGTTTTTTTGTGTATGTGTATGTGTGTATAGTTTGGGAGTTGATCTTGTGATAATCCTTAGTGCAAGCAAAGCAAACTACCAAAAGCACCATTAGGCTGTGGTCATTAGCACTGCAGCAATGAGAGTGCTTGTTTTTAAGACTATTAAAGTTTATTGGTGCTGCTTTGGATCTTCACAGCACAAAGGAAGTGCTGCTCCCATGTCAGCCACGCTCCTTGCATCATATAGCAAATGTAAGACTTAATCTGAGATCTGTCAGTCCAGGCAACCATAATACCCTAATGCAGTGTAATTCTGCTGTATCTCTGTAGTGTCACACTGTTTAGGACTGTTGAGTGATTGTTGTAGCCTCAGAGAGCACTATGCTTGCATTATGAAGATGTTTGGGGAACTGCATCTGCTTGGCAAGCAAATCAATATGAGAGTTATGATCGTCATTCTTGCTTTCATTTTTTTATGGTGTTTATTATTTCTGTTCAGCGTATTGTGTTACCCGGTGAATGTTTGTTTTCTTTTATTACAGAGGTAATTCACAGTGAATCACCTTTTACCACAGCACAATAAAATTTTAGATTAAATGTCAAGTGTGGCTGACTAGAGAGATAAGAAAGTAATTTGAACAGAAATGGGGAATAACAGGTGTAATGGATTGCGCAAAAATAGGTTTTGATAAATGTAGAGAAAGGATGTGATGATTGCGATAAGTTTAAGTAAATAAGGCAGATAAAGGTTTTAATTGGGCTAAAGGGGAGAGATTTTTAGAACTACACTACCAGTCAAAAGTTTGGACACGGTAAGATTTTTAATGTTTTAAAAAGAAGTTTCGTCTGCTCACCAAGGCTGCATTTATTTAATTAAAAATACAGTAAAAACAGTAATATTGTGAAAAATTATTACAATTTAAAATAACTGTTCTATTTGAAAATATTTTAAAATGTAATTTATTCTTGTGTTGGCAAAGCTGAATTTTCAGCATCATTTCTTCAGTCTTCAATGTCACATGATCCTTCAGAAATCATTCTAATATGATGATTTGATGCTCAAGAAACATTTATTGTGTACAGTTGTAGAAAATATTTGTGTACAATATTTCTTTTCAGGATTCTTTTGATGAATAGAAAGTTCAAAAGAACAGCATTTATCTGAAAAACACAGCTTTTGTAGCATTATACACTACCGTTCAAAAGTTTGGGGTCAGTGAGAATTTTTTTTTTTTTTTTTTTTTTTGAAAAGAAATTAAAGAAATTAATTTTTTTTTTCAGCAAGGATGCATTAAATCGATCAAAAGTGGCAGTAAAGACATTTATAATGTTACAAAAGATTATATTTCAAATAAACGCTGTTCTTTCTATTCATCAAAAGAATCCTGAAGAAGAAATATTGTACACAAATATTTTCTACAATTGTACATAATAAATGTTTCCAAACTTTTGACTGGTAGTGTAATTTATTTAATTTGACTTTCCATAGGGGCTTTGGTGAAGATTAAGTCTTTTATCTTCATGAAATTTACTTTTGCCTTGCGCATCCCCCATACAAAGCTTTTACTGGGTTTGTTTAATGGCCATAGGGTTTAGGGACACCTTGGAGAAGGCTTATATTTACTTAGACATAATTGAAAGTAGCTTTCTGTGATGGATTCATAGTTTGCAACTCGCGTCTGCATCAGTCTGGATCAGTATTCTTTGTTTTGTTATTGAGTGTCATGTTTCATTTTCATTTAGATGAGCTGGGTTCCAGGGAAGTGATCAAATTTATCACAAAGCAAGAATTTTAAGTATGTTGAAGCTCATGCCCAACAATGCACATGAGTGTTGATATTCTTTTCTGTTTTGCTTCCTTTATGTTTTTTAGCATTGACCTGCACATTGCCATGGAACAGTCCTGATTATGACTGTTCATATAATGCTAATATTGACTGGATAATGATATTAATTTTAAATTAACAATGATGTATTATATTAATGGAATAAACTTAATGTAATATACACTGTAAAAACAAATAGAATCTACTCAATAAAATTGAGGTAACAATTTGGATTCAATTTGTTTGGGTAGATTTCAACCCATGTATTGAATAAACACTTCCTCGGTTTAACAGCTATAAATCATGAAAATAAATTAGGTAAAGTTTTTCTAACATTTGTCAATACATTACACAACTAATTAATTATAAAAAGTGAGTAATATGAACTCTTGTGTATTATTTTGTTTAAAATAACTTCTGCAGCTTGTATAGGAAATGTTTGCAATGATCAAGTAAAACTTACAAGTTACTTGTCAACGTCCTTGTTATTGCTCATTGAGAGGAGCAGTGTAAACCTAATGCATGTAGCCACCCACAACCTAACCACAAACTCTATTCTTCAGCATAATGGTAAACACAAAAACTCTTTTAATTGTCAAACATAACTGAACATTAAACGCTAACAGGTATTTTCCTTTACTCAAAAACACATGAAGAGAACAGAGCGGATGATATGGAGGAGATTAAGTGGAGAAACGGTTAGAGATTAGAAGGAAACTAAAGCTTTGCCGAGCTCAACGGCTCTGGCTATTTTAAAAAAGGCGAGGAGCTGTTCAATATGTCCTGCCCTTTCTTCCTTTTTCATTGAAAATTACATCAACACACTGAATAATGCTGCACGTTCCAAGGCACTTCAGTGGGCCTTTAAAGTTATACATGGTAAACTTCCACCCTGCCTCTTTAACCTTCTTTGTTTTAGTTTGGGTAGTTACCAATTTGATCTCAATGGAACTTCCTGGTAAAATAAAGTTTTTTTGTTGTTTTTTGTTGTTTTTTTGTTGTTTTTTTTTAAAATTAGGGTCCATGTAAATGCAGCCTTTTCAACAAAGACAGACAGCTGCACAGAGACAGGAGTATGAGTAAAATGTGAGAGGGGGAGCTGAGGAATGTCAGGACAATCCTCAAAATGGCACTATTGCTTCTGTGTGTCCCCTCTCCATTGCCTTTCCCCCTACTTGTGCTTGTATTTTAACAAGGTTGTAGTGTTTTTGCAGAGAAATTATATTACTGTATACTGTCACACCAAATGCTGCTCTAGGAGTCTGCCAAAATGTAGAAAATGTATTCATGCTAATGTTACAAAAACATACTTGATTAAACAGTGTCAGATGATGTTTTTTCAAATGTTGGTTTAGTCAGCGAGTCAACGCTTGAATGCAGTTGTTGTGGTTAGCAATACATCCGGGTGGTACAGGATATTTTTTTTTTCTTTTACTTCTTCAGTAATTATTTAACGCTTTAAATATGTATTTTTATTGTCTGTTTCTGATGTATGTATACTGTGTTTTCATTTACATCACCCTTCACAACACTAACTAATATTAGTAAAGCAGACTCATTTAGACTCCATTTAAGTTTAATTGCTTGCTGCTGAGTCATTGATCTCTATGCAGAACATTTTGAGCAGTTTTGAATTTTTGAAATGATTTTAGTCTTGTTTTCTTTCCAGTCATTTATTAACACTGCCTCTGCTTTTAACTCTCTGATGCATTATTTATTAAAGCACAAATGAAAAATATCCTAATGTTGTCTTTTTACATCAAAACAAGAATTTGATCATCTTTTTCTCCCACCAAATTAAACCTTCTGGCCCTCTTTGGTCATTTTTGACCGAAAAATTTTATATTTTGAAATGTTAAAAATTGTAGCTTCATCGGAATGAGGTGACACTTGGTGACTTTTGTCGTATTAGCAATATGAACACACACAAAAATCAAGGACATGATTCGGATATGTTAAAGGGTTGTAAAAAAAACTTACCTTACCTCACACTTACCTTCTTTGCGGTCAAAAATGACCGACACCCAACCCCCCACATATATATGAACTAGCACAGAGCATAAGACAGAGCAGGTTTATGCAAATGTTTGAAATAAAATCAATAATTCAGCCACAAAGCAGTAAAAAACATTAACAGCAAGAACGAGGTTACACTCGAAAATATTGAGAGTACAAAACAGAAACACCCACTCAAACACACACAACACACCATTATATACACACAAATGAACCGGTGTGGCTGTAACAATATGGTAAAATTGAGCCAAAACTCAAATAAGAGGTTGAAATCAGATCAGACCCAGATTTATTAAGCTGTAATAAATAGATGGCACTAATCTACCTTCAAAAAAATGGATTTTAAATGCCGTTTCTATTTTAACATGGAATACTGCTTTAATTGAAAAATAATTAAAAAAATATATTAGAAAAAAAATATTTTCAATGGGGAAAAATAGCTAATAAAAATTTTATAAATATTGCATAGTATCATAAAATACCCTCAAAATGTTATACAATAATCAAAAAATATTATTGAATCAAAAATAAATTACATTGGTTTTCCTGAAAAACAGAAAAGTTACATTTCAAGGCTTTGGTCACTTTTGACCGTAAAGAAGGCAAGTGTGACTCCTAAACGAAGAGGGACAGAAGTTACACGTATGTCCATTGCATAGAGGAGAATGATTAAATCCAAAAGTACATCACCACTTTAGTACTTTAAAAATGAAAAATTCATGTTTATCATTATTTCTTTTTCATTGGCAGTGGCTTTTCAGACCACATGATCCAGGATATTATCAGCACTTACATGGTGTTACCCAACAGGATCACTGTACCACTGATAGGTGAGGTTGAACTGGCACAGCTCCGTTTCCCTATGCCAAAGGTGAATACACAAACGTACATGACTGTTTCAGTGCTCATTATTTGGCAAACCCTACGTGTTTGCATTAATATTCAGTAATCTCTTGTTGTTATATTTAATTCTCTCTCACACTTATCAGGGAGTTCTAAGGATTCATTTCCTTGAGGCTCAGAATCTGGAAGTTAAGGACACGTATCTGGGTGGGCTGATCAAAGGCAAGTCTGACCCATATGGCATGCTGCTGGTCAGCAACCAGCTCTTTAGAAGCAAGACCATCAAAGAATGTCTGCACCCCAAATGGAACGAGGTGTATGAGGTGAACACACACACACTCATTAACTGCACTCATAAGACTCATGCACATACACTAAAATGTGCATTCATGCGTTTCTTTATCAGGCACTAGTATATGAACATTCAGGACAACATCTGGAAATAGAGCTCTTCGATGAAGACCCAGATAAAGATGACTTCTTGGGCAGGTGCCATATTCATTTATGTAGCTGAAATGTACAATATTATCTATTACAGACCTTTTTAAAAACTTATGATGTTTCAATTATTTTTGTTCCAGTCTAATGATTGACTTGAGTGAGCTTCATAAAGAACAGAAGGTTGATGAGGTAATATGTTCACACTCTCGTTCTTGTTGAGGTTAATTTACAGCTCACATCCCTCAACAAATGTCACCATGTTTTATTTCAGTACAGTCTCATTAATAAACTGGCATTGAGTTTTAAAAGTTGTTGAGAGAATTCCCTACACCTTCATCTATGGTGCTCAGTTTCAAGACACTTTGGTTTCAATTAAGCCATTTTCTAATTCCTACAACTTCCTTCTACTGTCATTATTTATTATTATTTTATATATTTTAAAATATATATTTATATATATTTTTCATTGTCTGTTTCTAATATATGCATTAAAATGTAGAGGCTTTGAAGAAAATGTAATTTAAATAGTTTTCCATTTTCATTGGTATTAGTTCTTTACATTACCAACTAGTAGTTGTAATACAAGTTTCCAAAGTTGTTGAATTATGCTGTATTTGCAGTAATGGGTTTTTTTTTCCCCTCAAAAGAAAAGATTATCATCAGTTGTGCATTTCATCATCGTTTTGGAATGAACTGAATGTTATTTAAGCCCATAGCTGCCATTCCAGTGCACTAAACACATTTTTTTTTTTTTTTTTCTGCAGTGGTTTGACTTGGAAGAAGTTACGACAGGCAAACTTCATCTTAGATTAGAGTGGCTGTCATTGTACCCGAGTGCTGAAAAACTAGATCAAGTATGCACATACGCACACACAAACTCACTGACTGACACTGATAGACATGATTAAAACATAACAAGCTAGACTTTTGGTCATTTCATTATCTTTTGCTATCTTATTAGGTACTGAGGAGCATAAGGACTAATGAAAATCTCTCTTCAGTTCTGCTAGTTGTTTACCTGGACTCTGCCAGTAATTTGCCGGTAAGAACAACAATGAAAAGTATACTTCAGTGTGTGCGTGTGCCTCAGGCTCTGCCTGTAGGGCGACGTGTTCTGATGTCCTACAAAGATAGAAGTATTACATTCTTGTTTGCTCATCATTTTAACATTCTACCTTAATGAAATGCTTGAAGGCTTTTGTTGTTTATGTTCTATGATATTCTACTTGGATATGAATACAGATTTGAACAAACTGCAATTTCTCACACCCAAATGTTTTTTTCTTCTGCAGAACACAACACACAAGATTGTTTTATACAATTTATAATTTGAACTATTTTGTCTATACAACAAAAGTTAATGCAGCCCAAAACAACAAATTTTCATTTTGGGTGAACGGTCACTTTTATGGAATATTTCACATTTATTTGGCACCTTTAATTGTGTGACCATAGAATTATCGGTATGTACTTAAAGGGATAGTTCACCCAAAAATGAAAATTATCCCATGATTTACTCACCCTCAAGCCATCCTAGGTGTACATGACTATCTTCTTTCAGACGAACACAATCAGAGATATATTTAAAAATATCCTTAGTCCTCCAAGGTTTATAATGGTTGTGAATGAGGGGCCGCGTTTTGAAGTCAAAAATAATGCATCCACCCATTAAAAAAAAAAGTAATCCATACGACTCCAGTGGATTAATAAAGGCCTTCTGAAGCGAAGTGATGCGTTTTTGTAAGAAAAATATCCATATTTAAAACTAGCTTCTGGCAGATGACCGTACATAGAAGTCGATTTGCGGCGGAAGAGTATCCTTTGACCTGACACACAACGTAATGACGAACGTGGAGGCGCAGAGGATAGAGCAAAACAAATCACCAGTCATGGATTATAAGTCTAAAATGATAAGTTTTTAAAAAGAAATTTCAGAGGACTTCAATATAAGAGAAGAGGAGCTTAAATTTGTTGCCCAGCCCTATTTGTTTGAACCGTGAGAGGTGTCTAAGCTTACAATACTCCTACATCCTGCATCATACATTGCATCAGAGGATTACTCATTTGGCGCAAGTCAAGTTGCACAGTATGCGTATGGTCGTCCGCCGGAAGCTAGTTATTTGAATTCATAAAGTTTTAAATATAGATATATGGCTCTATCCTCTGAACCTCCGCGTTCGTCATTACGTTGTGCGTGAGGTCAAAGGATACTCTTCTGCTGCAAATCGACTTCTATGTACGGTCATCTGCTGGAAGCTAGGTTTAAATATGGATATTTTTCTTACAAAAATGCATCGCTTCGGAAGGCCTTTATTAACCCCCTGGAGTCGTATGGATTACTTTTTTTTTAATGGACCAATGCATTATTTTTGCATCCCCCTCCATTCACAACCATTATAAACCTTGGAGGACTAAGGATATTTTTAAATATATCTTCGATTGTGTTCATCTGAAAGTCAAATACACCTAGGATGGCTTGAGGGTGAGTAAATCCTGGGATAATTTTCATTTTTGGGTGAAATATCCCTTTAACAGAGTTAAAAAATGTCATTTAAATAGTTTTAGTTTCATTGACATGACATTTAAATTAACAACTAGTAGTTATACCAGCTTTATTAAACAAGTTTAGTTGCTTGCTAAATGATTTATCTCTGTGCAGAACATTTTGTGTAGGTTTAAAACTTTCAAACTATTTGATTTTTTTTTTTTCAGTCATTCTGTCAGAAAGAGAATTATTTAGGGCTGCAACAACTAATTGATCATGAAAATAATCGACAACTAATTTGATTATCGATTAGTCGTGTCTGCATGCTGTGCCCAGGAAACCATCAGCCAGTCATGTCGCTTTAGAGTAGTGAATAACCCATTTCTATGGACAAATCGCATATGGAAAATAGTGGAGGACACAGAGTGAGTTGCTCCGGGAAATGTACATGATCCATGTTGTCCGAAACATAAGAATGAGATGTGAGCTTCAAGCAAAAGCATAAGCGTTTACCACGTCTTACCCTGTCGTGCTTCGATAGGTGCTTGTGCTTTTTAATGCCTCTGACATGTTTTCCTCAGCACATAAATATCCTTATCTGTAAATGTTAGAAATTCCTGCAAGCATATTCTGACAACAAGCATCTTGTTAAACTTAACAGGCTTCAATGAACGAGTGCCGGTGGGTGCAGGCACGTCAAACAGACGGAGCGTTAGTTCGTTAATTGTTAGTTGCAGCCCTAGAATTATTAAACTCTTGACCCAAATATACAGTAGTCATCCAGTCTTGCCCACTTTATTAATGTTTTTCATTGTGCCTTCCTCCTCTACTGTAAGAGTGTCTTTGAGGGCAGCTTTGGCTGTGGAAACCTAAAGGAGAGGAGGGCCTCTGGTCTAGTCTTTTGTGAGAACCCAGACTCTCTCTATAGAACATTATTTGTGAGTTTGCCAGTAATCTGCATCCTGGTTCTCCAGAACTAGCTGTAGCCATTTACCTAACAGTGTGAACAGACATTTCTTCCAGTCAAGCTTTCCTTCAGTAACAAGAAAACAACACAGATTATGTTGATCTAATGCAGGGGTAGACAACGTCGGTCCTGAAGAGCCACTGTTTTGCAGAGTTTAGCTCCAAACATGAAAAAAAAAAAAACTCACCTTCCTTTAGCTTTAGTAATCCTGAAGACATTCAGGTGTGTTTGATTAGGGATGGAGCTAAACTCTGCAGGACAGTGGCTCTCCAGGACTGATGTTACCTTTCCCTGATCTAATGCATGTGAATTGCCACTTTTGCCTGTTGGGCATGTGTAACATGTAATTGTCATGCAATAAACCAGAAGTCTTCAACCCTGCTCCTGGAAAATGTATTTCTAACCATCTTCAAGCTATCCTGAACACCTTGATTAGCTTGTTCAGGGATGTTTGATTAGGGTTGGAGCCTAACTCTGCAGGACAGTGGTTCCCCAGGATCAGGGTTGAAGGCCTGTGCAATAAACTATGAACATCACATTTCTTAGATCTTTGTCCCATTCAAAACTACCATAATCGCTCAATAACTAAGTATGTATATTTTTATTATATATATATTTATTGTTTTATCAGAGTGTCAGAGGTTTAGCCAAGGTTTATTTATACAGTTGTGGTCAGAATTATTGGCACCCTTGGTAAATATGATCAAAGATGACTCTGCAAAAAATAAATCTGCATTGTTTATCCTTTTGATCTTTAATTCATAAAATTAGCAAAAATCTAACCTTTCATTGAAGGAAAAGAATTGAAAGTAGGGGGAAAATCACATTATGAAATAAATGTTTTTCTCCAAAACACGTTGGCCACAATTATTGGCACCCTTTCATTCAATACTTTTTGCAACGTCTTTTTGAGTCTTCTTCTATAATGCCTGATGAGTTTGGAGAACACCTGACAAGAGATCAGAGACCATTACTCTATACAGAATCTCTCCAGATCATTCAGATTCCCAGCTCCATATTGGTGCTTCTTCTCTTCAGTTCACTCTACTCATTTTCTTTAGGGTTCAGGTCAGGGGACTGGGACGACCATGGCAGAAGCTTCATTTTGTGCTCAGTGACACATTTTTGTGTTGGTTTTTGTATGTTTGTTTTGGATCATTGTCCTGATGGAAGATCGAACCACGGCCCATTATTGGATTTCTAGCAGAAGCAGTCAGATTTTGATTTTTTATTTGTTGGTATTTGATAGAATCCATGATACCATGTATCTGAACAAGATGTCCAGTAGGGGTGCAACGGTTCAGATTACTCACGGTTCGGTTTGTATCATGGTTTTAGGCTCACGGTTTCGGTACGGTTCGGTATGTGCTATGTTCAGGTAAAAAATTACTACTGTCAAATAAAAATAAAGAAAATAAGAACAAATAATCAAACAGCACAAATAAATACAGTAAAGCAAAGATACAAATAAACAAAGCTTTTCAGGTTTTTCATGTATCCAGTTTTCAGGTACAAAATATGAATAAAGTTGCTAATAAAATGTAAAACAACATTGCATATAATCTTCACTGTATAAATTTAAATAAAGAACAATCATTATTAATTATTAAGTTACTATTCAGTCATGAGCAATGAGTGATTTCCTTGTCTTTTGTTGTTTGATTAACATTAAAAACACATTCAGACAGCAGGAATGCAAGGGCTGCTGTCTCTTTAAGACATAATACTCGGATCAGTACACTGATACTGAACACATGCGTTCTTTCTCAAGTGTATAAGTTCACTTAAGACATAACCGACTATGCTTGCTAGGATACTCGCCAAGACGGGCATGTTGACATAACTGTGTGTGAATTTGTCCATTCAAGCACAAGACTTCGCGCTTCGGATGAGTGCACAAATTTTCTCACAGTGCGCACGTGAGTTCTCTTTCGCGCCTTGCACTCGAATATTTCAATAGGCAAGGCTTAAATGAGTTTAGTTAAAACATAGATATCAACGTGTTCTGTTCGGGTCTCACCTGCGCCCGTGCGTTATCAACACCCGGGTGATGACGGTGTAAAATGACTGGTCATATAGAGCATACGGCACTCGCATTGAACAAAGTTTAGGGGAAACCAGAATGCGTATCCATCGACAGAAACATATATTAGCCTAACTCTGTCTGTCTTATTTATTTATTTTCTACAAACCATATTATATATGTGTATGTGTCATCAGATATGAGATGAACCGTGGTGCAAGTGCGTGCCGAACCGAGTGTGCAGAACGGTACGGTTTGATTTTTTACCGAGAACCGTTTCACCCCTAATGTCCAGGACCTCCAGCAGAAAAATAGGCCCACAACATTAAAGATCCAGCAGTACATTTAACTGTGGGCATGGGGTACTTTTTACCCATGTGTGCACCAAACCCATCTGGTGGGTTTGCTGCCAAAAAGCTATTTTTTTTAGTTTCACCTGACCATAGAAGCCTGTTCCGTTTGAAGTTCCTGTCAGTTCTGACAACTGAATATACTGGAGATTGTTTCTGGATGAGAGCAGAGGAAACCCTCCCGAACAACTTATGGGGATGTAGGTGCTGTTTGGTCATTTTTTTAGGCTTTCTGAGACTCAAGACTCAACTAATCTCTGCAATTCTCCAGCTGTGATCCTTGGAGAGTCTTTGGCCACTGAAACGTTCCTCCTCACCACGCATTAGGACGATTTGGACACACGTCTAAATGTGCTCTTCCAGGCACATTTGTAACATCTTTAGTTGATTGGAACTTCTTAATTATTGTCCTGATAGTGGAAATGGGGATTTTCAATGCTTTAGCTATTTTCTTACAGCCACTTTCTATTTTGTAAAGCTCAACAACCTTTTGCTGTACATCAGAACTATATTCTTTGGTTTTATTCCTTGTGAGGAATGATTAAGGGAATTTGGCCTTTGTGTTTCCTCATGTTTATACTCCTGTAGAACAGGAAGTCATGGCTGGACAATTTCATGTTCATGATCACCCTGGTGTGCTAAAAAATGTAAATATGAATGGGAATATACTTCAGAGATATTTTACTCATAAAAAATTCTAGGTGTACCGATAATTGTGGCCAACGTGTTTTGGAGAAAAACATTTATTTCATAATGTGATTTTCCCCCTACTTTCAATTCTTTTCCTTCAATGAAAGGTTAGATTTTTGCTAATTTTATTAATTGAAGATCAAAAGGATAAACAATGCAGATTAATTTTTACAGTCACCTTTGATCATATTTACCAAGGGTGCCAAAAATTCTGACCACAACTGTAAATTTTGTTCAATTTTTTAACTGATTCTGAAGTCACTCGATTGATCTAAATACAGCTTGGTCAGTCTTTGTCATATGATTGATGTTTCCTGGTCTAGAGTTAGTAAGCAGTCTGAAGAGCTAGGACAAAACCTGGGGCCTATTTATAAAGCGTGCATATGCACAGTTTTTTGAAAATCTAAGCTATTCTTGCAGCTTGCCAAGGATTTGGATGATGACTGGTGATCTTTTATATGTAAATGACATTAATTAGGTGTCGTTTAAAATGCGGAGAACTGAAACCATTCAGCTGCGTGCAAGTTCAAGATCATTTGCAATTTATAGATTTCACATCTGAAAGAGAGGCGTACGCTCGTTTTCTGTGTGTACGTTCATTCTATGAATCACACGTACGCACATCGGAGAAATGATCGTAAGATCAAATTTAGGACAGTTTCTGCGCGACATTTTATAAATGAGGCCCCTGGTTATTTTAAGGTCTTTGTGTCCTTGCTAACATTATGTTGCAGTGAAAAGGAAAAAGATAGTTTTCGATATGTATATGCATTTAATTTTAATGAATATTTTTTTTTGTTTACAATCTGTAAGACTAGACCGATCTAACTATCATTCTTGCATGTCCTCTTATAAAAACTTTCCTGTTTTTAATATCTCTCAATCCTTCCTGTGGAAAGACCAATCCTCTTGACTTTAACCCTGATGGCCCCAAACCCCCTTATAAAGGCCTGAAGGTACATTGAGAACGCATGCATTTCATACGGTTATGCATAACAGGCGCTGCACTCATATCTGGAGCATGATTTCACATCTTTTATGATTTGTTTCATTCTTTTGTGATTGAAGTTTATTTCTTAAATGCTCCTCTAATGTATTCTTCCCTCATGCACCACTGCATGCATTTATAGCCATTTGGATTTTGCGGATAGTTATGGCTGTCAATATGCATTTTTCTTATTTTTATGTATTTTATGTCTGCTTTTTTCAACTTAACAACAAATCAATTGAGCTAATATTCTACTGTATAAGTTATTTTTACTTAATTTAATTATTATTTATTCTTAATTTAAGCAAAAAAGGCTTATTGTATTTACATTGCTGGTATTTACATTTTTAATAGATGAGCTTAAAATAACCTGAGCACAAAGCGAAAGTAAGGAACATATCTTAAAAAAAGCTAAATGATGTAATTTGTAATCAACCAATCTAGAATACATGCAGGATATACATGTTACCAGAAAGCGGATGGAGATTAAGTAGATTTGGTTACAATTAAAGGAGACCATCATATTTGGTGATTTTCATATAATACTGTACAATTGAAGTTTTTTTCCCCTTTTTTTGTTCAACAGTCTGGGAAGAAAGTGAGCATAGATCCAAATCCTTTTGTCAAACTGACTGTAGGACAAAAGATGTACACAAGCAAGGTAACATTTATAAATCAGCTTTAACCTGTTTGAAGACTAGCAGTGCACATATATCCAGTCTTGTTTTGCTCCTGTATTTTCAGGTTAGGTATAAAACTAGTGAGCCGCTGTGGGAGGAGGCCTTTTCCTTCCTTATCAACAACCCCCGCAATCAGGAACTGGAAATTGAGGTAGTCTATAAGGAGCCACATCAAAAGCATGAATGTTAAAGTCAGCATGAAAGGGAAGTTGCGAAAAATGTGAGTGAGTGACAGGATGTCTGGCCCTCACACCAGTAAACATGTTAAACACATCATCAAAGATAAGAAGAAATGTCACTGCAAGTGGGAGGGGAAATTGTTTTGATTAAAGATTACAAGGCACATGAATAAAAATAAGATTTTATGTGCACAGATAAACCGTTTATAATAAATACTGCAATATTCCATAAAAAAATAGTTGTCGATTTTGATTTCATGGTGTCTTTAAGTAATTCATAAAATTAATAATTAATAAAATCATGTTAATTACTTAGGTCTACTGTAGTTTACACTACCGTTCCAAAGTCTGGGGTTTTTAAAGAAATTAATAATTTTATTCAGCAAGGACACTTTAAAGTGATCAAAAGTGACAGAAACATTTTGTAAATGTTTTTATAAATGTCTTTAGTATTTAAAATAAATGCTGTTCTTTTGAACTTTCTCTTAAAGAATCCTGAAAAACATGTATGATTGTTTCCACAACAGCACAACTGTTTTCAACACTGATAATAAGAAATGTTTCTGAAGCACTAAATTAGCATATTAAAATGATTTCTGAAGGATTATGTGACAATGAAGACAGACCCCCAACTTTTGGACAATAGTGTACTTCTCAGTAATAGATCATCAGTGTCAAATGTATTGCTCTATTGCTCAGTATAATGTCGAATTGGTTAGAGTGAAATACTGTTCATTTTGCTGCTATATACAATCCTCAAAAGGAGACAAAAATTTTAAAACAGTTTTTTTGTATTTGTAAAAATTCAACTGACATACATAGATGTTGTTTGTGTGTCTCAGGTGAGGGATAGTAAGCACAAGTGCTCTCTGGGTAGTGTGCGCGTGGCACTTGGTTCTCTCCTGAAGGAGGCGGACATGACCCTGAGTCAGCAGTTCCCCCTGCAGAACTCTGGCCCAAACAGCACCCTCAAACTCAAAATGGCTCTCAAGGTTGGTGTGTCTGTGTGCGATTAAAAAAATATTGTCAATTTTGTGTGTACAGTATGTTTCATTCAGCCCTTCAGTATGTTTTGTCCATATAAATATGTTTTTGTGTAAACAGGTCCTCTGTTTGGAGAAGGAGGTCACGTCCAGCCAGCCGTCATCTGTCCGAGTCAGACACACTAGTCTGAATAACAATTGCATGTCCCCACAACCTCAAACAGCCACTAGCACCAGCAACTCCACAGTCATCCAGCCGTCACACAACCAACCATGTACCCCTCCACCAGACACCCCTCAGGGGAAAAGAGGATCGGATGGCTCACCGGTGCGGCTAGCGGAGGCAGGCCTCAGTGTCTCCAGTCTAGTGATAAGCAGCTCACACAAGCAGCAGTCTCACAGAGACTCTACGCCTAGTCTGGCTTCCGACATTTCACTGCCCTGTGCCACAATGGAACTGCAGCAACGGTTACAGCAGCTACAAAAGTGAGTCTGCATCAGACTGATTCCCTATATGGAGAAGTCATGTTTGCGGTTTGATTTTTTTCTTGTTGATGCAATTACATTTTGTTACAAGTCACGCTGGTTATGAGTATGAAAAATACCAAAAGCCAAATAACTCCAAAAGTGAGACACAACAACAGTACCCAGTTCATTGCGAACCATTTATCTGCATGGCCCAATGAAAAACACGGCATGACTGACTGGATAGCACTGAGCAGATTGGTCTCTACTGAGGCGCCCTAACCAATTTGAACAGTGAAGCGGTGGGAAGTGTGACCCATTTGTATTTGTCACTGATTGCCTGTTACAAACCCCTATGGCATCCCAAATAGCTCAGCTAGTTGAAACTGTATTACACAGTCAAAAAACAATATAAACCTCATTGAGGAAAACTGGAGAAAACAATGACATAGTAGACAAGTAGAAAGGCCTTACAAAAAAATAATGGATTTGAATGTTACTCTCGTAACACTAACTGGAGTATTTTAGCAGTAATTTTGCATATTCATGCTAAATATTATAAAAGTTATTAAAATAAACCACCGTTCAAAAGGTTTTATTTATAAGAAATTAATACTTTTATTCAGTAAGGGTGCATTATATTGATCAAAAGTGACAATAAAGACATTTATAAATTTACAAAATATTTCTATTAAAAAATACTGTTTTTTGAACTTTATATGCATCAAAGAATCCTGATTTCTAAAGGATCATTTGACACAGAAGACTATAGTAATGGCTGCTAAAAGTTATTTTAAACTATGCAAACTTTAGCCTACTATTTGCCATAAATTCTCTTGTTTTTAATACAAACTGTAGTTACATCTAACTGTGGTAATGAAGAGCCATGCAATATTTTGCTTGTGGTTACCATAGTCTTATTACAAATACCACATTTATTTAGTTTCGATACTATGCAGAAGTAGAGAGACCAAGTTATGCATTCAGAAATTCTCAAAGAAGAATGGAAAACGTAGAACACCAGTTGAATGCATCATTTCACTTTGAAACAAGGCAAATTGTGTGTGGAAGGGGTGGGGGAGGAGGTGGATTTTGAAAAGTGGGTGTTAAATACTAGACTGTATCCAGGTGGTTGAAGGGGAGACGAAAAACTAAGAGTCAATTTAATTTGAAATTATGTGCATCAAGGAGATCATGCAAAATAATATCAGGAGGAACATGCATTAAGAAAGGAAATATAGTCAATTTTGAATTCATGTTGACTTTAAGAAATTGTGAGAAGAAAAACTTAGTCTCACACCATCAGCTCTCACACTCAACATGCTGTTTTTCTGTTACAGCGGCTCTGGGCTGAGCCAATATCCACTTGGTGAAGTCCAGCTCACTATTCGACACAGTTCACAAAGAAATAAACTTATTGTAGTGGTTCATGCCTGCAGGTGAGAATACACACATGCATATTAACCTTCATCCAAAAAATACAGTCCTGTGTTGTAAAGTACCACTTCAGATCAATTTGTTTGCCTAATTATTACTTTTACACTGAACACGTACAGTATATTACTGAGTTTTTTTGTTTTGTTTTTGTTTTGTTTGTTTTTTTGCCAGATGATCAGTGGTTAACTCTCGAGTATTAACAACAGTGTGTGCAAATAATGGGGGATACGTGTTTGCATTTGTATGTTTGAATTTGTATAAATGTGATGAAACAGGTCTCTGTGAAAACACTTATCTTGCTTTTGTGTGTAAATATGTTTCCATGTGTCATAATCACAGAAACCTTATAGCACTGACCAGAGATGGCTCAGACCCATACATCCGCCTATACCTGTTACCGGACAAGAGCCGGAGTGGCCGCAGAAAAACCAGCACACTCAAGAAGACGCTGAACCCCGTCTATGACCAGTCGTAAGAAACTCACTGAACACACAGTCAAACACAAGTGTACCTAGAGTACCAACCAGCAGACCTCATCATGTTATTTTCAAAATCTGTGTCAATTATATTCTTCATAATATCTGGTATAAGCCCTTGTGGAAAAAGTAGTACACTTTAGCATACTTTTAAAAAGATTACTATTATGGAAATAACACGATAGGAATATACTTAAAAATGTATTGTGCGAACTTAATGTTATGTTTTTGGACACTTAATTGCATGATAATTGCAATTAAATGAAAATATAGTATAAATTTATATTAAATGCAATTAGAATTTTAATGCTTTGTTGACCCACTTATATGGGACCTATTATGCCAAAATTCACTTTTATAAGGTGTTTAAACACAGATGTGCGTCCACAGTGTGTATAAACAACCAGCCTATAATGGTAAAAAATCCACCCACTCCTATTTTGTATAATCCTCATTAATCATAAACGGTCTCTCCAAACAAGCGGTTCCAGTGCCTCCAGAAGCCCCGCCCATAACTGGTGACGGAATCTGCCCTATTAGCTTAGCTCCTCCCCTGAGTGAGCTGTACAGTCCGCCATGTTTACCTCCTCGCCAGAGCATTTAACAGCAGCATTCAAGTAAGAAATATATTCTTATTAAAGCTACTAAAGTTATTTAATCAACAGCAGTGAGTGAAATTTTGTTTTTGTTTGTTTGGTTCATATTAACAGCATATACTGTATATTACGCTGCTGTCACTTTAATACACAGATCACATGCGATTTCTTTCCCTGCTGTTTACGTTCACAGACATAACCGACTGTGTTCGTGAACTTTTTGGTTTTTTTGACATAACCTTGTGTGTATTTGACAGCTTAAGTGCAATAAGACATGTAAGAGAGATCAGTTAACACTCACGGGACGCGCCTTCTGCCAGATTTCTGTGCGTGTGTTTCGGATGTGTGCGCTCAGAAAACCATATATCAGAAGTTTGAACTGTTACGGCTTAAATATGCAAATAATTAGCTTTCATGATGATGAAGTACTACAATGTCACATTGGTGTGGCCTTGATAGAGATGATAATCAAAACCAAACAGATGTTATGTTAGTTTTAGGCAGAGTATCCCAGGCACGAGTTCTACAGGATCCGGCTTCTTCTTGAAAGTGGAGTGGGGAGAAGCTCCTTTGCATTTAAAGATACCTGCATGAAATGTTTTTCCTTCCATTCAAAAACGCATTTACAACATGGTATAATAAAGGATCTGTGGGGTATTTTGAGGTAAAACTTCACAGACACATTCTGGGAACACCTGAGACTTATATTACATCTTGTTAAAAGGGGCATAATAGGTACCATTTAAGACTTAAGTACACCTTTTATATACAATTTCATAATTCTATTGTCTTTGAAATATGGCTTAATGCCAAATAAGTGTACTGCCGAATGTGCTGACGCGCATTCATGGTAAACTGTTCTACATTTCTGTTGAAACTTCTATGTGATGTATTTAAATATGTTTGTAATTACACATTTGTAATGATAAAGTTGCAATTTAGTACATTTAAAATATATTAACTTTAAATGTAATATCGAATAGCACTAGTTATAATTACCACTTTACATGTGCTTTAGTCTACCCGTGTTCTTGTCAGTTGATAAGTGCCAGTTTTGATGAATCAATTAAACATTTTAAGATGTTTTTCATGAGGAAATTCTGAGGCAACCATATTACAGTGATTTTTTTCTAACTTTTGCTAATAGTATATATTTATTGCTGCATTCTTGTTCACATGTCAAACCTAATGCGGTTACATAAACAGTGATGTTAACTCATTTAAATTGCATTCAAATCAGAAGAGGACCCACCAAATTCAAAGTCGTATCTGCTGTTTATCTTGCTGTGTGCATTTGCATGACATTCCCCTTCATATTAAATCCACTGCAGAGATTCTTACGGAACAGAGTTGGCTAACTGTTTTACCCTCCAAATTAAGTCATCTAAGACTTTATATTATGATGCAACTGCCGATGTTTCTGAGAAATGTTCTTTTCATGTAGTTGCATGACTGAAAGTTTATTCATGTCAGTTTTTTTTTTTTTTTAAGTTATATTTATGGGCTTTTGTGCCTTTATTTGGAGAGGACAGTAGAGAGCAGACAGGAAAGCATTGGGCAGAGAGAGGGGGGCAGGATCGGCAAAGGACCTCGAGACGGGAATCGAACTCGGGTCACCGTGAACGCATTTGTGGCATATGTCGGTGCACTAACCACTAGGCTATGGGCGCTGACTTCTTGATGTCAGTTGTCTGTGCATTTTAAAGAGCAGATTCATGCATCATAATAACCAACAACACTAGTAACAGTCTCTTCCTGTTTTGCATTTGCCAGCTTTGAGTTCAGTGTGTCTATAGTGGAACTGCACAGGAGGACAGTTGATGTTGCTGTGAAGAATGGAGGAGGACTGCTGTCCAAACACAAAGTACTACTGGGCAAGGTAAAAATAAAAAAATAAAAACTTCACTATTCCTTCTTTTCTGTTGATCATTGGATATTTATGGAGGTTCACAAATGTTTTTGTCACAGGCACTTGTGGACTTGGCAAGTGAAGACATTTCTAAAGGATGGACTCAATGGTGTGATTCTCATTCATTCATACTGTCACTTTTGTACATGTGTTTTTGCTTGATTATAAAAGCTTCCTTTCTCTCTCAGGTATTATCTGACCGAGGATGGATCAAAGAAGATAAATCAGATGTAGTGGTCCATGCAAGAAAGCAGGAAAGAATGAAACGGCGGATAACTGGGACATGTCACGGCCTGCACAGGATCACGTAGAATCTTTAGTAGCAGAAGAGCATCGTTGGACTAACTAAACCAGGCTACTTCTACTGGGATTTTCACTGGCCTACAAAGTGTCTCTCTCATTATCACCAAAGCTAAAATTGGTACCTCTAGCATCAATGACCTGCTTTTAAGGATTAAATCTTTTTTTGTTTTGTTTTGTCTGCTTGTTTTTGTTTTATCCTTTAATCCAGTTTATCTTATTAGTTTTTGCACACGTTTATTTTTGTCCAGTTGATAAAAATGGGTACCCACAAAGTTAATCAACTATAAAACAACAGTAGAAAAAAATAACAATTTAGGTTCATGAATACATACACTCTTATTTATTTTATTTAATTTATGTTGATAATATTTTGAAACTTTTTTTACTTCTGGGTTTAGTACTAAATTTTGTGAACTATTAAAATCAGAACAGAAAAAATTATTTCTGTTGCTAGAAAGGCAGACATGTTACTATAGTATTTGTTTGAGGCAGCATATTACACAAAACACATGGCCAAAAAAGTATAGGGTCACATTTACAAAAGAAAAACACCACATGTGTATGTACTGTATGTATGTATGTATGTATGAACAATTATTTTTTCCTGGATTTTATGCTGCTGTTTTTTCTACCACAAATGGTAAAGGAAATTCTACGTTGTGTTAAGCTCCTCATAAATGATCCTTTGATAATACTTGATTTTAAAAGTATTTCACTGTTTCCTATTGCACAGCACAAAATGAAAAGACTGTACAGGAATGTTTCGCAAGGGTTTTATCAGGTTAAGCAAAATGCTGTATATATTATGTTACATTTTTAAGTAGATTAATAGCTTGGTTACAAAGTGTTTTGCTCATGGATTGTTTAAAGACTGTGAATTGGCTGTTGGTGTGATTTCCGGCCTTATTCTTCTCTATGCATAATGCATGAAATCATTAAAATATGAAATTCAATTTGAATCACACTTAACTTGTAACTTGAATTTGTGCACTCTTTTGGACCCTTTGAGTATTTGCCCAGTCTCATATCATATCGGAGAAGATTTCAGAAGTGTGTATGAGGAACCCTTTCAGAGTTACAGAGCCTGAATGCATTTTTCAAGTTATTTTAATTTAGTCTGTCTTCATACTTTTGTATGTTTTAACAAGATTGTGTTAAAGGTATTGAAGCAACCTAATAAAATATAATGTTATAATTTATAACTTAAGTTTTAGTTAACTTAACTTAAATATTAACTTAATATTTTGGGCCTTTTAGGTTCAGCAATACTCAGTTATTAAATGTCATAGTGGTATAGAGCAGTATTTTCTAATAACTATACAATCTGGTGGCAGTTTCCTAGGATTGGTAGTACAAAAATAGAAAACAGATTATTATTATTTTTTTTTAAAATATTAATATTTTCCTATAAAAGAAACGTAGTAAGCATGTAGTTACAATATATCTCGGAGTCAATTCTTCACCTTTGTGGCGTTTATTTGCTCAGCTGCCTTAACATACAACGTGCTTTTGGCGCCATCTGGTGGACAGATTTAAGACTTGTACCAATGTTGTAGATTTAAGAGTAGTACATTTACTCAGCTGATGTTGTGAAATAGTAGTTAGCGTCTGAATCTTGTTGATAATTATATATAACTGTTTATACAGAAGTTAGACACGGTTTTAACTGAGATGAAGATTGCAATGAAATCCATTACATTTAGACCGTTCGTCTCCACTACAGCAGATGGCACTGTCATGTCAGCACGACGAGGACGAAACATTACGCCTGACGTCATGACGCTTCTTTAACTTTGAGCGGGGAAATATTGAAACGGACGGAGAATCGCGTTCTGAGGAATTTCTGTATGTAAACAAACTGACAGGTTTGAGCTGACGGAAGATTAATATTCACAATATGCTATTATATGTGCTGATATAGTTTAGAAAAGAATGCTGTGCATATACAAAACAAAAGCTTTACCTGTCTTCAGTTTGGTTTGACTTGGAGGAGGGAGATACTGCACATCGATAACTGTAACCTCGCCCTGTGCGCGGAAAATAAAATTGAATATTAGTATTACTCGCGGTATGAAGTACGTGTGTTTCTGTTCTGTCTGGTAGATTTTTCAGCGAAATGTCGAAACGAAAGCAGTTTCTGGACTCTGTCCATCATGAGCACGTCCAGGATTTTCTGAACTTCATCAGATTACATGTGAGTCATGTTTTCAACGCTCTCTGTCAGTACTGTCTGTACATTTTAGTGACAAAACACTTTTTAAATTACAAATAATATGCAATTAAGCGTCTAAAACATATTTAGTGTGGACCTAGAAATGTTCTTTTAAAGAATATTATTTTTGTAATAAATGACATCTTAAAATATACTTTACGTAAATGCTGGTTTTTCAAAGCAAAATTGGATTGGATTACCCTGATTCAGATTACCAAATCTATATTACTGGTGCTCTAAAGAGCCCCTAAAGAGACAAGGTGATAGAAAGAATATGGAGAGATAGAGAGAGAAAAAAAACATTTCAATGTTTTTGCGTTAGTTCGCAAAGAACATCTGACTGGCTCATCTCTTTTGCCAATATAGTTTACAAACTGATAAAAAACACTTTAAATTAAATATAATATTTTAGTTTCATATTTACAGCTGTTTGGGGATTACTTTATGACACAAAAATCTCTTTTTTTACTTTACGGTAGGTTACAGAAAGGCTTAATATGTAGTCTAATGTCTACTTCTAATTTATTACTTTAACAGTTAAACTAATCAAGAGCAAATTAAAAAAAAATGTGTGTGTGTATGTATATTACATGATAAAAATGTTGTATTTTTTTTACCAGTTTTAAAGTTTAATTATATTTTTGTTCCTGAAATCCACCCTTCTGATGGGATCAGTAAAATCCAGATTTTTTTGGATCAAAGGTATCCCAATCTTACTAAAAAATTTTGAACAACACAAACTGATGATTTTATCCAGATCAAAACCAAGATTGGATTTTGTGATCTAATCTGATTTTTTTTTTTTTTCTTTTGAGCAACCCATTTTCAAAATTTGATCCAATCCGATAGCACAAATCCAATCAGATTACTTTTGAACAACTGGCCCCAAGACCTCATATTTTTGACTAATGATGCTGTTATTTCTTAAATATAAGGACTAAGTTTACATTCAGAGTTAAGGAAAGTCTACATAAGTGAGTCTTCAGAACTACCAGTGGGCATTTAGAAAGAGCTGTAAAACATCATAGTGTTCACTGCTGTTTGTGTTGCAGAAGGATGGAGCAGATCCGTTTGACCTGACAGAGGTTTTGGCGGAGCTGCAGAGGAGTCAGAGGCAGGAGCTGTGGGAGAGACAGCTGAAGTTACTGCAGCACAGCCTCACTGCTCACCCTCCAGAGCGCTGGATCACTGGGGCTGAGGAGGATGCGGGCGACATGGAGGTGGAGATTTCTGAGGAACAGGTCAGACTTCTGATGTTTCGAAAGAGACAGAAAACCAAGAGCCTTTTTGGGAACATTTCAAAATGACAGTGAACATGACTTCAACAAGTACAACATGTCCCTGGATCAACATCCCAATCAACCAATCAGATTTGAGAGACAAGTTTACAGTTTATGTCAAGTTTAGGCTTACAACCAGGGTTAGGTGCTTCTACATCATTGTTATTCACCTATCATTTCCCTCTGATTTTAGGGATAAGTTATGGGTAGGGTTAGGTTTAGGGGTGGGATATGGCTAGGATGAAATTCAGACAGGAATGTTGTTCCAGGATCAACAAAGTATGTTGACCCAGCAACATGTTACTTGGCAAAAGCATGGTGAACCAAAATGTCAGATAGTTTGTTGTTTATGTTTCCTTTCAGATACAAACCATGGCAGTAATAGAGGGTGTCACCATTGTGTCTACAGTCTCTGTAGACATTTTGCAGGAAAATGACACTTATACCTCTCTTCTCAACTGTGCCCATATGCTAAACTGTAAGTATTTACATATAATGTAACTCTTTAAGCATCTAGTCATTACAAATCCTTATAAAAGTATTGATCTTTAAGGGGTTTTCTTATTCTGTACAGTAGATTTAATATTTATATTTCATATTTCACCAACTTTAAACAATTTGTGGATGCTTAATAATTTTATAAAATGTTTATAAATAAAATCAATCAAATATATAATGTGGATGTATATTAAATGTTAGCTTTTACTAACATTAAAAAGTTTTTTACTGTTTTTGCAAGAAGTCTCTTCTGCTCCCCAAGGCTGCATTTATTCAATCAAAAACAAAACAGTAAAATCCGTAATATTGTGAAATATGATTACAATTTTAAATAACTGTTTTCTATTTTAACATATTTTAAAATGTTATTTATTCCTGTGTTAAAGCTGAATTTTCAGAAATCCTTCAGAAATTATTCTAATATGTTGATTTGCTGCTCAAGAAATATTTCTTATTATAAATGTTGAAAACAGTTGTGCTGCTTAATATTTTTGTGGAAACTTTTTTTTCAGGATTCTTTGATGAATAGAAAGTTCAAAAGAACAGCATTTATCTGAATAATTTTGTAACATAATTATTTTTACCATCACATTTGAACTATTTAAAGTGTCTTTGATGAAGTATTAAAAGTATTTCTTGAGAAAAAAAGACAAATAGTTATATAGTATGTATTTCTTTCTACGTTGTCTTTTTCTCCAGGTATAGAGAGTGCTTTGCCACTGTCTCACACACCCCTCCAGCAGGCTATTCATTGGCTGTTTGAATGCTGGTGGAGGCGGGATCTAAATGGGAAAGAGGAGCTTGGTTGGACTGCTTTCCTTGTCTGTTTGGAGAACACAGTTACACTTGAGAAACCGGTACTAGAATTACTTTATATGCAGATATGACATTATTATATTAACAGGTGTATCATTAGATTGATACCATTTTCTGTACTGTAGATGAGCATTGTGTTGATTCTTTTTGGCTATGTTCCCAGGTCAGTGAGCTCAGAAGGCTCTGTACTCTGCGAGAGGTACTTCTCAGTGTGGACTTTGCATCTGAAAGAGGTCAGCAGGTCATTGATCCTCTGCTCCAGTGCTTCTTCAAGGCCTCTCATATTAAACAAGAAGAGGTTTGTGTATATGTTTCTGTAGGCTCATGAGTTTGAGAGATTATTTTCTATGGGAGATCATTTTATGTAACTGTTTATTGCTCATTTTTCAGGGGAAACGGTTCCTTGCCTTCCTTTTTTCTTGGAATGACAACTTCATTCGGATGATTCATGAAACTATTAAGAATCAGCTGCCGTTTTTCCCAAAGTATTTCATACACTCATGACCTCTTGTTTTATAATGCTAAAAAGAACACTCAGTAACTTTTTTATGTGACAGTTCTGTAATAACCTTCACATATTTATCAGACAAACAATTTTAGAGTGGTATCTGCAGACTCTGCCATTGTTAAGTCTTTCTAAGTGGACTGTACAATGGTTTTGTTTGATCTGCTATTTCTTTTTATCTTTGTGGTCATTCTTTTTTTTTTATACACTACCTGCAGAACTCTGTCTGTTCATGTGGCTGAGATTTACTTCAGAGCATGGAGGAAGGCTTCAGGTCCTTCTCTGGAGGAGATTGAGTCCACCTGCATCCAGGACTTAATGCAGCACGCTGTGTTGCTGCACAGAAACTCACCTGTACACAGCAAAGTCAGACAGGTCAGAAACCACATTTCCTCTTAATTACAATGAAGTGGATCATTAAATTGAGGATGTGAACTTATAAATGTTCAAAAGTTTGGGGTCAGTAAAATGTTTTAATGTTTTTGAAAGAAGTCTCTTATGCTCACCAAGGCTGCATTTATTTGACCAATATTTTTACAGATAACAATATTTATCAATATCAAAAAATGTATTAGAATATTATTGTATTATATTATATTCAATTTTATTTCAAAAACTTTAAAATAACTTGAATCGAATCAAGGTCAGAATCAAATCAAATCAAGAGCTTATGAATCTGAATTGGATCGTGAAAAAAAATCTGTCAATGCCTAGCCCTACCTGTGAATTTTCAACATCATTACTCCAGGCTCTAGTTCACATGATCCTTAAGAAATTATCATTTCTTATTAATATCAATGTTGACAACAGTTATGCTACTTAATATTTTTGGGAAATCACTATAAATGTCTTTGCTGTCACTGTTTGATAAATGCAATAAGTCCTTGCTAAATAAAAGTATGTTTTTACTTAAAAAAAAAAAAAATTATCTTACTGACTCCAAACAAGTGAATATGCTTATGAAAGCCCTGCCTTAAGTTCATGATATACTGCTAAATTTGTGCTGGTGCCATTGTAAGGATTCTTAAGCTGAAAATGACACAGAGAAATCAATCAGAAGGCTCATTTGATACTTACAGGGAAGATTTGACAACTAGAACAGATAAATTAGTTATCTGAATTTGAAACAATTCTTTGCTGTTAGTGAAAAATTGTCACTTTCTCTCTATGTAGATCCTTACTTATTTCCACAAGCAGAAGTTTCGCGAGGGAATCGATGAGATGCTACACAGACTCTACAAGCCAATTCTGTGGAAAGCATTAAAGGTAGATCAAAAATCAGTGTTGTTTTATTGTGCTTATGCTTTAAATATCCTGTATTGCCTCAATGAAATATATCACCTTGTTCATTTGGATATGTTTCTAATCATTTTAAACAGGCCACTAATGCTGAGGTTCGTGCCAATGCCACACTGCTCTTTACTGAGGCTTTTCCCATCCACGACCCCAGCATGAGCAGTGAGATGGTTGACCAGGCTGTTCAGAAACAACTCGATTTACTGTTTGTATGTCAACAGCTGATTCTATATTGCATTATTGATATTTTGTAATATTTAAGTAGAGGGTTCAGTGTGTGAAAGTAGAGTACAACAGACCCCACCAACTTTTTCAGCGGCCTTGGTTCTGGCAGTATTTTTCCCATAGGGATTTTTAAAGTCTTTGTTTAAGAGTTATAAGCCATGAACCAAACCAACCAGTGATGAAGTGAATCACAATGTTACAAACTTTGATTTGAAGCAAAAAAGTATTTATAAATAACACAGCTTTAATGAGGGGAAAAAACTACAATCTCAAGAAGCATTGTGAAAGACATAAAATATAAAACTACTGATTTAAAGATTGTAGTTGATTATATATATATAGAAACTTATATACATATATAGAAATATTTAAGTAGTTTGGGAGTGTAGGTCGGCTAACCTTTGTTCTTTTGGATTCTCTGATTGGGGGGAGCTTTCTTTGCAGTGTCATGGTTAACATAGTTTTTCACAAGGAATTCCACTGTTGAACATGATTATAAACAAATTATGAAAGTTGAAATAATGCAGTCTAATGGCTTAAAAAACCTGAGCATGGTCTGTCTTTAACACTTTAGAAGTTATTGTTAAAATCAATTGCCCTGTGGAGAAAATGAATGGGATTTTTACTGCCAGAACCTGACTGTTGCACTTAAAAGCAGTCAAAAAAAAAAAAAAAAAAAAAGATATCAGTAGCTAATACCGCTATCAGATTTACTCTTTGTGTCTCAATAGGCTCTCCTTGATGACCCCCAGCCCCTCGTGCGCTCTTCAGCAGTGCTTGGAGTTTGTTCTGTTCTAGGTCGTTGCTGGGAGGTCATCCCCTCCACGGTCATCACTGATCTCCTGGAGAAGCTTATCCTGCAACTGGCTAATGATACAAGCTCTCCAGATGTCCGCTGCTCCGTCTTCATGGTAAAACCCCAGGCTGTCTGTCATTCACTTGAGAAAAGTAATCAGAGAGAGATGGGAAGCAATTGCATGGCATCTTTCCAGTTTTGCAGTAGAACGCAAATTAAAACCATTTACAGATTGAGGAAGGACACTTGTCTTCTGCTCTATTTTCAGTGTGATTTATTCATTTAAGAGCTTCAAACTAAAAGGCTTTTTAGGGGTAATGGAATGTACCAAATCATTAATTTATAATTCAGAAGTTAGCACTGCTTACAGAATCATTTTAACCTGAAAGACAAAATAAATTTTAAATGAATATGTTCACAATTCAGTTGATCTTTTGTTCTTATAGCTTAGCAACAGTAAAATACTAGCCTCAATTTTTGTGTAATGATATGAAGAACTTGACATGGTCTATATATTTTGTGCATGACTAAGCCTTATTATAGCCTGTTTGCTTGCTCTGCAGTGCATGTCTATAATTCTGGATAACAGTTTAAGCCATCCACTCATGGAAAAACTGTTGCCTGCATTGAAGAGCAGCCTCCATGACAGCTCTGAAAAGGTGCGTGTTGCCTTTGTGGGCATGCTTCTCAAGATCAAGGGTGTACGGGCAGCCAAGGTAAGAGTTTAAACCAAAATGTATTGTTTTTATTGACATTATATGGTACTTCATTTGTTCTCTTAGCAAATCTGATGTCTTTAGTTGAGTTAAAATGTTCATTTAAATGGAATATTTGTGTATTTATTTATGCCTATTTTTTCCCTCCTCATCATTCTACAGTTTTGGAAAGTTTGTTCCCTTGAGCACCTGCTGGCTCGATTGGAGATGGACTCTCCTCCTGTCTCTAAACGAATTGTCAACCTCCTTTTCAACTCATTCTTTCCAGTCAACCAACCAGAGACTGTCTGGTGTGAGCGATGCGTCACCCTGATTCAGACAAATCCTGGAGCTGCTCGCAAGTTTTACCAGCATGCCTATCTGTACACGGCTCCTGCTAATATAGGTTAGATTGCTTTAGATACCCCAGTAAGCTTTCTTAATATGAATTCTGTTTTATATTGTGTTGTGTTTGGTTTTGTCATTTTGAAGTACAGTATGTGTCACTATTAACTCCAGTATGCTTTCTCTTTGTAGTCAAGCTGATGCTGGTGATCCGAAAGTGTCTGAATGTGTGCATTCAAAATGCAGGAGATAATGAATTTGCATCTAGCAATAAAGAAAACAGCACGGTGAGACTACATATACATACACTACTGTTTAAAGGGGGGGTATCACACACAGTTTCTGCCAATCTCATGTTAATCTTGAGTACCTATAGAGTAGTAGTGCATCCTTCATATCTCCAAAAAGTCTTTAGTTTAATCATATTTATAAAAGATACATACGCTGTACCGAGTATTTCCGAAAACAGCCGAGTGCCTGGAGGCGTATCCTGTAAGTGGAGCTAGAGTCACGAGTATGCGCAGCTTAGTGATGTGTGGAGATCGTCTACAAGCTATCAATGGTCAGCTAAACAACTGTATTTAAACACGCAATACACCATCGCATTATCCATGGATAACTTTTGAATCACTATAATGAATATAGCGTATAAATGATGAATAATGAATTTATTAATTCACTACGTTCGTGTTGTTTACATTATATGCACTTAGGTGCCTATTGCCAACAAAACAGACATTTGAAGCAGTTTTTCTCACCACCTGCGGTTCCGACTCATGACCGGGATCATTATCGCTGTGACCGCTCCATCTTTCAGTTTCAAACGATCTGTAAATCCAGCGTAGAACTGGGCCTTGTTTATAAAACCATAAGCGCCGATCCTGAGGGCTCGAGCAGCCACGGAAAAACACGAGATATTCTCCATTCATTTTAACCAATAAAAAAGTGATTGTAACTATCAGTTTCTATGGTTATTTTAATAACAAATATCGAGAGCGCGTCAATGTAAAGTGTGAGAACAAATCTCTCAGCTCCAACACTGGGTTCTTTGGGAAGCAAGGTTATCTTTCCCTCACAACCAAAAACACACTTCTTTGGTGACATTGTTGATTTCGTGCAGTCCTATGACCTGTGCAGCGCTGCTGACGACTTCCGTAAACCCGAACGCGCGTTGATAGGCATGCTTTTGCTCTCTCGCTCTGGTCGACGTGTGCGCGCGAGTGCCCGTACCAGGAATTCTGCCCCCGTTGACGTCACTCAGGCCGATACTCGGAAAAAAAACCGAAACCTGTGATGATTTGGAAGAGAATTTTTGGAACAGAAATACTCCGTCATGCGTCCAACTCATGTTTTGAAACTTTGGCCATGTTTAGCATGAGAATCCAACTCTTTAACAGTGTTAATAAGTCAGAATACTTGAAATAGCATTATACCCCCTTTAAAAGTTTGAGGTCTGTACGATTTTTGTTTGTTTTTCGAAAGAAACCTCTTATGCTCACCAACAATACAGTAAAAACAGTAATATTGTGTAATATTATTACAATTCAAATAAATGTTTTCTATTTTAATAATTATTTGAAAATGTAATATATTCCTGTGATGGTAAAACTGAATTTTCAGCATCATCATTACTAATCTTCAGCGTCACATGATCCTTCAGAAATCATTCTAATGTGCTGATTTGCTGCTCAAGAAACATTTCTTATCAATGTTGAAAACAGTTGTGCTACTTGATGTTTTTGTGGAAACAGTTATCTTTTTTCCAGCATTCTTGATGAATAGAAAGTTCAAAAGAACAGCATTTATTTGAAATAGAAATCTTTTGTAACAATGTGAAGGTATTTATTGTTAATTATTTTATCAATTTAATGCATCCTTGCTGAATAAAAGTATTAATTTCTTTAAAAAAATATCTGACCCCAAACATTCAGATGGTAGTGTACATACATTTAAAGGCCTATCAGCATTCAGATTAAGTGTTTTCCACAATATCCTAGACACTGCCGAGCAATGATGGGTAACTTCAAACAACTACAAATAATAATGCTTATGATTGTTATTGTCGCTAGATGTTGGAGGATGTTCTCTCAGTGCAGGACACTGCCTCCATGGCCAGCCTGCTGGAGATCCTCGTCATTCTGTGGAAAAGTGTTCAGAAATCACTCATGGCTAACCAAGAGGCCTTCAAGTACACCACATCAAAGTTTGCATCTGTTCTGCCCCAGTATCTTAAAATCTTTCAGGTAAGAGGCACATTCACAAAGGGAACCAAAGGACGATTCAAAGAGCAAAGCTGCACACTGTAATCACATCTTTAGAGCTGATGCAATATGGTTGCAACATGATGCAGTTGTGTATGTATGTGTGTGTGCAGGAGGAGCGGTGTAAAGCCCCTCTCATTCTTCTAGCCTCTCTACTTCCTGCCACTGCTGTTCCAGCTCTGAGGTTAGTAGGACTCTCCCTTTGAACAACCCCTAAATGCAGCTTACATTGTTAAATGCCCCATTTTAAAGGAATAGGGCAGCCAAAAATGAAACTCTTTGAGAGATGAATTTTCTGAATTGTCATTTTTGGGGGAGCTATTCCTGCAAAGAACAGTTCAATGAAGAAAAGAGCTTTTCAAAACCTCCTTTCCTGCTGAGCGTCTAACACAGTCGGCATGGTGTCTCAGCCATCTCCACAGAACAGCAGGTTGGCTCAAAAGTGAAATGCCAATTCTGATTCTCATTTGATCCGAAAGGCGTCCTTCAATGCTGGTGGGATTGAGTGTATTTTTCAAGGCTTTAGAGCGATCTGTAGGACATTCTGGGGGTACTGCATGACTGTGTGTTCTTCTCTGCAGGAGTAAAGTGATGTCTAACTTGAGGAGTTTGAAAGCGGGCACCGCTGTGGCAGCATACAGTCAGTCGGTGGAGTGTGTCTGTAGCTGGGGGCAGATCAGCCATATTGTGGAGCTGATAGAGAACTGGCTCACGGAGGCCTCACCTGTGAAAGTGGTAAATGTTGTGTAAAGTGTCCTTGTCCAGGGCTCTAGACTAACATTTGAGAGCAGTGGCACTAGTGCCACCAAGTTATAAGGATGGTGGCACCAGCACCGGTATGGCAGGGGGTATTAATAATACATGTATTGTCTCTTGGAAATGCCTTCAGCTGGGATGCGGATGTTAATTTATTTACATTAACAAAACAGTAACATCTGTAAAAACAAAAATGTAACCACCTAATTTTTAAAGGCTAAAATTTAAATATGCTGACTGAATTAAGACTCTACTCTTATTAAAATTGGTCTTCCATGGTATCATAAATTTGTAGATAAGGATAACCACAGGTAAAACCACGCATGGCACCTCATTATCAACATTAAAACTATATGGATTTTATTTGTTATGAAAAACAGTAACCTAAACACATTTAGTATAAATACAAATGCTACTATAAACTACTATAGCTTAATAACAAAAAAAATACTGTAATTATATTCCATTACCCCTTTAATGCATAAGCTACACGTCTACATTAATAATAAAATAAAATTCACTATTAATATCCCACATTTCTGCAACAATACCATGTTTACAGTTAGTGTTGCTACAGTAAATCTAAACTAGTTTTAACCACTGAGACATTTGTGGTGTATATCGGAGAATTCAGCGCCAAACCCGAACACTTCACACAGTGCTGTTTTAGTGGTCACGTGATTGAGACCTGTCAGCATGCAAATGCATTTGCTTTTGCACTGAGCTGGTAAATGGTCCATGTGGTGCCGTTCAAACTAGCAGTGCTGTTTCGTTTCACTTTTGGTGTGTTTGCTGTTTATGGTTTTTCATACACATCAGAAATGGCACCGCTTATCAAATTGGTAGTGGCACTAGTGCAACCTCTAACAATTTAGTCGCACTGGCAGGAAAAAAGGTCGCAAAATGCAACCATTTAGTCGCAGTCTAGAGCCCTGTTGTGGGGGTTCATTAGCATTTTATGGTGTTTTAATATCCTCTATGATCACTCTCTAATCAGCAGAGTGATGAAGATACGTCGGGCAAAGTGCATTTTGATGGGCTAGATGAGTCAAAGCCAGATCTGGGCCTGGACTATCTGGATTATCTGCTCCTGCGCCCTAAAACACGAGACTGTCTTCTCACGCTGCCGTTGGATCAGATCAGACCACTCCATAAAGCCCTCAACAAATGGAAGGTACCATAGACATGAGGTTTGATGATTACTATTAGAGAGAATTGGTGCAAGCGTGTCGTTTCGTGTTATTACTGTAATTAGTTACAAAGTAAACAAGGTAATTGCAGGGTTTTAGCAGTCTTGCTTTGAAGATAATTCTGTACAGATCTGTTTGGCTACATGTCGTGATGTTTTTGCCCTTATTATACTTATCAAAACACTGTGATGAGCTTACAGAATTGTTTTGTTCAAGAAAAGTTATGTTCACTGAGGTCTTGAGATTACATTACAATTTTTCTACCTCTACCTTAGGTGAAGTGTTTTTTTTTTTTTTTTTTTTTGTTTTTAGGTTCTTTTTTATGCTTAGAGATCCTAAAAACTGAATCCATAATGTACCATCAATTCGGAACTATTGTCATTGCTCTTTTATATTTGTGTCCAGTCGCTGCTATTCTCCTCTCTGAGTGGATCAGAGGTCAGTGGGGCAGTCATAGAGACAGCACTGAGAGCTTTTGTCGTCCATGGCAGACTTAGTATCCACCTTCAACACAAAGTGAGTATACAGCCATAACCTCATTGCATGAACTCTTTGAGTCCTTCACACACCAAACAAAGCAATCATACACTGAACACACTCAGACAAATGATGTTATTAGGATGTGAAGAGAGGTTTAAGAAAAATAAGTTGTCATTCAGTACATTACCTATAAATTATCATGAGGTGACATGAAACAAATTCATTTCAGCAGTTAAAGCAGGTCTCAGGATCTCAAGCCAATACTACTGTTTTGACATTCTGTGCTGAACCGTGCAAATGGTTTCCATTAGACATAACTGAGATTTCATGAACTACAGATCAAGCAGTGTTTGCTTGCATGCTCTGGAAGCTCACTTTTAGATTGAACACATAAAACGGTTTCTGCACCTGTTTCTGATCCTACAGTACCCAGAGGAGCGGGAGTTCCTCAAATCCCTGGAGGAATCTGTGTCCTGGGTAGAGAAGAAAGTGCTTCCTTTCCTGGCTAACTCCAGCAGTGAGCAACAGCTGTATTTAAGCAGGAAGACAGTAGAAGTGAGTGGCATTTTTTTTTTTTTTTTTTTTTTGGTAATTTTTCTTTGGCAAATGTATATCACTGATATCTCAATTTATTTTCATTTTATTTAATAGTAAAATGATCTCTGTAAGATTTTTTTTTTCTATTCATCAAAGAATCCTAGAAAAAAAATGTATCACGGTTTCTACAAAAATACTAAGCAGCAAATCTGTTTTCAACATTAATAATAAGACCTGTTTCTTGAGCACCAAATCAGCATATATAATTTCTGAAGAATCATGTGACACTGAAGCCTGGAGTAATAGCTGCTTAAAATTCAGCTTTAAAATATTAATACACAAGTCCTAATCCTAAAAATAATCCTTTGTTTCACAATTTTACAATAAATCGTGCGGACACGTGATTATGCATGTGACTTATTTCCCCTCTTGTATCATTGCCAGAGTTCTTTAACAGTGTGCAAGAATGTGCTGCGGGTTTCTGTAGGAGACAATGATTTCAGAGACCACTTACTGCAGCACGTTGCCTCTGTACTGCAGACAGGTGAGTCCTTTAGTATTCATACTAATTCAGGGCCCAGTGATTGCATTGTATTTATCAAACTGGGAAAAAAATTGACAGATTTATGCATTTAATCAAGATGCAATAAAATGTTTGACAATAGCATAATATTTTTTATCACAATTGTGTGTGTATGTGTGTTCTTATAGAGAAAGGATACATATGCACTCCTCATGTGCTTGCTCTGCTTACTGAGGTGGCACAGGGCTGCCTTTCCCATAAACCTGAGGGGCAGGAAGATCAACTGTCACTCACTATTCGCATTTTGACCAACATCTTCCAGAAAATTGTGGAGATCATAGCACATCGACTGCGTAAAGACAAGGAAGAGGGTCAGCAGGTGAGACGTTAAGGTCTTCCTCAAGCACTTTCATTTCTGGGTGTTTCTGGATGTGTTTAACAAACCTGTGTGCACATGTGAATATTTATACTGAATTTAGTATCATTTAAAATATGGCTGACATTTCTACCTGACAACATTTCTTTCTAACACTTCATTTCATTCAACACTTCATTCAATGCCTTTCTGTATGTATGTTTAGCTGTGTTGCTCTTCTGAAGAAGCTCTCCATGACTTCCTGCTGGTGACTAAGTTTACAACTGAGAGGTCAGAGTTTATCACAGGAGTCTTCTCATCACTCTGTGCAGCAGTTATTATTGATATCAGCCGTACATTGCAGAAGGTAAATCCGCTAATAATTTATTTTGGTATGCTGTTAGTGTGATGTTTGGGTGGCATTTCTTCCTTTTCTTTTAAATTGAAACATTTGTTGAGCTCAACGCTATAGCATTTCTTCATTTTACTCAGGTATAATGTTTGTCAAAATGACCGATTAAAAAAAGAAATGTTTTGTTCTTGAGACGAAATAAAACCGTAACCAGCGTGGAAGAGCTGTCTAAAGCCATGTATAAAATAAGTTGAAGGATAAAAGAAACTAATTGTGACACAGAAGAATAAATGTAGAAATCAGCAATTTGATGTTTCTACATGCAGATCTCTCATGTGGAAGAGGTACTGACACCAGAGACGGTTAATGACCTTCCACCTCTCTCAAACACCATACTCAAAGTGACGCTCAGATCTCCTGCTGTTACCAGGTAATATGAAGCACCAGCTAGAACTAAAAGCCCTTTATTTTTACTAAAATTGAACACTTCTGAATGATATTCTGATATGTTCTAGGTTTTTTCTGTCTGAAATGAGCTCCTCTATAGAGTCAGAGGCTATTGATAGTATCACACAATGGGCTGCAGTTACACACATTCTGACCATCATCAAACAATGTAAGTTTTTTTTGTTACTCTGGTCATTTTTATAGATGTAGTTCTAAAAATTCTAAATATAAAATAATAGCAGAGTCGATAATACTTCGGTATGGGGAATAATTATCACTTTTAACTAGTTACTTATTAGCCTGCATATTGGCTGTATATTAGTGCTTATAAAGCAAATATTAATGCCTTATTCTGCATGACCATATTCTACATCCCTTAATCCTGCCCAATACCTGAAGTTAACCACTACAACTACCTTACTAACTATTAATAAGAAGTAAATTAGGAGTTTTTTGAGGAAAAAAAGTAATAGTTAATAGTGAATATGTGTTCCTCAAATTAAAGTGTTACCGCAGAGTCTACACCAACACTAATAGTAGCAGCACAGAGAAACAATATTGTTGGAATCACTTTCATGAAAGATAAAAATGTTGACAACCAATCAGAATCCATCCTGCTTTAAAAGTTTGAGCATTTAAAGCGTCAGATGACAGAACTGCAGCACAAACACGATAATGTCCATTGGTGTGGACGCTAATATAGTTATCATTATAGTTATCGTCCTTAGATAGTACCTGAATTTTTGATAGTAAAACTTTTAGCTTTTTATAGAAAATTATTCCACTGAACACATTTTAAAAGATGTGCAATCACAATTAATTTTACACTGTCCAGAACTAAAGCATACAACAAGTCCAGTGGAGTTGGACTTGAAGAAACATTAATGATATAAAGTGAGAGATATAAGATGATATTTGAGATTATATTTGAGATATAATTCTATGAATATATGATTCTGTTTACTTTTCTGCTTTGTTCATTACAGCTGATGCATTTGTTGTGGAGTTGAAGGAAATCGCTGTGTCTGTACGCAGACAAATACAGAACCATTACAACATCTCTGCAGAAAACTCCGACAATATTCAGAGGTAAAAAAAAAAAAATGTATATGTCATATTGTGAAAGCATGCTGTACAATAAACACAATTTCACTCTCTCTCAATTTTAGGACCGTCTATGAATCGACTATCATGATGCTGAATGACATCCTAAATCCATGCCAAAAACCAAACAGTTAAACGGGCAAGCTATTAGCTAAGAGCTTTTTTCTCCCACAAAATCCATTATTCCCTTTTTTGTTTTTTCTCATCTGTATATTGTTGCATGTTTTTTTTTTGCTTTTTGTTTTTCACTCTCTACATATGGATGGATTTGATATACAAGGACATGCACTATTTAAGCAAGACTTCCATAAAACTTCATCTTGGTTCACTATAAGCAGAGTGCTCACACTGTCCATCACCCTTGATGCATCGTCATTTCATTTTCTTTTGTACAGTTTCAAACAGTTGTGTTCTTGCATTGCAGATAGGTTGTAATCTTATCAATCTTCTCAAAGTCTTTTATTTTTAAAACATGTCAGTGAATCTGGTGTCTTAAGATGATGAGATTCTTTATTTCATCAAAGGGTCTTTGATGAAATATGTCCCCTCCCATTTACATATTCTGCTTTATTATACTTAGATCCAACTAGAGTAACGTGTTGTAAAAGATTATATTTCTGCTTTTTACCTATCAAACTAGAAATGTACAGACAAGTAATTACTAAATGTTTCTGAGTTATGAATATATATGATCGAAAATTTCTATACAGTATCACAGTCTAAAATCATGGTGTGAAATAAAGAAAAGGCACATGAAATTCAGATTACTTGTGAAAAAGCTGTGTTGATTGTTTGAAGTTGAACCTAACTGTTTGGGTGGATTGACATCTACCAATTTGACAGTGACAATATTGTTCTTACATTACTCTTTCTCCATTTTGATTTCTGCTTTGTTTTTGTTTCTTCGCGTAACCGCCCTATTAAAACTCTCTCCCTTGTTTTCATTAATCATGTCATAGCTTAAAAAGTGAAGTGTTTGTGTGTCTGTAGGCATTTATTCTTCCTTTATAAGTCCACGATTTAAATTTCACTTTCTCTGCTTTTAGTGGTATGTATAGAGGTCGTTTCATATGCTCGACATATTACACATGTGGCAGGTGATTTATTGTAGTGCGTTGTTTGTCAAGTACAGCGTCGCGGTAGGGGACACAACCTTTGTGCAAAATAACGGCTCGAGAGAAAAGTAGATAACCCTTTCTCAGCCCTATTGTTTGATAAGAGAAGAGAAGAAGCGAGGTCCATCTCTGCAAACTAAAAACAACTGACCGTGCAGAAGTCATCGAGCAATCTCATGTAGCTAGTGACGTCAGTAGCTGAGGCGGGGCGCTGACCGTGGTGCTGAACGCTCCTCGCGCTTCTTAGAGTTGAGTACAGGACACGGGGTATCAGAGCATCACTCATCTCACTATCCTCCGTCACATTTGCCTCTGACCTAATTCCGCTCTAATCACATCACCCCTGAAACGTGAGAGCCGCTATGCCGAATTAACGGGAGCTGTTTGGGCTCCATGGACAGGATGGTTTCTGTGCGCGCGCTGCTCCTCGCCTTGCTGTCTGTCCACGCGCTCGCCGTTGCCATCGCGGACAGGAAATTCGGTAAGTTAGTTCAACGTGACGCCCCACTAAGTGAGTGATGTTTGTCGTTAAACGTTCTTACCTTTAGAAAAAAAAGAGCCAAATTGTGTGTACGTTAGTTTACTTAAGCGAAATTAATGAGGTTAATCACAACGGCTGTTTGCCGATAGTGATGTTTGGGTTTTTATGCAAATTAGCGGTCCGTTTATAAATGTATCCAGCTGGTTGGTTAACAGCATGGTCATAAAATCTTTCACTTTTAAGTTTATGGGTTTTGACATCACATTAGAGATGTGCTTCTGGGTCACGTGTAGCTGAATTAACATGATTGCTCATTCCCCATAAACCAATCAGGTTTTAGAGATAATAGAGGTTAAGGGCTTATACACCATCAACTTATTTATTTTTTACACTCTCAGACAGTTGTTTCCAAAATTTGTATCTAGGGGTAAAGCTGATTGTCACTGTGGCAGTATCCTTAAAGGGACAACTTTATATACCCCTAAAAGGTTCATAGGAGTACCTTAAGGGTACATATTTCTAAAGTACTAATATGCACCTTTTACTTGGTGCGTATTACTTTTTATAGTGTGCTGTCCTAGTGACAAGCTGTTGTAACCCTTAAAAGCAAAATGTTTGTATGCTCTGAGAGTGTATTTTTGTGGTTGTTGATGGTCAGCATTAGTGCTGGACACTATTTTTGATAGGATTGTTGTTCCAGGACAATCAAAAGATGCTGATCTAGCAAAATGTTCTGGTCCTTTATTAGAAAAATTGTTCATGTCTGTTTTAGGACAGAGCCTTGTTTCCTTTATCATAGAAGAGCACATAGGACAAATGGAAGATAGTTCTAGTGGTCCTCACTGACAGTGGATTACATAATCGCATTATGGTTCGTTAAAGCATCTTGGCAGGCTTCATCTTTCAAAGGCACAGGCCGAGAGCGAGAGCCAACCTCAGATGGGAAGGACCCGACTCGAGCTGTAAACAGATACGGCTCTACACGCTCCATAAACCTGTGCATTCACACATGGATAGTGAGGGAGCTTTGATCTTTGAAGACATGAATGGCTGCAAACTTTATTAAAGACTGGAGCCGTAAAATACTTGATCTGGTTTATCTGTGACATTTCCAACATATGCCATGTTCATCGAAATCTTGTTATAGGTCAGAGCTGTGGCACAGTGTTCAAGTTCTCAGTCTCTCCCTCTCTCCCTGTATCTGCTTTCTACTCTCCTATACAGTAAAGGCATATAGCAATAAATACAAGTTAAAGCAGAAATCTTGTTATAGATTTGATCATGTGTATGTATATTAGTAATTTAAGAGAATTTTAAATTTACTATTATACTCTTAAAAGTAAATGTCCCAAAAGATGGTTTTCCATTTTTGATTCCCCAAAGAAACTTTCAGTGAACAGTTCTTAAAAGAACCATGTTTTACTTAGTGTGAAGAGCATTTTAAAAATCTAAAGAACCTTTCTCCTCTATAAATAATCTTTTGCACGAAGGAAAGGTTCCAAGGATGTTAAAGGTTCTTCATGGAACCAGATCCCCAAAAAAAACCCTTTATTTTTATGAGTGTAGGACTGATTTATATGACATTTGCTACCCTGAAGGTTAAATTTATGGTTTGCAAGCCAAAAGCTAAAAAAAAAAAAAAATAGTGCTATATAGTACTAAAAGTGGTTCTTTGGCTCGTAATCATAGGGGAACCACTTTAAGTGCTGTGTAGCACCAAATCTTGGTGCTTCAGTGGTTCTTCAGCGGTTCTTTTGGGATGACTGAGGTGCTATATAGCACCGCTACCATATACAGAACCTGTTAAGTCCCTTTAGAGGTTCTTTAAGAGCCAAAGAACCACTGTTGAAGAAATAAAATGCGATATGGCACCTCTTATAGGTTCTACATAGCATCATTTGACAAAGGTGCTGTAGAGCACCTTTAAAGATATGGTGCTACATAGCACCAAAAGTGGTTCCCCTATGATTACAAGCCAAGAACCACTTTTAGTGCTATATAGCACCTTTTTTTTTTCAGAGTGTAAATCTCACCAGGCTTGTTGATGTTGGATCTGCAGTTTTCTAGAATGCACAACGTGTTACTAAACGATTAGCAAACACTCAGCTGGGTTTGCTCAGGATCGTTGTTAAGTAAGCTGTGGTTGGAAAGCAGTGCATCATTAGAGGCAGGCTCTCTCTGCGGCTGGCATATGAGGTTGGCAGAGACTGGGATGAGCGAGTTCTGTGAAGCCCTGATGAATAGAGCAGTTAAGCATCTCCAAAGAGTCTGTTGGAGGCTTATATATCACTGTACATACAGACTGATTCTAGATCTCCAACTTTATCTGTCTTTCTTTTTCTTATTTTTTAGGTTGTTCTGTATGAAAATATCTGGTAACACTTTCTATGCAGCCTGTATTTAGTATGCATTATAAATGTATTGTTAATTCATCATAATGCATGTGTAATGCCTCATAAAAACCTTATAATATGTTGTATCATCTCATAAAAGACATAACAACAGTTATAACACATTTTGGCCTGGTTTCACAGACAGGGCTTAGATTAAGGCAGGAGTAGGCGTTAGTTCAAAAATGATATTTAAGTAGCTTTTTTCAAATGTGCCTTAGAAAAAACATTAGTGGTGTGCATCTTGAGACAAAACAATGGCACTGACATATTTTAAGACATTTGCTTTCAGTTAAAACAACTCAAACATGCATTTTAGTCTGGAACTAGGCTTAAGCCTTGTCTGTGAAAACTAGCAAATAATACTTATCAATTTGTGGATATAACTTTTAAGAACAATATGAGTGGTCTTTTATTGTAAAGTGACAAATATAAGGTCTTCTTGTAAACATCCAAATTGGCTTTACAATGTGGTCAAGATTTATAAGTTGTTTGATTTTTGTTTGCTTTAAGTAAAGTAACATAAGTTAAGTCTTCTTTTAAACAGCCATAAGATATGAATGGACTATATGACACATTTGCTATATTTATTGTAATAGCAACAAAACAATATTAGATTTTGTTGTAAAAGGGTTACCAGTGAGGTTAAACCAGCTTACAATGAAATTAACATTAGCCTAACAGGAAACACATGAACATGAACAACCACTCATAAGATGTAGTAAGATACTGTTCAGATCTTAAACAATATCAAGATGTGAGAATTATAATAACTTAAGTGGATATAACATGCTGTACATTGTTTGTTTAAATTATAGTCTTAAACGTTATAACATACTCTTATAATTGTTATAATGATGTCCAATGGCATGGACACAGAATGTGCAATGCTGGATTTGTTGGATAGGAAACAGAGTGAGTCAGACCTTTCCTGTGAGATATGCAAATGGTCAGCATTCCATTTTTAAGGTTTTGTTATAGTGTTGGTGATGGTTGAATTCACAGTCAGGTTGTGTCTACGTGCACAGACAGAAGCACATTGTTATTTTTAATAAGTCCCACTGTGCATTATGTTTACGTCTCCTAATGAACATGATATAAGAGATGCTTCTTTTCCTGCATCCTCTTCAGCAGCTCAATGAACTTCCTGAGGAGATGGGGAGTGTGGAAGATATAGCTCCTCTCAAATATGCAGGAAACAGCAGAGATACAAACTGAGCTATTTTGAAATTAGAGATTATTTATGGCTCAGTTAGAATCCCTGATGCTTCCTGTACATTTGAGATGAACAATATCTCCCACGCCTGACACACCTAGCTCAAGAAGCTGCAGAAGAGGATCACACAACAGCTGACATTTTGAAATACACATAACTGACAGCATTCTTGTCTAGTCTCACTTAAAGGAATATTCTGGTTCAGTATAAGTTAAGCTCAATCAGCAGCATTTGAGGCATATTGTTGTTTATACACAGAAACATATTTTGACTTGTTCTTCCTTTTCTTCAAATCTGGGTTACAGTGAGGCACTTACAATGGAAGTGAATGGGGCAAATCTGTAAACAATACAGTAATCACCATTTTAATAGTATAGGCACAAATCGTAAACAATATGCATGTTAAAGGGTTAGTTCACCCAAAAATGAAAATTTAGTCATTAATTACTCAACCTCAAGTTGTTCCACACCCGTAAGACCTTCGTTCATCTTCATAACACAAATTAAGATATTTTTGATGAAATCCGAGAGGAATATGACTCATCCATAGACAGCAATATAATCAACACTTTTAAGGTCCAGAAAGCTACTAAAGACATCATTAAAACAGTCGACGTGACTGCAGTGGTTCAACCTTAATTTTATGAAGCGACGAGAATACTTTTTGTGCGCAAAAACAAAACAAATATAATGACTTTATTCAACAATATCCTCTCTTCTGTGTCATTCTCATACGTTGTTACGTCCAGCGCTTCCAGGTTCTACGTCAGAACGCCGACTCATTATTGGCCAGCTCCTGTGTCAGTATCACACATGTGTCGTGCTGCTCACGTGATCAGCTTTGGCCAATACTGAGACGGCATTCAGACGTAAACACGGAAGCCTTCGCTGTGCTTATTGCGGCAACTACGTAAGGATAATGACAGGGAAGAGAAGAGATTGTTGAATAAAGTCTTTATTTTTGTTTTGTTTTTGTGCACAAAAAATGTTTTCGTCACTTCATAAAATTAAGGTTGAACCACTGCAGTCACGTCAACAGTTTTAATTATGTCTTTAGTACCTTTCTGGACCTTGAAAGTGTCTGTTAAATTGCTGTCTATGGACGAGTCATACACCTCTCAGATTTCATCAAAAATATCTTAATTTGTGTTCTGAATAAGGTTTTACGGGTGTGGAATGACATGAGGGTGAGTAATTAATGAGAGAATTTTCATTTTTGGGTCAAATAACCCTTTACCATGTTTTCAGTGCAAAAAAAAAATTACTTGCTAATGTTTTCCGTGTAAAGTTATATCCAATTTTACTGGTTCATTGCTATGACAATATAAAACACTTAAAATCTTGAAACAACCGTAAAGAAAACTTTACAGCTCAAATCATATATAAGATTTACAAGACAAATTGATGTAAGTGCTTTTGGCCTCAGCTATTGGCCAAAGTCAGCTTGAAGCTATATAGAGGCTACTGTAAGTCAGAATAACCCCATTTAAACATACATGGAGAAATGGACAAAATTTAAGATAGACATGACTTCCAGTCATTTATCTCAGGCAGTTTTGAATTAAATATTTCATTATCTACCTCTATCTCCATATCTCATCCAAGCCATTCACTGAGGTCTGTTTAAGAGAGAGATTATTTCTTTGAGCCCTGTGAGGTTCAGCTTTTCAGTGCGTTTAATAAAGCTGCTGTCAGGAAGGTAGAAGAAAAGAGATAATACATTCAGGTGTGGACAGCCTATGTCTCATCAGGCTTATCTAATGGTGGGGCCTATGGCCTTTAACATTAAAATGTATTTTAATTTATGTTTAAATTGATCAGTCAAGATTAGCATATAAACAGCACCAATAAAATCTCCATTTGAGATAACCATAACAATAAATAAAATGGGGTGAATGGTAGCCTAAAGAAAATTTTCAGCATTCATTCAGAGTAATGAGCTTTACCAGCATTATGCACATTTTCCAGTTAACTGCATGGTTGTCATAATATTTAGACTTTAATTATTACAAATCCAACTTGACTGAATAAAAACACAGGTGTAATATGTATATGAGTTTGCTGCTGAGTGCTATATTTGACAATAAATTGCTTTGCCGTTCCAAGCTTTATGCTCATACAATAAAAGCCAATGAGGTTCTGTGTTGTTTTGGACCCCACTGACTTTCATTTTATGGGCAAAACCAGTTGAAACATTCTTCAAAATGGTGTTCCAAAGAAAAAGATCATACAAATTGGAAACAGCATGAGGGTGAGTAAATGACTTTTCAGTGAGCTATCCTATTAGGTATGTCAGTGTTTGTCGGCTGTTTCTCAATGAAACTGTCGTGCGAACCTCACGAAGCTCTGAGTGTCACTGCTAATTGTCTCAGTATGAAATCTGATTTGTTTTCGAAGCACTGCTTGAGCTGAATGTGTCTGTCATCCCTGTCCTGTTTTTGCTAGATGAGCTTTTGTATCTGTGTGTGGTCTTGTCATCTGTCTTTGTTGGAGTGTGAGATGGAGATTAAGTCCTTCTTTCTGCTTATGTGTGCAGACACAAGCTGTTATCTGTGAGTGTATCCCAGCATCTTTTTAGCACCCCACAGTGTCTGGCATTCTGGCATACACAGGTAACACAGACTGCCATTATCCCACACTTGGCGCAAGTAGTATATGTCTGTGTGTGTGCGCATATACTTCTCTCATATATCATCGGTGGCATAATTCATTTTACAGATTGAGTAAATAGTCTTTTTTTTTTTTTTTTTAAGATCTTGGCAAATGTTCTGTATTCTCATCACCTCAACTCCACCTGCTGTCATTTCATATGTGTAACCAAACTCTTTCAGTCACATCAGATCAACGATTAAAAGTAAACTTTACAACCTCTTGAATGTATGGTACCCCTCAGAGCTTCAATTTTATTTGCAAAAACTAAATATTCTGACTGAGGTCCGTTAGAGTCACTTTACTCTTTTTCTAAACCATAAAATAACATAAAATGACTGCAACCACATATTCATTAATGGAGGGAGCCAAATATAATAATTAAAGTCAATCAATATTGGTCGATCATTAATCCCTTAATGTCTGTGATCTCCTATTATCAAGACTAGTAGCCCGGAGCAGATTTTAACATTTGAGAAGACAATAAGAAAAGACCAAATCATAATCAATGGCAGTGGCCAGTCAAGGAACTGTGTTCATAATAAAGAAACACATCCATATGTTCAATGTATTATAGAAGAAACTCCCTGTGGACAGCATGTGAGGAGACTGTGATGTTTTTTCAGTCTTCATGTATTTCTGGAATTCCATCATGTTTGCTTCAACAAAACTGTGGGTAGTCATCTGGATAACTATTATGTAAATTCTTGAATTATTTCCCTAATGACCTAGATGTGGATGTGTTTTTCACAATTCTTTCTTAGCAGATTTTGCATTCCCCATTGACCTACATACAACTGCATCCATACAGTAGCAGTAATTTCACACTCTAGATTCAGTCCAGAAGTTTCCTGAGTTTTCAGATAATGTTATAGAGTTTGTTTTGCAGTTCAACTCAACATAAATATTATGGAATATATATATACATTAATATATTGTAGAAGGAAAGTAATGAAAACCACTAGCACAAAACTTCAGAACTTACAAACTTAAATCCAATGGTGTGTCATGCATAAGCCTAACTTTGCATTTTATTTCATTTCTCATCCTGGGGTGCGTTTCCCAAAAGCATTGTTAGCCAACTAACATCGCAAGTTCCATCGTTACTTACATAGTTCAACGATTTGGTGTTTCCCGAAACCATAGTTCAAACGAACATTTGCAAATTGCATTGCAAACTTGTGTGGTCGTGACTAGCTAGTTGATTTGTTCAACAGTGCATCATACTATGGTAGTTCAGCAGCGAGTTACATCGCTGTTCAGGAAATGCACCCCAGGCTGATTCAGGGACACAGGAACGTGACCATTCAGTTGGTCACGTTCGACGTACGTCGGACAGACCGACGAATAGGAATCTCACTAGAGAGGCCAATTTGCTTCAAGTGTAACTAAAACGAGCCAATGCACATTGGCATGCAATCATATGCAGCAGCTGCTCGCCTCGCAGCGCGGGTATTTAATGAGCAGCAGGTGCGTTGCATCTTCAGCTATTCGCTTCGGAGCCGAACATGTGTGTCTGTGTTTCTGCAAGCATGTGCCTTCTAAGACGAGTCCAGCTCTTCATACTGCTCTTTTCTTCAGGTGCGGGCGGACAGTATAGCAGCGGGGTCGCGTCCTCTCTTTCTTTTGATTATTTTTCTTTTTTGCCTTATTTGAGCAAAGCTGTTCCCAGCTGTAAACGGCTGTTTTCACGGCCGGTAACGGTGCGCTTTTGAGCGCTGAATAGCTGTTCTCACAGCTGGTAAGTGCAGCGTCTACAAAGAGAGGAGAGCACACGACAGGCTGCACACAATCCCTGTCTGTGTTGCCGCGGCCGTTCCTCTGCGTGCTTCAGCACTTTTAAAGAGCAAGTCTCTGAAAGAGCTTACACAAGTAGAGCTTGCATCTTTTTAAAGATGACATTCTACTTGTGTGTTTCTGGATGTGGTCGTTACCTGGCACCGAGGGATGGTCACGATCGCTGCATCACGTGTCTGGGCTTAAAGCACGCTGAGGCAGCGTTCGTGGATGAGTCATGTACCCATTGTGGGAAGATGACCATCTCTGAGTTGTGATCGAGACTCCAGTTCCTGCAAAGGGGCGGAGTCCCAGTGCCGCTGCCTTGGTCCGATCCTCCTCAGAGGGTTGCTTCGGGTAGCGGCACTGGTGATCTGAGGATTACAGTGAGCGCGCTTCCTTCAGGGAACCAACCCCCTAGGAACCCTCACTCCTCCTGCACTCCGCAGCCAGTAGAGCTGCCGGGGGAGCGCAGTGGGCCATCTCAAAGGTGTACACCATCCGTATCCTTCGGAGCTCCCCCCGATGACCGGATGTCGATAGCTGCATCGGAGGGTGAGCCAGATATTTCTGGAGATGACGAGTCAGCACAGTTGCCTCCTTCGGGAACGGTGACGGTGCCCGATTCGGATCCGGAGATGATGGCTTTCTTTCCCAGGCCGCCAACAGGGTCGGGCTAGTGTGGAATCCTCCACCGTGTCCCGAGCCCTCGCGGTTGGACGATTGGTATCTTAGGGTGGCGCGTGCTGGTTCTCAGCCACCCACCCAGGTTCCTTTCTTCCCAGAGGTGCATGAAGAACTCACCGGTACGTGGACGGCACCTTTTACTGCCCAAATCCGTTCCAGTGGGTCCTCCTCCCACACCACCCTTGATGGCGGTGCAGCGAAGGGTTATGCGCGCATCTCCCCTGTAGAACGGGCCGTTGCTATGCAACTGTGCCCTAACTCCACCTGGCGTGGGGAGCCGTCTCTCCCTTCCCGGGCCTGTAGGCACTCCTCGGATCTTACCGGCAGGGCTTACCGGGCCTGCGGGGAAGCCACTTCCACCTTACACGCTATGGCTTTGTTGCAGGTCCATCAGGCACTGAAGGACCTCCACGAGGGTGGTCACGATCCACAAGTTCTCCAGGAACTTCGTGCCACGACGAACCTCACGCTTCGTGCGACGAAGGTTACGGCGTGGTCAGTGGGTCGTGCGATGTCCACTATGATGGTCCAGGAACGCCATCTCTGGCTGTGTCTGGCCGACATGAGGGATACCGACAAAGTCAGGTTCCTTAATTCCCCCGTGTCCCAGACTGGCCTCTTCGGCGACGCGGTCGAGAACTTTGCCCAGCAGTTCTCGGCTGTACAGAAGCAGTCTGAGGCCATCAGTCACATCCTGCCGCGGCGGTCAGCTGCTGCTTCCACCCATCCGCCCCCGGCAGCACCTCAGCCTGCTCGTCGCCAAGGGCACCCCCCTGCGGCTGCCCCGCTCCCGCACCGCAGCAGCAGCCTCCATCCAAGCGGCGCCGTGGTCCAACCGTAGAACCAGGTAAATATTGCACAGCACACTCAGACCCCGCTCGGGCCGCCTCGCAAAGAGAGCCCCCTGAGCCGTGTCCCTGCATTCCACCTCGCTACCTCGCTGCCCCACTGCGGGTACGCCTATGGTCCCTTTGATCCCGCTTGTACGGTCTCTGCGAGCCTGGTTAGCGCTCCCCAGTCCATCTCGCTGGCTCATTCAGACCATCAGGCTCAGCTATGCGATTCAGTTTTCCTGGTGTCCCCCCCCAAGTTCAGGGGCATCCACTTCACTGCAGTGAAAGCTGTCGATGCCCATGTATTGCGGTCCTACTGGTGAAGGACGCGATAGAGCCGGTCCCTCCAGCCGATATGAGGTCAGGGTTTTACAGTCCCTACTTCATAGTACCAAAGAAAGCGGTGGGTTACGACCGATCTTGGACCTGCGAATTTTGAATCGGAGCCTCCACAAGCTACCGTTCAAAATGCTCACACAGAAACGCATTTTCGAGTGCATCCCCCCCCAAGATTGGTTTGCAGCGATCGACCTGAAGGACGCGTACTTTCATGTCTCAATTCTCCCTTGACACAGGCCATTCCTGTGCTTTGCATTCGAGGGTTGACTATATCAGTACAAGGTCCTACCCTTCGGGCTGGCCCTGTCTCCCCGCATCTCCATGAAAGTCATGGAGGGAGCCCTTGTTCCCATGAGAGAACAGGGTGTTCGCATCCTCAACTATCTCGACAACTGGCTTATTCTAGCTCAGTCTCGGGTTCAGTTGTGCAAACACAGGGACCTGGTGCTCAGTCACCTCAGCCAGTTGGGCCTTCAGGTCAACTGGGAAAAGAGCAAACTATCCCCTGTGCAGGGGATCTCTTTTCTCGGTATGGACTTGGATTCAGTCGAACAGACAGCACTCCTCACAGAGGAACGTGCTCAGTCGGTGTTGAACTGCTTGAATATGTTTAAAGGCAGGACAGAGGTCCCACTGAAATTCTTTCAGAGGCTCCTGGGCCATATGGCAGCCGCAGCTGCTGCATTGGCACATCAACTGCCTAACTCGCCCGCCATCTCCTCTTTTGAAGTAAGAAGCATCTGAGGTCACTTCACTCTATTCATGTTCCTGGTGTGCTCAACCATGGAGAGTGGCGACTCCACCCCCAGGTGGTCCAGCTGATTTGGAGAGAGTTCGGGGAGGCTCAGGTAGACCTGTTGCCTCGCCAGAAACCTCTCACTGCCGGTTGTTTTACTCCCTGTCCGAGGGAACACTCGGTACAGATGCACTGGCACACAGCTGGCCCCGGGGCCTTCACAAATATGCATTTCCCCCAGTGAGCCTACTTGCACAGACCTTGCGCAAAGTCAGGGAGGACGAGGAGCAGGTCCTGCTAGTGGCGCCCTATTGGCCCAACCGGACCTGGTTCCCGGAACTCTCGCTCCTCTCGACAGCCCCTCCCTGGCGCATCCCTCTGAGGAAGGACCTTCTTTCTCAGAGAAGGGGCACCCTTTGGCACCCGCGTCCAGACCTCTGGAAACTCCATGTCTGGTCCCTGGACGGGACGCTGAGGTTCTAGGTGACTTACCCCCCGAGGTATATAACACCATCATTTCGGCACGTGCACCGTCTACGAGACGTGCCTACGCCTTGAAGTGGAACCTGTTCGTCGAGTGGTGCTCTTCTCGCCGAGAAGACCCCCAAAGATGTTTGATCAGAGTTGTGCTTTCCTTCTTGCAGCAAGGGTTGGAGCATAGGCTGTCTCCCTCCACCCTCAAAGTTCATGCTGCCGCTATATCTGCATACCACGACCACATCGATGGCAAGTCTGTTGGTAAGCACAACCTGGTCATCAGGTTCCTTAGGGGGGCGAGACGGTTGAATCCTCCTCGACCTCCCTCCATACCCTCTTGGGACCTTGCTCTGGTGCTTCGAGCACTCCAGAATGCTCCCTTTGAGCCCTTGCAGTCAGCAGACTTAAAGATTCTGTCGATGAAGACTTTGCTGCTGGTTGCATTGGCCTCCATCAAGAGGATAGGGGACCTGCAGGCATTTTCGGTCGATGAATCATGCCTAGAGTTCAGGCCGGGCGATGGCCACGTGGTACTGAGACCCCGGCCTGGCTATGTGCCCAAGGTTCCTACCACTCCCTTCAGGGACCAGGTAGTGAGCCTGCAAGCGCAGGCCCCAGAGGAGGCAGACCCAGCCCTGGCTTTGCTCTGTCCAGTTCGCGCTTAGACAGAACTCAAAGCCTCAGGACCTCAGACCAGCTCTTGTCTGTTACGGAGGCCAGCAGAAGGGAAAGGCTGTCTCCAAGCAGAGGATGGCCCACTGGATAGTGGATGCCATCGCCTTGGCTTACCAAGCACAAGGCGTGCCCTGCCCACTCAGGTTGCATGCTCACTCTACGAGAGGTGTTGCATCCTCCTGGGCGCTGGCTCGTGGCGCCTCTCTGGGCTGGGCGACACCTAACACATTCGCTAGGTTCTATAGCCTTTGTGTCTAGCCGGTCTCCTCCCGTGTTCTCACCTCAGGTCAGAGGCACAGAGAGGCCTCGGCTTAGTGTCAGCTTGCTGCGCTACATGCGCTTATTACTCCAGAGAGTCCCTACAAGGCAGACCCTGTTGAGTCCTCCAATCTCACTTTGGCAGCCGGACATGGCGGAGCGTCTGGCGCCAGGCCTATACTCCGTTGTATCCTTGAGAACTGGATTTAGGCTGGGTACCATGTGTGTGACCCTACAGGGATCCCATATCTTTAGTTCCACGGTTGCTCCTAAACGAAGCCCGTGTCTTTCCCTCTGGGAGAACCCACCTCTCATCAGGTTGGAGTCACCCCAGTACTTCCATATGTAGTATAGCCCTACGGGGTTAGTCCATATGTACTTCTCCACATAACTCCTTCAGGGAAGGATGTGGCTTCCGCAGCGTTCCTTTCCCAGCAAAAGGGTACGCTTTCCCAGTGTTATCCAATAGTCTCACTGAATGGGTTTTTGGGGAACAGCAGTGATCGACACTCTCTGTGTTAGCCCTGTCCCACCGTCCTTAGGCAAGGGGGTTCAGGTGGCTTGCAACAGAGCGCTGGAAGGGGGCAGCTCCTGTGGCGCTTTGGTAGGGATTCGTATTCGTCAGTCTGTCCGACGTACGTCGAACGTGACCGACTGAATGGGAACATCTCGGTTACATAGGTAACCCTCGTTCCCTGAAGGAGGGAACAGAGACGTACGTCTCGTCGCCACAGTCGCTGGACCCTGCTGATGCTGCCGCCTAACCTGTTCAGCTCCTCAGCGAAAACCTGAAGATGCAACGCATCTGCTGCTCATTAAATACCCACGCTGTGAAATGAGCAGCTGCTGCATATGATTGCATGCCAATGTGCATTGGCTCGTTTTAGTTAGACTAGAAGCAGATTGGCCTCTCTAGCAAGATTCCTATTCGTTGGTCTGTCCAACGTACGTCTCCGTTCCCTCCTTCAGGGAACGAGGGTTACCTATGTAACCGAGACGTTTTCATGTACTTACTGACAATAGCAATATTTTGTTCGGAGCCCAAGAGATCTTTTTGCTGGCTGAGTAGCTGGATATTTGCACATTTTCCTTTCTTAAAGAGTCACTTTAATAGGTATTATTTTGCACTATGGCACAGTGTTCTAAAATTGTTGGGTTCTTAACGAGGACATTTTGGTACTAATGGACGTTCAGACTGTTGTACTAGATGCAAATTCATTTTTTACCTCAGGAGAATCTTCTGGAATATTCCTCTGAATATTCTGAGCTCAGTTAATCTCAATCGACAGCCCTTTTGGCATAAATGTTAATTACCACAAAAATAATTAATTTCCAGTGATCCCTTCTTTTATTTAAAAAAAAAAAAAAAACCTCTGGGTTACAATGAGGCACTTAAAATGGACGTGAATTGGGACAAACCATAAATCTTTAGTGTTTCAATAGCTGTAGACATAACGTATGTTAACATGAATTTAGTACGTAAAAAATCACGTAATATCCTTTTCTTAGTTTAATTTACATCCAATTTGACATGATAATGCAATGGCTAAAACAACTTTAAAAATCACTTTATTTATTACTTTTGAATCGGAGCCTATTTTTTAAATAATTATGTTATAAACACTGTTGATTATTGAACCCTTTAACATACACTTAACTTGTATTATTCCTTTAAATATACCAACTGGCAAGATATTGCAATTGATTAAAACCTTTCCTATCTCTCTCTCATACATGCACACAACATAAATTGGACCTGATACACTCTCACCTTTCATTTGACAGTTAGTTTTGGTATTCGTGTGAAATGAGTGGTCTCTCTTGTCCATAATGATCGTCGCTCATGTCTGAGCATGTGTATTGACTTGGCTAATTAGAATGGTAGGTCTCTCTCTCACATTCCCCTCGTTGAGTGTCACTTCTCTCGGTTTCATCTCTCCCTCGGGTTTTGATGGTCTGTCATGTGAGTGTGTGTGTCCACAGACATTTTTTCCCTTGGAGAAATAGCTCTCAGTCACTCCAAAATGAGAGGAAAATCTCTTTCCTCCATTTTCTTTCCTTTCTCTTTTGTGTATACATCTAAATCATTCAGCAGGACAAAGGGAAAGGTCACACTCTCTATTCCTGACTCCCATAGTCTCTCCATGTCTCTCACATCTTTAATTCATACTGATAGGTTGATGCCTGGAGCCCCCTAGTGGGTAATTGCTTTTAGCTGAACCCACCTGACAGGGTCTTTCAATATATACACTACCAGTCAAAAGTTTGGACACGGTAAGATTTTTAATGTTTTTAAAAGAAGTTTAGTCTGCTCACCGCATTTATTTAATTAAAAATACAGTAAAAACAGTTATATTGTGAAATATTATTACAATTTAAAATAACTGTTTTCTGTTTGAATATATTTTATAAAGTAAATTATTCTTGTGATCAAAGCTGAATTTTCAGCATCATTACTCCAGTCTTCAGTGTCACATGATCCTTCAGAAATCATTCTAATATGCTGATCTGCTGCTCAAGAAACATTTATGATTATTATCAATGTTGAAAACAGTTGTGTACTTTTTTTTTTTTTCAGGATTCCTTGATGAATAGAAAGTTCAAAAGAACAGCATTTATCTGAAATACAAAGCTTTTGTAACATTATACACTACCGTTCAAAAGTTTGGGGTCAGTAAGAATTTTTATTTTTATTTTTTTTAAAAGAAATTAAAGAAATTAATACTTTTATTCAGCAAGGATGCATTAAATCGATCAAAAGTGACAGTAAAGACATTTATAATGTTACAAAAGATTATATTTCAAATAAATGCTAAATTCTATTCAACAAAGAATCCTGAAAAAAAATATTGTACACAAATATTTTGTACAATTGTACACAATAAATGTTTCTTGAGCAGCAGATCAGCATATTAGAATGATTTCTGAAGGATCATGTGACACTGAAGACTGGAGTAATGATGCTGAAAATTCAGCTTTGATTACAGGAATAAATTACTTTATAAAATATATTCAAACAGAAAACAGTTATTTTAAATAGTAATAATATTTCACAATATTACTGTTTTTACTGTCTTTTTAATTAAATAAATGCAGCCTTGGTGAGCAGACGAAACTTCTTTTAAAAACATTAAAAATCTTACCGTGTCCAAACTTTTGACTGGTAGAGTATATATATATATATATATATATATATATATACACATATATATATACATATGGGCGTGTGTGTGTTCAACCAACATTTATTTATTTATAAGGTTTTATTGAAAGAAGAAATGCATGAATTGTTCTCTCAATGTTTGCTTAATTCAGCCTATACTGCAGAACAAGTTTAAAACATTTGAAGATGAGTAGAAAAGGCAATTCTCTGTGTAAATGCCCACTAACAGCAATTTAATCAGTTTGAGCTTCCATAGACTATTGTGCTTATTGTGTTTCTTTGCTTCCATTACCAAGAAAATTTACATGTGCAATTGTTTCTATATTGTTTTATTCTTTTAAGTTTGCTTTGTGTCCTTTTGGATCGCCATTTTTAAGAAATACAAGACCAAAGAAAAAGCAAAGCAAATATTTAAAGAACGTGGTTTAGACCAAGGGTGGAAGAAATTCTAGGTTTAAGCCTTGTCTGTGAAAACGGGGATTAAAGCATTAAAGAGACCCTGATTAATACAATACAATGCAAATTTTATCTATATAGCACATTTAAAAACAACTGGTGTTGACCAAAGTGCTTTACAAGAGCCATAGTAAACAAACAATAGAATAAAGACACATAAAACATTAAAACGAAAACATATGGACTAAGGTTAAATAGATAAGAATACTTAAGTCAAAAATTATTGAATACTAATGAAAATCAAGGAATTTTAAAAGTAATAAAGAAAAGATAAGTTTTCAAAGTGGATTTGAAGATTGACAGAGTTTGGGCGGATCTAATGTAAGCCGGTAGGCTATTCCATAACTTAGGGCCGATGACCGCAAAAGCACGATCACCCCTATTTTTCAGTCTAGTTCTAGGAACAGATAGTAGATCAGAGTCCCCTGTTCTGAGTGATCTTGACTGTGAGGGCGGATGTAGTAGTTCAGATAAATACTGAGGGGCCTGGTTCCACAAAGACTTAAAAACAAATAACAAAACTTTAAAATCAACTCTGTATTTAACCGGTAACCAATGGAGCGAGATTCAAAACCGGTGTAATGTGTTCACTTTTAACTATTCACTATTATTCCAGTTTATATGTAATTAAATTTATAAGTACAAATGTACAAAACCACTTACTTTTTATGTACTTAAGTAGAAGGACCTGATTTATTGGGACTAATGTTCTTTGCAAATTTATATAATTCATTCTTAATGAAGTAATTCTCCTCTTTGAGGATAGAGGGCTTATTCTATATTCTTATTGATTAATGCTCACTCTATAATATATACATACATATATATATATATATATATATATATATATATATTTTTTTTTTTTTTTTTTTTTTTTTTTGAGAATTAAATATATGCATGATTTGCAAATATTTATACTATGGGGCTGTTGAATGCTCGAATCTGATTGGTTGACCAACATTCTAAGGTGTGCGATTATTTTGAGGAAAACGCACGACTAAAGTAGTTCTAGCAGGTCTTGACCGCATTGCAGTTCCATATCACTTCGCCAAATGGTTTCAGTTATCTCAAAAGGTCTTTACAGCGTACAACCGCAAAAGAAACAAAACCCACAACGACACCGAACAAGCAAATAAATATAGGATGAAAATGACAAATTATTGTGATGGTTTTTGCCACAAAATAATTTTTTTGTGTCCTGAAGGCACATACACTCTCCCACTCTCTCTCTCTCTCTCTTTCAAACGCACACATACTGTATAGTACGGACACACACTCGCACAGAAACGTTTTATGAGCACTGCTCTGACTAATTAATCATTAAAATAGTTTAGCAAAAGATAGATGACTCACCAGCAAGGTAAATACTGTGCGGTTCTTGAGGTAGATAAACTAATAGTTTCGCTATTAGTAGAGACACTGCTGCCATTAGAGACGCACAGACTCAGGTAGGCTAATTCACATATGCTGCTTATTCTCTCTCTCTCTCTCTCTCTCTCTCTCTATCTTAACTGTTTTAATAACTGTATTAGTCTGTTATCAATGGCTCAAGCCTTTGTTACTAGTTCTGAAATGACATTTTGGAATTAGCAACAGAGGCTCGGGATGAGATGCGTAAGAAATGAATCCCACACACAAGAGTGTTTTAAGGACAAAAACCTGACAAATGTCTTGGAATACAACATCGCAACAGTGTCTTGAGGTGTGGTAACCGAAGTATAAGCGGAATAATTGACTCTGGGCTGTTGAATTCTTAAAAAATAATCCAAACCCAAGGTGTAACGGCATTACCACCTCAGGTGTGCATTTTTTTTTAAGAATTCAACGGCCCGGTGTCAATTATTCCTTACGTATCTAATGCATAAGAATTGTCAATTGGGAGTTTTCATTCTGGTAGTGTTATAACTTAACTGTGTAACTGTTAAACTGTATATAATTTGTCATCACTAGAGTTTTTAAGTTTTAAATGCTGCATGTGGTTGTCATCAGTGATGGATCCTGGTTCAGGGTGGTAATGTTCTTTCTAGTACACATTTTACACAATCAACACCTTAAAAAGCAAAACAAGAAACAAACAGGGCAGTTTTCTGAGGAACAAAATAGGATCTATAAGTCTCTGCAAGAACTCCTGACACTGGTTCTTTCAGTAACCCATAATGGAAAGGCTTTGAGGCATAATATTCATCTAAAGTATATAGGATATGATATTTGTGCCACCTTCAGAGGCCTAGAGGTTCTCCAGAGGTTTGAACCAGTGTGAAAGTAAAAGAAACCACCAACAATGATGAGGGAGTACTTTATTATTGTCCACCATTACCATGAATTCTCTGACGTCAAGATTGTTGGATAGGTAACCCTTCCTATTCTTCTGACATAGGACATGTAGACATTATAGCAGTTTCGGTCTATAAAGCGCATGGTGTTAATAAACTTTATTAGATTCTGTCCTCTCTTTAAACTGACAGGGAAAGCCAAATTGAACAAGATTACCTATATGTGAACAGTTTTCACAACACTAACATTCTCTTTTAAGATCTCCTTCTCCCTCTTTTAAGTTTAGATGGCTTAAACTATTATAAATATATTCTTTCAATTTTTGAAGAATAATTTGAAACCTATTCAAGGCATTCAGTATCATCCTAAACAGAATAATGGCATAAGCAAACCTTTTAGTAAGACGAGTCATTAAAAACAATAAAAATTATTATATCAAATGTACACTATGTAAATGTTTGCCCTCTAGCGGTTAAAAAAACTGCATGCATTTTGTGGAAGAACATTGTTTTGGTTGTGCTCTGGCTCTGCGTGACTGTTTTTTTGACTATTTTATTCTATTTGGCTTTTTTGGCTTTTAGTATGAATACTGTTATCTATAAGCTAGCGTGCTCCAAAACAATGACAAAATTCGCATTTGGAAGATAAAAGCATTCAAAACTTAAAGTCTCTCACTTCTGTCAATATGGATCAATGATTTTGATGACATCACTCTGCACTTCAGCTTCTTCAGCTTCAGCTTCACACAACAAAGTAGCCAGAGCAACTTTTCTCTTTTCACGGATATGACGAGACACGCGTGGACATATGTGATATATGCAATTTCCTGCAAAAGGTCTAATATATAAACACTTATAATAGGCTTACCATAGTGAATCAGGTAAGACAAAAACAAGTTTTGGATGAAGGACTGATGATGTATTGAATATTTAAATTTTGGGTAACACTTTACAGTAAGATCTCATTCATTAACATTAGTTAATGTATTAATTAACATGAACTAACAATTAGCAATACATATGTTACAGTATTTATTAATCTTTGTTAATATTAGTTAATACAAATACAGCTGTTCATTGTTTGCTTATGTTAGTTCATAGTGCATTAACTAATGTTAACAAATACAACTTTTGTTTTTAAATATGTAGTAGTAAATCTTGAAATTAGCATGAACTGAGATTAATAAATGCTGTAGAAGTATTGTTCATTCTTAGTTCATGTTAACTGATGTAGTTAACTAATGAAACCTTATTATAAAGTGTTACCAAATTTATTTTAATTCTGAAAAAAAAAAAAAAAAATGTTACATAGTGTTTCTTTAAATTATGTTATGTTGTTATGTTCAACATAGATATACCATCATGCTCAGTTTTAGTGTTTTTTTTTGTTTGTTTGTTTGTTTTTTTGAAGGTGAAGGCGACTATTTGTTTTGAGAAAACAAATATGGTTGGATCATTAGAAGTGTTATTAAAAGTTTTTTGCCTTTACCTTGACGGAGGTGGCTTTTTAATGAGACTCAGTGAGCACAAAAGTCTCCTATTCAAGATGCGCTATTAATTTACACCCAGGTCATGTACCCTGTCTGTGAGTATGCAGCTGCAAGCAACACTGCTTCTTTTCCATTCCACTCTCATTTCCCCACTCTGCAGTCCCTTCCCCTCTCTTTTTTCGTTATATGCCTCTTTGCTTTACCTGCCAAAAGCTCATTCAGTAAGGTACATCAAGGTACAGTGTGAATCTGAAAACAAGCCAACATAAGGTTGAGAGAGTCGTGTCCTTGGCATATGTCACGATTGATGATAATTGGAAGAGAAGGGATAGCGTCTCTTAATTAAATGTTTTGTATGATTGGTACACACCTAAACTGTTACATATCATTCCTCCAGTGAGATGAAGATCTTCATACACTCAGGGGGGAAAGAAGTGCAAAAATTGAGGGTACAACAACTTAGTACTTAGTAGGTAGTACCCTAAAAGGGACACCTTTATACTTTATCTACCTCTAAAGGGTGCATATTTGTAACTTATAGTAATAATATGTATCCTTACATTAATAATATGCACTCTTATGGTACTAGGGAAAATTACTTGTATACACAAACAGTATGCTTTTATTGCTTGTGTGGTTTAAGAAGAAATCCATAAACATTTTACCTGTGGTCGCCATTCATGACCACTGCTTGTCTGAAGCTCATATTTCAAAATAATTTTATGTTTAAAATTCAAGTCAACTTTAGGTGTTAAAGAATGTAAAAATATTAGAGTGGGTAATTATAACATATAAACATATGTGGACCTGAATAATCCATGGGAACATTTTTGGTACTTCATTCAAGTCATTTACTTCATTTATTTATTTACAATAAAATGGAATAAGGAACATATATTCATAACGCTTTCATAAATATAGGAGCCTATAGAATGTTCCACTAATGAAATATCTCTAGAAAGCAACAAGATTGTTGAATGTCATATTCATACCTATACTGCTACCATTTAACAGATTGTAAATATGCCGAGAATAACAGAATGTGTAATTATATAGCAGTTAGTTCAATTTACATCCATATTAAAATTGTCTACAATGATACCAGGACAAAAATGATTAAACAAGTACAGTTATAAGTGAATAGAGTCCCCCTATCCTCCGTGGATCATAATGATGTGAATTAATAATTTAGAATTCAGGTCACTTGGCACTAATTATTTTTAACCTCACCAAAATCCATTTCCACACCACATGTAGTTAAGACGGTAGAATTAGTATGGCGTGCAAGCATTTTTTTGCTCCAGATTTGTGCATATAAACTATTATTTAGCACAAAAGACAGAAATTTAAGTGTGTATAAATCTCACAGCCTGAGAAAAAAACAAAACAAAACACTAATTCATGCCATCATCATTCAGTATGCAGTTCTGCAGGTTTGCTTTAATCACCATAGAATGAGACTTTGCGTACTCTGCTGTTGTTGTTCATCCTCACAGAATGAACCTCTGGGGAAATGAGGCACTGTGTGAGTGGTGGGTGCGTTAAAATGGATTCTTCATAAAGATGTCAGCCTGTAGGCTTCAGTCAAAGCTTCTTTCTGTGGGATGGGTGAAGAGTCAGATGTGCTCAGCACCTGGTGTGCTTCCTGTGGTTTAGAGTAAGAAGGAAATTTTCATCAGATTCAAGCACAAAATGTAATGTGTACTAGAGTGTTGCTTGCTAGTCAAAGATAACAGTAGAATTAATTAAATGTTTGTTTAAAATGTATTTTTATCTTTCTGTGTGAGACTGTGCTGATGCAACTGGCATCTCAGGGTTTGTCATCTCCATTGAAACATGTTTTATGAATGCTTTCAACAATCCAACAAGCTCCTTCTAAATTACTGCTAAGTGCAACAGTCATGTCTGAAAGTATGATGTTGAAGCAGTTGTCAGCAGTCAAGTTCTAAAATCCCATTCATAAAAATCCCATTCATTATCTCCATAGGGGAATTGATTTTTAATAATAACTTAAACCTTTCAAGACAGACCTACTGTGAGTTGTTAATCATCAGTATAAACTTGTTTAAAGTCACCATAAAATCAAAATGGACAATTCTTATTCTTTTATGTAATATTGAAGTAGTAATAAACACAATATTATTTTTTTTTCAGTATAATATAATCAACATCTTTTAACCAATAGTTTTATATATTTTTTATTTTATGTCATTCACAATGCTTCAAAGGATTGTAGTTTATTCCCTCATTAAAGCTGTTAAGCACACAGTCTTGTACCTTAGTCTTTTTGCAGATTTTACTTTTTTGCTTCAGTATGTAATGTTGTGATTTACCTCATAGCTGGCTGATTTGGTTCATGGCTTATAGCTCTTTAACAAAGACATTTTTAAAATTTCTATGTGAAAAATGAATGGGAACAATACTTCTGGAACCAAGGCCGCTAAAAAAGGGGCCACTGTTGCACTCTATCATGCTGCTCTCTGGAAGGAATCCATAATTCTAATTGGTCAATCACAGCATTCAGTCATTCAGTCTCATATATTCAAAATCATGAATGGCAACACTGTCTATCTGTAATGTGTATGTTTTGTTTAGGTTTAGTTTTTTCTCTGTTTCCGTTTGCCTATGTTCCTTAAGTAATCCTACACCTGTTTCTGTTCTTCCAATTATGTGTGTTTATGGTATAGTGGTTGTATTTGCTTTATCTCTATTTCTCCAGTGTGGATTTAAAGGTGCAGTAAGTGATCAGGGAAATGCTAACATTAGCCTGCTAGCATTGAAAGCATACAACCACCCTCCTTGCAAATCGCCGTCCAAAGCCACACCTCCTCCAAAACACATGAGCGCGCACACACACACACACACACACACAGGTGCTCTCGGCAAAGCGTCACAAGAGACGGCGTTAGCTACCTCATTCTACATATGAAATTGTATTATTTCATTCGGACCGAATAGAAAGATTGGATGAACATTTTATGGTCCCACATCTTCCACAGACGATATTTGTTTATAAAAATAAATTTAGACCATTTAACATAATGATTTCTATCAGGATATGAGGAGACTTTCACAGAATCACCTATCGCACCTTTAATAAAGACTGTTTGTGTTTGGATACTCCTGCGTCATGTGCTTTTATCATAACCACTTGTTTTATTATGCAGTATGAAGTAATTTGCATGTACTTATAAATTAACTGACAGTTGATGTACAGGTAGACCCAATTTCGAGGGAGGACTCAATTTCATAAAATTCACATGCCTTGTGGCACATCGCAGACTCGTTCTCGCATTACATCCAAACTCAACTGCCACCATCTTCTCGTGTATCGACTGTAATGAAAATTAGCTAATTTTACTTAAGTATTAATATTACAAAATTCTTGTTGCTAGACCAATTGATTTGAACATAGTTTGGACTATTTTTTTATTAGTTGAAACTTTAATTATATTTTAATACCTTGATAAACTTACATATTTTCTTCTCATTATACAGTATTGTTACTGACAATGTCTAACATCCACAAAACAAGTGTTTTATTTAGATTGGAACATGGTAATCTATTGCCGAAGGGCTTCTCTTTAGTGCATTGTGCCATGGGAGACCTTGTCTTCCCTAAGATGAAAAAAATAGATTTCAGCTATTACTGTTTAATTATGTTTCCTTTTAATCAACCTCAGGAGCCAACGAGCACAGGCCTGTGTGCATGGACACTCTTCTGAGATAACAAATATTTTTGTCGACCTGATTTAGGAACTGGTAGCAGGCAGAGCATTTTATCCAGACGGACGTCGCTGTGTGGAACGGGGGTAATTAATATGGAATGCTGATGAGAATCCTGACAAGTTCTAATAAAAGAGGCTGAGTGGTTTGATAAGACTTGAGTGCCCAGAAGTAATTACAGAGCTTTAGAGCAGAGTTTAGTGTGGGACTGTCTTCATGTTTAATAGAATCTTCACCTGACCCTCCCTCCATCATTGACAGGCCATTTATTACAGCCGGCTCTCTGATTCAGCATGCCAATAGCTGCACTGCACTTTTGGGTTGGCAACAATGACATTGGCTCTTTTATGAATTATGATTTTTACAGTAATGACAGCTGTGAGGGCATACAGACAGGGAAAGAGAAAGACAGATAATAAAGCAAATGTGTAGGTTATAAAGTCATCTCAGAGGCTTGAGAAAGGAGGAAAAAATGAAGCATTTTTTCTACTGTGTACAATGTAATAAATGTATGTGGTAATGAAAAAGGGAAAGGCAAAATGAGAGCTCTGATTCTTGTTCTCTCTCTCCCTTCCAGGGACATTTGTCTTTCCCTTGTGCTTTATCAAAGGACAGCTGCTAAAGAGTCCCTTGGCCATGTGCACACACACACACACACACATTGGCACATGTACAAAGCTTTGTAATCTTTCCTCTTGTCACCTAAGAGCTCCCTTTCAGTCCCGTCTCCATGGAGATGGCAAACTGTTTTGTCAGTTTGTGTTCTGGTCGGTTCACCCTCAGCAGTCTGTGTTTGCATAATCCTGCCTCATCTCTCTAGAAATGATGTCCACAATAATTACAAAAACTTTTTGTCATTTTATTTTTTCATTATTTCTGAATTATTCTTACAGTATGTACTCCGGAGATGATTCATTGGAAGGTGGTGCTCAGTGATGAATGACTCTGTATTGAGGTCAATGGATAGAATCAAGAGCAGCTCTTTACACTGAACCATTAAAGACTGTGAATGACATGAATTCAGTGGATCACAAGCTGCATCACACCTCTCTTCCTCTTTTGTCATGTGTAACATCTTGTCCATCTGTTATTGTTTTATATATCTCTGACATTTTTCTCTTTTTTTAAAAATGTTGTGCCTTCTTGTTTTTCCCCTTTATAGACTGATCATCTCTAAAAATGTCTTTGTAATATATATGCAAATAAATGACACCTTATAATTCATAAGAGTGATAATTTAAATGATCAGATTTAACAGCGTAAATGTAAAGAGTGCTGGAACACAGTTCAACAGCATAGGGTTACATCGTTACGCCAGTAGGTGCCGACAAGTGGTTGTCTTTATAAGCGAGTCAGTGATTCATTCACATTCCGATTTTTTTAAAGTCCCCCTGTAGTCAATTATTTTATCCCTTAAAACTCATTTTTGATCACCAAAATGACATATTTAAAAAAAAAAATTGAGTGAAAAAAATGTCTTCATGCCTTAAAATAGCTTGAATGTACCTCTACACCCTTGCCTCATTTAATATACACGGATCAATGAATATGCAAACTAGCCCCGCCTCCAATCACTCAAGCCAGCTCGGAGAGTCTACTGTTGCTGTAGTGACGAGCAATTTGTTGTTTGGGTTGTGGATATTTAAGAAAAAAGCTTGCTTCACTTCCTATATTCAGTTTAACAGCTGTGCAACTGAACTGCTCATATTTTCTGACTTTTAAATTGTGTTTTAAAATATGAATTGGTAAAACGCCTTTGCAAAACGGTCTGAATCCACTTGCATTTGTTTGGACTGCTCTCTCACTGAATCACCTGAAGTGAATTCTCAGTAAAACAGACAGTATCGAGAGAACAAGGAGCCGTTTTCCTCTGTGAACATGCGCTAAATGGATGTTTGACAATTTCGTTGCTTTTTTGGAGTTTTCAGATTTAAAAAAAAACATGCACATGAAATAAATGCACATCCTTGAATGAATGCGGATTTCCTAATATCTATAGTTTGATTCATTCCAAAGGCGGCCAAAATCAGAATTTATAACTGAATAGCTCTCTCAGAACTTGACGTGCGATTCCACACTGACTGACATATGCGCATGAATCACGGTCACACGCTCAGAGCAATATTGTTTTAGCTACGTTTTATAGTATTAAAATATTTTGTCATTAATTAATATGAATTAATATAATTAGCCTTTTGCTTGACTACGTTATCAAACAGCTAATAATGTGTCGCTAATGTTACACACACCGTTCCCGTTCTTCATCTCAGACAGAGTCAGACAGCTGCCTGCTAACAATCAGTATCCTTACAAACGCTTTGAACAACTCAGAATGTCTGTGGAGAAAGGCATATAGTTCATCATAACATCGTAATTGACTCGCTATATTGCTAAATCTAAACAATTTTTCATATCAACAGAAAATATACCGGGATAACCTGGCTTCTCTCAAGACTTTCCTGCTTCAGACCAGTCATAGTTAATGATATGCTAAAGCCTGCTGGCACAGTGTTGTGATTGGTTACAAGGTAGTCTGTGATGTCACAAGAAACATAAATCGGCGCCTGTGATTGAGGCTGTCTCATTTCAGAAAAGTAATAATAATAATAATAAGTCAGTTTTATAATAGTTGCTTTTCTGAAATAAAACATTTCGATGACTTATGCGGCCGACAAATGAGCAGCCTTTGAAATAAGACACAGCTGAATCATTTAATGAAACAAGTGAGTCATTTGCTCAACCGATTCATTAAGCAATACTGATTCATTTAGGAACGCCACAACTGTTGTTGTCCAGAGACGCAAAAAGGTGGATTTTGCGCTGGTGAAGGAAAATAGACGGGTGATATTCATACCTGTCGACACTCCCGTTTTTGCCGGGAGTCTTCACACTCATCTTCCCACCCGTTTTGCTATATCTCCCGGGAAACTCCCGTAATTTGTATGGCCCAAACCTCGTTATGTGAATAATCACATAAATATATTGTTCCAAGGTTGTCCAGTTGCAAGATCTTGTATGAAACGCATTCTACTCGCGCAATCGACACATCATACAAATTTAAACCCATTTGTGAGCTCAATCTGGCAACCTACAACCCTGTTTCGCTGTTGATATCTGCGCAGTCGACGCGGGAAGTTGAACCAAGGCAAACATCACATTAAACCTCACAAGAATCGAAAATGGGCTACTTTCCCATAAACTGGAGTGAGATCATAGACATCACGTCTCTGTCGCGATATTTTTCCTGGCGTTCTGTGGCGCGTGATAGTGCCATCAGTTCAAGCAGAGCGCACGAACCGATTATCTCTTCCACTTTACTAGCTACAACATGAAATAAACATGAATGAACCTCTGAAGGTATGTTGAAAGATACAGTACAGCTTAACGAAATCCGTATCATGTCTCATGTAATCGCTCAATGAGTGTTTCAACCGCGGAAAGACGTCAATAAAACAGATGTCACATTTACTGTCCCATTTACCTCAGAAAAGCCGTATAGTGTCCAAAAACTCGTTAGTCAGCTACAAAAATAAACTTGGAGAGGAGCATTTTGATAAATATATGCACTATAGGCTATTGCATATCCTTAACACGTGCTTCAATATTGAATGTATGTTTGAATAAATCCGTTTTATGACAGCCACCATTTAAATGTTTATATAGGCTAAAAAACGAGTAGAAACATAATTAAGTCATTAAAATGTATTTTAACGTTGTTTTTAAAACTTCATGTTCTTTATATAGCTTACAAATCGATTAATTTTAACCTTTAATAATATAATGACGTACCAACTGTTGCTCTGTTTACAGCATTATTTGAGAGAAATTTTTTCTTTGAGGAAATTTGCCATGTACTTAACCTTACAGGCCCCAGATTAATCAATATTTAATCGAAGGTCATCAAAATCAAAGCTCCTGAATCGAAATCGAATCCAATTGTGAAATTTGTGTCAATGCCCAGCCCTAGTGTCAATATTTTTATTTTATTTTTTTTTTTACTTGAATCAGATGTTGCTTTTTCCAGTTATTGTCTTGTCAGAGTGCACCAAAATGCTTTGTTTACATGTTAAAATCACAAAAATGTCCTCATGGGGGAGATTCCCCCTGACCCCCCTACAATTATTTAGTTTGTCACCTTTTTCACCGATAATTCTGAGAGCATGTGAAGGCAGCATAAATTACAAAGGCACAGAGGGGCACAATGGCCATTTTGACCTTCAGTGTAATGTTAATGTACAATGTTAAAGGGTTAGTTCACCCAAAAATGAAAATGTCATTTATTACTCACTGTCATGTTGTTCTACACCCGTAAGGCCTTCGTTCATCTTTGGAACACAAATTAAGATATTTTGATTAAATCCGATGGCTCAGTGCAGGCCTGCATTCACAGCAATGGTACTTCCTCTCGAGAGATCCATAAAGGTCCTGAAAACATATTTAAAACAGTTCATGCGAGTTCAGTAGTTCTGCCTTAATATTATAAAGCGACAAGAATACTTTTTGTTCGCCAAAAGCAGTGTTTTGAAATCAGCCCATCACTATATTGTTGAAAAGTCGTTATTTTGTTTTTTTGGTGCACAAAAAGTATTCTCGTTGCTTTATAGAACCACTGAACTCGCATGAACTTTTTAAAATATGTTTTTAGTACCTTTATGGATCTCTCGAGAGGAAGTACCATTGCTGTGAATGCAGGCCTGCACTGAGCCATCGGATTTAATCAAAATATCTTAATTTGTGTTCCGAAGATGAACGAATGCCTTACGAGTGTAGAACGACATGACGGTGAGTAATTAATGACATTATTTTCATTTTTGGGTGAACTAACCCTTTAAATACATGAAATGTTTTTGTTTAATGTTCCACAGTTACATTCAACACAGCGTTTCTGTTTATATATAAAATTGGATATATAAAAAAACATGAATAATTAATATTATCATAATTATTCATATTATCACAATTTCTTGTAACCCCCCAGTTACTCAATGCTAACATGTTTACTGAATTATTGTGTGCTGGAAAATCAATATCACACTCGCAGTCGTGCTGTTGCATGCGCTAAAAGTGGCAGCCATCCAGTGTTGAACCAAAGCGTATTAACAATAAGGTTATTTCAAAGCTTGTTTACTACACAAATTAAAAGTCCTACTAAATAATTCCTACATTGCTGATTATGTGCGGGTTGTATTCCAAATACTGATTAGCAGACAACTGATTTCCATTCCAATGATGATTTTTCTCCCCCCCACAGGTTGTCTGTTTGAGGATGTGGCATGTGAGTCGTATGAAGTCTGCATCAACGGTGAGTCGTTAAAATATTATACATTGTGCACCATTTAAAGTAAATTCTTCTAATTAAAACGGCAAAAAGCTCACAGATAAAGTCTTTTCCAAAACGAACTGTTACTCTAACTACCTACAATGAGCTTTACAGAGTGTAACTTTCTTTCATTTATCTGTCTTAGATTTATTTTTTGGGAATATTTGCTCTTATCAAACTGACACTTTAAAAACTGCAAAACATAAATGGCTCAAAAATAAGGTTCAGAGTTGGAAGTAAGAAGTTTGTGTGTGTGTGTGCTATTTAGTTAGAAGTTAAGTGTCAAGTTAATGTTTTTTTTTTTTTAATTTACAGTAGCCTATTTATTTGTCTTGAACAATCTAATCAAAGTTTATTTTGAAATTATGTTTTAATTATTAAATTGTGAATTAATTAAATTGCCCCATCTGCGCTGATGTGGCGTAAATGTATCTTTGGAAAGCAAGACAGAGCTTCTCATAGATACTCGAAAATACGGAAAGCTTGAATGAGGAATAGTTACGATAGCACTGAAGTGATGACGAAGCTGGATTGTCCATATTATGAAATGAGGCCAGGCAGTAACTGTGTAGGACTAGCCTTCAACATTTCTCATATTGCAAAGCAATGTCTGTGTGGCATTAGGAGAGAAAGTGAGGGACTGAATGCAGACTTAGCTGCGAAGAATACCTACAGTATGAAGTCAAGTCTTTTCAAGTTCAAGTTGGTGAAAAGAACTAATCAAGGTTTAGGTGTCAGAAAGATAGTCTGAGATTTACCTTGTGCTGCCTGATTGCAGATTGTTTTCTGTTAGATTTGAGCTTCAGCATTGAAATTCTTCTCTTCTTGGCTTTGTTTTGGTCTTGTCATGACTATCAAGTAATCCAAAAAGTATTCTATTCTATTCTATTCTATTCTATTCAAATAAATGGTTTCTTGTCAACATCTAGAGCTTAAAGTCTCCATGAAATGGAATAGGCATGCAACGTATCAAATGATCATTTTGCGATAATTGCTGTAGCTTTTATCATGGTATATGGTATTCTCACGGTATTGAAATAAAAAAAAAAATTTAATACTATAACAGGTTTAATAATTTTATTCTTGAAACAAAAAGAACTCTAAACATATAAATACAATAAAGCAATACACGCAAAAAAAAATCTAAAGTAGGCTAAACAAATGTTTTAAACAGGTTAAAGTGCAAAAGAATGATAAATAACAATAGGTATCACTTTAAAATAAGGTCTAATTAGTTAACGTTAGTTAATGCATTAACTAATATTAACAATGAGCAATAGCTACATTTGTTACAGAAGTTAATTTTCTTTGTTAAAGTTAGTTAAAAAATACAACTGTTCATGTTAGCTCAGGTCCATTAAAGGTGCAATGTGTAAAATTTGGAAGGATCTATTGACAGAAATGCAATATAATTTACATAACTATGTTTTTAGTGGTGCATAAAGACCTTACATAATGAACCGTTATGTTTTTATTACCTTAGAATAAGCCATTTCTATCTCATACACCGCGGGTCCCCCCTCCATGTCAAGTCGCCATTATGTGTTATAAAATGTTGAAATTAAGATTAATACATGCTTTAGAAGTATTTTTCATTGACAGTTTATGTTAACTAATGAATTAACTTAAATAATGGAGCCTTATTGTAAAGTGTGACTGAACAACAAAGAATCAGAACATATTAAAACAATATTTAGGGAATGTTATAGTCCAGATTGAAGTATAAAATTGTTTATGTTTAAAAATAAATAGCCTTATTTGGTGATGTGATGAACACGATAGCGAATACAAAAATCTGAATGGCTGTTTAAAACATTTGTAGCTGTAGTGCAGCTGCTTTGTTTACATGGGTTACCGGGGTAACCCATGTAAACCCATGTAATGGGAAACCGCTGCATTTCTGCTGTTCCATTAGTGCCATCTGCTGTCAGAGAGTGAAAGTGCATTTTCATTCAGCATGTCTCCTTTACGTCAGTGCACGTGCCTCTTTGACGCAGCATGCAGCAGTGTTGTGCATTTTAAACGGTTGATGGGTAAAGTATTCTTAAAATGCATTCTAAAAATCGGAATAATTCGTAATAAATAATTATTCACGGTATTTTGAAGTGCCCACGATACCAGTATCGCACATATTCATTATCGTGATATATCGTCATATATCGTATTACCGTATACCGGCACATGTCTAAAATTTTGACGTATGTGCAAGTGAAGCGGCTTGTCGAACAAGAAAAAAATGTAGGGCGGGACTTGATTTTGCCCATCGGGAATTGATTGGATCATTGGATTATAGTGATTTAATATTGGTGTGATCTCATCTAATTGTTATCAGACTTTGCAGATGCTGAAAGCTCTGTTTTTGACAGTTTGATGTATTAATATGTTGACTCCATATCAAAGAAGCACAGTGCATTGACCAAAATAGTCTGAAACCTGCAAACTTGGTCAAAAGTCAAAATCAGTTCAAAAGTTAAATTCTTTCATTTGTGCGATGCTGTGTTTGGAACCCTGTGTGTGATGATTTTCTCTTGACTTGGAATACATTTGGAGCCCAAACAAGATAAGTACCATTTCAAGTCATTCACTTCAATTAAACAAATGCAGTGAAGAGTGAAAACCCAAGTATTCTGGGAGTGCTGTCAAACCTCAGGACTTATGAAGGAAATATCCCAAGGACTGTCAGGGGACTTTTATCTCCCTTTGGTTTCTTTCTCTATCTCTTTTTTTGTGTTGTTGTTGTTCCTGTGAGAATGATTTGGAGTGACAAGCTTTGTTTAATTTTGATGGATGGGCTGCTTATCCACTGCTTTTAACAGAGACAGAAAATAAATCTTTAGATTTATTGTGCTTGATCCTGCAGTCATTATCTTCATACTTCTGATGTGGACTCTGCTCACCTGGAGCAGAATGAAGGCGATCAGTGACTGCAAACAGGACCGTAATAGGGCTGCAACTAACGATTGCTAATAATTAATTAACGATTATTATTTTAATAATCGATTAGTTGGTCGATTATCCCTTCGGTTAATCAATTAATCGGATAAAAAGACCAACAGATATTTCAGCAAAATTAAGATTTTTGCACTGAATTTTAATTGTCTCCCTCTCTAATGCGTCCCGTCTGTTTGACAAGCATGCGTGCACCGGTGCTCATTCAGGTATGACCCTTCATGCAAAATGGAATTACTCGCATGAATTTGTAACACTTACAGATAAGGATATAACCGTAAAATGAAAGTTTTGCGCTGAGGAAACATATCACACATTAAAGCACACGCATCTGTCAAAGTACCTGACAGGACAAGCCATGTTAAACATTACGCCAATGCAGCATGAAGCTTAAAATAAAGAATTCTCATGTTTTGGGCAGCTTGGATCAGGTACCTTTCCCACAGCAGCTCTTTCCCCCACTATTTTTAGATGCATTTTGTCCATAGAAATGCGTTATTCAGTGCTGTAATTTGATGCGACTGGTGTAAGTTTTCCAGGCATGGTAGGCAGATGCGACTAATCAATAATGACATTCGTTGTCGACAATTTTCATTATCGAATATTATCGATTTTATCGATTAGTTGTTGCAGCCCTAGACTGTAACCTGATAATGCGAAGGAACATGGACAGGGTAACAGTGTTAATTTCAATAACGAATAATTTTCGTCACAATTTTCATCAACAACATTTTTTCACGGACGAAAACGAGACGATGACTAAATAAAAATGCGTTTTGAATAACTAAAACTATGACTAAAATCTACTCTAATTTTCGTCAACAAATAAAAACGAGATGAAAATGATAGAGAGGGACAATTTGGGAAGATATCCAGTCAGGACTGCTGTCCTGTGTGGAAGATGCGCACATTTGAAGTGTAACATGCTGATCTGTTGCGCACTCTACAGGCTCGTCCAGCAGCACTTCAGACTGCTTCGCAATTAATAAATAGCGCACATTTATGCCAAGCGATTGCTTATGAGCTAATGTTGATGAATTATGACAATGTTTACTATACAGTGTTTATACGGTAATATGTTTTAGACGGTTGTAAGACCACATATTTTATTATCCCTCACCTGAACTTAAATGAGCAGCCTGCAACAACAGTACAGACCGCAGACATTTCAGAACAAGAGTCACGGTGAAAATTTCCGATGACAAAATATGACTAAAACTAAATCAAAAGACTATGACTAAAGCTAAATCAAAATTTGCTGTCAAAATTAACACTGCAGGGTAATAAGATGAATTTTCATAAACAGTTTTTCTTTTCATTGTTGGCTCTAGTTTGCTAGCAAAAAGTTTTTTCACCTTCATGTGAGACCCCCTCAGCCCCTTCATTACCTCTTCAGCACCCTGAGAAGCTGGAGTAGAGTGGGAATCACCCTGGTGGGCGATTTTGCATCACCTTACTGTCAGATAATATTGTGGCACTGCAGGGAATTGTCCTGTCTCAATTCCTGTTTAATCTCTGCACAATAGATACAAGAACAACACCTGCTTATGCCACCTGCAGACATTCACAGATGACTCCTCCATTGACAATGAAGAGCAGTCTGGAGACAGGAAGCTGGTGCTGGACCCAGTATTCTGGCATGGGTTAGAACAGCCTGCAGCTGAAAAAAAAAAAAAAGAAACACACAGGAGTTGTGGAGAAAACGTGGAGCTCCAGAGGACTGTTAGAACCAGTCATCAGTCAGAAAGAGGTGGTACAGTCTGACAGTTCAATTAATAATCTAGACAGTGCGCGAATGGCCAGAGATTTGAAATGTGGACTGATTCAGTGCTTTTTTTTTTCACAGTAGTTTGTCAGTGAGTCCTTAAAGGGTTAGTTCAAACAAAAATGAACATTTGGTCATCATTTAGTCTCATTCATGTTGTTCCAAACCCATGAAACTTTCTTTCACCTTCGGAACACACAAATCAAGTGTGTCCAGCAAGTACACATAGGCGTAGCCTTCCCCTGGCCGCAGACTTGAGACTAGCGTGGAATTTTCTGGCTCAAACCACTGACTGCTGCTGCTTGTGATTGCTGCCCATAACTGCTGGTCTAGGATCAGTTTTCTCCATAATAATATCATATTGGTGAAAGACATTTGGTGTTTGCACTCATAAGTCAAAGGTCAAAGGTGTCTATTTACAACGTATTTTTGCAGCGTTGAGCATTGTAGACAATAACTGACATATCTGTTGATTTCTTGAATGCATTGGCCAATCAGACGTGTTTAAGTTAGATTCCATTCATCTCCCAAAATACCAGAGTTTCTGTCCAGTGCTAAGTTCTGCACTCTTGCAAATCCTCTCGTTACAACCGAAATCTCGGCTACCAAAAATTTTGGCCTAAACAGCTGTTTTCAGTTTCGGGCCAAAATGGTTTTGGAGGGCCAAAGTCAGTGAACGAAACAGACGTTTAATTAGCGCTTTTCCGATGGCACGTTTTGACTGTGTTCAGCGTCTGTTTCATGCACACAACTGTGTGGACATGGAGCTCTGGATTGACAATATTAATTTCTCACGCAAGTTATTTGACCGCTGTGTTTACAAGGTACTGGGCTTCTAGATTAAACACTTTTGAGGAGCAACTATTCGTTTTGTATTTGCCAGAGTTTTTGAGGTTTGTGGTGTGCACGAATATTCGATCTGTAGTTATTATTCGATAAATAAAATAAAAATACTATTTGAATTTTACTACGTTGCTTTATGGGCCGTAAATGCAGTGAATTAATGATAAATCCCAAGCACAAAACTCACAGTTATAACTGAATGCACTAGGTGGTGCTGTGGAGCGTGTTAATAAGTTGATTGTATTTGATCACAGAACGTTTTCGTCTGCCTCGCAAACTTTGGAAATTACTTAGATCAAAATGATCTTACTAAATAATATTACAAAATGGAGTTACTTTTGATCAAATGAACCAATGAAACTGAGTTATCATAATATCACCACCAAAATGAGAAATCACATGAGATCCAAACACGAGTCGAAGGAGGAAAGACAGCTGTCCATCACTGCATTCACGACTGCAGGTAAGCGCAGCTGTACCCCCGAGTGGGCCGAGAAAATAACTTATCTGATAGCAAAATGATCTTGAGACATATGCTCCCTTTAAGTTTCATCGAGGGACACAGGTTTAAGAACAGAAAACACAAAGTGCTGTGAGAAACTTAGCTCCGTTATCTTTGTGTCCCTGCAACGTCTGTGTCAGCAGAGTGCTTTTTCACTGTAGCCGGCCTTACCTATTGTTATCAGACTGTTATTCCACTATTTACACGGCGGAATTTGCAAGCAGAAAAACTGAACGATTCTCTAGCGAGGAAACAGATCTGCTCGTGCGTGAGGCTAAAGCGTTCGAGCAGACCATCTATGGGACAAGCCGGATTCCACCAAAGCATTTTTATCTTTATACACACAATAATAATCTTTTACATTGTAATCCTTTTATTTTTAATATGGGTGCACAAATGGGAGCGAATGCATTTGCTATTTAAACAACGTGGCACAGGATTTGAAAATGATAACTGCGGCGGGCTGAAACTAGCAAAAAACACTTACGTTGCGCCTGGCGCCACATTGCGGCGGGTGTATGATAGGGCCGTCCACTAAATATCATGTGAAAATGAAGCTATCTCTGATTATTAAATATAACACCTGTTATAACAGTCAGATGGTTTGTTCACATCTTTAGTGGGTGGTTCTTGGCTAGAATAAGCTGTGAAGTAGACCAGACTTTACACCGGTAGCCAAAAGTCTGGCTCTGTGAGACAAGGAAGTTTTTAATGTGTTCCATGCAGAATATATTTTATTGTGACGTCGTACCCCTTTATACTGTGTGCTTGAATTACATTTGAGATAGAAGATTGCACCAATGTTGACTGTGATATGCACTTGACAGTAGTTTCTACATTAACTCTGAGGATGTGCCTGTGGATGTGCCTGTGTGAAAGCATTAATGGATAAATATGTAATTATCAAGGACTTGTACACTGAGAGCATTGTGTGGTCTTCAATAAAAACTTATTTCAGTAACACTTTAATTCAGGTGAAGTTGTTTGTGTGGGAGCATTTAGTGCTTCCTTATGAATGCCTACAGTATCTATGCCCACAGTAGTTTTAAAAGTGAGATTCATTGTCCACATAAAAAAATGGTATACATATTCAGCCATAGTCACGTCTATCAGGAGGTAGGCGACAGCCTGACCATCATCGATGACAAGCCTTAAAGCTCATCAGGGCTCCAGGCTAACATTTGAGAGCAGTGGCACCGGTGCTATTAAATTCTACAGATGGTGGCGCTGGAGGGATTTTTAATCATAAAGTTAATTTATAAAATTACATAAAATTACTTTTTTTTTTTGCAATAATAAGTGCAGTTACTAATAATATAATTCAATTCAGTTCAATTCACATTTATTTTTAGCGCTTTTCACGATACATATCGTTTCAAAGCAGCTTTACAGAGAATGCATGTCAACATTACAATTTAGAGAATGCAGTTAGCTAACAATGTAATAATTTAGGCAATTTAATTTACAATCACTGTTAGCAGTTTAATTGAAGGTAGAAGCAATGAGCTGCTGGAAATAATGAATTACATATTAACAATAATTAGGATATAGAAATTTGGGAATGTGCATGTTGATCCAGATTTTGCGTCATCTGAAGTCCTCGCAGGAGTTGGCGCCGTCTCTTCAAAGGTGTTGGTCAACTGAGGTCTTCTTAAGAGGCTGGATCCAAACTGAAGCTGATGTACTCTCTAGCATGTGCATGAACTAACTTTTCTGCATCAGAAATAGATAACATATTCCGTAGCTTAGCAATGTTTCTGAGGTGGAAGAAGGCTGTTTTTGTAACATATGAAATATGATTTTTGCTGTCTAATATAACACCAGGTCTTTAACTGTTGAGGATGGAGTAACAGTACATCCTTCTAAATGCAAATTGTAGTCTGAGAGATTCTGTGTACAGGTTTTTGGTCCAATAAGTAATACTTCAGTCTTATCTGAATTTAATAGAAGAAAATTACTAGTCATCCAATGTTTTACTTCTTTAACACACTCTGTCAGATTGGATAATTTAGAGATTTCATCTGGTCGTGATGAAATATATAACTGAGTATCATCGGCATAGCAGTGGAAACTAATTCCATGTTTTCTTAAAATATCACCAAGTGGCAGCATATATATTGAAAATAGCAGAGGGCCTAACACAGATCCTTGCGGCACTCCATAATTTACTATCGTTATCTTAGATTTTCCTCCGTTTATATATAACATGTTTGTTTATTGGAAATTTGACAGTAAAGCATTGAGCTTGAATTGAGATTCAGATAAAATTAACTTTTATTAACAACAGTAATGTGCAAACATTTTGATAGGGAAAATGTAAATGTTTTTTTTTTTTTTTTTTTTTGTAACTGTGACCTGCCGATACTGATTTGAACCGATTCCTATTTTCTTTCAAAGAACTATAATTGACAGCATATATACATAGATACATATATCTCTTGCAGAATTTTGTTAAATGATTAACAAAAATGTTAATCATTTTAACAAAATAAGGATCATGAAAATTGCATGATGTTTTTTTAGTACTGTCCTGAATAAGCTGTTACACATAACAGGTGTTTACATAAAGTCCACAAGACAAAAAAAAAAAAAGCTGAATTTATAAAAATTGACCCAGTTCAAAAGTTTACATTCCCTTGATTCTTAATACTGTGTGTGGTTACCTGGATGATCCATGACTGGTTGTTTGTTTTGTGATGGTTGTTCATGAGTCCCTTGTTTGTCCTGAGCAGTTAGACTGAGCTCTGTTCTTCAGAAAAATCCTCCATGTCCTGCAAATTCTTTGATTTTCCAGCATCTTCTGCATATTTGAAGCATATCTAACCCCCCCATTGACTACCATAGTATATATTTTTTTCCTACTATGGTACTCAATGGGGGGCAAGATCTGCTTGGTTACAAACATTCTTCCAAATATCTTTCTTTGTGTACAGCAGAACAAAGTAATTTATACATGTTTGGAACAACTTGAGGATGAGTAAATGATGACAGAATTTTCGTTTTTCCGTGAACTATCCTTTTAATTCTTTTGCAGTTAACATGTCTTTTGTTCTCCACCAGTTTTTGTCTGACCCTGCTGTCCATTGGTCATGCCTTAACTTTGCAATTTCTAGTATTGCATTAGTATTGCATCCTTCTCATGAGCATTTAATAATTTTTGACTTTTCAGTCTGAGTTAAATCTCTTTTTTGGCTCATTTTGCCTGTAAAAGAAAACCTGCCTAATAATTATGCACACCTGAATACAAGGCGTTTTTCATTTCCAGCCTTAATGAACAATTATATATCACTTATAAATGATTAAATTCAAAATAGTAGTTATTAAGATTGATGTGGTTTGGAATTGGTAAAATGTGCCTGGAAAAAAAAATATGATCAGAAAATCAACATGCCTAATAATTCTGCACACAGTGTAATGTACGAATAAACGACTTACTCAGAAATGATAGGTATCTTGGCTTCTGAAGTGAAGCAATGCATTTGTATAAGAAAAATATACATATTTAAAGGGTTAGTTCACCCACAATTGCATTGCTTCACTTCAGAAGGCCTTTATTGACCCCCTGGAGTTGTGTTTATGATGGGTGCGCTTTCTTGAGCTTCATACTCGTTGGTCCCATTCATTGCCATTATAAAGCTTTGGAGCATCAAGGTGATTATTAATATAACTCCGATTGTATATGTCTGAAAGAAGAAAGTCATATACACCTTGGATGGCTTGAGGGCGAGGGTAATTTTCATTTTAAAGTGAACTAATCCTTTAAAAATAATGAGCAGAGACAGGGAGAAAGTGTACCTCTCGTTGGTTTCATATGGATTACATAAACAGAGAATATTTGTTTTTTTTATATGACTTCATTTAAAAGCGGACACTTCAATCTTTCTAAAGACATATCTCTCATGTCTGTGTGGCAAGTATTCACTGAGTTTCGGTTAATTTTTGTAACACGTTTCAGAAAGAAGTTCACAGAGACCGAGATGGCAGAAAGCACACCCTGTGTGTTTTCTTTATTTTACAAAAGCACAAAGTTTTGCTGTTATTGTGAGTGTACACATATAAAAGTAGTCTCTTTACAGTTTTAAATGATGTATTACTCGTTTCTGTATGACAAAAAAAAAAGTATTTTAAGTTGATTTTGTTGCTATGTGGAAAAAATCCACCAAAACGTGCCGGCGCGTTTGTCGACCCCATAGGGTTAATCACTAAAAACAAATACCACAATGCATATGAATTGGCTTTCGGATAACATAACATGTCAGTTCAGATCCCCAGTAATGCTGGAAAAGAGGCAGAAATATGAGCCTGAACACATTCTTTTAAAAGCATTTCAGTTTTGATTTATTTGTTCTTGTTTAGCTGCCAGCTATTGATCTCTGTGATCTCTCTTCCACTCTGAATGATAATTACAGACTGATATCATCCATAAAGTAGAGTCTAGTATTTGTAAATACATAAGTATCAAGGGGTATCATAATAAGATGTAATGTGAAAAAGGCGCAAGTAAAATCAGACACATACAGTGTGGTACAACACAATTCATGTGTTTGAGGACATGCTATGTGCCAACAGTTTTCCTCTCCCTTACTTTACCACAAACTATCTGCCATCTGCAATATTTCTGGCTTGCACAGTTATAATGGTATGAAAAAGGTTGACAAGTGAAATTCTTCAAAGAAAGCTGGATGAACTAACAGGACAATTCAAGGGATAGGCGATCACATTTATAGAGGCCATTATTTACATATGCAATTAAATAGATAAGAGTTAAACAAGCTAAACCTGTCTCTGTAAAGGGTAAGTGACTGATGGTTTGACCGTGGTTGTCCGGGGTTTCCAGAAACTATATAAACTTGCAGAAAAGCTGCCAATTAGTCTCTTGACCTATTAGACGGATCTTCCCAGAGATGATTGATCATTCAAAAAAAGATCAAAGAAAATGTCTAGCAGACTGTAACCACAAGCCTACAAAGGACACTCTTATTTTCAAGATTAGAATGCAAGTCATTATCTGCTTATAGACAATCTAACCTTTTCTGTTTGGACAGGAGCTGTATGTATATGTATTTTCAAAGACTGATAGACTAGTGCCAAACCACTTGACATTCTCTGTACTCTGAACTTTATCTTTTAAACCTCGCTTCCTGCCATTAGACCAGCGTCTGTTGTGTTGGAAGCATAATTGCTGAAGGACAGGATATTGTAAGACCCTGAAAAAGCTTCCAATGTCATTTTCACTATGGCTTTGATAATTCAAAATCAATACTAGACATTTTAAACTTAAAAAAAAAAAAAAAAAGGTTAGTAGCTGTTTTGATACGTTTATAATGATCATATAAAACTTTCAAATATAAAAATGACTGATGTTCTTAGTGTCCAGAACTCTGTTGCTTGAAAACTACATTAAAGTCTGAAAAATATGAGAAATGATTTGAAATTTCTTGTGAAATTAGCTTTTAGTTTGAGTAGAGTTGATGCATGAACAGTGAACCATTTTTCTTGGTTTTTGTCTCTCAATGCAAAACATGCAAAATTGCATGGTTTAACGGTTTAATAATTGAAATATGAACTGTGCTCTATTCAAAACAAGAAGCCAGGCTTGTTGTTTTTATGAAATAGTAATTTTGGTGTAATTGGCTTGCTGTATTGTAACCTAAGCTCTCACTCTGATGTGTGAACAAACGTCCTCATAAGGTGCCATATCTATTTACAAATTGCAACATGTTCAGTTAAGCATGCAGAAATGGCATAACAGAAGAAACGGAAAAGGAAAAACTGGCTGAAAAAAATAAAACCGCATATTGTATTCCATACTGTGATGCAGGTGAAATGAAATGCTAGTAAGGGGAATCATTATGGTGATATTACTGCCAGTTTGAAGAACAGAAATGTATTTCTAATCAGTAAAAGGCAAAGGACCTTTGGGTCTTATCATTAGAAGGAACCTGTAGTCAATATGCTATATTTTGTACCTTTGCTCTTAGCTTGAGTAACACAGATTTTGGCTTTCATTGTGAATAACACTGAAAACCCAGTCCATAACCAAATAATGCCAGCACTATACTTTATACACCAATATTTGTAGTGCTCCTTCATAGGAATTTGCTTTCCTGGTGGTTCTATATGCATATGAATAGAGAGACTCTCACTCACTTTATTAAAAAATACAGAACTGCAAATCTGTCATATCTTTATATCAGTTATTCAAATATCATAGCAGTCAATCAAATTATTTATAATATTATGTAAAATAAATATAAATTTCGTGCAGCACGTTATCTTTAAATGAAATAGTGTGATATAATTTATGTCCGCTTTATATCGGCCATCGACCACCCTGCTCTCGACATCGACATCTGCCATCAAAGAATCCATATCAGTCGAACACCTATAATATTGCATTGTCTATAAGGTACATAATGTCTTAGTAACCATTACACTGCTGTATTGGCTTAACTTTCAGTGAGATCTGTAAATTAACTAATTGCTTCAATGAACAAAGGCCTCAACATATCCAGATAATCTACTGAATTCTTAAAGTTCTTAATGCTGCAAAAATGGACTCCTCTTCTGTGGCACTGGCTGTTCTTTATCTTCATTAGTATCACTCTGCACGGTGAAATCGATTTTCTGCGGCGATCCGTGTGGTCTGTCTGAGACTCATTATAGTAATGGTTTTAACATCTTGGAACAGCTGACTGGATATCTGAATAATTTTCAAGCTCTCTGTTGTTCATTGTGGCTGTTGTCTCTCACATACAACCGTAGCCTCCTGTTCTGTCATTATCTGCCCATCTAATGACTACACTAAGGTCTTGACAGGGAAAATAAATTACTAATCACAATTACTATTGATTTGGTTGCAACATAGTGTTTCACTTGTTTCATCGATTAGCATAATTGCCTCAGCATTGTCAATGGGAGACGTGCTTCACTGCCTCATTCCCAAGAGCTCCGTTTGCATCCTCACGACCTGCTCTCTTATTGAAACAACCATCGAGGAGGAAGCTGTGAGTTATTGTTATTTGTGAATATTTGGCTATATTACAGCAATTCATTTCAATTCCTTGCCATCTTGTGATGGCAGCTCCGTTAAATATGGGTTTAATGTGATGGTTTAAGAATCATAACCTGAGAGGAGGACAGGAGACATATTTTACTCCATTAAAGATTTCTGAGTAAAGCAGATTCAGTGACCTCAACTGACTGGACAGGGAAAGACAAGGTTAAACACACTTTGTGCTGTAATATTGTCCTGTCTCTTCTCAGAAGAAGTGTTTTATAATCTGTGTACTCATGGGGAAACAGAAGATATGAGAAAATAAAGCCTTTTAGCAAGTCTGGCGTCTCAAATGTACTTTTAATATCGGTGCTTCGAAAAAAGAGAAAATCTTAGAGATACAAGACAGAAGTATAATGTCTCAATTTTCTCTCTTCTGCCTTTGCCAAATGCACTGGCAGACTAGTTATCAAGATATATTTAATGTATGTGCACAGAAGTGTCACATGGTAGAATAGAAGTTTTCTAGTCACTATGCATTTGCATTTATTCCTACTTTTTGTTTTAGTTCAGTAGTTTCAGCGAATGATTTAAAATGTGGTCTGCTTTCTTGCTCTCAGTCTGTTCAGTTATTTGTATGTATTTGATTTTTAATGTTTTTAAAAGAAGTTTCATCTGCTCACCAATGCTGCATTTATTTAATTAAAATTACAGTAAAAACAGTAATATTGTGAAATATTATTACAATTTAAAATAACTGTTTTCTGTGTGAATGTATTTTATAAAGTAATTTATTCCTGTAATCAAAGCTGAATTTTCAGCATCATTACTCCAGTCTTCAGTGTCACATGGTCCTTCAGAAATCATTTTAATATGCTGATTTGCTGCTCAAGAAACATTTATGATTATTATCAATGTTGAAAACAGTTGTGTACTTTTTTTTCAGGATTCCTTGATGAATAGAAAGTTCAAAAGAACAGCATTTATCTGAAATACAAAGCTTTTGTAACATTATACACTACCGTTCAAAAGTTTGGGGTCAGTAAGAATTTTTATTTTTATTTTTTTTAAAAGAAATTAATACTTTTATTCAGCAAGGATGCATTAAATCGATCAAAAGTGATAGTAAAGACATTTATAATGTTACAAAAGATTATATTTCAAATAAATTGTGTACAATTGTACACAATAAATGTTTCTTGAGCAGCAGATCATCATATTAGAATGATTTCTGAAGGATCATGTGACACTGAAGACTGGAGTAATAATGCTGAAAATTCAGCTTTGATCACAGGAATAAATTACTTTATAAAATATATTCAAACAGAAAACAGTTATTTTAAATAGTAATAATATTTCACAATATTACTGTTTTTACTGTATTTTTAATTAAATAAATGCAGCCTTGGTGAGCAGACGAAACTTCTTTTAAAAACATGAAAAATCTTACCGATTCCAAACTTTTGACTGGATGTGTATGTTTATACATTAAACAATTAAAAATCAAAATAAAATACCTCCTTGTAAATAGTTTATTGTTATATGTACTTTATATGTATCTTTATCATTAATGCTACAGGGTTGTGCTATATACATACGTATGTGTCCACCTTATTTTTAATGTAAGAGCAGTATCCACCTTATTTTTAGCTGTGCTAAACGGCTCGATGCTGCTTGATATTGCAAACTGGTATTTCTTACCATATTACTTTAATGTATTGTCATAATTATAAACTCATTGGTTTGTAGTGCAAATAGTTTTACCATTTACTACACTTTGTTATTCTTTTAGTTATTTACCTGTAGCGGCTAATGAATCATAAGTCTCGCACATTCACAGAAAATAGGCCACCTTAGATATACAGTACTGTGCAAAAGTCTTAGGCCACCACCAGCTTTGTTGTTTTATAATTTTTTTTTTAATGACCATCCATATTTATCTGTCTCTTTATTAAGATACAGAAAATATGGAAATATGTACAAAAAAATGTAAATAATAAAAAAAGAAATCAGAACAAAATGGCTTCAAGTAAAAATCAGTATTTAGTGTGACCTCCTGGACTTCTTCCAGTTTCTCAAAGAAGAAACACTGAGAAACTCCTCATCATATTTTGAAAGTTTTCTTGGCCTTCAAGTCCTTTTCCATTCCATTCAGGTTTAAGAGAGCCGGTTCCTGCTATTGCTCAAGTGAAAGAGGAGCTCACTAAATACTTGCCACTTTAGCCTATAGAAGCTGATTTTTTTTTTCGTTTTCTGTTTTTTAATACTGCATACAAATTTCCTGTATTTTCTGGTTATATTCTAATAAAGAGACTGAGAAGTAATTATATATGGTCATTATACCATTGCTAAAACAACACCTAATGGTGGCCTAAGATTTTTGCACAGTACTGTATAAAATATTTGAGCCATCATCCTTAATAATGGATTTAGACAGTATCCACAGCTAATATAAACAATGAATATGTTTAACACATTCATTTCCCAATAGGAGGTTGCTGTGATCTTGCAACAGGAGTGTAACAGTCTCCCTTTTTTCCTTGTTAAGGCTCCTCCTTGTGGTAGATCACAAGAATTACAGCACATTAAGGTATTTGTATTGAATTGTGTTGTCACTGTTATATAATGTTTAACACTATGAGAGAGAAATAGATTTTTCTTCTTCATATAATATTATATAAGTGTGACACAGTGTTCGTTAATAACTGTGAAGTACGTTTTCAATGTTTATTGGTTAGTTATGGTGTCATTCTCACAATATAACTACCTTTACAAGCTTTAGTTTGTTTTTTCTTTGACATTATTGTGTGTTTCTTTGAAATATTTAAAATAGCTAGTCATTTTCAGTAACATACTAAGCAGTTTTAGAAATGCTGATGATTTGAATATGATTGATTTGCGTATATATAAGGTCAGAATTTGACATGATTGAAACCATTTATCTCTGTGTGGCCAGATATTTGATCAAAATGATAAAGCAAGATTGAGTGATCCAAACCTTCTTTGAATAGGTCAAATGTTGTGAAATGTCAATCTATGTGCTTCATTTTCACTTCAGCTCTGATCTTTCAAAGAACATAATGGCCACAATACTGATCATAGAGCCGTCTAGTTTTTTCTTGACGATGGACCTGTCAGGGGTCTCAGAGCTGTTATTAAGCTTATCGTAGCCAGTATAAAGAGCATTTTGAAAATGAGTGACAAAGTGCACAGTTCTAGAGGCATATCATTTACCACCAAGTGGGAAGCAAATGTATCATGTTTGATAATTCAAACTGCCTGATAGATTTTATATTACCACTCACTCTATTTCCCTAAGGCTGTTTTATGGTTGTACAGTGTGGAGCTTGAGGAATCGTGGGATAGAAGAAAGCGCAGCCGAGTCTATATTTGAGTGCAATGACTGTAATTAGAGTGTGATTATTCCCGGAGACGGCTGGAAAAAGAAGGCAGCCGACAGTGAGGGAGGTTGCTATGGAAACCGACACGGAGGCAGTGAAAAGGTCCGTTTGCTGGTGGTTATGTCATGAGTGATGCGTATGTAAAAAGTTTGGACATGGCAGGTTTCAAGTCAAAAGGAGACAGAGTAGGATGTTTAGTCTGCGTACACTGAAGCTGCTTTTGAAGACTAAAGCTTTATTTGTTGTCTCATTTTAAAATCTCTCCTTATTGGTTCCACTCTCCACTCTTTTTTTTTTGCTCTTATTCTCGCTCACTCTTCCCTCTTCTGTGTTCTGACATGCTCATGTTCACATTTTAGAGTATCATTCTGCCAAAGACCTACATGATTCCCAGTATATACTAAGTGAGCCAGTCTGGACTTTACAATGGCAGAATTATTTACAATAAAACAATAATGCAGATTATATTGATCGTGTACAACATTAGTCTGATAAAACTCATAATGTCATGGGGCAGATGAGCAGCACTCAAAGAAATATATGAAAAATGCTCTTACATGGTGAAGAAACACTTGCGGTCATTAGTATTCCTTGAGAGGACCACTGCTATACCCTGCATCCTCCCTCTTCGCCCAGATAGCCATTGAATTATGAAGCCAATCTGAGCCATGGCTTGGGTTGCCTAGCAACAGACTATTGAGTGGCACTGGGTCCCTGGTGATGAGGAGATAAACAAGGGGCCAGATGATGTGTGTGTGCGTGTGTCTATATAGGTGTGTTTCCTGATGGCCTGTGTGCTTATCTTGAAAGTGTCAAAAAAGAACGAAAGAAAGAAAATACCCTGAACCCCAGTGGCTATTATGACCCCAAGCAGAAACTTCAGCCTTACAAAATAAACTGATGGCCAGTAGACACAAACAGTTGCTTTTCCCTCAAGCTTAACATGGGTTTTCTCTTAAATGAGTTGTGTCCCAAATGACGCACTATACACTATATATATGCACTTATACACTATGTGCTTATGCACTATACACTCAGCCGTGTAGTGTATGAATTTTATAAGGTTATTTTGTCATTCAGCATCAACGTCTGTTAGCCCCTCCCTTCCACTACGTAATTAAAGCTGTGACAGTTGAGTACATGAAGTGTACAACATTCCACACTTCGTTTTTTCTGTTAATGTAGTGCATCATCTGGGCATTTAAAGTGCACTTTTTATTTTGTAATTTTCAGTGTGAACACACTACTTACTCTATACTACAAAACGGCATAGAATAGTGCACAAGTACGTGAATTGGGAAGCACCTATGGTCACTATCACAAACTAGAGGAACTACACTGCGTTAAAGAAATCTGACTATTATGGTTTCTTGCATAGTTAAAGAGCAGAAAGCTGTTTACTGGAAATAAAGTATTATTTTACTCAATTAATCATATATCGTGATTCTGATATAATGATGGCCATATTTGATTATTTGATATTTGCACAACTAGGGATGCTTCTCATTTCTAATTTGTGCATCCTCGTTTCCTTTCCTGGCGTCTTAGCTCCACCCCATTAGGATGCGAGGGAAGGATACACCTGTGTATCTTCGCTCATGAGTCCTCTGGAAGCTTCCTCGCTGCTCATTCCTCACTTCCTCGCGGTGCAAATAGAGAATTGAGATGTCCTTCATGATGGCTGAGTTTGATCGATTTCCTGGTCACAAGCTGGAGGAAACGAGGAAGCATCAATTTGAGTGTTGAGAAGCACCCATGATGTATTTTTTTTAGGGTGGTTTGTGTACATACTGTTCATAACTTGAGGTATAATATTAAAAAGTGTAATAAAGAGAATTTATTTTCTTTATTATAATAGATGGTCATTTTTATGGAAGCTTGTTTCCGCCACAGAATAGAACAATTTAAAAGATGATTTGCGACTTTTTATCTTACAATTGCGAGTTATAAAGTCACAATTGCGGGATATAAACTCCTAATTGCGAGTTTATATCTTGCAATTATGACTTCTTTTCTCAGAATTGTGATATTGTGAGTTATAAAGTCCAATTCTGAGAAAAAAAGAGACTTGTTTCTCTCAGAATTGCGAGTTTATATATCTCACAATTCTGACTTTTTTCTCGCAGTCCTTTTCTCAGAATAAACTCGCAATTGAGAGTTGCGTATAAAGTCCAAATCTAAGGGAAAAAAAGCTAACTTTTTTTTTCTCAGAATTGCGAGTTTATACCTCACAATTATGACTTTATAACTCGCAACTGCGAGAAAAAAGTCAGAATTGCAAGATAAAGTTTCAATTACGGAAACAAGTTTCCATATCATTTTAGCATATATGATGTGGTTGTAAAAGGTGTCTGTGTTTTTTTTCTTTTGCAGATGGGGTGTTTGGTCGATGTCAGAGCTATTCATGGTCAGTTCCCTATGTTTATGATGTGTCTCCAGCAGCAGTGCAGCGTTTGAGGAGCATTCTTCAGAAGCTGGCTCACAGAGGTATCACATCTCTTTGTTTTCCTGCACACTTGTGTGCTTGTTTATTACGTTCACGTATCATTTAACTGTTTTCTTTTTTCCACAGTGTAAGATACATTTTACTGTGAAAATTATTGTTAAAATATTCACAAGTCCATTGTCTGTTTTCTAATTACACATCTCATTGTGTACCAACTTCCCTGACTGTTAATTATTCAGTTCTTATCAGCTGTCAGTAGCTATAGCTTTCAGTCTGTTAAACTTTTTTTTTTTTTTTTTAGATCTGACATTAGCCTGTTGACTTGTCATCTCAATTCATCTGTTTTACTGCCACTTATATTTACCTGATGATGTTACTGTAACTTCTTTGCCCTTTTATCTACTGAGTACATGAAAACATATGTTTATCTTTTCTAAATACTTAGGATAGCGTTAAAAAGTTTGGGGTCAATGAGTTTTTTTTTTTCTTGAAGAAATTAATACATTTAATCAGAATTGATGCATTAAATATATAAAAAGTGACAAAGACGTTTACATTGTTACAGAAGATTTCTTTTTCAAATAAATTTTGAACTTTCTGTTCATCAAAGATTCTGGAAAACAATTTATCACAGTTTGTACAAAAATTTTAAGCTACTCAACATTGACAATAATAAGAAATGTTTCTTGAGCATCAAATTAGAATGATATCTGAAGGATCATGTGAAGACTGGAGTAATGATGCTGAAAATTCAGCTTTGCCATCAAAGGAATAAATTACATTTTAAAATATATTAAAATAGAAACAGTCATTTTAAATTTCTACGGAGCCCCTTACATGACATGCAGGGGAAAAAAAGTAAAGCGTGCGCACGATTTAGTAAATCGATGGAACGAATTAGTAAATCATGGTCATGATTTATAAATCAAGGGAACGACTTACTAAAGCATGTGCATGATTTAGCCTACTATTTTTTTCCTGAATGTCACGTGCAGGGCTCTGTAAATTGCAATAATATTTCACAGTATTTTTTTACTGACCAAAATTTTTTGCTAGGAGCATATATATATAATATGTATATGTGTGTATGTATAAATTAACAATCCCAAACTTTTTAACTGTAGTATGCTGTTTTTTTTTTAAGTTATATTTTATGGGTTTTGTGCCTTTATTTGGAGAGGACAGTAGAGAGCAGACAGGAAAGCATTGGGCAGAGAGAGGCGGGCAGGATCGGCAAAGGACCTTGAGACGGGAATCGAACTCGGGTCGCCGTGAACGCATTTGCGCCAAATGTCAGTGCACTAACCACTAGGCTATCGGTGCCGACAAACTGTAGTATACTTTGAAGTAAAATAATAATAAAAATTTTTAATAATAATAAAATAATCTTAAATGGGTGGTTCATTGCGATATCACTTTTTCAACTTTAGTTAGTGTGTAATGTTGCTGCTTGAGCATAAACAGTATCTACAAAGTTACAGCGCTGAAAGTTCAATGCAAATGGAGATATTGTCTTTTAAAGTTATGGCAGTTTAATGCCTACAATTATGACTGGTTTGGACTACAACAAGCTTCTTCCCGGGTTGGTGACATCATAAACCCTGCAATTAACATAAACACTGCCCCTGGGAACACGCAACAAAGTGGGCGAGGGCATGTCGCATACATACAAGTCTTCTGTGTTTGGGCTTCCTAGGGACGCTGGACTTCAGGAACAATGTTTAAAATTTGTTTAATTCTGTTCCTGACAATTATAATGCTAATTTAGCTGTCTGTGCTGCACATTTTACGGAAGACAGCTTCCAGAATCTCCACGAGTTCAATGCTGGATTTGCACAAAAGCTATTACTGAAAGATGAAGCAGTTCCCACTTTAAAAGCAGAAGCTGCTGTTTATGGGCCCCAACCTGTAAGTATGTTTTACTGTTTATAAAGTTATATAGTTTCTGGGACGTAAACAAAGACCAACGCGGTTTGGCTTTGCTAGCCAGTTAGCTAAATTCTATTTTCATACTTTCCAACAAACACCTACAAACACCAGCAAACTTCTATGTAATCACACCAGCAAACTTCTTTTGGTGTTTGTTGGCATTTCTGTTATCAGTGTACTGTACAGCATTGTTTCATTATGGCTTTTATGTTGTGTTTACCCATATGCTTGTTCATGTTATAAATTAAACAATACCTTTACAAAAATGCTACTACTCAGTCATGTATTCAGCTACAGTAAAGCTTTAATCAGGATAACACCTTATATCGAAAGCTAACAAACAGCAGTAACATTTACAAGTGACAGCATATCTAAACACTTTGACACAAATACAAACAAAGATACTTACCATTCATAAACGTCCTTTAAAAGCCGTGCTTGCAGAGGTTCTGCTTGACCCTCTTAATTACTGCTATTTGGGTCTGATTCGGGCTCAAATTGATACGGCAATATTGACGCCATTATTTACATTTCCCCCGAAGCACATGCGACTTTTGCCTGTAATGGTAAGGGGCGTGGCGTTTTCGGACAACGTGAATCGTGGCAACTTGTTCCGGGCAGCAAATCACAATACACTGGGCCAGCTAACCAATCTGAGCCCATTGTGTATTTCTGAGGGAGGGGCTTTATAGAATTTTTTAAAACAAAGCATTAAGACATGTTAAACTGCTCCCCATAAACACAATCAAGCTTAGAAAAAAAAAAACAGTGAACCACCCCTTTAATAATAAAAAATATCTTTCTAGCCAGTTTTGAAGTTTTGTATTTCAGCACATCTACTATCTTCATATACTATCTTGCTATGATATAGCATTACTCAGTCGTAAGTTGCCTTGGATAGAAGTGTCAGCTAAATGAATTCATGTAATTGTAATCATTTTAGCTATATCGACCTTGATTGCTGTTCACCTTGTTGACATGATTAAATGCTGGCCAAAATCATGAAAATCTTCAAAACTTCACTGACAGCAGTTTCTGGATTTGTCAATGTACTTAGCTAGTAAGTTTTATCTTTGGCAGTACCGTGTCACAATCAGTTCCAGAGCTTGTCAACGCAAGTCAAAGCTGACTCACAGCCAAACGTGCACTTATTCTTTTGTGGCACGATGTTTCTGTCTGTCACATGGACAGATGAAAGAGAGTGGGATGAAAGGATGAGACTGAGCACTCATCCACTGCTCAGGGGCTTGGAATTGGACATCTGAGGGCTTTCATGACAGAAAGGTTTCTCAATGATACACTGTGTTAGCAGGGCTGGACTGAATGTACTATCACTGATAGAGGAAAACTTCTGCAGAGATGCGAGTCTTAATCTGTTCAAGCTGAACTTATTGTTTGAACAGACCTCTGATCTGTAGATCTGTCTTACCGAAGACATTTGCACTTACACACCAAACTCTGGGTACTCACTGTGTTAGACGTCTGTTGAATGTGTTGCAGTTTCGCTAGAATGTGGTTTTATCACAAACATTTTGTTTAAGTGAAAAGCTTACTAGTAACATTGAAGTGATTTTGTTGCTCAGTGGGTTGATCAGTGGGGAGTTTGTGTGTGTGTGTGTGTGTGTGTTCACACTCAGCTGATTATCTAAATCAGTTCATTACAAAATATTTCCTTTAGCTCTTTCAATTCATAGCCAAACTATACATTATATAAGTAACATACAAACTAATTTTAATTCAGAGCATTCAAATTCAATTCAGATAGTACAAACAATGGTTTTATGTGATCACTTACATTCATTTAGCTGTAATAAGACAATTTACAAATCATTTGAGATGAAATAGATCTGTTGAACTCTAAGTTAAGAGGACTTAATAAAAGGATAGTTCACCCAAAAACGAAAATCCTGTCACCAAAAAAGAAGATATTTTGAAGAACATTGGGGTACAAAACAACATGGGACCCAACTGAATTAAAAAACAAACAAACAAACAAAAAAAAATCTTTTTACCTTCTGCAGAAGAAAGTCTTAGGTTTCGAACAACATGAGGGTGGGTACATGATGACAGGATTTTAATTCTTGAGTGAGCTGTCACTTTTAGATCTTTCTCCATAATAGTTGTTATAATGTAGTTCTAGGAGTCTTATTTTACCCCTTATCCCTTGTCATAATGTTATTTGGTGGGATGTAAATAAGAACAACTGCTCATGTTAGCTCTCCTTTTTTAGTGCAGTGTATATTCAAAGCAGTTTTTTTGTGACACCAATCAGACAACAGGGCTTATTGTTGTTAGTCTCCAGCATAGCCATTTGGGGGCAGCATGCTCCATCCTGTCTGTCTCGGTGAAGGATCTGAGCCGTTAATAGGCTGCAGAGGCTTGCTCCCAGCTTGATCTTTTCAAACAGCCATAAATGAGAGTTGAAAAGCGTGGAAGGCATGCAACCGTCTTTGGGTAAATTACCAACATGGTAATGAATATTAGAGAGCCAGAGAGATGGCCGACTTACTCCAATTACCCAAGCCAAATAAAGAAAGAGGGATCAGGAGGATGAGAGGCTGTGTTCAGCTTCCTCTCTCTCCTTTTTTTTCTTTTTGGATGCAGATGGTGTCTGAAACCTTGGCTTTTGATTGACGTGCTGTTGCAGTGTTTTTATTTTAATTTCAGAGTGCTTTGCGAGAGAGATCTCAGACGTCTTTAGATGTTCCCCTGTGTGCAATTGTGTGTGATTTGAACGGCTGTGTGTTGTGTGCATGTTTTGTGTTTTTGTGCTTCCGTCTATGAATTTGTGTCCAATTCAGCAGACAGATGACAAATGTATGAACCATTAAATGTTTGCAGTTATCTTGTTCTCTGATCCATGTGCATTTGTGTATCTATGAGATCATTTTATACACGTTTTTTTTGTGTGTTAGAGGTAACTGATCACATTTGCCTTGCAACCATCACAGTGTGCTCTGTCATCCTTACAGAACTCTTTAGGAGACCAAAATCCTTCCACGTTCCTCCTCACTGGAGAGATGTAGATAGGCAGATAGATGTAGAGAATGTCAATGCCATCGACTCACAATTCTCTTTATCACACGTTTAGAGTAGCTGTAGAAATCGTGCAATTTGTGGAGCTGCCGCCGTACACCCTGCACAATGTCATTAGATCGATGCCATTGACCGGATGGCAAGAATGCTCTCTCTTTGTCATATGGGTCCATCACGGCAACTGACAGCCCTCCCTGCTGTGAGCTGCTCCATATTGCATGCCATTGTCTTAGAGGTTCTTCAGATTTCCTGGCTCTTGGATTTGAACATTATAGCCTGCTCGTAATGCGTTGTGCCATCTCTTTGATCTTCAACCGTGGTCAGTGTTTCTACAGATGTCTCCTAGAGAAGAAGGCTATTAATGAAAAGAGAGGGACAGATAGGAGGTGATTGACAGTTTGGTAAGGAGCAGCTGAAAGGGAGAGTGAGAAAAAGAGGGACTTAAGATGGATTTAATGGTTGGACTCATAAGTGAGGTCACATATAATGGACAGCTGAAATACCTCTCTGAAATCATTTCAAGTTATTTGTTCTTTAAAAAAACAATACTCAGTTGGATGTCTAAGTTAAGTCAAGCATAATTTTTCTGCATAATGCTGTTTAGAGGCTCAAAGCTAGCAATGTTTTGTGATAATACTAGGTCTGACAATCAACTTGGCGTAAAATTTGATTTAATTCATTTTATGAACAGCACCCAGATGAATGTATACTACCACTTAAAAGTTTGGATGTATGGTTTTTTCCCCTTCCCCCTGAAAAATCAGTAAGGATTCATTAAATTGATCAAAAGTGATCATAAAGACATTTATAATGTTACAAAAGATTTCTGTTTCAAATAAATGCTGTACTTTTGAACTTTCTATTCATCAAGGAATTCTGAAAAAATGTCCACAAAAAACAGTAGGAGTAGGAGCATAACTGTTTTCAACATTGATAATAATAAAAAAGTGTTTCTTGAGCAGCAAATCAGTGTATTATTACAAATCAGCGTGTTATTTCCACTATATATATATATATATATATATATATAGAGTTGTATTTGTTATCCCCCTCAATCTCCAATTAATCAAACACACATCTCTATAATCCTTTACTGCATCAAAAAACTTGGTCTTACCTTCTGATCAGTTGGATTGAGAGCGTTGTACGACAATTAGAGATTTCAAGGTGGAGTCCACACCAGCTCAGTCAGGATCCGATGCTCTTGAAGCTCGATGGAAGTAATTTAATTACAGGTTCTGATAATAGTTTATGTATAAGTAAATTCACTCTGAGACTTGTTTAGAGAGGTTTACGAATCACCAAATACAATGGTTTCGGTTTAATAACAAGATACAGAATAAAAATACAAAACATAAAAGCGAGAAAGTCTTCACCCGAGGTATGGCATCCTTCTGTTACACTCTCTCCAATATATACTCCTCAAAGATCACATCCTTTTTCCAACATAAACATTTCCTTATTTGTAAACATGAATACAGCCCCTAATACTTCACAGTCTCATGTTGTATGCAAAGTATAAGATACAAATATCAACTGCAGCCTGTCTAGTGACACCTTTTTGCAGGCTGCGTCATATTCTGTGAATTTTAACACCTTTTAATTACTTGAACTTAAGACCTTCGGGTTAGTTCCCCTTAATACTTCTAGTTAAAATAAAAACATACATCTCGGTTAGTTTCGATTGACACTTCTAGATAAAATAAAACATACATTTCATATTAGTTCCTTTTTCCACTTCTAGTTAAAATAAAAACATACATTTCGGTTAGTTTCCATTAACACCTCTAGATATAAAAAAAACATACATCTTGGTTAGTTTCTCAGAAATTCAGCAGTAAAGACATCATTTTAACCTTTTAACCATTTTCAGATACAACCGGCGCTGAAGCTTCCATGGTCAAAGCTTCAACCTCGTTTGTAATCTGTTCCATTTCATGCGTAAAAGTATTCAAAGCATATGATTGTTTAATAAGCATAATCAATTTCAAATTAATTTTCTGTTGCTGTCTCAGTAATTTAATCATCTCTTTGGCCTTCGAATCCATCTTCATTCCTCCCCTTCTAGCGGTGTTTCTTCTCCTTTTTGGCCTGTTTCTTCGAGATTTTGTCTTGTTCTTTTTGCAAACCTTGAGTGATCAAATCAACTATTTGGTTCTTTTGCCAGAAATTTATCAGTACAGTTCATCTCATTTGTCGGGCCCATCTCCTCGACAATATATATATATATATATATATATATATATATATATATATATATATATATATAGATTATATTATATTTCACAATATTACTGTTTTTACTGTATTTTTGATCAAATAAATGCAGTCTTAATAATCAAATAAACGCAGAGAGCATAACGGAAAATCATATTAATCCCAAACTTTGAACGATAGTGTAATTGAAAGTATTCCATTATTATGGCAGACAAAAAATGCTTTTGGAGTTAATATATTACTTGTTTTTTGGAATATCACTGGCCTGCTAATCATTAGTCGACTAGAGGCTTAGTCGACCAAAAAATTTATTAGTTGGTTAGTCGCAGAAAAAAAATAACTCCAAGAAGTGGTGAAGTTACGCAGTCCATAAGGGACAGATTATTAACGGCGGATCCTTGTGGAAATTACAGCATGTCGGGCAGGAAATCCAAACGTTCGCTTATGTAATTATGTAATTCTATGTGCTTAGGTGCATTTCTCTCTATAGGCGAGTTCATTATACTATGGAGTTGGCGAGGCAGTATAGTTAACTTCATCTTTGCAGCCGAAACTGACTCAGAAAATACTAGTTTATTAATAAATAATTAAAATGTCACCTTGCTATTTTTTCCCGACACATTTATAATTATTTTTGCCCGTGCTTTGTGGAGCGTGGATAGGCTATATTAAGTATATATAATAAAATTTATAATTAATATTATTAAATAATTAAATATATATATAATGCTCATTATGGTTTAGTATTCCCCTCCGTATATATTTAAGTTATTAAATTAATATAAATGTGCGATTAGTTGACTAATGGCTTAGATGAAAAATCTTTAGTCGGGGTTTCCTGTTGGGCTCAGGTAACACAACAAAAGGCATATGAACAGACACTGGTGCCAGATGTGTAACATGGCCCTCCAGGCTTACCAGTGACCTCTGGACTTACCATCATCCAGGAAGAAACTCCATGTTCAGATAGAAGCTCAGTGAAGCAAACTGATTCACCATGACATGTGCATTAGAGCTACTTACTCCCATGGCCCACGAGAGATGAGACATGGAGGAGTAAGAGTGAGAAAGACAGAGAGAAGGAGAAGGATAGAGGAAAAAATGCATTGGTCACAATTGTGCACTACATTTTTGACATATAACTTTTAGTCTCTGCTAAAACCATCTATGACACCTGTGTGGTTATTTGTGTGCAAGTGAGATGTTCAAACAGCCCTTGGGAATTCATTTGCTTTGCAACAAATTCTTGAAATATCTTTCCACAGAAATGGAAATAATAGTCTAATAGTAAGTATTAGATGGACAGTTTGTTTTAGATACTGTGATATGTGACCTGTAGGTCCATAACAAATACAGTTATGTGGAGCCCGGTTTTTTAACTTAAGTTATTTCACATTCAACCGCATATTGAACTTTAAAGCTTGAACTGAAAATGAAAGACACGACAAGGGGAATAATGAACTGGCATATTCTGTGCAATTATGGTAACTAGCGGTAGAATGAAAACATTTATAAAATTTGCAAATGGCATAAAAAAAAACATGAAAACACAAATAAACAGGAGAACACAAATGAATAACACTACAGTACAATACAACAGCAAAAAATAAATTAGATTTCAGCAGTCACAATGCATGCTGGGAAAATGCTATACTCTGCCAAGCAATCTTGGGTGTGCTACAAATGTATTTATATGTGATGTTTATTTGATAGTGTGAGAGAAGCACTATATCTGACAGATCAGGCTGTGAAAAACACATTTGATTTGTACCTGTTGGCCAGTATAAGCCCTCCAACATACTATATATCGAGTCTTACATTTTGCTTACATTTCTTCCTTGCACACTCAAAGTTAACTGTCAGAAGGGCTGGTAAAACCAGTTTTGCGAAACAGGGACTATTACATTGTAATCTCAAATAACAAATTGTTGGTAATTTGTGCTTTAGCACAGCAGAAGTACATGTGTCCTTGTGCATATTTTTGAATTATCTGTCTACAAAACATTTGATCAAACAAACCTGCCAATACAATTCACAACGTGTAGCAATTCCTTGTATTTAGTTTCATTTGCATTTAATTCTCCAAAAGTGGTTTTCAGAACAGTAAATGTCAACAGTTTCTACAGAGCTCTCGGCTGTTCCCTTTTCCATAGAGGGCTTATGAATATCAGATTATTTCTCTAGCTTTCAGCATCTGTTGCTTCGCAGCAAAGTTCACATCATTTTGCTTGGGCTTCACTTAAGACAGAAAGGCAGTCTTAATCTGTCCAGAAGTCCTCTCTTGAGGAATTCCTAAATGCTGTTGTGAACAGATGTTTGACTAGCACACATTTTTAAATGTAATGTTACTTTTTTAGAATAGGGGAAAAGCATGTGGTAACAGGGTTTTACACAAAATATGTTTGATTATTAAAATGAGTTCATGTTTAAACATTTTTTTTGCTACAATGAATTGAATATCAATTCAATAGTTTGTCAAAATCACAGTTTGTAGGTGGGTGGGTACCACCATTTAATCTATTTAAAATAAGCTACTTTTCATGCTAAATTCATTTTATGTTAGAAAACAGTTTATCAAACATGTCTACTTGGTCTCACAACAAAAAAACATTAGATTTGTGCCTATAATGTTTAAAGTAATGGGATAATAGTGTTTACCATATTTGTGAAATGTGCCGCCTGAGTTAAACTAATTAGATCATGAAGATACTATGGAAATCCCATATAATCCAGGAAAAGCCCACCTGCCCCCTTCTCTAATTTATGCTATTATACTATCACAATAAATTAGGCAATTCATGATGAACAGAATTAAATCAATGTTTGTCAGCTTCACTAATTGGAAGATGGTTCCACATTAACATGTGAACCCATTTGCATATTGACCCACACAACCAAAGCCAGTCAAAACAAAGAATGGAAGGCATGTCTGTTGCTGAATATTTGAAGATCATGGTGTTCTCTTTAAAAAAAAAAAAAAAAGAAAGAATGAAAAGAAAAAGCAATAGATGTCTTGAACAACCCCCCACGCATTTTTATTTTTTTAAAGGAGCAACATCAATGGCCGGGCTGCTAATTAGTAATAGCACATTATGTCAGGCTCTGTCCAAGACTTAATGAGGTGGACCTTTGCTGAGGCAAAAGGGTGCAGTGCTTGTGGGTGACAGGAAGGTAACGACTTTGTAAGTGTGTGTTTCCATAGAGGGTAAATGCTGGTGTAACACATAAATGCTCAGCTGTCCTTGTGCTTGCTATTTCACTTACGCTGTTCACTTATTTTTTTTCATATTTTTTTTAAGTCATGCCAGGCTCACACATACTCCGTTTGCAGTATGTATGCGATGCATATTTTTTTTCCGTGCCGATGTTAACAGGTTAGAAAGTTCACAGTGCACATGGATGCGGTCCAGCAATACGTTCCAGCAGCGTTGCTTCTGCAGCAGTGTAGCGATCGTTTACGCACGAGTCTATTTTTGCCGTGCTACATTAAAGTGACAGTGCATTGTTCACATAAAAATAAACATAGATTGACATGAAAATGTAGTAATTTCACCATAAATGCATATAATTAAACTCTACTGTGTTTCATTTTCAACACATGGCTTTTTACCCAGGGTAAAGCAAGGAAAACTACCCCTTATCTCACATTTAAATAAACAAGGCGACGTAATGGATGGCACTCGTCTCTTTGTGGTGGTGAAAAAACAAGGTTCTTTATGACCCGCAAGTTTTCTTGTGAATGTAAACGATCTGCAAAGTTGTGAAGCAAAAAGTGCATGATAAAGTTATTGTCTCTCAAAAGAAAGAATCAACTCTGAACAGCCTAAACAAGCCGTCAGTAATTCGAACCCCACTTCTGTGATGGCTATACGTCACTGGGTAACACATTTGTCTAATGCCCGCCTATGTTTTATGCTGTCCGTCCGCGAACAACTTGATCCGCCCTCAAATACTGTAGCTTTTTTGTGTGGTTAACATTATGTAAAGAAGACGCTGTGTCCTATGCTGTGAAAGTAAATTTGTTTTATTTTCACTTCCGAATGATGAGGCTGTGAAAAATCTGTGGTTAAAATTAATTTTTCAGTTATACCACAGCAGTACAATCCCAATCTTTTGTTATGTTCCCATCATTTTACTGACAACTGCTTCTCAAATCTTGTGGAGTTCAACACGGGATTCGCAAAACGCTTGCTGTGAAAGATGGGTCAGTACCCAGTTTATTTGGACCAGCTTGCTCCTCTAAATCACAACCTATAAGTGATTAATAATTGGTGTTTATATTTTCTATTGATTTTTCAAAATGCGTAGTTTTGTATATTATGTTTGTGTACGCGAACAAAGTGCTTTACCGTTCATTTAATTCTACTCCACCTTAAAATAACATTAAAACTGGGCATGTATTTCTAGCAGGTAAAATTTTGTAAATACACGACATTCAATCAAATTACCTCATCTTTCGCGGTCAAAACTGACTGCACCCACACAAGCCAGCAAATCGTGCTACATTAGTGCTGTTCTCGACAATATACCTTTGTAAAAATGGGGATTTAGCACTTACTTAGCTTGAAGAACAAATAGCTTATAGACACAGACTGCATAGAGATTTAAGATTAAAACTCTCTTTGATACAAAAACATACCCTTCTGTGAGTTAGTTTTACCAGCAAGAATATTGCCTGAATATAATATAATATAATATAATATATCCCGAATATTGATTTTATACAGCAGTTCAACAAACAAAAGGGTCATATTAAGTGATGCACATTTTAAACAGTATTGTCAGTATTTTTGGTCTATTTTGCAATGAAAGCCACAGCAGAACTGCAGCACACAAGCTGTGTTTCATGAACGAATCTGCGGCTTTGTACGAATCGTCAATGATTCAATGACCCATTCATAAATGCTTTGATACTGAAAGAATGAATGACTCGATGATTCACTCATAAAAACAGTGACTTACCGCCACCTACTGGCGGTTTTAATGTAATATTTATTTAAAGCATTATTTATTTTATAAAGGTAAAGAAATGCTCTGGAAAAAAATCAATTTAAGAGGGCAAATATTGTCCCTCTACGACACTCTAAAAAGTTCTAAAGAGAACCACTGAAAATGGATATCTAGAATTGCACAAGTGCTACTGCTAAGAGTACCATGTCAATACAGCCTGTTACCTTGATTCAGATTTTTCATAAGCTTAAATGAATTGGTCTAAAGAGAAAAAGTACAATGACTGTTTTGTCTAAAGACTACATATAAAATAGATATCAAAATTAATGTTGGTAACTGTAGTTTGCTAAAAGCAATGACTAAGACTTGACAAAAACGTGATGACTTTTCGTCGACTAAAACTAGACTAAAATATGAAAGACAAAAATGACTAAAATGTGACTAAAGAGCATTTTCGTCTGAAGATAAAGACGAAGACTAAATCAAAAATGGCTGCCAAAATTAACACTGGCTGACACCACTGAGAAATGTCCTGCTCCAGTCATGCTTCCGATTGAGTTTCTGGTTGATCGACTACTTCAGACGTTTCATTGTCAGACTTGGGCTCGAATTGATAAGGTAAAATCGATGCCATCTTTTCTGTCCATACATTGTATACAATCTCTTGAGAATTGATAAGCCTCTATAGCTATAATTCAGTTATGACAATGGGCATTTTGTTTTCGACACGCGCTGTACGCGATAGACCAATCACAACAGACTGGGCCATCTGATCAATCAGAGCAGAGTAGGCTCATAGAAAGGAGGGGGTTAGAGAGACTGAATCTTTGAACTGCTTCGACCGAATCGTTTAAGAATCTTTGAGAAATGAGGTGATATTTACGGAGCCCCACACATGACATGCAAGAAAAAAAAATTAAATCGTGCACACGATTTACTAATTTGTTCCCTCGATTTACTAAATCGTGCGCACGTTTTATTAAATCGAGGGAACGAATTAGTAAATTGTGCGCATGATTTAGCCTACTATTTTTTTCCTGCATGTCATGTCTGGGGCTCTGTAGATATTAAATGTATATTATGAGAAAACAAAAGTGTTTTTTGACCTTGCATGCATGTAAACCTGTTGTAGGAGACTCCCAAAATAATATTGGGAACCTTAAAAATGGCAAAACTGGTTAATGCATTTAAACGTGAATGTGTCTATGAACGATTGTATAACTGTACTGTGTACAAAGAGAATCACAATGCTAAAAAAACATTTTCAGTAACGACTTTTGGATTTTAAATAAAAGTAATGAATAAATATTGTGTTTGTGGTATACAGCTGTGAATCAGTTGCGCACTGCAAACGCGTCATATTTGAAAGCACAATGCCTACTGCAAACAGAGTATATGTGAACCTGGCCTCAGAGGTTTTTTTTTTTTATGAAAATATCCTTTAATTTTAGAATGTCATTGTGGCAAGCAGGGTGGGACTGAGAGCTGTGGGAAAGGAGTGAGGCCTCAGGCCTGTGACGCGAGTGGTAATGAGCATCACCTGCGCATCACACCAGTCTCTGAGGAGCTGCGGAAGGATAAAAGGAGGAATGACAATAGTGAAGGACGAGAGAGGACCAAGCCAGGGCTTTATGTTGGTGCTTTATTTTAGTTTATGCGGCAGTCGTCCACTTTACTTTCTTTTTCTTCTTTGTTTATTTTATTATTAAAGTTACGTTTAATGTCCACTGGTTCCCGCCGCCTCCTTCCCTTATCAACGAACCTTGTTATAGTCATATTAATTATTTTTAGTCAGTTTTGACTAAAATGGTGTCTATTTTTAGTCAGAAAAAATAACTTGTTAGTTAACAACATTAAAACCTAATTAAACCAAATATTTAAACATTTTCAATGTTGATACAGGTTTAAATTAATAGATAACAAAGTCTCTTTATGCTTTAGTTATTCATTATTTGCATTTTAGTGTTATAGATAGAGTGGATTCACAACGTGACTTACACACTCTGGTTGGCATGTAACCATTTTGTTATATTTTCTCATTTTCATCAACTGTATGCTTTAATTAAAATTAAGCATTGTCATTATACACTTTTTATGTTTCATCCATATTATTATTGATTAAATAAAAAACGTCTCAGGTTACGTATGTAACCATGGTTCCCTGAGAACAGGGAACAAGACTCTGCGTTCGAAAACACTATGGGGAACGTCATCACGTGAAACGGTGTCTGAAAGCAATTGTCAAATCTCACCAATCCTATTGGCCGGCGACAGCCTATGAAGTCATCATAGCGCGACCCGGAAGTATATAAGGAGCACCTAGAGAACCAGTCAGTACCTTATCGTCTGAAGGGACTGTTCAGCAGGCAGCCCCGATGCATGGCTAGGAAACGCAGAGTTGAGTTCCCTTTCGAAACGGAACGTCTCAGGTTACGTATGTAACCATGGTTCCCTGAGAAAAGGGAACGAGACTCTGCGCTATGGGGAACGATATACCCACGGCGCCATGCTTGAGGGGAGTGCATGCCAAAAATGGCTAGACAAACGTCAGAACTAGCAGCTTCAACTGAAAAGCCAGAACCACTCCCCCTACGGGTCATACATAGGCTGTCAGTGACAGCATTCCCTATGGCCAACAGCCCAAGCTATAAGCCTCAAAGAGGCCTTCCGCAGAAGGCCAACCAAGGCCGCCCAAGGCTTCTGGAACCAAGCTTCTTTTCAGAGAAAAGAGGGTACCTTTAAGGGAATGTGGCCAGGGGCCCCGAGGGAACCCTAGCCACTCACTTGTCAGGGGAACGTACTCGACCCTGATTGCAACCAGGGAGGCCTGACCTGGTCTACTTCACAGAAACCTAGTCTTGGCCAACAACCTGTCTGATCACAGAGTCTCCAATTGCATTTCTTCAGAGAAGATATCCAGTAAGAGTGACTGCAAAAGAGGCAGTAACCAACTCAGACCAGAGTGTAGAGACGGGCATCCCGGAGAGCAGGACTCAGCTTAGCGCTTTTTACCTTTACCAAAGAGGGTAGTAACACTCTGCTCAATCCTCAATAGGGAGGCCTCAGTGAGGCCTTCAACCACTGACCAGCTTAGGGAGCTAAGTACTATGCAGGACAACCCTCAACGAGAGGAGTACAGAGCTCAAGCTAACAGATAAACCGTACTGTAGGCACAGAATCATGGAGGCCCTGGAGGCAGCCTGCAACATGACGCAAATTCTACAATGTGTAGAAATACCTCACTGCAGCCTTGTGAAAGGCCAACATGTGAAACTACATGCTAAATCTGCTAAAGAACACCAGATGTGGGGTAAAGCTTAAAGGGTGGCCTGTGAAGGCCACACATCTAGAATAGCTTGCTTGTTGATAAGCAAGATCCCACAAACATGGAACTCGCTGAGAATGAACCGAGTTTAGCTAGCAGATAAGACTGTAGAGTGTCCACATATTACAGTCTACCTCAACACATTCCAACAAGCAGTGTACTCAGTAAAAACACTTTTTACTCTTTAAGCAAGAGGAGTACAACTTACGCCATCGTGCTCTAATGGAGGTCCAAACAGAACCTGCGACTTCAGAATGACACGGGCGTCAGCTAGTGGCAGTGTCTATGCTCTAAGGGAGCCAAATCTGAGAACCAAACTCTTCAGAGAGGTTGACTAGTTTAGCTCAACCTGAGCACACATTCCAACAGGCAATGTACTCAGTAAAAACACTTTTACTCCTTAAGCAAGAGGAGTACGAACTTACGCCATCATGCTCTGAAGGAGGTCCCAACAGGACCTGTGACCTCAGAATGACATAGGCGTCAGCCAGTGGCAGTCTAAACTCTAAGGGAGCTAAATCTTAGAACCCAACTAACCAGTGAGGTTAACTAGTTTAACTCAACCTGAGCTCAATTCTATCCATACATTCCAACAAGCAGTGTACTCAGTAAAAACACGTTTTACTCTTTTAAGCAAGAGGAGTACAAACTTACACCATCATGCTCTGAAGGAGGCCCCAAACAGGGCCTGCGACTCCAGAAAGACATGTGGCGTCAGCTAGTGGCAGTATCTATGCTCTAAGGGAGCCAAATCTGGTCCAAACAGGACCTACGACCTCAGAATGACATGGGCGTCAGCCAGTGGCAGTCTAAACTCTAAGGAAGCTAAATCTTAGAACCAAACTATCCAGTGAGGTTAACTAGTTTAACTCAACCTGAGTTAATCTTCTCTACACATACCAACAAGCAGTGTACTCAGTAAAACACTTTTTACTCTTTAAGCAAGAGGAGTACAAACTTACGCCATCATGCTCTGAAGGAGGCCCAAACAGGGCCTGCGACTCCAGAAAGACACGTGGCGTCAGCTAGTGGCAGTGTCTACACTCTAAGGGAGCCAAATCTGAGAACCAAACCATCCAGTGAGGTTAACTAGTTTAGCTCAACATGAGCTTAATTTATCCACACATTCCACCAGGCAATGTACTCAGTAAAAACACTTTTTACTCTTTAAGCAAGAGGAGTACAAACTTACGCCATCATGCTCTGAGGGAGGTCCAAACAGGACCTGCGACTTCAGAATGACACGGGCGTCAACCTGTGGCAGTGCTAGTTTCTAAGTGAGCAAACTCTAACTGAAACATCTACCAACAAGCCTTGTAAGGAATGAAACACACAACACATCATAATAATCACACAGCTCTCTCCCGTCAGCCGTCGAAGGTCGCGGGGAATTTCACCCCTTCAACTCTTCAACAAGCTCCAGCTGAAAACCCCTTGATCTAGTCTCTACTCTGCCTCAGCAAGAGTAAGACCCGAACCATTAGGTGCAGCTGCCGGTCCTTTTCCTCTCGAGGAAAAGACCAGAAGAGAGTGGAGCATTTTACAAGTAAAATATACTCACAATAACAAACAGGCAGATCCCATAAGAACTGCCTGTACATGTACAAGTTATGTATGTGATCAGATGTCAACAGTATGGGACATGGATGCACACACTTCCTGAAACGTTTGTCAGACATAGTAAATTCTCTTACCAGATTCGAAGCAATCACAATCAGACAAAACAGTCCCTGAAGACGATGAGATACTGACTGGTTCTCTAGGCACTCCTTATGTACTTCCGGGTCGCGCTATGATGATGTCATAGGCTGTCGCCGGCCAATAGGATTGGTGAGATTTGACAATTGCTTTCAGACACCGGTTCACGTGATGACGTTCCCCATAGCGTTTTCGAACGCAGAGTTGAGTTCCCTTTCGAAAGGGAACTTTAGTTAGCAAACATTTTCGTTGGTAATTATTAAACATGTATCCTCGAATTCTCAAAAAGGCACAGCATCTCTAATGTGACATTCTCTCTCCTTCATCCAGCATGCTATGCGGTGATGTATAGAATCCACAGATTGTGGCAGATGATATTTAACTGTAAACCAGCTGAGCTGAGACCCCATTGTAAACCCACAGTCTGTCTTCTGCCTTTTTTAGAGTTATATGTAAATAAGTGATTTACATTGTTCAGCCCCCCCTTTTCCACCCCACCCATCAGGTTTCCAAGAAAACAGATTAACAGGACTGAGTGTTGGAGGCTGGTAGAAGGCTAATGAGGTCACATCTAGGGGCTTAAGGAGATACTCTTCAGATCTTATTCATTCCTCCGCATCTGTGACTGGTTAATGGCATTCCTCCCATCCTTCCTTTCAATCACAGCATACCTGTGTCGCTTAGTGGTGAACAATCTCAAGTATGTCTGATTGGGTGGCATTTGCATGAAAGCTGAATGAACACGTTTTTGTGGACAAGATGGGATTTGATGAGTCAGTTTGGTGTTTTTCTATTTATCTTTCTCTTCCCTGGAATTCAGAAACTGTTGTTAGTATTTTTATTGAGATAAAGACAGTGGGTGGGATGGTAGAATATGGATCTTGGCCTGACCCGGTGTTGCTTCATTCCTGGTCATTTGTTCTTGGTGAGATGCAGAATTAGATTTGATGCTGACCAGAAGTTAAACTTGTCTCAGAATGTGGCACTTTTTAAAATGGTAAATATAGGTGAATGAATAAAGTGCACTGACTGCATACATGCATACCTACACAAATTCTTCAGATTACTGTCTTCAGTCTTTAAGAAAAGATACGGACTAATTAATGTGAATACTTTGAATAACAGCAGCAAGTTATTTAAAGCTCTGTTGGAAGGCAAAATGAGCAGCACTGTGCTTGAACCATGATGGTGACTTAAAATAGTTTCTGGGTCTTTGTAATGTCTTTTTAAATGTCAATGATTCAAGGTGTAAGTGTGTTTATATATATATATATATATATATACACACACACACTACCAGTCAAAAGTTTGGAATCGGTAAGATTTTTAATGTTTTTAAAAGAAGTTTCGTCTGCTCACCAAGGCTGCATTTATTTAATTAAAAATACAGTAAAAACAGTAATATTGTGAAATATTATTACAATTTAAAATAACTGTTTTCTGTTTGAATATATTTTATAAAGTAATTTATTCCTGTGATCAAAGCTGAATTTTCAGCATCATTACTCCAGTCTTCAGTGTCACATGATCCTTCAGAAATCATTCTAATATGCTGATCTGCTGCTCAAGAAACATTTATTGTGTACAATTGTACAAAATATTTGTGTACAATATTTTTTTTTTTTCTGGATTCTTTGATGAATAGAAAGTTCAAAAGAACAGCATTTATTTGAAATATAATCTTTTGTAACATTATAAATGTCTTTACTGTCACTTTTGATCGATTTAATGCATCCTTGCTGAATAAAAGTATTGATTTCTTTAATTTCTTTTCAAAAAAATAAAAATAAAAATTATTTTTTATTTAAAAACTTTTTAACGGTAGTGTATAATGTTACAAAAGCTTTGTATTTCAGATAAATGAACATATGAACATATGGCAAAAGGAATGATAACATTCCTTTTGCCATTAATTGTATTAATCCAGTGAGATTTTTGTATGCACAAGGAGTCTGACAACAACCGGTATGCTCCACATGGAGATCTGATCTCCCCATCATTGAGTCTGTCTGGGATTACATGAAGAAATAGAAAAACGGAGACAGACTAAATCCAGAAGAACTGCGGCAATGTCTCTAATTCACTTGAAGATACCTTCCTGCAAAGCTACCTGAAAAACTATGTGCAAGTGTTCCTAGGTTTAAAAAGCCGTTTTAAACCCAAAAGGGTGGTCACACCAATTATTGAATTGATTAAGTTAATAGATTAAAAGTTAATTGATAAATAAAAATCTATTTATGACATTATTTTTGAAAGCATTCTCACTTTACAGCATTTTTACACTAGTGCCTAAAACTTTTCGCAGCACTGTAGCTTTGCAGGAAGGTTTCTTCAAGCATCTGGGAGACGTTGCCACAGTTCTTCTGGATTTAGTCTGTCTCAGTTTTTTCTATTTCTTCATGTAATCCCAGATGGACTCGATGATGGTAAAATCAGATCTCCGTGCGGAGCATACCGGTTGTTGTCAGACTCCTTGTGCATACAAAAATCTCACTGGATTAATACAATTAATTGGAAATGTAAACTGATATTACCTACTGACACATTACAGCAAAAGATATAAATAACTGGCTTAAAACAATTTTTTGAGGTGAAAATACTAACGTGCCTAAGACTTTTGCACAGTACTGTGTGTATATATAGATAATATATATTTAAACCCTTTTTAGACCTTGAATCTGTGACAAAATATTTTAAGATTTTATATATATATATATATATATATATATATATATTTTATATATAATAATACATATTTATATATATATATATGTAAAAAATGCAGTTAGTTTATGTATATGCTGCTTTATGGTTCTATCTGACCCTTTTATTATAGGATATACTTGGCAGGATGACACAACACAGGAGGAAATCTCCAAGGAGCTCTCACAACTACCCAAGGTTCCTCTTGGAGGATTTACAAACACCTTTTCTCATTTCAATGGCAATTCCAGGTGAGCTCTTAAATCCTCTGTTGTGTTAAGTGTCTGTGACAGTAATGTGTTTATGGAAACTTTTGTTATTGTTGTGTTCTTTTATTAATTCATGTTCATTCATAATTTATTAATTAATGTTGATTTATATAACTTTAAATGTTAAAATGTAATAGTATATGTACAAATGAACATTAATCAAGATTAATAAATACTGTAAAAGTATTGTTCATTAATAGCTAATGCACTTTAAAGTTGGAAAATTGAACCTTATAGTAAAGTGATAATCCGATATGGACAGGTTTGTATTCTAGGCACATTTTATCTACTAAAATATGTTTATTTTTAAACGTGGAATTTTATTTTAAACATTCCCAATGGGAACAGGAAGCTAAAGGCTCAGAAAGAAGAACTGAGCAGGACACTGCAAAGGTACCTTCAAGGTTTCCTGCCTTCTGATGTTGCCTCCTTCAAACAGAGTCCTCAAGGGCAGCAAGTGCTTTGGAAGGTAAATCTCTAACAACAATAGATATGAATAGGGCTGTATACTCACATATCACTTGAAATATACGGATGCAGATTGACTATATGGCATCTCTCCCTAAAAGTGAACTGATTTCTGAAAGGGCTTAACTTCATCTTGGCACTGTACACAATTGGGCATAAACTACCATGCATACATAGATAAGATGTTGTTTTGTACAAAATATAGCAGTTTATAAATGCATAACATTATTGTAATGCACTTCTATATAACAGAGTGCTCTGCACTTCATTAGACAACTGTCAGACAAGCACATAGCTACTGGGGACAGCTACAAGAGTACAAGAACCTGCTTGGTACCCACATCACCAAACAGTTGTTCTTGAAATTAGCAGTTGTGCGAGTTGAAAAGTTCACTGCACTATTGAACATTAGTACCCTGCAGTGCTTTTGGAGCCAGCGTGTGTATGTGGTGGTTTGTTCATCGAAGCCCACCCTGCTGTTCTAAAGTCAGTTTGGCCTTCTATTCTAATCTCTCAAATAGAGCAGAACAATATGCAGAGAAAAAAGAGGGAGGCTAATATTCATGCATTGTATTTCCATGTACTTTATTATCTTTGATCAGTCTTTGATAATGATTTTTTTTACAAAAACATTTCCTTAACAAACTGGTAGAATATGCATATTATCATTTTGGAAAGAGGAATGTTTCTGTTTTTGAATGCCAAATTCACAATATGATGTTTGTTTGTTTATTTTTTTTTTTTTTATTAATTTACTTTTTTTTTGTTTTTAATTCTTCAGTCTCAGTACAAGGGAGATGGACCCCGTAATCATAAGAGTTTTATGCAGCTCAAAGAGAAGCCTCCTTCACCCCACGTCTCCTTCCTACAAGGCCGACCTGATCTCCAGGCCATTGTGGAACAGCCTCCCCCAGGTCAATCATTCTTCACTGGTTTTGAACAGGATCGTACTGGAGTCCCGCTTGCTGAGCATCAGCAGTATCAAGCTGGGCCCATGAGAGCACAAGATCCCGGTAAAGGTCAAACACAGGGAAAGCTGCGTTACTTCAGCCTTCAGCGCACTCCTGCTACCAAAATAGAAAAACTGCCAGGAGCTTCCAAGCAACCTCCAAAGCCCCAAATCGAAAAATTGTTTTTCAAATCTTCAGCAAGCAGCCCTGCTTACAAGGAGGCCCTTAGTTCAGTAGATGGTGAGCTTCTTCTATATACATATATGAACCTGTATGTGTATATATGTATATTTACACTACCGGTCAAAAGTTTGGAATCTGTAAGATTTTTAATGTTTTTAAAAGAAGTTTCGTCTGCATTATTTAATTAAAAATACAGTAAAAACAGTAATATTGTGAAATATTATTACAATTTAAAATAACTGTTTTATGTTTGAATATATTTTATAAAGTAATTTATTCCTGTGATCAAAGCTGAATTTTCAGCATCATTACTCCAGTGTCACATGATTCTTCAGAAATCATTCTAATAATGCTGATCTGCTGCTCAAGAAACATTTATTGTGTACAATATTTTTTTTTCAGGATTCTTTGATGAATAGAAAGTTCAAAAGAACAGCATTTATTTGAAATATAATCTTTTGTAACATTATAAATGTCTTTACTGTCACTTTTGATCGATTTAATGCATCCTTGCTGAATAAAAGTATTAATTTCTTTAATTTCTTTTCAAAAAAATAAAAATTAAAATTCTTACTGGCCCCAAACTTTTGAACGGTAGTGTATAATGTTACAAAAGCTTTGTATTTCAGATAAATGCTGTTCTTTTGAACTTTCTATTCATCAAGGAATCCTGAAAAAAAAGTACACAACTGTTTTCAACATTGATAATAATCATAAATGTTTCTTGAGCATCAAATCATCATATTAGAATGATTTCTGAAGGATCATGTGACACTAAAGACTGGAGTAATGATGCTGAAAATTCAGCTTTGCCATCACAGGAATAAAGTACTTTATAAAATATATTCAAACAGAAAACAGTTAGTTTCAATTGTAATAATATTTCACAATATTACTGTTTTTATTGTATTTTTAATTAAATAAATGCAGCATTGGTGAGCAGACGAAACTTCTTTTAAAAACATTAAATCTTACAGATTCCAAACTTTTGATCGGTAGTGTATATAAATGTGTATATTTACATTTATGTTTAAAAAAGAAGCCAGGAAAAGCAAACAAGGAAATTTAATTCTCAAATTATGTTCAATCAAACTCATTTTATGTTAATAAGGAGAAACGATCATATTACAGTATGTTGGCTGGGATGAGTTTTTGCATTATAATTATCCATATTCAGGATCCGTCTGAAGTGACTGAAGTAACAGTGATATCATTATAATTTCTTTCCAGAAACTTAAAAAAGCACAATTATTAAATTATACATTTAGCTTAATCAGAAAGAGACTGAGGTAGAGATGGGAAACACAGTCTGGCTCCAAATATGTGGCATGTTGGATGAATTTAGCATAGGAAAAATGTGGTGTACAATTACACTATTAGGGGCGTCTATTGGATTGCATGCAAAAACTGACAGGTTCGTGATGGGCTTGCTTTGAATCTTTTTTAACCGAATAGGGGGTTGTACAAATTAGAGCAGGGTGGTTCTTGTACACTTGCAAAAAACTTTATCAGACTGTTTTTCTGCCTTTGCCTTTGTGTTCTATCAGAGAAGTTCATTGATGGAGTGGTTAACCAGCTTGGCCGTCAGAGCGTCAATATGGATGCTTTAACCCCAAAGGACCTGGACCAGCTCTCCAAGGTCATTACCCAGGCCCTGCAGGTTGTGGATGGAGTGGAAGGGGTCAAAGGTAGAGAAGCCACACAGGATGAAGTGGAGGTGAAGAGGGAACCCAGTCAAGAGTTACATCAGATGGAGAAACTAGAAGACATCACCACACATAAAGGTAGTAACCCCTTAACAAAGAGAAATATTTGATTAGGTCCTCGTTACACGTTACAGCCCAGTTACAGCCCTTAAATTTTGAAAATTTTGATCAATAAAGAGCCATGATCTTTACCATAATTTTAAATTCTGTTCACAGAAACTGGCCTTAAATCTGATGACAAGGTAATGTGTTGAAATGAATAGGTCCATTTGACTATGATATATCTCAGTGATGAAGTCAATAGAATTCCCTGAGTAATTTTCTATTTCCAGGACAAAGGTTTTATCAGCCAGCTGCTTGAGTTCCTGGATCATAACTCTGGCCATGGATCTGCTCGTCCTCCCCAAGCAGAAGAGCCTTTTCTGGGGTACATCAACCAGCCAAATGCTGGAAGCCCATTGAGAGCTAGTTTGGAGAATGTCCAGAGCCGGACAACGCAAACAGACCTGGACCTGATGAGGAAGAAAATGGAACCTGACACTTTGGCTATAGAGCCAATGGTGGACGCTGAGGTAGAGCAGTGGATGCACGGTACTGAAGCCTCTCCGGAAGTAAAACCAGAGGTTCAACCAGGAAAAGTGCCACAAAAAAATTCCATGGAGAAAGAGGAGGTGGAAAAGAAGGGTGTGAGAGTGGAGGTGGATATTTCAGCATATTCAAGTCCACATGACGGTGACTTTGGATATATTATTACTGAAGAGTAAGTAAGAATAGAAACATATATATATATATATATATATATATATATATTTTTTTTTTTTTTTTTTTAACGATTCTTTGATGAATAGAAAGCATTTATTTGAAATTAGGCTGGGTAAAAAATATTGATTTCTCAATTTTAACCGATTCTTTATTTTTATCATGCCTCCCATCCATCCAATAAATCGCAATAATCTTTGTCCTTTGTTACTTCTTATATGAAACAAAGTCTTGGATTTCAAATTCTGTCCATTTTATTATGAAATTAAAACAATAAATACATTTGGTGCTCTATAATGTGACAGGTCGCTGTAGCGCCTCAGTTCAAGCGGCACGTGAACTGATCATCTCTTTCGCTTTACTACTAGTTAAAGCACAAAATAAATATGAATGAACATCAGAAGGTATGTTGAAATTAACTTACTAATCCATACCATGTCTCATGTAATCGCTCAGTGCTTCAACCATGGAAAGACATAAAAAAACAGCTTGTGAACAATATATCATATAATGTTATATAGACCTTAGAAAAGCCATTCATTGACCATAAACTCATAAGTCAGCTGAATAAATGAACTCTAGAAAGGAGCCCTGTCGTGTAAACGGGCCCTAAGTTTTCGTATACAAACCAGTTAATTTTGACTTTTAATATTATAGTAATGTGGTACCAACTGACTCCCTGTATAGTTTACAGCATTAGTTGAGAGATTTTTTTGTGCCTGATATATATCTCCAAATGAATCGATATTGAATCAAATTGAATCAAAATCAGAATCAAATTGAATTGAATCGAATTGAAAGCTTGGGATCACGAAATTTGTCAATACCCAGCCCTAATAGAAATCTTTTTCTAACATTGTAAATGTATTTACTGTCACTTTTGATCAATTTAATGCAGTCTTCTTGAATAAAAGTATCAATTTCTTGAAAAATCTTAGTGACCAAAAACTTCTGAATGGTAGTGTATACAGTATGTACTGAACATTCAAACATGTATATAAATTTGGACTATAATTTAGCTCTACAGTTTAATGGGAGCTTTTTAGTTTTTTAAATTTTTACAAAATCACTTATCACTGATGTAACATTTAATTTCTTTTTCAAATGATTTTGCATTGTATCCTATAACAGTATTTCATCAGAGCCTACGCATTCACAAATGTCTGTGCTAAGCCCTAAAATGTCCCACCCCTGAAACACCCTGAAACAACTTTTTCTCACACATTTATTCCTTCTGTATTATTAAAATTTGTTGTATTGCATAAATTTCATAAAAAGTGATTGTTATATAAAATATTTAAAGCTAAATATCATTATAGATAAATTTAAATCATGATCTTTGGCAGTTGTGACTAGAGTTTCTGCATATATTTAGGCTACATTTTGTGTTGCTTAAAATCAGTTAAACTTTAATTTCTATGCAGAATGGAGCCTTTCACTCTCACAGTCACATTTTCTCTTATGATTCAGTGTCCATGCTCAGTTTGTTACTGCATTGCTTACTGCAATTTATTTGGTTTCCCTCAGCTGTCCTCTTCATGTATATTGGTCTCAGTGTGTAAATTGTTGTGTGTGTGTGTGTGTGTGTGTGTTGTGCACAGTACATCCCTCAAAGAAAAAGATGATGGTATCCACAGCCTCTGCATCTCCAATAACTTGATTTATCTCACAGACACTCCAGGTTTTTGGCTTACTTATTGCAGTTCCATTTAACTTGGAGTACCTGAAATGCATATTCTCAAAAAGGAGATTTAAAAGTGTGTATTGGAAGGGAGTTGTAGGTGTGAAAAGGCATCAGGAATACAGTTGTACTCTAGCATGTTCTAATACTAATCTAGCACTTTCTTTTTCATGTGTGTCAATACACTTCCATTTGGATGCTTATCATTCTTAAGGCTTGTATGCAAGTCGCTTGGTGTGTGTTTGCACGTGTTCTGATGTGTGAGCGAGTGTGTGCGTTTTTAACTCGGGCTGGCATGGCCATATCATAAAGACATCACACTTCACAGAGATTCCATTTACACCTTATTGTTTGCCTCATTGCTGGAAAATACAGGTGATTTATCAAAGCATGCAAGCCACCTGTGTCCTATTCCCTATGTGTTTTTATGCACTCTCTGCTCTCTGTATTCCTCCTATGTGCTGTGTTCACTGTTTCAATATTGTGTTGTATATGGTATCCATCCAGCAGCACCCAGATCTTTATAGTTAAATGTTTATATTCATATTTAGTGCTTTTCTTTTAATTGTAAATCGATACATTTTTCAGATTTTGTCATGATGTTCAAGTTTTGAGAACCTCTGTTGTAGTTCTAAATATTAGTTACTATAATGTTATTACTATGGACATGAATCATACCTCAAATCGAGCAGCTATCACTGTACTATTATTGTTTTAAAAGATTGGACTTTTGATTTCAAAAGCCTGACAGACAATAAAACGGGAGAAAAACATCTTATAGACTTACAGTGAAGTAGAGTCCTGAAGCAGTCCTGAATATCAGAGACTTAAGAAAGGGCTTTTTTGAGTTTCTGCCAGTAAGCAACCACCTACAGTAGCTACTGCATGGTGATTACACAGAACATTTTTGTAAATGCCCTGGCAACCACCCACAAGACCCTAACTTTGTAGCACCACATTTTCTTGTGAAAATGTACAAATCTATGTAATTATTCTTTGTTTATTTCTCTTCTTCTTTTTGTCTTTTCTGTCCTAGTTCCCTGTCCACTGATCAGGGGCTGAAACTCATGGAGCACTTAGCTGAGAGAGTTAGCCTTCATGTAACAGATTTTCTACAACTCTCGTAAGTATACACATAGACACACACTCACACAAACGTACTTGTTGAAGACAGTCTCATGCTGGTGGACACACTAATGGCACTGATGGAACACTCAACCTGTGGTTTTGTTTTGTTTTTCCATTTCGCAGTATAGTTTGGGCTAAGTACTTATTTTCAAGTGACAGCTTAGTGATTATGAGTGTGTTCTGAATTCTGTGCATATAAGTTCAAGCTTTATATAAATGTTTCAGAGAGAGAGAGAATGCATCTCTGTATGTGTAGGTGTGTGTTATTCTGACCTGCCTGCAGTGGTAAACTTCAGTTCAATTACAACACATTTCCGATGATAACCAATGTTCTCTGAGTGCACAGATTAAAGGCAGCTTTCTGCTTAATTGTTTGGAAAGCAACAAATGCTTTCTGCCACTTTTGTATTTTATTGAGGAACTTATTGTGGTTACATTTCACTAACACACTTAATAAATTGAGCTTTATGTACGAGGATAAAGGAAATACAAATATTAATGCAATTACTAATTTCTTGCTTGCTCTCGCTCTCTCTCTCTTTTATGTACAGTTAATTGAAATATTATAACCCAAATCCACATTCCAACCCTGACTGAAAACATAATTTTATTTTTATATTGTTTTTATAAATGAGGATGTCTCAGATGTCCACAAATTAAATATTTTTAGGTTTAGCTTACTTCTTGAAATGAGGTTGTCCACAAAATATGTACACACACACAAAAGTAGTGATTTGTGGATTATAGTTGCCCTACGGTTGAAAGAAATGAATATTTTTATTCAACAAGGATGCATTAAATTGAGCAAAAATGACAGTAAAGACATTTATAATGTTACAAATTTTTAAAATAATGAAATCTTAAAAATTTTTTAAAAAATCTTACCGACCCCAAGCTCAATGGTAGTGTATATCAATTTATTTACAAAATATATATATTTTTTTATATGTTAGTCAAGGAACTCGTTGAGTTCTTCTGTTTATCTATTAGTAACTGTGAGAATAAATACATACATAAAGATTTTGCTAAAGACATGCCTTACAGGCCTCACTAAAAAAGGGGGGCGAAAAAATAGTGAAATATTTTTGTGTTGCTGGGCACTGTCCAACTGAGCTGTGTCTCTGTGTTTGATTAATTTCCTCTCTTGAATAGTGGCTTATATCTATTTATACAGGTACCTGCTAATGTATCTTTTGTCAGCTCACGCTTTTCATCTTTTCTCAGAAATAATGGAAAGGTATACTGGATGATGCGCACTTTTATATAAAATATTATGTCATAATATCTGTATTATTTTGGACTAAACATAAGACGGGCAGAAAACCGCAATGCACAAGCAGACTACACTGTGGAGAAGCAAGATGCAGCTTGTATGATCAAATATACAGTTAAAGATCATGAAAATTCAGCACACACTCACCAAATATTCGTTTACCCAAACATGGTGCTGCTATGTTTGGGCTTTGCGCTGTGTTGCAGTTACATAAAGAGTCAGTGTAGCACCTCTCTGAACTCCAGACATGACGTAAGGGCTGTACTGTGTGCAGACAGTAGGGGGCACAGAAAAACACACAGACAGAGTCGTGGATCTGCAATCAGACGTTCTTGTTCTCATTGAAACACTAACAGAAACACATTCATTTACACTAATTCTACCTCTCTTCTGTTCTCTCACTCGTTTATGTATTCTTCCCCCCCCAACACACAAACAGTCTACCTATCATCTCCATCCCACACTCTCCCCCACAGTGCAAAAGGAGCCGAACAGAAGCAGTATCATTATGTTATGGCTTCTCTCCCTCTGTGCACTGGACGTTGGTGGCATTTTACTGATAGCTTATCAGCACCGATGGTGTTATAACTGGGCCACTGTGTTTATTTAGCTCTAACAGCCAGTGTTTTCATCCACAAATTTCCAGGTTCTCTGCTAAAAGAACCCACACAGAGGTGTGTGCTCAGGTATACAGGAGAATGCAAAATATGGGGGGGAAATTGGTTTAGGGAAAGTAAATACAAGTGGAGTGATAATGTTCCTAGGGTGCATGTGTATATTTGTAAGGGGGAATTATGTTTTTGTATATATTGAAAAGGTAAAGTGCATGTATGAGGACACTGGTAGGCAAAAAAAAAAAAGAAAAAAGTACAAGGTGTTTTTGTCACATTACACAGTCAACAAAACAGAAGACCTGTCACATGCCTAACTGCAAATAATAACATTACCACATTACATTATAATATCAAAACCTTACATTATATAATATATCTAATTCTCAGAGCAAACAAAAAACATAGTTAAACTCAAAACTAAATTAAGATTTTTCTTTAATGTTTTACCCCACATTTTTTCGTTATTTTTTATTATTAGATTATTGCTATGCTGTTTGTCATATCATCTTTTATGTATATATATATACACAGTAATTTAAAATGAAAATGTATTTATGGTTTAATATTGAGCCATGGTTTATAACGAGAATAAAAGAAGACGCAAGAAACCAGAAGCACTATTATTTTCCAGCAGATATCTGGGTGTCTGTGTGTGTTAATTCTGCTGAGGATGAGAGGCTGCCTTTGGCCACCTGCTGACGTGTGAATGGGATTTTGTTCTGGTGACAGATCCATTCCTCCAGTCTTCCACCTCTCTTTCTTTTTCTTCCCTCTTCTCTTTTTCTATCCCATTTTTTTCTGTCTCTATTTGCGACCCTCACCTCACCCTGGTCCGCAGTGGGAGCAGCTTCAGAGCTGCATCCCAGATAAATGCATCTGCCTCAGAATCATTAACTGGGAAGATCCCTTGTTGGACAACTGCATGTTTATGAACTAACCATCCTATTTACTGCTTTAGTCATCTTAAAGAGATAAACAGATATGTTGAGATGAACAGTAGCTCATCTACAGGTCTGTGTTGATGTCATGGTGGTGTGCCAGTTAGCAGATCCTTCTCTTCCTTTGCCTGAGTCTGTTTTTTAATCTTGTGGAGATGTGTGACGGTTTGTTTTAACTGTGTCGGTTTTTATATATTTTTAGCATTTTTAAAAATCATTTCTATTTCCTTTAAAGGAACAATTCACCATGAAATATTATACTTCACAGGATTCTGTGTTAAAATAGATGAATGAATGAGGAGTTCTGCTGGGATTGCACCCAGACAGCTGTTTGGCTCAATCACAAATGCCATTTGTACGAAATGCCTTTGCACAACATTTCTGGATCACCAATTCAAATGCAAAGAGATTCATATACAATGTGAGCATTTTTTAAGGAATGACTTTTACTTTTTCCATTTGGACCTGTTTGCTGAATGGAGCTGATTTACTAAACATTTTAGACTACTCTAAGAACATCAGGTTTCCCGTGAGGATTTATTTCATGGAGGAAAAACTTGTCAATTTATGTCAAAAGCAGAAAGGGAATCTAACGGCACAGATCTGTCATAAGAAAATGAACCAAAACGCAATATTCCCCAGTGATCTGATGTTTTAACTGTGGAGTTGCGCTACTGCAGTTGCATCTACAAAAATGTATTTTTTAAATTATAAAAGATTATGTTGATGACTCACAGCTGCAACAGTTTTGTTCCTCACACTAACTGCATACTGACATTCTGTTAATCTCTCTTCTTTCTTGTTTTCTCCTTATTGTCTCATTCTCGCTCTGTCTCCTGTCTCTCTCTCTCTTCTCTGTCTGGCAGGGTTCTGGGTCCAGCAGTAACCTTTCGAGTGCGCCCCAATGCTCGAAACATCAGCACAGCCCAGCTAGCCAGAGTGGCAGGTACACACAAACAGACACGTGCACGCACACACCACTTGTTCCACTACTGCATTCTAGTTGCTATTCCGATGATCTCCTGACACATTGGGGAAGAATCGTCTCATAGTGCCATGACCTTGATTGCAGCATTGGTTATTTTCAAGGTTTAAACCCCCATTTTACACACAGTTCACATAAGAAATGTATGTGCACATACACTTACACATGCAAAATCAAGAAATCAAACAAAAATACAACATTTCTAACTTTTACTGAATATAGACTCACTGTTATTTGGTAAACATACTGTATTGTTTTAGTTTAAATGGGCACAATGTGATGACATCCATTTTGTTTGTGTTTTGCACCAGTATTTTTTTTTAGGATGGATGTTGCAAATGATTCCTGTTTTTAACTAAACTTTTTTGATTTTTCCGTTTGTTTGTTTGTTTATTTATTTGGATGAGTGAAATAGCAGTGATGAACCTTCTTTTGTGGATCATGTTATATAATTTTAAACTGTTGACCAATACCAGGATTGGACAAAATCCAGAAATGATAAATTGACTCCCTTTTAATTCATGAGTAGAAATTTTAATTGTATTGGTCCCACCCACAGGAATTTGAAGTGGATTTTGAATTACAGGTAGTGGAATTTGCTTAATTATACTCTGGTAATTTACTCCATAAATTTCTTTTTAAATATATAGGAATGTATACACTACTGTTAAAACGTTTGGGGCCAATGAGAATTTTTTTTTCCCAGAAGGGATGCGTGAAATTGATTACAAGTGAAAGTAAAGACATTGTTGCAAAAATGTATATTTAAAATAAATGCTGTTCTTTGAACATTCTGTTCATCATGGAATCCTGAAAAAAATTATTCAGTTTCCACAAAAACACCAAGCAGCTCAACTGTTTTCAACATAGTAATAAGGCATTTTTCTTGAGCACCATATCAACATGTTAGAATGACTGGAATAATGTCTGCTGAAAATTTAGCTTTCGTCAATCACAGAAATTAAATCAATTTTAAAATTTTAAATTGTAATAACATTTCACATTATTACAGTTGTATTTTTGATCGAATAAATGCAGCATTGGACTTCTTTCAGAACCATTTAAAAAAAATCTTACCAACCCTAAACTTTAGAATGGTAGTGTAGGTTATTTAAAAACATTATAGCTGACATTTCAACTAGATTGATCCAGATAGAGGCTTATAAAACTTTCAAGCTTTGAGACTTGAACTTAAACTTTAAGACAAGGATTTTTGAAAGTCAACATGGCAAGTTTTTATTTTAACAAATCTATTTCAAGTTAAAAATGTACACTTATTACAGTAACACTCTATGAATTTCTTTGATCCCCCCCCCCAATTTTAATTTAAATTGCAATTCTGCATCCTGATTGCAGAATAGAAATTTAAAAAGCACTCTTAATTCAATTCTGAATGCTGCACAATGCTTGCCAATACAGCACTGTACTGACCATACCTTTTAGTTATGACTTTGCTACCTTTTGGAATTCTAAAACAGTTGTTTTGCTGTGCTGTTTGATTATTCATCATTGGTGTCAGGAATTCAGCAAATTTAATTTATAAACTGGAACAGAATACTAGACTGCAGCACTGCTTCCCTTTTTCAGTCACTGTTTTAACATTTAAGACTCAGGATTTCACATTTGATCTTTAATGCACAAAAGAAAGGGCAAAGAATGAAAGGGAAAAACAAAAGGAATCTGACATCATAAGGTTTGTATTCCCTTGATCCATCATAATTACTTATAGGGAAAACAGATTCATGTGAATTTTCCCATGTCTGTCTGTGCTTCCTGACAAATGACAAGAGGTACACAAGGGAAAGGATTCACAGGAACCTTTGCAAACTAGACCTGAAATACCCAGTTGTTTTAAAAAATAAAGCACTTTGGGTATGTGTTGAAACTCTATTACAGTTTGACAGTCATTATGGGCTTTTTTTGTTTATTACTCTTATATCTGCAGCTACAAATTTTCACTATCGCCCATTGAAATAATGCCATGTGCTGCCAACAAGCCTGTACTTGAAGTACATTTAATGAAAATGTTTATTTTCATTTATTTGATTGTCAGTGTTTTGACCTCGGGAGTAAATGCGCTCATTTCAGTTCTACAGATAATGCATGAGTCTATTTGAGTGTGTTGTCCTTCTTGTTGCTGGTTGCTGGAGTCTTTGGACATCTCGTTGTTCTCGACCCAGTTCTGTTTGAGTTAGTGCATGTGCAAATGTGTCCGTGCATGTTTAAGCATCAGTGGAAATGCACTCCAAATTTGTCCAATTGCTGTGGTGTGAATTTCGACTTTTATTTGTGTACGTGCATTTGCACGAGTGTGTATATCTCCAGTCTCTCCTCCTTTTGAGAGTCTCTTGTAGCATGTTGAGAGAGTTAATGGCTGGGCTCGTCAGACCCAAATGTCAGACAAAATGTTAAGTCAACATGATCAGCCGCTCTCACACGGCAGATAAATTATGAAAACCCTGGTGCCTGAATACCAATTTATTACTTTATTTAAACAGAGAGGATCTCTCCTCAAACTTTATTACTCCTGTATACACACCACTGATCGCACCTAATCGGTTATTCCAATTTTTGTGCCTTTAACAACACATACAGCCCTTAGGTATTTAAGCAACTTCACAGTATTTGTGATCAGTGGAAAATATGGTGGACTGTTAAGGCTGATTTATACTTCTGTGTCGGACCTACGCTGGAGCCTCTGCGCCGTAGGCTATGCGTCTGTTTTCATTTATACTTCTGCGTCGTTGTCCGTGTCGACGTGCATGCAGACCACTAGGAGGCAGTGTCCGCGGTAATGTTGAGTATCAAGGCAAAAGCCAAAGAAGAAGCAGCTTGTCATGTACATTGTCAGAGAAGCTTACGAATAGAAACGGCAGAGAAGCGGCAAATAGGTAACGACTTTTGTTGCAGTTTGACTGCATGTGTCCCCTGAAACAGAGCGTTCCTCTGTTTCATTCCTATGGAAGTTGAAAACGCTCGATCTTCTCCGAGTGCTCCGCGCCAGTTTTTTGACCCGAGGGAGGGGTTCTAGCAGACCAATCACAGTGCTTGCCGTCCACGTAGAATTGACGCGTTGTTACAGTTGAGCTCAGAAGTTTGCATACCCCTTGCAGAATCTAGAAAAATGTGAATCATTTTAACAAAATAAGAAGGATCATGAAAATTGCATGTTATTTTTTATTTAGTACTGTCCTGAATAAACTATTTCACGTAACAGATGTTTACATAAAGTCCACAAGACAAAAAAATAGCTGAATTTATAAAAATGACCCCATTCAAAAGTTTACATTCCCTTGATTCTTAATATTGTGTGGTTACCTGGATGATCCACGACTGTTTTTTTGTTTTGAGGTGGTTGTTCATGAGTCCCCCTGTTTTGAGCAGTTAAACTGAGCTCTGTTCTTAAGAAAAATCCTCGAGGTCCTGCAGATTCTTTGGTTTTCCAGCATCTTTTGCATATTTGAACCCTTTCCAACAGTGACTGTATAATTCTGAGATCCATCTTTTCACACTGAGGACAACTGAGGGACTCAAACACAACTATTAAAAAAGGTTCAAACATTCACTGATGCTCCAGAAGGAAACACAACGCATTAAGAGTCGGGGATGTAAACTTTTTGAATTGGATGAACAGAATAAATTGTACTTTTTTTGTCTTCTGGGAAACATGTAAGTATCTTTTGTAGCTTCCAAAGGGCAGAACTAAATGAAAAAATATGTTCTTTAAACAAAATAAAAAAAAAACTTGCACATCAACTTCTTGTTCAAAAGTTTTCACCCCTGACTCTTAACGCATTGTTTCTCCTTCTGGAGCATCAGTGAATGTTTGCAGGTTTTGTAATAGTTTTGTCTGAGTCCCTCAGTTGTCCTCAGTGTGAAAAGATGGATCTCAAAATCATACAGTCACTGCTGGAAAGGGTTCAAATATGCAGAAGATGCTGGAAAACTGAAGAATTTGCAGGACATTTAAGGATTATGTTTGGGCTGTAACTGCTGATATATGTTCATGATCTACATCTCTGCTTTTTCTCTTTTCAAAAGCCAAAGCTTGCCAGAAGCAGTGTTTTTAAATTTAAAACAACAAAAACTTGCTTATTTAACT